>CANQJN010000021.1:1200000-1800000 GCA_947623535.1 Coelioxys conoideus | reverse complement strand
GGACTGAGACAGACGGTGTGAGACAGACGGTCTGAGAAAGACGGACTGAGTCTGACGGTCTGAGACAGACGGACAGGGATAGACGGACTGAGACAGGCGGTCTGAGACAGATGGTCTGAGACAGACGGTCTGTGACAGACGGTCAGAGACAGACGTACTGAGACAGACCGCCTGAGGAAGGTGGTCTGAGTCAGACGTTCTCAGGCAGACGGTCTGAGACAGACGGTCCGACACAGACGTTCTGAGACAGACGGACTGACACAGACGGACTGAGACAGACGGTCTGAGACGGGCGGTCTGAGACAGACGGACTGAGTATGACGGTCTGAGACAGACGGTCTGACCCAGACGTTCTGAGACAGACGGACTGAGACAGACGGACTGAGACAGACGGACTGAGACAGACGGACTGAGACAGACGGTCT
This sequence comes from Coelioxys conoideus, assembly GCA_947623535.1. Lineage (NCBI taxonomy): Eukaryota > Metazoa > Arthropoda > Insecta > Hymenoptera > Megachilidae > Coelioxys > Coelioxys conoideus. The sequence goes on along the minus strand of CANQJN010000021.1, from coordinate 1,799,575 downwards.
GAGACAGACGGTCTGAGACAGACGGTCTGAGACAGACGGTCTGAGACAGGCGGTCTGAGACAGACGGACTGAGTCTGACGGACTGAGATAGACGGTCTGACACAGACGTTCTGAGACAGACGGACTGAGACAGACGGACTGAGACAGACGTTCTGAGACAGACGGTCTGAGACAGACATTCTGAGACAGACGGTCTGAGACAGGCGGTCTGAGACAGACGAATTGAGACAGACGGTCTGAGACAGACGAATTGAGACAGACGGTCTGAGACAGACGGTCGGTGACAGACGAATTGAGACAGACGGTCTGAGACAGACGAATTGAGACAGACGGTCTGAGACAGACGGTCTGAGACAGCCGGTCTGAGACAGACGGATTGAGACAGACCGCCTGAGGAAGGTGGTCTGAGACAGACGGACTGAGACAGACGGTCTGAGACAGACGGACAGGGTCAGGCGAACAGACGCTGCCCGATAGCGGCAGTGGATTGAGACGGACGGTCTGAGACGGACGGACTGAGTCTGACGGTCTGAGACAGACGGACAGGGACAGACGGACTGAGACAGACGGTCTGAGACAGTCGGTCAGAAACAGACGGACTGAGACAGACGGTCTGAGACAGACTGTCGGTGACAGACGAATTGAGACAGACGGTCCGAGACAGTAGAATTGACACAGACGGTCTGAGACAGACGGTCTGAGACAGACGGTCTGAGACAGACCGCCTGAGGAAGGTGGTCTGAGATAGACGGACTGAGACAGACGGTCTGAGACAGACGGACAGGGTCAGGCGAACAGACGCTGCCCGATAGCGGCAGCGGATTGAGACGGACGGTCTGAGACGGACGGTCTGAGACAGACGGTCTGAGAAAGACGGACTGAGTCTGACGGTCTGAGACAGACGGACAGGGATAGACGGACTGAGACAGGCGGTCTGAGACAGATGGTCTGAGACAGACGGTCTGTGACAGACGGTCAGAGACAGACGTACTGAGACAGACCGCCTGAGGAAGGTGGTCTGAGTCAGACGTTCTCAGGCAGACGGTCTGAGACAGACGGTCCGACACAGACGTTCTGAGACAGACGGACTGACACAGACGGACTGAGACAGACGGTCTGAGAAAGACAGTCTGAGACGGGCGGTCTGAGACAGACGGACTGAGTATGACGGTCTGAGACAGACGGTCTGACCCAGACGTTCTGAGACAGACGGACTGAGACAGACGGACTGAGACAGACGGACTGAGACAGACGGACTGAGACAGACGGTCTGAGACAGACGGTCTGAGACAGACGGTCTGACACAGACGTTCTGAGACAGACGGTCTGACACAGACGGACTGAGACAGACGGTCTGAGAGAGACGGTCTGAGACGGGCGGTCTGAGACAGACGGTCTGAGACAGACGGTCTGAGACAGACGGCCTGAGACAGACGGTCTGAGGCGGGCGGTCTGAGGCAGACGGTCTGAGACAGACGGTCTGAGATAGACGGTCTGAGACAGACGGTCTGAGACAGACGGTCTGAGACAGCCGGTCTGAGACAGACGGATTGAGACAGACTGCCTGAGGAAGGTGGTCTGAGACAGACGGACAGGGACAGGCGAACAGACGCTGCCCGATAGCGGCAGGCGAATTGAGACGGACAGTCTGAGACAGGCTGTCTGAGACAGACGGTCTGAGACAGACGGTCTGAGACAGACGGTCTGAGACAGACGGCCTGAGACAGACTGTCTGGGACAGGCGGTCTGAGGCAGACGGTCTGAGACAGACGGTCTGAGATAGACGGTCTGAGACAGGCGGTCTGAGACAGACGGTCTGAGACAAACGGTCTGAGACAGAGGGTCTGAGACTGACGGATTGAGTCAGACGGTCTCAGACAGACGGTCTGAGACAGTCGGTCTGAGACAGACGGTCTGATACAGACGGTCTGATACAGGCGGTCTGAGACAGACGGACTGAGTCTGACGGTCTGAGGCAGACGGTCTGAGACAGACGGTCTGACACAGACGTTCTGAGACAGACGGACTGAGGCAGACGGACTGAGACAGACGGTCTGAGACAGACGGTCTGAGACAGAAGAATTGACACAGACGGTCTTAGACAGACGGTCTGAGACAGCCGGTCTGAGACAGACGGATTGAGACAGACCGCCTGAGACAGACGGTCTGAGACAGGCGGTCTGAGGCAGACGGTCTGAGACAGACGGTCTGAGATAGACGGTCTGAGACAGGCGGTCTGAGACAGACGGTCTGAGACAGACGGTCTGAGACGGAGGGTCTGAGACTGACGGATTGAGTCAGACGGTCTCAGACAGACGGTCTGAGACAGTCGGTCTGAGACAGACGGTCTGAGACAGACGGTCTGAGACAGGCGGTCTGAGACAGACGGACTGAGTCTGACGGTCTGAGACAGACGGACAGGGACAGACGGATTGAGACAGACGGTCTGAGACAGACGGTCTGAGACATACGGTCTGACACAGACGTTCTGAGACAGACGGACTGAGGCAGACGGACTGAGACAGACGGTCAGAGACAGACGGTCTGAGACAGAAGAATTGACACAGACGGTCTGAGACAGACGGTCTGAGACAGCCGGTCTGAGACAGCCGGTCTGAGACAGACGGATTGAGACAGACCGCCTGAGGAAGGTGGTCTGAGACAGACGGACTAAGACAGACGGTCTGAGACAGACTGTCTGAGACAGCCGGTCTGAGACAGACGGATTGAGACAGACCGCCTGAGGAAGGTGGTCTGAGACAGACGGACTGAGACAGACGGTCTGAGACAGACGGACAGGGTCAGGCGAACAGACGCTGCCCGATAGCGGCAGCGGATTGAGACGGACGGTCTGAGACGGACGGTCTGAGACAGGCGGTCTGAGAAAGACGGACTGAGTCTGACGGTCTGAGACAGAAGGACTGAGTCTGACGGTCTGAGACAGACGGTCTGACCCAGACGTTCTGAGACAGACGGTCTGACACGGACGGACTGAGACAGACGGTCTGAGAGAGACGGTCTGAGACGGGCGGTCTGAGACACGCGGTCTGAGACAGACGGTCTGACACAGACGTTCTGAGACAGACGGTCTGACACAGACGGACTGAGACAGGCGGTCTGAGAGAGACGGTCTGAGACGGGCGGTCTGAGACACGCGGTCTGAGACAGACTGTCTGAGACAGACGGTCTGAGACAGAGGGTCTGAGACTGACGGATTGAGACAGACGGTCTGAGACAGACGGTCTGAGACAGACGGTCTGAGACAGCCGGTCTGAGACAGACGGATTGAGACAGACAGCCTGAGGAAGGTGGTCTGAGACAGACGGACAGGGACAGGCGAACAGACGCTGCCCGATAGCGGCAGCCGAATTGAGACGGACAGTCTGAGACAGGCTGTCTGAGACAGACGGTCTGAGACAGACGGCCTCAGACAGACTGTCTGGGACAGTTGGTCTGAGGCAGACGGTCTGAGACAGACGGTCTGAGACAGACTGTCTGAGACAGCCGGTCTGAGACAGACGGATTGAGACAGACCGCCTGATGAAGGTGGTCTGAGACAGACGGACTGAGACAGACGGTCTGAGGCAGACGGTCTGAGACAGACGGTCTGAGACAGTAGAATTGACACAGACGGTCTGAGACAGACGGTCTGAGACAGACGGTCTGAGACAGACGGTCTGAGAGAGACGGTCTGAGACAGACGGTCTGAGACAGACGGTCTGAGAGAGACGGATTGAGACAGACCGCCTGAGGAAGGTGGTCTGAGACAGACGGACTGACACAGACGGTCTGAGACAGACGGACAGGGTCAGGCGAACAGACGCTGCCCGATAGCGGCAGCGGATTGAGACGGACGGTCTGAGACGGACGGTCTGAGACAGGCGGTCTGAGAAAGACGGACTGAGTCTGACGGTCTGAGACAGACGGACAGGGACAGACGGACTGAGACAGACGGTCTGAGACAGTAGAATTGACACAGACGGTCTGAGACAGACGGTCTGAGACAGACGGTCTGAGACAGCCGGTCTGAGACAGACGGATTGAGACAGACAGCCTGAGGAAGGTGGTGTGAGACAGACGGTCTGAGGCAGACGGTCTGAGACAGACGGTCTGAGACAGACGGTCTGAGAGAGACGGATTGAGACAGACCGCCTGAGACAGTCGGTCCGAGACAGACGGATTGAGACAGACCGCCTGAGGAAGGTGGTCTGAGACGGACTGACAGAGACAGACGGTCTGAGGCAGACGGTCTGAGACAGACGGTCTGAGACAGTAGAATTGACACAGACGGTCTGAGACAGACGGTCTGAGACAGACGGTCTGAGACAGACGGTCTGAGACAGAGGGTCTGAGACTGACGGATTGAGTCAGACGGTCTCAGACAGACGGTCTGAGACAGTCGGTCTGAGACAGACGGTCTGAGACAGACGGTCTGAGACAGGCGGATTGAAACAGACCGCCTGAGGATGGTTGTCTGAGACGGACGGACTGAGACAGACGGTCTGAGACAAACGGTCTGAGACATACGGTCTGACACAGACGGCCTGAGACAGATGGTCTGAGACAGGCGGTCTGAGGCAGACGGTCTGAGACAGACGGTCTGAGATAGACGGTCTGAGACAGAAGAATTGACACAGACGGTCTGAGACAGACGGTCTGAGACAGCCGGTCTGAGACAGACGGATTGAGGCAGACCGCCTGAGGAAGGTGGTCTGAGACAGACGGACTAAGACAGACGGTCTGAGACAGACCGCCTGAGGAAGTTGGTCTGAGACAGACGGACTAAGACAGACGGTCTGAGACAGACTGTCTGAGACAGCCGGTCTGAGACAGACGGATTGAGACAGACCGTCTGAGGAAGGTGGTCTGAGACAGACTGACTGAGACAGACGGTCTGAGACAGGCGGTCTGAGACAGACGGTCTGAGACAGACGGTCTGAGACAGACGGTCTGAGACAGAGGGTCTGAGACTGACGGATTGAGTCAGACGGTCTCAGACAGACGGTCTGAGACAGTCGGTCTGAGACAGACGGTCTGAGACAGACGGTCTGAGACAGGCGGATTGAAACAGACCGCCTGAGGATGGTTGTCTGAGACGGACGGACTGAGACAGACGGTCTGAGACAGACGGTCTGAGACATACGGTCTGACACAGACGGCCTGAGACAGACGGTCTGAGACAGGCGGTCTGAGGCAGACGGTCTGAGACAGACGGTCTGAGATAGACGGTCTGAGACAGAAGAATTGACACAGACGGTCTGAGACAGACGGTCTGAGACAGCCGGTCTGAGACAGACGGATTGAGGCAGACCGCCTGAGGAAGGTGGTCTGAGACAGACGGACTAAGACAGACGGTCTGAGACAGACCGCCTGAGGAAGTTGGTCTGAGACAGACGGACTAAGACAGACGGTCTGAGACAGACTGTCTGAGACAGCCGGTCTGAGACAGACGGATTGAGACAGACCGTCTGAGGAAGGTGGTCTGAGACAGACGGACTAAGACAGACGGTCTGAGACAGACCGCCTGAGGAAGTTGGTCCGAGACAGACGGACTGAGACAGACGGTCTGAGACAGACGGTCTGAGACAGACGGTCTGAGACAGGCGGATTGAAACAGACCGCCTGAGGATGGTTGTCTAAGACGGACGGACTGAGACAGACGGTCTGAGACAGACGGTCTGAGACATACGGTCTGACACAGACGGCCTGAGACAGACGGTCTGAGACAGGCGGTCTGAGGCAGACGGTCTGAGACAGACGGTCTGAGATAGACGGTCTGAGACAGAAGAATTGACACAGACGGTCTGAGACAGACGGTCTGAGACAGCCGGTCTGAGACAGACGGATTGAGCAGACCGCATCAGGAAGGTGGTCTGAGACAGACGGACTAAGACAGGCGGTCTGAGACAGACCGCCTGAGGAAGTTGGTCCGAGACAGACGGTCTGAGACAGACGGTCTGAGACAGACTGTCTGAGACAGCCGGTCTGAGACAGACGGATTGAGACAGACCGTCTGAGGAAGGTGGTCTGAGACAGACGGACTAAGACAGACGGTCTGAGACAGACCGCCTGAGGAAGTTGGTCCGAGACAGACGGACTGAGACAGACGGTCTGAGACAGACGGTCTGAGACAGACGGTCTGAGACAGGCGGATTGAAACAGACCGCCTGAGGATGGTTGTCTAAGACGGACGGACTGAGACAGACGGTCTGAGACAGACGGTCTGAGACATACGGTCTGACACAGACGGCCTGAGACAGACGGTCTGAGACAGGCGGTCTGAGGCAGACGGTCTGAGACAGACGGTCTGAGATAGACGGTCTGAGACAGAAGAATTGACACAGACGGTCTGAGACAGACGGTCTGAGACAGCCGGTCTGAGACAGACGGATTGAGGCAGACCGCCTCAGGAAGGCGGTCTGAGACAGACGGACTAAGACAGACGGTCTGAGACAGACGGTCTGAGACAGACGGACTGAGACAGACGGTCTGAGACAGACGGTCTGAGACAGACGGTCTGAGACAGCCGGTCTGAGACAGACGGATTGAGACAGACAGCCTGAGGAAGGTGGTCTGAGACAGACGGTCTGAGACAGACGGTCTGAGACAGACGGTCTGAGACAGACGGACAGGGACAGGCGAACAGACGCTGCCCGATAGCGGCAGGCGAATTGAGACGGACGGTCTGAGACAGGCTGTCTGAGACAGACGGTCTGAGACAGGCGGTCTGAGACAGACGGACTGAGTCTGACGGTCTGAGACAGACGGACAGGGACAGACGGACTGAGACAGACGGTCTGACACAGACGTTCTGAGACAGACGGACTGAGACAGACGGACTGAGACAGACGGACTGAGACAGACGTTCTGAGACAGACGGTCTGAGACAGACGTTCTGAGACAGACGGTCTGAGGCAGGCGGTCTGAGACAGACGGACTGAGTCTGACGGTCTGAGACAGACGGACAGGGACAGACGGACTGAGACAGACGGTCTGAGACAGACGGTCTGAGGCAGACGGACTGAGACAGACGTTCTGAGACAGACGGACAGGGACAGACGGACTGAGACAGACGGTCTGACACAGACGTTCTGAGACAGACGGACTGAGACAGACGGACTGAGACAGACGGACTGAGACAGACGTTCTGAGACAGACGGTCTGAGACAGACGTTCTGAGACAGACGGTCTGAGGCAGGCGGTCTGAGACAGACGGACTGAGTCTGACGGTCTGAGACAGACGGACAGGGACAGACGGACTGAGACAGACGGTCTGAGACAGACGGTCTGAGGCAGACGGTCTGAGACAGACGGTCTGACACAGACGTTCTGAGACAGACGGACTGAGGCAGACGGACTGAGACAGGCGGTCTGAGGCAGACGGTCTGAGACAGACGGTCTGACACAGACGTTCTGAGACAGACGGACTGAGGCAGACGGACTGAGACAGGCGGTCTGAGGCAGACGGTCTGAGACAGACGGTCTGAGACAGACGAATTGAGACAGACGGTCTGAGACAGACGAATTGAGACAGACAGCCTGAGGCAGGTGGTCTGAGATAGACGGTCTGAGACAGACGGTCTGAGACAGACGGACAGGGACAGGCGAACAGACGCTGCCCGATAGCGGCAGGCGAATTGAGACGGACGGTCTGAGACAGGCTGTCTGAGACAGGCGGTCTGAGACAGACGGACTGAGTCTGACGGTCTGAGACAGACGGACAGGGACAGACGGACTGAGACAGACGGTCTGACACAGACGTTATGAGACAGATGGACTGAGACAGACGGACTGAGACAGAGGGTCTGAGACTGACGGATTGAGTCAGACGGTCTCAGACAGACGGTCTGAGACAGTCGGTCTGAGACAGACGGTCTGATACAGACGGTCTGAGACAGGCGGTCTGAGACAGACGGACTGAGTCTGACGGTCTGAGACAGACGGACAGGGACAGACGGACTGAGACAGACGGTCTGAGACAGACGGTCTGAGGCAGACGGTCTGAGACAGACGGTCTGACACAGACGTTCTGAGACAGACGGACTGAGGCAGACGGACTGAGACAGGCGGTCTGAGGCAGACGGTCTGAGACAGACGGTCTGAGACAGACGAATTGAGCCAGACGGTCTGAGACAGACGAATTGAGACAGACGGTCTGAGACAGACGGATTGAAACAGACCGCCTGAGGATGGTTGTCTGAGACGGACGGACTGAGACAGACGGTCTGAGACAGACGGTCGGTGACAGACGAATTGAGACAGACGGTCTGCGACAGACGAATTGAGACAGACGGTCTGAGACAGACGGTCTGAGACAGACGGTCTGAGACAGTCGCTCCGAGACAGACGGATTGTGACAGACCGCCTGAGGAAGGTGGTCTGAGACAGACTGACTGAGACAGACGGTCTGAGGTAGACGGTCTGAGACAGACGGTCTGAGACAGTAGAATTGACACAGACGGTCTGAGACAGACGGTCTGAGGTAGACGGTCTGAGACAGACGGTCTGAGACAGTAGAATTGACACAGACGGTCTGAGACAGACGGTCTGAGACAGACGGTCTGAGAGAGACGGTCTGAGACAGACGGTCTGAGACAGACGGTCTGAGAGAGACGGATTGAGACAGACCGCCTGAGGAAGGTGGTCTGAGACAGACGGACTGAGACAGACGGTCTGAGACAGACGGACAGGGTCAGGCGAACAGACGCTGCCCGATAGCGGCAGCGGATTGAGACGGACGGTCTGAGACGGACGGTCTGAGACAGGCGGTCTGAGAAAGACGGACTGAGTCTGACGGTCTGAGACAGACGGACAGGGACAGACGGACTGAGACAGGCGGTCTGAGACAGACGGTCAGAGACAGACGTATTGAGACAGACCGCCTGAGGAAGGTGGTCTGAGTCAGACGTTCTCAGGCAGACGGTCTGAGACAGACGGTCCGACACAGACGTTCTGAGACAGACGGACTGACACAGACGGACTGAGACAGACGGTCTGAGACAGACAGTCTGAGACGGGCGGTCTGAGACAGACGGACTGAGTCTGACGGTCTGAGACAGACGGTCTGACCCAGACGTTCTGAGACAGACGGACTGAGACAGACGGACTGAGACAGACGGACTGAGACAGACGGACTGAGACAGACGGACTGAGACAGACGGTCTGAGACAGACGGTCTGAGACAGACGGTCTGACACAGACGTTCTGAGACAGACGGTCTGACACAGACGGACTGAGACAGACGGTCTGAGAGAGACGGTCTGAGACGGGCGGTCTGAGACAGACGGTCTGAGACAGACGGTCTGAGACAGACGGCCTGAGACAGACGGTCTGAGGCGGGCGGTCTGAGGCAGACGGTCTGAGACAGACGGTCTGAGATAGACGGTCTGAGACAGACGGTCTGAGACAGACGGTCTGAGACAGCCGGTCTGAGACAGACGGATTGAGACAGACAGCCTGAGGAAGGTGGTCTGAGACAGACGGACAGGGACAGGCGAACAGACGCTGCCCGATAGCGGCAGGCGAATTGAGACGGACAGTCTGAGACAGGCTGTCTGAGACAGACGGTCTGAGACAGACGGTCTGAGACAGACGGTCTGAGACAGACGGCCTGAGACAGACTGTCTGGGACAGACGGTCTGAGGCAGGCGGTCTGAGACAGACGGTCTGAGATAGACGGTCTGAGACAGGCGGTCTGAGACAGACGGTCTGAGACAGACGGTCTGAGACAGAGGGTCTGAGACTGACGGATTGAGTCAGACGGTCTCAGACAGACGGTCTGAGACAGTCGGTCTGAGACAGACGGTCTGATACAGACGGTCTGATACAGGCGGTCTGAGACAGACGGACTGAGTCTGACGGTCTGAGGCAGACGGTCTGAGACAGACGGTCTGACACAGACGTTCTGAGACAGACGGACTGAGGCAGACGGACTGAGACAGACGGTCTGAGACAGACGGTCTGAGACAGAAGAATTGACACAGACGGTCTTAGACAGACGGTCTGAGACAGCCGGTCTGAGACGGAGGGTCTGAGACTGACGGATTGAGTCAGACGGTCTCAGACAGACGGTCTGAGACAGTCGGTCTGAGACAGACGGTCTGAGACAGACGGTCTGAGACAGGCGGTCTGAGACAGACGGACTGAGTCTGACGGTCTGAGACAGACGGACAGGGACAGACGGATTGAGACAGACGGTCTTAGACAGACGGTCTGAGACATACGGTCTGACACAGACGTTCTGAGACAGACGGACTGAGGCAGACGGACTGAGACAGACGGTCAGAGACAGACGGTCTGAGACAGAAGAATTGACACAGACGGTCTGAGACAGACGGTCTGAGAGAGACGGATTGAGACAGACCGCCTGAGGAAGGTGGTCTGAGACAGACGGACTGAGACAGACGGTCTGAGACAGACGGACAGGGTCAGGCGAACAGACGCTGCCCGATAGCGGCTGCGGATTGAGACAGACGGACTGAGACAGACGGTCTGAGACAGTCGGTCTGAGACAGACGGTCTGAGGCAGACGGTCTGAGACAGGCGGATTGAAACAGACCGCCTGAGGATGGTTGTCTGAGACGGACAGACTGAGACAGACGGTCTGAGACAAACGGTCTGAGACATACGGTCTGACACAGACGGCCTGAGACAGATGGTCTGAGACAGGCGGTCTGAGGCAGACGGTCTGAGACAGACGGTCTGAGATAGACGGTCTGAGACAGAAGAATTGACACAGACGGTCTGAGACAGACGGTCTGAGACAGCCGGTCTGAGACAGACGGATTGAGGCAGACCGCCTGAGGAAGGTGGTCTGAGACAGACGGACTAAGACAGACGGTCTGAGACAGACCGCCTGAGGAAGTTGGTCTGAGACAGACGGACTAAGACAGACGGTCTGAGACAGACTGTCTGAGACAGCCGGTCTGAGACAGACGGATTGAGACAGACCGTCTGCGGAAGGTGGTCTGAGACAGACTGACTGAGACAGACGGTCTGAGGCAGACGGTCTGAGACAGACGGTCTGAGACAGTAGAATTGACACAGACGGTCTGAGACAGACGGTCTGAGACAGGCGGTCTGAGACAGACGGTCTGAGACAGACGGTCTGAGACAGACGGTCTGAGACAGAGGGTCTGAAACTGACGGATTGAGTCAGACGGTCTCAGACAGACGGTCTGAGACAGTCGGTCTGAGACAGACGGTCTGAGACAGACGGTCTGAGACAGGCGGATTGAAACAGACCGCCTGAGGATGGTTGTCTGAGACGGACGGACTGAGACAGACGGTCTGAGACAGACGGTCTGAGACATACGGTCTCACACAGACAGCCTGAGACAGACGGTCTGAGACAGGCGGTCTGAGGCAGACGGTCAGAGACAGACGGTCTGAGATAGACGGTCTGAGACAGAAGAATTGACACAGACGGTCTGAGACAGACGGTCTGAGACAGCCGGTCTGAGACAGACGGATTGAGGCAGACCGCCTGAGGAAGGTGGTCTGAGACAGACTGACTGAGACAGACGGTCTGAGGTAGACGGTCTGAGACAGACGGTCTGAGACAGTAGAATTGACACAGACGGTCTGAGACAGACGGTCTGAGGTAGACGGTCTGAGACAGACGGTCTGAGACAGACGGTCTGAGAGAGACGGATTGAGACAGACCGCCTGAGGAAGGTGGTCTGAGACAGACGGACTGAGACAGACGGTCTGAGACAGACGGACAGGGTCAGGCGAACAGACGCTGCCCGATAGCGGCAGCGGATTGAGACGGACGGTCTGAGACGGACGGTCTGAGACAGGCGGTCTGAGAAAGACGGACTGAGTCTGACGGTCTGAGACAGACGGACAGGGACAGACGGACTGAGACAGACCGCCTGAGGAAGGTGGTCTGAGACAGACGGACTGAGACAGACGGTCTGAGACAGACGGTCCGAGACAGTAGAATTGACACAGACGGTCTGAGACAGACGGTCTGAGACAGACGGTCTGAGACAGACGGTCTGAGACAGACGGTCTGAGACAGACCGCCTGAGGAAGGTGGTCTGAGATAGACGGACTGAGACAGACGGTCTGACACAGACGGACAGGGTCAGGCGAACAGACGCTGCCCGATAGCGGCAGCGGATTGAGACGGACGGTCTGAGACGGACGGTCTGAGACAGACGGTCTGAGAAAGACGGACTGAGTCTGACGGTCTGAGACAGACGGACAGGGACAGACGGATTGAGACAGACGGTCTTAGACAGACGGTCTGAGACATACGGTCTGACACAGACGTTCTGAGACAGACGGACTGAGGCAGACCGACTGAGACAGACGGTCTGAGACAGACGGTCTGAGACAGACGGTCTGAGACAGAAGAATTGACACAGACGGTCTTAGACAGACGGTCTGAGACAGCCGGTCTGAGACAGACGGATTGAGACAGACCGCCTGAGACAGACGGTCTGAGACAGGCGGTCTGAGGCAGACGGTCTGAGACAGACGGTCTGAGATAGACGGTCTGAGACAGGCGGTCTGAGACAGACGGTCTGAGACAGACGGTCTGAGACGGAGGGTCTGAGACTGACGGATTGAGTCAGACGGTCTCAGACAGACGGTCTGAGACAGTCGGTCTGAGACAGACGGTCTGAGACAGACGGTCTGAGACAGGCGGTCTGAGACAGACGGACTGAGTCTGACGGTCTGAGACAGACGGACAGGGACAGACGGATTGAGACAGACGGTCTTAGACAGACGGTCTGAGACATACGGTCTGACACAGACGTTCTGAGACAGACGGACTGAGGCAGACGGACTGAGACAGACGGTCAGAGACAGACGGTCTGAGACAGACGGTCTGAGACAGACGGTCTGAGACAGGCGGATTGAAACAGACCGCCTGAGGATGGTTGTCTGAGACGGACAGACTGAGACAGACGGTCTGAGACAAACGGTCTGAGACATACGGTCTGACACAGACGGCCTGAGACAGATGGTCTGAGACAGGCGGTCTGAGGCAGACGGTCTGAGACAGACGGTCTGAGATAGACGGTCTGAGACAGAAGAATTGACACAGACGGTCTGAGACAGACGGTCTGAGACAGCCGGTCTGAGACAGACGGATTGAGGCAGACCGCCTGAGGAAGGTGGTCTGAGACAGACTGACTGAGACAGACGGTCTGAGGTAGACGGTCTGAGACAGACGGTCTGAGACAGTAGAATTGACACAGACGGTCTGAGACAGACGGTCTGAGGTAGACGGTCTGACAGACGGTCTGAGACAGACGGTCTGAGAGAGACGGATTGAGACAGACCGCCTGAGGAAGGTGGTCTGAGACAGACGGACTGAGACAGACGGTCTGAGACAGACGGACAGGGTCAGGCGAACAGACGCTGCCCGATAGCGGCAGCGGATTGAGACGGACGGTCTGAGACGGACGGTCTGAGACAGGCGGTCTGAGAAAGACGGACTGAGTCTGACGGTCTGAGACAGACGGACAGGGACAGACGGACTGAGACAGACCGCCTGAGGAAGGTGATCTGAGACAGACGGACTGAGACAGACGGTCTGAGACAGACGGTCCGAGACAGTAGAATTGACACAGACGGTCTGAGACAGACGGTCTGAGACAGACGGTCTGAGACAGACGGTCTGAGACAGACGGTCTGAGACAGACGGACAGGGTCAGGCGAACAGACGCTGCCCGATAGCGGCAGCGGATTGAGACGGACGGTCTGAGACGGACGGTCTGAGACAGACGGTCTGAGAAAGACGGACTGAGTCTGACGGTCTGAGACAGACGGACAGGGACAGACGGACTGAGACATTCGGTCTGAGACAGACGGTCTGAGACAGACGGTCTGTGACAGACGGTCAGAGACAGACGTATTGAGACAGACCGCCTGAGGAAGGTGGTCTGAGTCAGACGTTCTCAGGCAGACGGTCTGAGACAGACGGTCCGACACAGACGTTCTGAGACAGACGGACTGACACAGACGGACTGAGACAGACGGTCTGAGACAGACAGTCTGAGACGGGCGGTCTGAGACAGACGGACTGAGTCTGACGGTCTGAGACAGACGGTCTGACCCAGACGTTCTGAGACAGACGGACTGAGACAGACGGACTGAGACAGACGGACTGAGACAGACGGTCTGAGACAGACGGTCTGACACAGACGTTCTGAGACAGACGGTCTGACACAGACGGACTGAGACAGACGGTCTGAGAGAGACGGTCTGAGACGGGCGGTCTGAGACAGACGGTCTGAGACAGACGGTCTGAGACAGACGGCCTGAGACAGACGGTCTGAGGCGGGCGGTCTGAGGCAGACGGTCTGAGACAGACGGTCTGAGATAGACGGTCTGAGACAGACGGTCTGAGACAGACGGTCTGAGACAGCCGGTCTGAGACAGACGGTCTGAGACAGACGGTCTGAGACAGACCGCCTGAGGAAGGTGGTCTGAGATAGACGGACTGAGACAGACGGTCTGAGACAGACGGACAGGGTCAGGCGAACAGACGCTGCCCGATAGCGGCAGCGGATTGAGACGGACGGTCTGAGACGGACGGTCTGAGACAGACGGTCTGAGAAAGACGGACTGAGTCTGACGGTCTGAGACAGACGGACAGGGACAGACGGACTGAGACATTCGGTCTGAGACAGACGGTCTGAGACAGACGGTCTGTGACAGACGGTCAGAGACAGACGTATTGAGACAGACCGCCTGAGGAAGGTGGTCTGAGTCAGACGTTCTCAGGCAGACGGTCTGAGACAGACGGTCCGACACAGACGTTCTGAGACAGACGGACTGACACAGACGGACTGAGACAGACGGTCTGAGACAGACAGTCTGAGACGGGCGGTCTGAGACAGACGGACTGAGTCTGACGGTCTGAGACAGACGGTCTGACCCAGACGTTCTGAGACAGACGGACTGAGACAGACGGACTGAGACAGACGGACTGAGACAGACGGACTGAGACAGACGGTCTGAGACAGACGGTCTGAGACAGACGGTCTGACACAGACGTTCTGAGACAGACGGTCTGACACAGACGGACTGAGACAGACGGTCTGAGAGAGACGGTCTGAGACGGGCGGTCTGAGACAGACGGTCTGAGACAGACGGTCTGAGACAGACGGCCTGAGACAGACGGTCTGAGGCGGGCGGTCTGAGGCAGACGGTCTGAGACAGACGGTCTGAGATAGACGGTCTGAGACAGACGGTCTGAGACAGACGGTCTGAGACAGCCGGTCTGAGACAGACGGATTGAGACAGACAGCCTGAGGAAGGTGGTCTGAGACAGACGGACAGGGACAGGCGAACAGACGCTGCCCGATAGCGGCAGGCGAATTGAGACGGACAGTCTGAGACAGGCTGTCTGAGACAGACGGTCTGAGACAGACGGTCTGAGACAGACGGTCTGAGACAGACGGCCTGAGACAGACTGTCTGGGACAGACGGTCTGAGGCAGACGGTCTGAGACAGACGGACTGAGACTGACGGTCTGAGGCAGACGGTCTGAGACAGACGGTCTGACACAGACGTTCTGAGACAGACGGACTGAGGCAGACGGACTGAGACAGACGGTCTGAGACAGACGGTCTGAGACAGAAGAATTGACACAGACGGTCTTAGACAGACGGTCTGAGACAGCCGGTCTGAGACAGACGGATTGAGACAGACCGCCTGAGACAGACGGTCTGAGACAGGCGGTCTGAGGCAGACGGTCTGAGACAGACGGTCTGAGATAGACGGTCTGAGACAGACGGTCTGAGACAGACGGTCTGAGACAGACGGTCTGAGACAGACGGTCTGAGACGGAGGGTCTGAGACTGACGGATTGAGTCAGACGGTCTCAGACAGACGGTCTGAGACAGTCGGTCTGAGACAGACGATCTGAGACAGACGGTCTGAGACAGGCGGTCTGAGACAGACGGACTGAGTCTGACGGTCTGAGACAGACGGACAGGGACAGACGGATTGAGACAGACGGTCTTAGACAGACGGTCTGGGACATACGGTCTGACACAGACGTTCTGAGACAGACGGACTGAGGCAGACGGACTGAGACAGACGGTCAGAGACAGACGGTCTGAGACAGAAGAATTGACACAGACGGTCTGAGACAGACGGTCTGAGACAGCCGGTCTGAGACAGCCGGTCTGAGACAGACGGATTGAGACAGACCGCCTGAGGAAGGTGGTCTGAGACAGACGGACTAAGACAGACGGTCTGAGACAGACTGTCTGAGACAGCCGGTCTGAGACAGACGGATTGAGACAGACCGCCTGAGGAAGGTGGTCTGAGACAGACGGACTGAGACAGACGGTCTGAGACAGACGGACAGGGTCAGGCGAACAGACGCTGCCCGATAGCGGCAGCGGATTGAGACGGACGGTCTGAGACGGACGGTCTGAGACAGGCGGTCTGAGAAAGACGGACTGAGTCTGACGGTCTGAGACAGAAGGACTGAGTCTGACGGTCTGAGACAGACGGTCTGACCCAGACGTTCTGAGACAGACGGTCTGACACGGACGGACTGAGACAGACGGTCTGAGAGAGACGGTCTGAGACGGGCGGTCTGAGACACGCGGTCTGAGACAGACTGTCTGAGACAGACGGTCTGAGACAGAGGGTCTGAGACTGACGGATTGAGACAGACGGTCTGAGACAGACGGTCTGAGACAGACGGTCTGAGACAGCCGGTCTGAGACAGACGGATTGAGACAGACAGCCTGAGGAAGGTGGTGTGAGACAGACGGTCTGAGACAGACGGTCTGAGACAGACGGTCTGAGACAGACGGTCTGAGAGAGACGGATTGAGACAGACCGCCTGAGGAAGGTGGTCTGAGACAGACGGACTGAGACAGACGGTCTGAGACAGACGGACAGGGTCAGGCGAACAGACGCTGCCCGATAGCGGCTGCGGATTGAGACAGACGGACTGAGACAGACGGTCTGAGACAGACGGTCTGAGACAGTCGGTCCGAGACAGACGGATTGAGACAGACCGCCTGAGGAAGGTGGTCTGAGACAGACTGACAGAGACAGACGGTCTGAGGCAGACGGTCTGAGACAGGCGGTCTGAGACAGACGGTCTGAGACAGACGGTCTGAGACAGACGGTCTGCGACAGAGGGTCTGAGACTGGCGGATTGAGTCAGACGGTCTCAGACAGACGGTCTGAGACAGTCGGTCTGAGACAGACGGTCTGAGACAGACGGTCTGAGACAGGCGGATTGAAACAGACCGCCTGAGGATGGTTGTCTGAGACGGACGGACTGAGACAGACGGTCTGAGACAAACGGTCTGAGACATACGGTCTGACACAGACGGCCTGAGACAGATGGTCTGAGACAGGCGGTCTGAGGCAGACGGTCTGAGACAGACGGTCTGAGATAGACGGTCTGAGACAGAAGAATTGACACAGACGGTCTGAGACAGACGGTCTGAGACAGCCGGTCTGAGACAGACGGATTGAGGCAGACCGCCTGAGGAAGGTGGTCTGAGACAGACGGACTAAGACAGACGGTCTGAGACAGACCGCCTGAGGAAGTTGGTCTGAGACAGACGGACTAAGACAGACGGTCTGAGACAGACTGTCTGAGACAGCCGGTCTGAGACAGACGGATTGAGACAGACCGTCTGAGGAAGGTGGTCTGAGACAGACTGACTGAGACAGACGGTCTGAGGCAGACGGTCTGAGACAGACGGTCTGAGACAGTAGAATTGACACAGACGGTCTGAGACGGACGGTCTGAGACAGGCGGTCTGAGACAGACGGTCTGAGACAGACGGTCTGAGACAGACGGTCTGAGACAGAGGGTCTGAGACTGACGGATTGAGTCACACGGTCTCAGACAGACGGTCTGAGACAGTCGGTCTGAGACAGACGGTCTGAGACAGACGGTCTGAGACAGGCGGATTGAAACAGACCGCCTGAGGATGGTTGTCTGAGACGGACGGACTGAGACAGACGGTCTGAGACAGACGGTCTGAGACATACGGTCTGACACAGACGGCCTGAGACAGACGGTCTGAGACAGGCGGTCTGAGGCAGACGGTCAGAGACAGACGGTCTGAGATAGACGGTCTGAGACAGAAGAATTGACACAGACGGTCTGAGACAGACGGTCTGAGACAGCCGGTCTGAGACAGACGGATTGAGGCAGACCGCCTGAGGAAGGTGGTCTGAGACAGACGGACTAAGACAGACGGTCTGAGACAGACCGCCTGAGGAAGTTGGTCTGAGACAGACGGACTAAGACAGACGGTCTGAGACAGACTGTCTGAGACAGCCGGTCTGAGACAGACGTATTGAGACAGACCGTCTAAGGAAGGTGGTCTGAGACAGACGGACTAAGACAGACGGTCTGAGACAGACCGCCTGAGGAAGTTGGTCCGAGACAGACGGACTGAGACAGACGGTCTGAGACAGACGGTCTGAGACAGACGGTCTGAGACAGGCGGATTGAAACAGACCGCCTGAGGATGGTTGTCTGAGACGGACGGACTGAGACAGACGGTCTGAGACAGACGGTCTGAGACATACGGTCTGACACAGACGGCCTGAGACAGACGGTCTGAGACAGGCGGTCTGAGGCAGACGGTCTGAGACAGACGGTCTGAGATAGACGGTCTGAGACAGAAGAATTGACACAGACGGTCTGAGACAGACGGTCTGAGACAGCCGGTCTGAGACAGACGGATTGAGGCAGACCGCCTGAGGAAGGTGGTCTGAGACAGACGGACTAAGACAGACGGTCTGAGACAGACCGCCTGAGGAAGTTGGTCCGAGACAGACGGACTGAGACAGACGGTCTGAGACAGACGGTCTGAGACAGACGGCCTGAGACAGACGGTCTGAGACAGGCGGTCTGAGGCAGACGGTCTGAGACAGACGGTCTGAGATAGACGGTCTGAGACAGAAGAATTGACACAGACGGTCTGAGACAGACGGTCTGAGACAGCCGGTCTGAGACAGACGGATTGAGGCAGACCGCCTCAGGAAGGTGGTCTGAGACAGACGTACTAAGACAGACGGTCTGAGACAGACCGCCTGAGGAAGTTGGTCCGAGACAGACGGACTAAGACAGACGGTCTGAGACAGATGGTCTGAGACAGACGGCCTGAGACAGACGGTCTGAGACAGGCGGTCTGAGGCAGACGGTCTGAGACAGACGGTCTGAGACAGCCGGTCTGAGACAGACGGATTGAGGCAGACCGCCTCAGGAAGGTGGTCTGAGACAGACGGACTAAGACAGACGGTCTGAGACAGACGGTCTGAGACAGACGGACTGAGACAGACGGTCTGAGACAGACGGTCTGAGACAGACGGTCTGAGACAGCCGGTCTGAGACAGACGGATTGAGACAGACAGCCTGAGGAAGGTGGTCTGAGACAGACGGTCTGAGACAGACGGTCTGAGACAGACGGTCTGAGACAGACGGACAGGGACAGGCGAACAGACGCTGCCCGATAGCGGCAGGCGAATTGAGACGGACGGTCTGAGACAGGCTGTCTGAGACAGACGGTCTGAGACAGGCGGTCTGAGACAGACGGACTGAGTCTGACGGTCTGAGACAGACGGACAGGGACAGACGGACTGAGACAGACGGTCTGACACAGACGTTCTGAGACAGACGGACTGAGACAGACGGACTGAGACAGACGGACCGAGACAGACGTTCTGAGACAGACGGTCTGAGACAGACGTTCTGAGACAGACGGTCTGAGGCAGGCGGTCTGAGACAGACGGACTGAGTCTAACGGTCTGAGACAGACGGACAGGGACAGACGGACTGAGACAGACGGTCTGAGACAGAGGGTCTGAGACTGACGGATTGAGTCAGACGGTCTCAGACAGACGGTCTGAGACAGTCGGTCTGAGACAGACGGTCTGATACAGACGGTCTGATACAGGCGGTCTGAGACAGACGGACTGAGACTGACGGTCTGAGGCAGACGGTCTGAGACAGACGGTCTGACACAGACGTTCTGAGACAGACGGACTGAGGCAGACGGACTGAGACAGACGGTCTGAGACAGAAGAATTGACACAGACGGTCTTAGACAGACGGTCTGAGACAGCCGGTCTGAGACAGACGGATTGAGACAGACCGCCTGAGACAGACGGTCTGAGACAGGCGGTCTGAGGCAGACGGTCTGAGACAGACGGTCTGAGATAGACGGTCTGAGACAGACGGTCTGAGACAGACGGTCTGAGACAGACGGTCTGAGACAGACGGTCTGAGACGGAGGGTCTGAGACTGACGGATTGAGTCAGACGGTCTCAGACAGACGGTCTGAGACAGTCGGTCTGAGACAGACGATCTGAGACAGACGGTCTGAGACAGGCGGTCTGAGACAGACGGACTGAGTCTGACGGTCTGAGACAGACGGACAGGGACAGACGGATTGAGACAGACGGTCTTAGACAGACGGTCTGGGACATACGGTCTGACACAGACGTTCTGAGACAGACGGACTGAGGCAGACGGACTGAGACAGACGGTCAGAGACAGACGGTCTGAGACAGAAGAATTGACACAGACGGTCTGAGACAGACGGTCTGAGACAGCCGGTCTGAGACAGCCGGTCTGAGACAGACGGATTGAGACAGACCGCCTGAGGAAGGTGGTCTGAGACAGACGGACTAAGACAGACGGTCTGAGACAGACTGTCTGAGACAGCCGGTCTGAGACAGACGGATTGAGACAGACCGCCTGAGGAAGGTGGTCTGAGACAGACGGACTGAGACAGACGGTCTGAGACAGACGGACAGGGTCAGGCGAACAGACGCTGCCCGATAGCGGCAGCGGATTGAGACGGACGGTCTGAGACGGACGGTCTGAGACAGGCGGTCTGAGAAAGACGGACTGAGTCTGACGGTCTGAGACAGAAGGACTGAGTCTGACGGTCTGAGACAGACGGTCTGACCCAGACGTTCTGAGACAGACGGTCTGACACGGACGGACTGAGACAGACGGTCTGAGAGAGACGGTCTGAGACGGGCGGTCTGAGACACGCGGTCTGAGACAGACTGTCTGAGACAGACGGTCTGAGACAGAGGGTCTGAGACTGACGGATTGAGACAGACGGTCTGAGACAGACGGTCTGAGACAGACGGTCTGAGACAGCCGGTCTGAGACAGACGGATTGAGACAGACAGCCTGAGGAAGGTGGTGTGAGACAGACGGTCTGAGACAGACGGTCTGAGACAGACGGTCTGAGAGAGACGGATTGAGACAGACCGCCTGAGGAAGGTGGTCTGAGACAGACGGACTGAGACAGACGGTCTGAGACAGACGGTCTGAGACAGTCGGTCCGAGACAGACGGATTGAGACAGACCGCCTGAGGAAGGTGGTCTGAGACAGACTGACAGAGACAGACGGTCTGAGGCAGACGGTCTGAGACAGGCGGTCTGAGACAGACGGTCTGAGACAGACGGTCTGAGACAGACGGTCTGAGACAGAGGGTCTGAGACTGGCGGATTGAGTCAGACGGTCTCAGACAGACGGTCTGAGACAGTCGGTCTGAGACAGACGGTCTGAGACAGACGGTCTGAGACAGGCGGATTGAAACAGACCGCCTGAGGATGGTTGTCTGAGACGGACGGACTGAGACAGACGGTCTGAGACAAACGGTCTGAGACATACGGTCTGACACAGACGGCCTGAGACAGATGGTCTGAGACAGGCGGTCTGAGGCAGACGGTCTGAGACAGACGGTCTGAGATAGACGGTCTGAGACAGAAGAATTGACACAGACGGTCTGAGACAGACGGTCTGAGACAGCCGGTCTGAGACAGACGGATTGAGGCAGACCGCCTGAGGAAGGTGGTCTGAGACAGACGGACTAAGACAGACGGTCTGAGACAGACCGCCTGAGGAAGTTGGTCTGAGACAGACGGACTAAGACAGACGGTCTGAGACAGACTGTCTGAGACAGCCGGTCTGAGACAGACGGATTGAGACAGACCGTCTGAGGAAGGTGGTCTGAGACAGACTGACTGAGACAGACGGTCTGAGGCAGACGGTCTGAGACAGACGGTCTGAGACAGTAGAATTGACACAGACGGTCTGAGACGGACGGTCTGAGACAGGCGGTCTGAGACAGACGGTCTGAGACAGACGGTCTGAGACAGACGGTCTGAGACAGAGGGTCTGAGACTGACGGATTGAGTCAGACGGTCTCAGACAGACGGTCTGAGACAGTCGGTCTGAGACAGACGGTCTGAGACAGACGGTCTGAGACAGGCGGATTGAAACAGACCGCCTGAGGATGGTTGTCTGAGACGGACGGACTGAGACAGACGGTCTGAGACAGACGGTCTGAGACATACGGTCTGACACAGACGGCCTGAGACAGACGGTCTGAGACAGGCGGTCTGAGGCAGACGGTCAGAGACAGACGGTCTGAGATAGACGGTCTGAGACAGAAGAATTGACACAGACGGTCTGAGACAGACGGTCTGAGACAGCCGGTCTGAGACAGACGGATTGAGGCAGACCGCCTGAGGAAGGTGGTCTGAGACAGACGGACTAAGACAGACGGTCTGAGACAGACCGCCTGAGGAAGTTGGTCTGAGACAGACGGACTAAGACAGACGGTCTGAGACAGACTGTCTGAGACAGCCGGTCTGAGACAGACGTATTGAGACAGACCGTCTAAGGAAGGTGGTCTGAGACAGACGGACTAAGACAGACGGTCTGAGACAGACCGCCTGAGGAAGTTGGTCCGAGACAGACGGACTGAGACAGACGGTCTGAGACAGACGGTCTGAGACAGACGGTCTGAGACAGGCGGATTGAAACAGACCGCCTGAGGATGGTTGTCTGAGACGGACGGACTGAGACAGACGGTCTGAGACAGACGGTCTGAGACATACGGTCTGACACAGACGGCCTGAGACAGACGGTCTGAGACAGGCGGTCTGAGGCAGACGGTCTGAGACAGACGGTCTGAGATAGACGGTCTGAGACAGAAGAATTGACACAGACGGTCTGAGACAGACGGTCTGAGACAGCCGGTCTGAGACAGACGGATTGAGGCAGACCGCCTGAGGAAGGTGGTCTGAGACAGACGGACTAAGACAGACGGTCTGAGACAGACCGCCTGAGGAAGTTGGTCCGAGACAGACGGACTGAGACAGACGGTCTGAGACAGACGGTCTGAGACAGACGGCCTGAGACAGACGGTCTGAGACAGGCGGTCTGAGGCAGACGGTCTGAGACAGACGGTCTGAGATAGACGGTCTGAGACAGAAGAATTGACACAGACGGTCTGAGACAGACGGTCTGAGACAGCCGGTCTGAGACAGACGGATTGAGGCAGACCGCCTCAGGAAGGTGGTCTGAGACAGACGTACTAAGACAGACGGTCTGAGACAGACCGCCTGAGGAAGTTGGTCCGAGACAGACGGACTAAGACAGACGGTCTGAGACAGATGGTCTGAGACAGACGGCCTGAGACAGACGGTCTGAGACAGGCGGTCTGAGGCAGACGGTCTGAGACAGACGGTCTGAGATAGACGGTCTGAGACAGAAGAATTGACACAGACGGTCTGAGACAGACGGTCTGAGACAGCCGGTCTGAGACAGACGGATTGAGGCAGACCGCCTCAGGAAGGTGGTCTGAGACAGACGGACTAAGACAGACGGTCTGAGACAGACGGTCTGAGACAGACGGACTGAGACAGACGGTCTGAGACAGACGGTCTGAGACAGACGGTCTGAGACAGCCGGTCTGAGACAGACGGATTGAGACAGACAGCCTGAGGAAGGTGGTCTGAGACAGACGGTCTGAGACAGACGGTCTGAGACAGACGGTCTGAGACAGACGGACAGGGACAGGCGAACAGACGCTGCCCGATAGCGGCAGGCGAATTGAGACGGACGGTCTGAGACAGGCTGTCTGAGACAGACGGTCTGAGACAGGCGGTCTGAGACAGACGGACTGAGTCTGACGGTCTGAGACAGACGGACAGGGACAGACGGACTGAGACAGACGGTCTGACACAGACGTTCTGAGACAGACGGACTGAGACAGACGGACTGAGACAGACGGACTGAGACAGACGTTCTGAGACAGACGGTCTGAGACAGACGTTCTGAGACAGACGGTCTGAGGCAGGCGGTCTGAGACAGACGGACTGAGTCTGACGGTCTGAGACAGACGGACAGGGACAGACGGACTGAGACAGACGGCTGAGACAGACGGTCTGAGGCAGACGGTCTGAGACAGACGGTCTGACACAGACGTTCTGAGACAGACGGACTGAGGCAGACGGACTTAGACAGACGGTCTGAGACAGACGGTCTGAGACAGACGGACTGAGGCAGACGGACTGAGACAGACGAATTGAGACAGACGGTCTGAGACAGACGAATTGAGACAGACGGTCTGAGACAAACGGTCTGAGACAGACGGTCTGAGACAGACGGATTGAGACAGACAGCCTGAGGCAGGTGGTCTGAGATAGACGGTCTGAGACAGACGGTCTCAGACAGACGGACAGGGACAGGCGAACAGACGCTGCCCGATAGCGGCAGGCGAATTGAGACGGACGGTCTGAGACAGGCTGTCTGAGACAGGCGGTCTGAGACAGACGGACTGAGTCTGACGGTCTGAGACAGACGGACAGGGACAGACGGACTGAGACAGACGGTCTGACACAGACGTTATGAGACAGACGGACTGAGACAGACGGACTGAGACAGAGGGTCTGAGACTGACGGATTGAGTCAGACGGTCTCAGACAGACGGTCTGAGACAGTCGGTCTGAGACAGACGGTCTGATACAGACGGTCTGAGACAGGCGGTCTGAGACAGACGGACTGAGTCTGACGGTCTGAGACAGACGGACAGGGACAGACGGACTGAGACAGACGGTCTGAGACAGACGGTCTGAGGCAGACGGTCTGAGACAGACGGTCTGACACAGACGTTCTGAGACAGACGGACTGAGGCAGACGGACTGAGACAGGCGGTCTGAGGCAGACGGTCTGAGACAGACGGTCTGAGACAGACGAATTGAGACAGACGGTCTGAGACAGACGAATTGAGACAGACGGTCTGAGACAGACGGATTGAAACAGACCGCCTGAGGATGGTTGTCTGAGACGGACGGACTGAGACAGACGGTCTGAGACAGACGGTCGGTGACAGACGAATTGAGACAGACGGTCTGAGACAGACGAATTGAGACAGACGGTCTGAGACAGACGGTCTGAGACAGACGGTCTGAGACAGTCGCTCCGAGACAGACGGATTGTGACAGACCGCCTGAGGAAGGTGGTCTGAGACAGACTGACTGAGACAGACGGTCTGAGGTAGACGGTCTGAGACAGACGGTCTGAGACAGTAGAATTGACACAGACGGTCTGAGACAGACGGTCTGAGACAGGCGGTCTGAGAGAGACGGTCTGAGACAGACGGTCTGAGACAGACGGTCTGAGAGAGACGGATTGAGACAGACCGCCTGAGGAAGGTGGTCTGAGACAGACGGACTGAGACAGACGGTCTGAGACAGACGGACAGGGTCAGGCGAACAGACGCTGCCCGATAGCGGCAGCGGATTGAGACGGACGGTCTGAGACGGACGGTCTGAGAGAGACGGTCTGAGACAGACGGTCTGAGACAGACGGTCTGAGAGAGACGGATTGAGACAGACCGCCTGAGGAAGGCGGTCTGAGAAAGACGGACTGAGTCTGACGGTCTGAGACAGACGGACAGGGACAGACGGACTGAGACAGACGGTCTGAGACAGTAGAATTGACACAGACGGTCTGAGACAGACGGTCTGAGACAGACGGTCTGAGACAGACGGTCTGAGACAGCCGGTCTGAGACAGACGGATTGAGACAGACAGCCTGAGGAAGGTGGTGTGAGACAGACGGTCTGAGACAGACGGTCTGAGACAGACGGTCTGAGAGAGACGGATTGAGACAGACCGCCTGAGGAAGGTGGTCTGAGACAGACGGACTGAGTCTGACGGTCTGAGACAGACGGACAGGGACAGACGGACTGAGACAGACGGTCTGAGACAGACGGTCTGAGGCAGACGGTCTGAGACAGACGGTCTGACACAGACGTTCTGAGACAGACGGACTGAGGCAGACGGACTGAGACAGGCGGTCTGAGGCAGACGGTCTGAGACAGACGGTCTGAGACAGACGAATTGAGACAGACGGTCTGAGACAGACGAATTGAGACAGACGGTCTGAGACAGACGGATTGAAACAGACCGCCTGAGGATGGTTGTCTGAGACGGACGGACTGAGACAGACGGTCTGAGACAGACGGTCGGTGACAGACGAATTGAGACAGACGGTCTGAGACAGACGAATTGAGACAGACGGTCTGAGACAGACGGTCTGAGACAGACGGTCTGAGACAGTCGCTCCGAGACAGACGGATTGTGACAGACCGCCTGAGGAAGGTGGTCTGAGACAGACTGACTGAGACAGACGGTCTGAGGTAGACGGTCTGAGACAGACGGTCTGAGACAGTAGAATTGACACAGACGGTCTGAGACAGACGGTCTGAGACAGGCGGTCTGAGAGAGACGGTCTGAGACAGACGGTCTGAGACAGACGGTCTGAGAGAGACGGATTGAGACAGACCGCCTGAGGAAGGTGGTCTGAGACAGACGGACTGAGACAGACGGTCTGAGACAGACGGACAGGGTCAGGCGAACAGACGCTGCCCGATAGCGGCAGCGGATTGAGACGGACGGTCTGAGACGGACGGTCTGAGAGAGACGGTCTGAGACAGACGGTCTGAGACAGACGGTCTGAGAGAGACGGATTGAGACAGACCGCCTGAGGAAGGCGGTCTGAGAAAGACGGACTGAGTCTGACGGTCTGAGACAGACGGACAGGGACAGACGGACTGAGACAGACGGTCTGAGACAGTAGAATTGACACAGACGGTCTGAGACAGACGGTCTGAGACAGACGGTCTGAGACAGACGGTCTGAGACAGCCGGTCTGAGACAGACGGATTGAGACAGACAGCCTGAGGAAGGTGGTGTGAGACAGACGGTCTGAGACAGACGGTCTGAGACAGACGGTCTGAGAGAGACGGATTGAGACAGACCGCCTGAGGAAGGTGGTCTGAGACAGACGGACTGAGACAGACGGTCTGAGACAGACGGACAGGGTCAGGCGAACAGACGCTGCCCGATAGCGGCTGCGGATTGAGACAGACGGACTGAGACAGACGGTCTGAGACAGACGGTCTGAGACAGTCGGTCCGAGACAGACGGATTGAGACAGACCGCCTGAGGAAGGTGGTCTGAGACAGACTGACAGAGACAGACGGTCTGAGGCAGACTGTCTGAGACAGACGCTCTGAGACAGTAGAATTGACACAGACGGTCTGAGACAGACGGTCTGAGACAGGCGGTCTGAGACAGACGGTCTGAGACAGACGGTCTGAGACAGACGGTCTGAGACAGAGGGTCTGAGACTGACGGATTGAGTCAGACGGTCTCAGACAGACGGTCTGAGACAGTCGGTCTGAGACAGACGGTCTGAGACAGACGGTCTGAGACAGGCGGATTGAAACAGACCGCCTGAGGATGGTTGTCTGAGACGGACGGACTGAGACAGACGGTCTGAGACAGACGGTCTGAGACATACGGTCTGACACAGACGGCCTGAGACAGATGGTCTGAGACAGGCGGTCTGAGGCAGACGGTCTGAGACAGACGGTCTGAGATAGACGGTCTGAGACAGAAGAATTGACACAGACGGTCTGAGACAGACGGTCTGAGACAGCCGGTCTGAGACAGACGGATTGAGGCAGACCGCCTGAGGAAGGTGGTCTGAAACAGACGGACTAAGACAGACGGTCTGAGACAGACCGCCTGAGGAAGTTGGTCTGAGACAGACGGACTAAGACAGACGGTCTGAGACAGACTGTCTGAGACAGCCGGTCTGAGACAGACGGATTGAGACAGACCGTCTGAGGAAGGTGGTCTGAGACAGACTGACTGAGACAGACGGTCTGAGGCAGACGGTCTGAGACAGACGGTCTGAGACAGTAGAATTGACACAGACGGTCTGAGACAGACGGTCTGAGACAGGCGGTCTGAGACAGACGGTCTGAGACAGACGGTCTGAGACAGACGGTCTGAGACAGAGGGTCTGAGACTGACGGATTGAGTCAGACGGTCTCAGACAGACGGTCTGAGACAGTCGGTCTGAGACAGACGGTCTGAGACAGACGGTCTGAGACAGGCGGATTGAAACAGACCGCCTGAGGATGGTTGTCTGAGACGGACGGACTGAGACAGACGGTCTGAGACAGACGGTCTGAGACATACGGTCTGACACAGACGGCCTGAGACAGACGGTCTGAGACAGGCGGTCTGAGGCAGACGGTCTGAGACAGACGGTCTGAGATAGACGGTCTGAGACAGAAGAATTGACACAGACGGTCTGAGACAGACGGTCTGAGACAGCCGGTCTGAGACAGACGGATTGAGGCAGACCGCCTGAGGAAGGTGGTCTGAGACAGACGGACTAAGACAGACGGTCTGAGACAGACCGCCTGAGGAAGTTGGTCTGAGACAGACGGACTAAGACAGACGGTCTGAGACAGACTGTCTGAGACAGCCGGTCTGAGACAGACGGATTGAGACAGACCGTCTGAGGAAGGTGGTCTGAGACAGACGGACTAAGACAGACGGTCTGACACAGACCGCCTGAGGAAGTTGGTCCGAGACAGACGGACTGAGACAGACGGTCTGAGACAGACGGTCTGAGACAGACGGTCTGAGACAGACGGTCTGAGACAGACGGTCTGAGACAGACGGTCTGAGACAGACGTTATGAGACAGACGGACTGAGACAGACGTTCTGAGACAGACGGACTGAGGCAGACGGACTGAGACAGACGGTCTGAGACAGACGGTCTGAGACAGACGGTCTGAGACAGAAGAATTGACACAGACGGTCTGAGACAGCCGGTCTGAGACAGACGGATTGAGACAGACCGCCTGAGACAGACGGTCTGAGACAGGCGGTCTGAGGCAGACGGTCTGAGACAGACGGTCTGAGATAGACGGTCTGAGACAGTCGGTCTGAGACAGACGGTCTGAGGCAGACGGTCTGAGATAGACGGTCTGACACAGACGTTCTGAGACAGACGGACTAAGACAGACGGACTGAGACAGCCGTTCTGAGACAGACGGTCTGAGACAGACGTTCTGAGACAGACGGTCTGAGACAGGCGGTCTGAGACAGACGAATTGAGACAGACGGTCTGAGACAGGCGAATTGAGACAGACGGTCTGAGACAGACGGATTGAAACAGACCGCCTGAGGATGGTTGTCTGAGACGGACGGACTGAGACAGACGGTCTGAGACAGACGGTCGGTGACAGACGAATTGAGACAGACGGTCTGAGACAGACGAATTGAGACAGACGGTCTGAGACAGACGGTCTGAGACAGACGGTCTGAGACAGACGGTCTGAGACAGACGGTCTGAGACAGCCGGTCTGAGACAGACGGATTGAGACAGACCGCCTGAGGAAGGTGGTCTGAGACAGACGGTCTGAGACAGACGGACAGGGTCAGGCGAACAGACGCTGCCCGATAGCGGCAGCGGATTGAGACGGACGGTCTGAGACGGACGAACTGAGTCTGACGGTCTGAGACAGACGGACAGGGACAGACGGACTGAGACAGACGGTCTGAGACAGTCGGTCAGAGACAGACGGACTGAGACAGACGGTCTGAGACAGACGGTCGGTGACAGACGAATTGAGACAGACGGTCTGAGACAGACGAATTGAGACAGACGGTCTGAGACAGACGTTCTGAGACGGGCGGTCTGAGACAGACGGTCTGAGACAGACGGACAGGGACAGGCGAACAGACGCTGCCCGATAGCGGCAGGCGAATTGAGACGGACGGTCTGAGACAGGCTGTCTGAGACAGACGGTCTGAGACAGACGGTCTGAGACAGACGGCCTGAGACAGACTGTCTGGGACAGGCGGTCTGAGGCAGACGGTCTGAGACAGACGGTCTGAGACAGACGGTCTGAGACAGCCGGTCTGAGACAGACGGATTGAGACAGACAGCCTGAGGAAGGTGGTCTGAGACAGACGGTCTGAGACAGACGGTCTGAGACAGACGGACAGGGACAGACGGACTGAGACAGACGGTCTGAGACAGACGGTCTGAGACAGAAGAATTGACACAGACGGTCTTAGACAGACGGTCTGAGACAGACGGTCTGAGACAGACGGACAGGGACAGGCGAACAGACGCTGCCCGATAGCGGCAGGCGAATTGAGACGGACGGTCTGAGACAGGCTGTCTGAGACAGGCGGTCTGAGACAGACGGACTGAGTCTGACGGTCTGAGACAGACGGACAGGGACAGACGGACTGAGACAGACGGTCTGACACAGACGTTATGAGACAGACGGACTGAGACAGACGGACTGAGACAGAGGGTCTGAGACTGACGGATTGAGTCAGACGGTCTCAGACAGACGGTCTGAGACAGACGGTCTGAGACAGGCGGTCTGAGACAGACGGACTGAGTCTGACGGTCTGAGACAGACGGACAGGGACACACGGATTGAGACAGACGGACTGAGGCAGACGGACTGAGACAGACGGTCTGAGACAGACGGTCTGAGACAGACGGTCTGAGACAGACCGCCTGAGACAGACGGATTGAGACAGACCGCCTGAGGAAGGTGGTCTGAGACAGACGGCCTGAGACAGACTGTCTGGGACAGGCGGTCTGAGGCAGACGGTCTGAGACAGACGGTCTGAGACAGACGGTCTGAGACAGCCGGTCTGAGACAGACGGATTGAGACAGACAGCCTGAGGAAGGTGGTCTGAGACAGACGGTCTGAGACAGACGGTCTGAGACAGACGGTCTGAGACAGACGGACAGGGACAGGCGAACAGACGCTGCCCGATAGCGGCAGGCGAATTGAGACGGACGGTCTGAGACAGGCTGTCTGAGACAGACGGTCTGAGACAGACGGTCTGAGACAGACGGCCTGAGACAGACTGTCTGGGACAGGCGGTCTGAGGCAGACGGTCTGAGACAGACGGTCTGAGATAGACGGTCTGAGACAGTCGGTCTGAGACAGACGGTCTGAGACAGACGGTCTGAGACAGCCGGTCTGAGACAGACGGATTGAGACAGACCGCCTGAGGAAGGTGGTCTGAGACAGACGGTCTGAGACAGACGGACAGGGTCAGGCGAACAGACGCTGCCCGATAGCGGCAGCGGATTGAGACGGACGGTCTGAGACGGACGGACTGAGTCTGACGGTCTGAGACAGACGGATAGGGACAGACGGACTGAGACAGACGGTCTGTGACAGTCGGTCAGAGACAGACGGACTGAGACAGACGGTCTGAGACAGACGGTCGGTGGCAGACGAATTGAGACAGACGGTCTGAGACAGACGAATTGAGACAGACGGTCTGAGACAGACGGTCTGAGACGGGCGGTCTGAGACAGACGGTCTGAGACAGACGGACAGGGACAGGCGAACAGACGCTGCCCGATAGCGGCAGGCGAATTGAGACGGACGGTCTCAGACAGGCTGTCTGAGACAGACGGTCTGAGACAGACGGTCTGAGACAGACGGCCTGAGACAGACTGTCTGGGACAGGCGGTCTGAGGCAGACGGTCTGAGACAGACGGTCTGAGACAGACGGTCTGAGACAGCCGGTCTGAGACAGACGGATTGAGACAGACAGCCTGAGGAAGGTGGTCTGAGACAGACGGTCTGAGACAGACGGACAGGGACAGGCGAACAGACGCTGCCCGATAGCGGCAGGCGAATTGAGACGGACGGTATGAGACAGGCTGTCTGAGACAGACGGTCTGAGACAGACGGTCTGAGACAGACGGCCTGAGACAGACTGTCTGGGACAGGCGGTCTGAGGCAGACGGTCTCAGACAGACGGTCTGAGACAGTCGGTCTGAGACAGACGGTCTGACGCAGACGGTCTGAGACAGACGGTCTGACACAGACGTTCTGAGACAGACGGACTGAGGCAGACGGACTGAGACAGACGGTCTGAGACAGACGGTCTGAGACAGAAGAATTGACACAGACGGTCTTAGACAGACGGACTGAGACAGCCGGTCTGAGACAGACGGATTGAGACAGACAGCCTGAGGAAGGTGGTCTGAGACAGACCGTCTGAGACAGACGGACAGGGACAGACGGACTGAGACAGATGGTCTGAGACAGACGGTCTGAGACAGACGGTCTGAGACAGACGGACTGAGGCAGACGGACTGAGACAGACGAATTGAGACAGACGGTCTGAGACAGACGAATTGAGACAGACGGTCTGAGACAAACGGTCTGAGACAGACGGTCTGAGACAGACGGTCTGAGACAGTCGGTCCGAGACAGACGGATTGTGACAGACCGCCTGAGGAAGGTGGTCGGAGACAGACTGACTGAGACAGACGGCCTGAGGTAGACGGTCTGAGACAGACGGACTGAGACAGACGGTCTGAGACAGGCGGTCTGAGACAGACGGACTGAGTCTGACGCTCTGAGACAGACGGACAGGGACAGACGGACTGAGACAGACGGTCTGAGACAGACGGTCTGAGACAGAAGAATTGACACAGACGGTCTTAGACAGACGGTCTGAGACAGACGGTCTGAGACAGACGGACAGGGACAGGCGAACAGACGCTGCCCGATAGCGGCAGGCGAATTGAGACGGACGGTCTGAGACAGGCTGTCTGAGACAGGCGGTCTGAGACAGACGGACTGAGTCTGACGGTCTGAGACAGACGGACAGGGACAGACGGACTGAGACAGACGGTCTGACACAGACGTTATGAGACAGACGGACTGAGACAGACGGACTGAGACAGAGGGTCTGAGACTGACGGATTGAGTCAGACGGTCTCAGACAGACGGTCTGAGACAGTCGGTCTGAGACAGACGGTCTGATACAGATGGTCTGAGACAGGCGGTCTGAGACAGACGGACTGAGTCTGACGGTCTGAGACAGACGGACAGGGACAGACGGACTGAGACAGACGGTCTGAGACAGACGGTCTGAGACAGACGGTCTGACACAGACGTTCTGAGACAGACGGACTGAGGCAGACGGACTGAGACAGACGCTCTGAGACAGACGGTCTGAGACAGACGGTCTGAGACAGAAGAATTGACACAGACGGTCTGAGACAGACGGTCTGAGACAGCCGGTCTGAGACAGACGGATTGAGACAGACCGCCTGAGACAGACGGTCTGAGACAGGCGGTCTGAGGCAGACGGTCTGAGACAGACGGTCTGAGATAGACGGTCTGAGACAGTCGGTCTGAGACAGACGGTCTGAGGCAGACGGTCTGAGATAGACGGTCTGACACAGACGTTCTGAGACAGACGGACTAAGACAGACGGACTGAGACAGCCGTTCTGAGACAGACGGTCTGAGACAGACGTTCTGAGACAGACGGTCTGAGACAGGCGGTCTGAGACAGACGAATTGAGACAGACGGTCTGAGACAGACGAATTGAGACAGACGGTCTGAGACAGACGGATTGAAACAGACCGCCTGAGGATGGTTGTCTGAGACGGACGGACTGAGACAGACGGTCTGAGACAGACGGTCGGTGACAGACGAATTGAGACAGACGGTCTGAGACAGACGAATTGAGACAGACGGTCTGAGACAGACGGTCTGAGACAGACGGTCTGAGACAGACGGTCTGAGACAGCCGGTCTGAGACAGACGGACAGGGTCAGGCGAACAGACGCTGCCCGATAGCGGCAGCGGATTGAGACGGACGGTCTGAGACGGACGAACTGAGTCTGATGGTCTGAGACAGACGGACAGGGACAGACGGACTGAGACAGACGGTCTGAGACAGTCGGTCAGAGACAGACGGACTGAGACAGACGGTCTGAGACAGACGGTCGGTGACAGACGAATTGAGACAGACGGTCTGAGACAGACGAATTGAGACAGACGGTCTGAGACAGACGGTCTGAGACGGGCGGTCTGAGACAGACGGTCTGAGACAGACGGACAGGGACAGGCGAACAGACGCTGCCCGATAGCGGCAGGCGAATTGAGACGGACGGTCTGAGACAGGCTGTCTGAGACAGACGGTCTGAGACAGACGGTCTGAGACAGACGGCCTGAGACAGACTGTCTGGGACAGGCGGTCTGAGGCAGACGGTCTGAGACAGACGGTCTGAGACAGACGGTCTGAGACAGCCGGTCTGAGACAGACGGATTGAGACAGACAGCCTGAGGAAGGTGGTCTGAGACAGACGGTCTGAGACAGACGGACAGGGACAGGCGAACAGACGCTGACCGATAGCGGCAGGCGAATTGAGACGGACGGTCTGAGACAGGCTGTCTGAGGCAGACGGACTGAGACAGACGAATTGAGACAGACCGTCTGAGACAGACGAATTGAGACAGACGGTCTGAGACAAACGGTCTGAGACAGACGGTCTGAGACAGACGGTCTGAGACAGTCGGTCCGAGACAGACGGATTGTGACAGACCGCCTGAGGAAGGTGGTCTGAGACAGACTGACTGAGACAGACGGTCTGAGGTAGACGGTCTGAGACAGACGGTCTGAGACAGACGGTCTGAGACAGGCGGTATGAGACAGACGGACTGAGTCTGACGCTCTGAGACAGACGGAGAGGGACAGACGGACTGAGACAGACGGTCTGAGACAGACGGTCTGAGACAGCCGGTCTGAGACAGACGGATTGAGACAGACAGCCTGAGGCAGGTGGTCTGAGACAGACGGTCTGAGACAGACGGTCTGAGACAGACGGACAGGGACAGGCGAACAGACGCTGCCCTATAGCGGCAGGCGAATTGAGACGGACGGTCTGAGACAGGCTGTCTGAGACAGGCGGTCTGAGACAGACGGACTGAGTCTGACGGTCTGAGACAGACGGACAGGGACAGACGGACTGAGACAGACGGTCTGACACAGACGTTATGAGACAGACGGACTGAGACAGACGGACTGAGACAGAGGGTCTGACACTGACGGATTGAGTCAGACGGTCTCAGACAGACGGTCTGAGACAGTCGGTCTGAGACAGACGGTCTGATACAGACGGTCTGAGACAGGCGGTCTGAGACAGACGGACTGAGTCTGACGGTCTGAGACAGACGGACAGGGACAGACGGACTGAGACAGACGGTCTGAGACAGACGGTCTGAGGCAGACGGTCTGAGACAGACGGTCTGACACAGACGTTCTGAGACAGACGGACTGAGGCAGACGGACTGAGACAGACGGTCTGAGACAGACGGTCTGAGACAGAAGAATTGACACAGACGGTGTGAGACAGACGGTCTGAAACAGCCGGGCTGAGACAGACGGATTGAGACAGACCGCCTGAGACAGACGGTCTGAGACAGGCGGTCTGAGGCAGACGGTCTGAGACAGACGGTCTGAGATAGACGGTCTGAGACAGGCGGTCTGAGACAGACTGTCTGAGACAGCCGGTCTGAGACAGACGGATTGAGACAGACCGCCTGAGGAAGGTGGTCTGAGACAGACGGACTAAGACAGACGGACTGAGACAGACGGTCTGAGACAGACGGCCTGAGACAGACGGTCTGAGACAGACGGTCTGACACAGACGTTCTGAGACAGACGGACTGAGGCAGACGGACTGAGACAGACGGTCTGAGACAGAAGAATTGACACAGACGGTCTGAGACAGACGGTCTGAGACAGCCGGTCTGAGACTGACGGATTGAGACAGACCATCTGAGACTGACGGATTGAGACAGACCGCCTGAGACAGACGTTCTGAGACTGGCGCTCTGAGGCAGATGGTCTGAGACAGACGGTCTGAGATAGACGGTCTGAGACATGCGGTCTGAGACAGACGGTCTGAGACAGACGGTCTGAGACAGACGGTCTGAGACAGCCGGTCTGAGACAGACGGATTGAGACAGACCGCCTGAGGAAGGTGGTCTGAGACAGACGGACTAAGACAGACGGTCTGAGACAGACGGTCTGAGACAGACGGACTGAGACAGACGGTCTGAGACAGACGGTCTGAGACAGACGGTCTGAGACAGACGGTCTGAGACAGCCGGTCTGAGACAGACGGATTGAGACAGACAGCCTGAGGAAGGTGGTCTGAGGCAGACGGTCTGAGACAGACGGTCTGAGACAGACGGGCCGGGACAGGCGAACAGACGCTGCCCGATAGCGGCAGGCGAATTGAGACGGACGGTCTGAGACAGGCTGTCTGAGACAGGCGGTCTGAGACAGACGGACTGGGTCTGACGGTCTGAGACAGACGGACAGGGACAGACGGACTGAGACAGACGGTCTGACACAGACGTTCTGAGACAGACGGACTGAGACAGACGGACTGAGACAGAGGGTCTGAGACTGACGGATTGAGTCAGACGGTCTCAGACAGACGGTCTGAGACAGTCGGTCTGAGACAGACGGTGTGATACAGACGGTCTGAGACAGGCGGTCTGAGACAGACGGACTGAGTCTGACGGTCTGAGACAGACGATCTGATACAGACGGTCTGAGACAGAAGAATTGACACAGACGGTCTGAGACAGCCGGTCTGAGACAGACGGATTGAGACAGACCGCCTGAGACAGACGGTCTGAGACAGGCGGTCTGAGGCAGACGGTCTGAGACAGACGGTCTGAGATAGACGGTCTGAGACAGGCGGTTTGAGACAGACGGTCTGAGACAGACGGTCTGAGACAGACGGTCTGAGACAGACGGTCTGAGACAGACGGTCTGAGACAGACGGTTTGAGACAGACGGTCTGAGACAGACGGTCTGAGACAGAGGGTCTGAGACTGACGGATTGAGTCAGACGGTCTCAGACAGAC
Source organism: Coelioxys conoideus (assembly GCA_947623535.1). Lineage (NCBI taxonomy): Eukaryota > Metazoa > Arthropoda > Insecta > Hymenoptera > Megachilidae > Coelioxys > Coelioxys conoideus. The sequence continues at coordinate 1,762,700 of CANQJN010000021.1, read as the reverse complement.
GGTCTGAGACAGACGGTCTGAGACAGGCGGTCTGAGACAGACGGACTGAGTCTGACGGTCTGAGACAGACGGACAGGGACACACGGATTGAGACAGACGGACTGAGGCAGACGGACTGAGACAGACGGTCTGAGACAGACGGTCTGAGACAGACGGTCTGAGACAGACCGCCTGAGACAGACGGATTGAGACAGACCGCCTGAGGAAGGTGGTCTGAGACAGACGGACTAAGACAGACGGTCTGAGACAGACTGTCTGAGACAGCCGGTCTGAGACGGATGGATTGAGACAGACCGCCTGAGGAAGGTGGTCTGAGACAGACGGACTAAGACAGACGGTCTGAGACAGACGGTCTGAGACAGACCGCCTGAGGAAGTTGGTCCGAGACAGACGGACTGAGACAGACGGTCTGAGACAGACGGTCTGAGACAGACGGCCTGAGACATACTGTCTGAGACAGGCGGTCTGAGGCAGACGGTCTGAGACAGACGGTCTGAGATAGACGGTCTGAGACAGACGGACCGGGACAGGCGAACAGACGCTGCCCGATAGCGGCAGGCGAATTGAGACGGACGGTCTGAGACAGGCTGTCTGAGACAGGCGGTCTGAGACAGACGGACTGGGTCTGACGGTCTGAGACAGACGGACAGGGACAGACGGACTGAGACAGACGGTCTGACACAGACGTTCTGAGACAGACGGACTGAGACAGACGGACTGAGACAGAGGGTCTGAGACTGACGGATTGAGTCAGACGGTCTCAGACAGACGGTCTGAGACAGTCGGTCTGAGACAGACGGTGTGATACAGACGGTCTGAGACAGGCGGTCTGAGACAGACGGACTGAGTCTGACGGTCTGAGACAGACGATCTGAGACAGACGGTCTGAGACAGAAGAATTGACACAGACGGTCTGAGACAGACGGTCTGAGACAGCCGGTCAGAGACAGACGGATTGAGACAGACCGCCTGAGACAGACGGTCTGAGACAGGCGGTCTGAGGCAGACGGTCTGAGACAGACGGTCTGAGATAGACGGTCTGAGACAGGCGGTTTGAGACAGACGGTCAGAGACAGACGGTCTGAGACAGACGGTCTGAGACAGACGGTCTGAGACAGACGGTCTGAGACAGAGGGTCTGAGACTGACGGATTGAGTCAGACGGTCTCAGACAGACGGTCTGAGACAGACGGTCTGAGACAGGCGGTCTGAGACAGACGGACTGATTCTGACGGTCTGAGACAGACGGACAGGGACACACGGATTGAGACAGACGGACTGAGGCAGACGGACTGAGACAGACGGTCTGAGACAGACGGTCTGAGACAGACGGTCTGAGACAGACCGCCTGAGACAGACGGATTGAGACAGACCGCCTGAGGAAGGTGGTCTGAGACAGACGGACTAAGACAGACGGTCTGAGACAGACTGTCTGAGACAGCCGGTCTGAGACGGATGGATTGAGACAGACCGCCTGAGGAAGGTGGTCTGAGACAGACGGACTAAGACAGACGGTCTGAGACAGACGGTCTGAGACAGACCGCCTGAGGAAGTTGGTCCGAGACAGACGGACTGAGACAGACGGTCTGAGACAGACGGTCTGAGACAGACGGCCTGAGACATACGGTCTGAGACAGGCGGTCTGAGGCAGACGGTCTGAGACAGACGGTCTGAGATAGACGGTCTGAGACAGGCGGTCTGAGACAGACGGTCTGAGACAGACGGCCTGAGACAGATGGTCTGAGACAGGCGGTCTGCGGCAGACGGTCTGAGACAGACGGTCTGAGATAGACGGACTGAGGCAGACGGACTGAGACAGACGGTCTGAGACAGAAGAATTGACACAGACGGTCTGAGACAGACGGTCTGAGACAGCCGGTCTGAGACTGACGGATTGAGACAGACCGCCTGAGACAGACGTTCTGAGACTGGCGCTCTGAGGCAGATGGTCTGAGACAGACGGTCTGAGATAGACGGTCTGAGACATGCGGTCTGAGACAGACGGTCTGAGACAGACGGTCTGACACAGACGTTCTGAGACAGACGGACTGAGGCAGACGGACTGAGACAGACGGTCTGAGACATACGGTCTGAGACAGAAGAATTGACACAGACGGTGTGAGACAGACGGTCTGAAACAGCCGGGCTGAGACAGACGGATTGAGACAGACCGCCTGAGACAGACGGTCTGAGACAGGCGGTCTGAGGCAGACGGTCTGAGACAGACGGTCTGAGATAGACGGTCTGAGACAGGCGGTCTGAGACAGACTGTCTGAGACAGCCGGTCTGAGACAGACGGATTGAGACAGACCGCCTGAGGAAGGTGGTCTGAGACAGACGGACTAAGACAGACGGTCTGAGACAGACGGCCTGAGACAGACGGTCTGAGACAGACGGTCTGACACAGACGTTCTGAGACAGACGGACTGAGGCAGACGGACTGAGACAGACGGTCTGAGACAGAAGAATTGACACAGACGGTCTGAGACAGACGGTCTGAGACAGCCGGTCTGAGACTGACGGATTGAGACAGACCGCCTGAGACTGACGGATTGAGACAGACCGCCTGAGACAGACGTTCTGAGACTGGCGCTCTGAGGCAGATGGTCTGAGACAGACGGTCTCAGATAGACGGTCTGAGACATGCGGTCTGAGACAGACGGTCTGAGACAGCCGGTCTGAGACAGACGGATTGAGACAGACCGCCTGAGGAAGGTGGTCTGAGACAGACGGACTAAGACAGACGGTCTGAGACAGACGGTCTGAGACAGACGGACTGAGACAGACGGTCTGAGACAGACGGTCTGAGACAGACGGTCTGAGACAGACGGTCTGAGACAGCCGGTCTGAGACAGACGGATTGAGACAGACAGCCTGAGGAAGGTGGTCTGAGGCAGACGGTCTGAGACAGACGGTCTGAGACAGACGGACCGGGACAGGCGAACAGACGCTGCCCGATAGCGGCAGGCGAATTGAGACGGACGGTCTGAGACAGGCTGTCTGAGACAGGCGGTCTGAGACAGACGGACTGGGTCTGACGGTCTGAGACAGACGGACAGGGACAGACGGACTGAGACAGACGGTCTGACACAGACGTTCTGAGACAGACGGACTGAGACAGACGGACTGAGACAGAGGGTCTGAGACTGACGGATTGAGTCAGACGGTCTCAGACAGACGGTCTGAGACAGTCGGTCTGAGACAGACGGTGTGATACAGACGGTCTGAGACAGGCGGTCTGAGACAGACGGACTGAGTCTGACGGTCTGAGACAGACGGTCTGAGACAGACGGTCTGAGACAGACGGTCTGAGACAGACGGTCTGAGACAGAAGAATTGACACAGACGGTCTGAGACAGACGGTCTGAGACAGCCGGTCTGAGACAGACGGATTGAGACAGACCGCCTGAGACAGACGGTCTGAGACAGGCGGTCTGAGGCAGACGGTCTGAGACAGACGGTCTGAGATAGACGGTCTGAGACAGGCGGTTTGAGACAGACGGTCTGAGACAGACGGTCTGAGACAGACGGTCTGAGACAGACGGTCTGAGACAGACGGTCTGAGACAGACGGTCTGAGACAGACGGTCTGAGACAGACGGTCTGAGACAGAGGGTCTGAGACTGACGGATTGAGTCAGACGGTCTCAGACAGACGGTCTGAGACAGACGGTCTGAGACAGGCGGTCTGAGACAGACGGACTGAGTCTGACGGTCTGAGACAGACGGACAGGGACACACGGATTGAGACAGACGGACTGAGGCAGACGGACTGAGACAGACGGTCTGAGACAGACGGTCTGAGACAGACCGCCTGAGACAGACCGCCTGAGGAAGGTGGTCTGAGACAGACGGACTAAGACAGACGGTCTGAGACAGACTGTCTGAGACAGCCGGTCTGAGACGGATGGATTGAGACAGACCGCCTGAGGAAGGTGGTCTGAGACAGACGGACTAAGACAGACGGTCTGAGACAGACGGTCTGAGACAGACCGCCTGAGGAAGTTGGTCCGAGACAGACGGACTGAGACAGACGGTCTGAGACAGACGGTCTGAGACAGACGGCCTGAGACATACGGTCTGAGACAGGCGGTCTGAGGCAGACGGTCTGAGACAGACGGTCTGAGATAGACGGTCTGAGACAGACGGACCGGGACAGGCGAACAGACGCTGCCCGATAGCGGCAGGCGAATTGAGACGGACGGTCTGAGACAGGCTGTCTGAGACAGGCGGTCTGAGACAGACGGACTGGGTCTGACGGTCTGAGACAGACGGACAGGGACAGACGGACTGAGACAGACGGTCTGACACAGACGTTCTACGACAGACGGACTGAGACAGACGGACTGAGACAGAGGGTCTGAGACTGACGGATTGAGTCAGACGGTCTCAGACAGACGGTCTGAGACAGTCGGTCTGAGACAGACGGTGTGATACAGACGGTCTGAGACAGGCGGTCTGAGACAGACGGACTGAGTCTGACGGTCTGAGACAGACGATCTGAGACAGACGGTCTGAGACAGAAGAATTGACACAGACGGTCTGAGACAGACGGTCTGAGACAGCCGGTCTGAGACAGACGGATTGAGACAGACCGCCTGAGACAGACGGTCTGAGACAGGCGGTCTGAGGCAGACGGTCTGAGACAGACGGTCTGAGATAGACGGTCTGAGACAGGCGGTTTGAGACAGACGGTCTGAGACAGACGGTCTGAGACAGACGGTCTGAGACAGACGGTCTGAGACAGACGGTCTGAGACAGAGGGTCTGAGACTGACGGATTGAGTCAGACGGTCTCAGACAGACGGTCTGAGACAGACGGTCTGAGACAGGCGGTCTGAGACAGACGGACTGAGTCTGACGGTCTGAGACAGACGGACAGGGACACACGGATTGAGACAGACGGACTGAGGCAGACGGACTGAGACAGACGGTCTGAGACAGACGGTCTGAGACAGACGGTCTGAGACAGACCGCCTGAGACAGACGGATTGAGACAGACCGCCTGAGGAAGGTGGTCTGAGACAGACGGACTAAGACAGACGGTCTGAGACAGACTGTCTGAGACAGCCGGTCTGAGACGGATGGATTGAGACAGACCGCCTGAGGAAGGTGGTCTGAGACAGACGGACTAAGACAGACGGTCTGAGACAGACGGTCTGAGACAGACCGCCTGAGGAAGTTGGTCCGAGACAGACGGACTGAGACAGACGGTCTGAGACAGACGGTCTGAGACAGACGGCCTGAGACATACGGTCTGAGACAGGCGGTCTGAGGCAGACGGTCTGAGACAGACGGTCTGAGATAGACGGTCTGAGACAGGCGGTCTGAGACAGACGGTCTGAGACAGACGGCCTGAGACAGATGGTCTGAGACAGGCGGTCTGCGGCAGACGGTCTGAGACAGACGGTCTGAGATAGACGGACTGAGGCAGACGGACTGAGACAGACGGTCTGAGACAGAAGAATTGACACAGACGGTCTGAGACAGACGGTCTGAGACAGCCGGTCTGAGACTGACGGATTGAGACAGACCGCCTGAGACAGACGTTCTGAGACTGGCGCTCTGAGGCAGATGGTCTGAGACAGACGGTCTGAGATAGACGGTCTGAGACATGCGGTCTGAGACAGACGGTCTGAGACAGACGGTCTGACACAGACGTTCTGAGACAGACGGACTGAGGCAGACGGACTGAGACAGACGGTCTGAGACAGACGGTCTGAGACAGAAGAATTGACACAGACGGTGTGAGACAGACGGTCTGAAACAGCCGGGCTGAGACAGACGGATTGAGACAGACCGCCTGAGACAGACGGTCTGAGACAGGCGGTCTGAGGCAGACGGTCTGAGACAGACGGTCTGAGATAGACGGTCTGAGACAGGCGGTCTGAGACAGACTGTCTGAGACAGCCGGTCTGAGACAGACGGATTGAGACAGACCGCCTGAGGAAGGTGGTCTGAGACAGACGGACTAAGACAGACGGACTGAGACAGACGGTCTGAGACAGACGGCCTGAGACAGACGGTCTGAGACAGACGGTCTGACACAGACGTTCTGAGACAGACGGACTGAGGCAGACGGACTGAGACAGACGGTCTGAGACAGAAGAATTGACACAGACGGTCTGAGACAGTCGGTCTGAGACAGCCGGTCTGAGACTGACGGATTGAGACAGACCGCCTGAGACTGACGGATTGAGACAGACCGCCTGAGACAGACGTTCTGAGACTGGCGCTCTGAGGCAGATGGTCTGAGACAGACGGTCTGAGATAGACGGTCTGAGACATGCGGTCTGAGACAGACGGTCTGAGACAGACGGTCTGAGACAGCCGGTCTGAGACAGACGGATTGAGACAGACCGCCTGAGGAAGGTGGTCTGAGACAGACGGACTAAGACAGACGGTCTGAGACAGACGGTCTGAGACAGACGGACTGAGACAGACGGTCTGAGACAGACGGTCTGAGACAGACGGTCTGAGACAGCCGGTCTGAGACAGACGGATTGAGACAGACAGCCTGAGGAAGGTGGTCTGAGGCAGACGGTCTGAGACAGACGGTCTGAGACAGACGGACCGGGACAGGCGAACAGACGCTGCCCGATAGCGGCAGGCGAATTGAGACGGACGGTCTGAGACAGGCTGTCTGAGACAGGCGGTCTGAGACAGACGGACTGGGTCTGACGGTCTGAGACAGACGGACAGGGACAGACGGACTGAGACAGACGGTCTGACACAGACGTTCTGAGACAGACGGACTGAGACAGACGGACTGAGACAGAGGGTCTGAGACTGACGGATTGAGTCAGACGGTCTCAGACAGACGGTCTGAGACAGTCGGTCTGAGACAGACGGTGTGATACAGACGGTCTGAGACAGGCGGTCTGAGACAGACGGACTGAGTCTGACGGTCTGAGACAGACGATCTGAGACAGACGGTCTGAGACAGAAGAATTGACACAGACGGTCTGAGACAGACGGTCTGAGACAGCCGGTCTGAGACAGACGGATTGAGACAGACCGCCTGAGACAGACGGTCTGAGACAGGCGGTCTGAGGCAGACGGTCTGAGACAGACGGTCTGAGATAGACGGTCTGAGACAGGCGGTTTGAGACAGACGGTCTGAGACAGACGGTCTGAGACAGACGGTCTGAGACAGACGGTCTGAGACAGACGGTCTGAGACAGACGGTCTGAGACAGAGGGTCTGAGACTGACGGATTGAGTCAGACGGTCTCAGACAGACGGTCTGAGACAGACGGTCTGAGACAGGCGGTCTGAGACAGACGGACTGAGTCTGACGGTCTGAGACAGACGGACAGGGACACACGGATTGAGACAGACGGACTGAGGCAGACGGACTGAGACAGACGGTCTGAGACAGACGGTCTGAGACAGACGGTCTGAGATAGACGGACTGAGGCAGACGGACTGAGACAGACGGTCTGAGACAGAAGAATTGACACAGACGGTCTGAGACAGACGGTCTGAGACAGCCGGTCTGAGACTGACGGATTGAGACAGACCGCCTGAGACAGACGTTCTGAGACTGGCGCTCTGAGGCAGATGGTCTGAGACAGACGGTCTGAGATAGACGGTCTGAGACATGCGGTCTGAGACAGACGGTCTGAGACAGACGGTCTGACACAGACGTTCTGAGACAGACGGACTGAGGCAGACGGACTGAGACAGACGGTCTGAGACAGACGGTCTGAGACAGAAGAATTGACACAGACGGTGTGAGACAGACGGTCTGAAACAGCCGGGCTGAGACAGACGGATTGAGACAGACCGCCTGAGACAGACGGTCTGAGACAGGCGGTCTGAGGCAGACGGTCTGAGACAGACGGTCTGAGATAGACGGTCTGAGACAGGCGGTCTGAGACAGACTGTCTGAGACAGCCGGTCTGAGACAGACGGATTGAGACAGACCGCCTGAGGAAGGTGGTCTGAGACAGACGGACTAAGACAGACGGACTGAGACAGACGGTCTGAGACAGACGGCCTGAGACAGACGGTCTGAGACAGACGGTCTGACACAGACGTTCTGAGACAGACGGACTGAGGCAGACGGACTGAGACAGACGGTCTGAGACAGAAGAATTGACACAGACGGTCTGAGACAGACGGTCTGAGACAGCCGGTCTGAGACTGACGGATTGAGACAGACCGCCTGAGACTGACGGATTGAGACAGACCGCCTGAGACAGACGTTCTGAGACTGGCGCTCTGAGGCAGATGGTCTGAGACAGACGGTCTGAGATAGACGGTCTGAGACATGCGGTCTGAGACAGACGGTCTGAGACAGACGGTCTGAGACAGACGGTCTGAGACAGCCGGTCTGAGACAGACGGATTGAGACAGACCGCCTGAGGAAGGTGGTCTGAGACAGACGGACTAAGACAGACGGTCTGAGACAGACGGTCTGAGACAGACGGACTGAGACAGACGGTCTGAGACAGACGGTCTGAGACAGACGGTCTGAGACAGCCGGTCTGAGACAGACGGATTGAGACAGACAGCCTGAGGAAGGTGGTCTGAGGCAGACGGTCTGAGACAGACGGTCTGAGACAGACGGACCGGGACAGGCGAACAGACGCTGCCCGATAGCGGCAGGCGAATTGAGACGGACGGTCTGAGACAGGCTGTCTGAGACAGGCGGTCTGAGACAGACGGACTGGGTCTGACGGTCTGAGACAGACGGACAGGGACAGACGGACTGAGACAGACGGTCTGACACAGACGTTCTGAGACAGACGGACTGAGACAGACGGACTGAGACAGAGGGTCTGAGACTGACGGATTGAGTCAGACGGTCTCAGACAGACGGTCTGAGACAGTCGGTCTGAGACAGACGGTGTGATACAGACGGTCTGAGACAGGCGGTCTGAGACAGACGGACTGAGTCTGACGGTCTGAGACAGACGATCTGAGACAGACGGTCTGAGACAGAAGAATTGACACAGACGGTCTGAGACAGACGGTCTGAGACAGCCGGTCTGAGACAGACGGATTGAGACAGACCGCCTGAGACAGACGGTCTGAGACAGGCGGTCTGAGGCAGACGGTCTGAGACAGACGGTCTGAGATAGACGGTCTGAGACAGGCGGTTTGAGACAGACGGTCTGAGACAGACGGTCTGAGACAGACGGTCTGAGACAGACGCTCTGAGACAGACGGTCTGAGACAGACGGTCTGAGACAGAGGGTCTGAGACTGACGGATTGAGTCAGACGGTCTCAGACAGACGGTCTGAGACAGACGGTCTGAGACAGGCGGTCTGAGACAGGCGGACTGAGTCTGACGGTCTGAGACAGACGGACAGGGACACACGGATTGAGACAGACGGACTGAGGCAGACGGACTGAGACAGACGGTCTGAGACAGACGGTCTGAGACAGACGGTCTGAGACAGACCGCCTGAGACAGACGGATTGAGACAGACCGCCTGAGGAAGGTGGTCTGAGACAGACGGACTAAGACAGACGGTCTGAGACAGACTGTCTGAGACAGCCGGTCTGAGACGGATGGATTGAGACAGACCGCCTGAGGAAGGTGGTCTGAGACAGACGGACTAAGACAGACGGTCTGAGACAGACGGTCTGAGACAGACCGCCTGAGGAAGTTGGTCCGAGACAGACGGACTGAGACAGACGGTCTGAGACAGACGGTCTGAGACAGACGGCCTGAGACATACGGTCTGAGACAGGCGGTCTGAGGCAGACGGTCTGAGACAGACGGTCTGAGATAGACGGTCTGAGACAGACGGACCGGGACAGGCGAACAGACGCTGCCCGATAGCGGCAGGCGAATTGAGACGGACGGTCTGAGACAGGCTGTCTGAGACAGGCGGTCTGAGACAGACGGACTGGGTCTGACGGTCTGAGAGAGACGGACAGGGACAGACGGACTGAGACAGACGGTCTGACACAGACGTTCTGAGACAGACGGACTGAGACAGACGGACTGAGACAGAGGGTCTGAGACTGACGGATTGAGTCAGACGGTCTCAGACAGACGGTCTGAGACAGTCGGTCTGAGACAGACGGTGTGATACAGACGGTCTGAGACAGGCGGTCTGAGACAGACGGACTGAGTCTGACGGTCTGAGACAGACGATCTGAGACAGACGGTCTGAGACAGAAGAATTGACACAGACGGTCTGAGACAGACGGTCTGAGACAGCCGGTCTGAGACAGACGGATTGAGACAGACCGCCTGAGACAGACGGTCTGAGACAGGCGGTCTGAGGCAGACGGTCTGAGACAGACGGTCTGAGATAGACGGTCTGAGACAGGCGGTTTGAGACAGACGGTCTGAGACAATCGGTCTGAGACAGACGGTCTGAGACAGACGGTCTGAGACAGACGGTCTGAGACAGACGGTCTGAGACAGACGGTCTGAGACAGACGGTCTGAGACAGAGGGTCTGAGACTGACGGATTGAGTCAGACGGTCTCAGACAGACGGTCTGAGACAGACGGTCTGAGACAGGCGGTCTGAGACAGACGGACTGAGTCTGACGGTCTGAGACAGACGGACAGGGACACACGGATTGAGACAGACGGACTGAGGCAGACGGACTGAGACAGACGGTCTGAGACAGACGGTCTGAGACAGACGGTCTGAGACAGACCGCCTGAGACAGACGGATTGAGACAGACCGCCTGAGGAAGGTGGTCTGAGACAGACGGACTAAGACAGACGGTCTGAGACAGACTGTCTGAGACAGCCGGTCTGAGACGGATGGATTGAGACAGACCGCCTGAGGAAGGTGGTCTGAGACAGACGGACTAAGACAGACGGTCTGATACAGACGGTCTGAGACAGACCGCCTGAGGAAGTTGGTCCGAGACAGACGGACTGAGACAGACGGTCTGAGACTGGCGCTCTGAGGCAGATGGTCTGAGACAGACGGTCTGAGATAGACGGTCTGAGACATGCGGTCTGAGACAGACGGTCTGAGATAGACGGTCTGAGACAGTCGGTCTGAGACAGACGGTCTGAGGCAGACGGTCTGAGACAGACGGTCTGACACAGACGTTCTGAGACAGACGGACTGAGGCAGACGGACTGAGACAGACGGTCTGAGACAGACGGTCTGAGACAGAAGAATTGACACAGACGGTCTTAGACAGACGGTCTGAGACAACCGGTCTGAGACAGACGGATTGAGACAGACAGCCTGAGGAAGGTGGTCTGAGACAGACGGTCTGAGACAGACGGTCTGAGACGGACGGTCTGAGACAGGCTGTCTGAGACAGGCGGTCTGAGACAGACGGACTGAGTCTGACGGTCTGAGACAGACGGACAGGGACAGACGGACTGAGACAGACGAATTGAGACAGACGGTCTGAGACAGACGGACTGAGACAGACGGACTGAGACAGAGGGTCTGAGACTGACGGATTGAGTCAGACGGTCTCAGACAGACGGTCTGAGACAGTCGGTCTGAGACAGACGGTCTGATACAGACGGTCTGAGACAGGCGGTCTGAGACAGACGGACTGAGTCTGACGGTCTGAGACAGACGGACAGGGACAGACGGACTGAGACAGACGGTCTGAGACAGACGGTCTGAGGCAGACGGTCTGAGACAGACGGTCTGACACAGACGTTCTGAGACAGACGGACTGAGGCAGACGGACTGAGACAGACGGTCTGAGACAGACGGTCTGAGACAGAAGAATTGACACAGACGGTGTGAGACAGACGGTCTGAAACAGCCGGTCTGAGACAGACGGTCTGAAACAGCCGGTCTGAGACAGACGGATTGAGACAGACCGCCTGAGGAAGGTGGTCTGAGACAGACGGACTAAGACAGACGGACTGAGACAGACGGTCTGAGACAGACGGCCTGAGACAGACGGTCTGAGACAGACGGTCTGACACAGACGTTCTGAGACAGACGGACTGAGGCAGACGGACTGAGGCAGACGGTCTGAGATAGAAGAATTGACACAGACGGTCTGAGACAGACGGTCTGAGACAGCCGGTCTGAGACTGACGGATTGAGACAGACCGCCTGAGACAGACGTTCTGAGACTGGCGCTCTGAGGCAGATGGTCTGAGACAGACGGTCTGAGATAGACGGTCTGAGACATGCGGTCTGAGACAGACGGTCTGAGACAGACGGTCTGAGACAGACGGTCTGAGACAGCCGGTCTGAGACAGACGGATTGAGACAGACCGCCTGAGGAAGGTGGTCTGAGACAGACGGACTAAGACAGACGGTCTGAGACAGACGGTCTGAGACAGACGGACTGAGACAGACGGTCTGAGACAGACGGTCTGAGACAGACGGTCTGAGACAGACGGTCTGAGACGGCCGGTCTGAGACAGACGGATTGAGACAGACAGCCTGAGGAAGGTGGTCTGAGGCAGACGGTCTGAGACAGACGGTCTGAGACAGACGGACCGGGACAGGCGAACAGACGCTGCCCGATAGCGGCAGGCGAATTGAGACGGACGGTCTGAGACAGGCTGTCTGAGACAGGCGGTCTGAGACAGACGGACTGGGTCTGACGGTCTGAGACAGACGGACAGGGACAGACGGACTGAGACAGACGGTCTGACACAGACGTTCTGAGACAGACGGACTGAGACAGACGGACTGAGACAGAGGGTCTGAGACTGACGGATTGAGTCAGACGGTCTCAGACAGACGGTCTGAGACAGTCGGTCTGAGACAGACGGTGTGATACAGACGGTCTGAGACAGGCGGTCTGAGACAGACGGACTGAGTCTGACGGTCTGAGACAGACGATCTGAGACAGACGGTCTGAGACAGAAGAATTGACACAGACGGTCTGAGACAGACGGTCTGAGACAGCCGGTCTGAGACAGACGGATTGAGACAGACCGCCTGAGACAGACGGTCTGAGACAGGCGGTCTGAGGCAGACGGTCTGAGACAGACGGTCTGAGATAGACGGTCTGAGACAGGCGGTTTGAGACAGACGGTCTGAGACAGACGGTCTGAGACAGACGGTCTGAGACAGACGGTCTGAGACAGACGGTCTGAGACAGACGGTCTGAGACAGACGGTCTGAGACAGAGGGTCTGAGACTGACGGATTGGGTCAGACGGTCTCAGACAGACGGTCTGAGACAGACGGTCTGAGACAGGCGGTCTGAGACAGACGGACTGAGTCTGACGGTCTGAGACAGACGGACAGGGACACACGGATTGAGACAGACGGACTGAGGCAGACGGACTGTGACAGACGGTCTGAGACAGACGGTCTGAGACAGAAGAATTGACACAGACGGTCTGAGACAGACGGTCTGAGACAGATGGTCTGAGACAGCCGGTCTGAGACAGACGGATTGAGACAGACCGCCTGAGGAAGGTGGTCTGAGACAGACGGACTAAGACAGACGGTCTGAGACAGACTGTCTGAGACAGCCGGTCTGAGACAGATGGATTGAGACAGACCGCCTGAGGAAGGTGGTCTGAGACAGACGGACTAAGACAGACGGTCTGAGACAGACGGTCTGAGACAGACCGCCTGAGGAAGTTGGTCCGAGACAGACGGACTGAGACAGACGGTCTGAGACAGACGGTCTGAGACAGACGGCCTGAGACATACGGTCTGAGACAGGCGGTCTGAGGCAGACGGTCTGAGACAGACGGTCTGAGATAGACGGTCTGAGACAGGCGGTCTGAGACAGACGGTCTGAGACAGACGGCCTGAGACAGATGGTCTGAGACAGGCGGTCTGCGGCAGACGGTCTGAGACAGACGGTCTGAGATAGACGGTCTGAGACAGGCGGTCTGAGACAGACGGTCTGAGACAGACGGCCTGAGACAGATGGTCTGAGACAGGCGGTCTGCGGCAGACGGTCTGAGACAGACGGTCTCAGACAGACGGTCTAGACAGTCGGTCTGAGACAGACGGTCTGAGACAGACGGTCTGAGACAGACGGTCTGAGACATACGGTCTGAGATTGACGGATTGACTCAGACGGTCTCAGACAGACGGTCTAGACAGTCGGTCTGAGACAGACGGTCTGAGACAGACGGTCTGAGACAGACGGTCTGAGACAGACGGTCTGAGACAGACGGTCTGAGACAGGCGGTCTGAGACAGACGGACTGAGTCTGACGGTCTGAGACAGACGGACAGGGACAGACGGACTGAGACAGACGGTCTGAGACAGACGGTCTGACACAGACGTTCTGAGACAGACGGACTGAGGCAGACGGACTGAGACAGACGGTCTGAGACAGACGGTCTGAGACAGAAGAATTGACACAGACGGTCTGAGACAGACGGTCTGAGACAGCCGGTCTGAGACAGCCGGTCTGAGACAGACCGATTGAGACAGACCGCCTGAGGAAGGTGGTCTGAGACAGACGGACTAAGACAGACGGTCTGAGACAGACGGTCTGAGACAGACGGACTGAGACAGACGGTCTGAGACAGACGGTCTCAGACAGACGGTCTGAGACAGACGGTCTGAGACAGACGGTCTGAGACAGAGGGTCTGAGACTGACGGATTGAGTCAGACGGTCTCAGACAGACGGTCTGAGACAGATGGTCTGAGACAGGCGGTCTGAGACAGACGGACTGAGTCTGACGGTCTGAGACAGACGGACAGGGTCACACGGATTGAGACAGACGGACTGAGGCAGACGGACTGAGACAGACGGTCTGAGACAGACGGTCTGAGACAGAAGAATTGACACAGACGGTCTGAGACAGACGGTCTGAGACAGATGGTCTGAGACAGATGGTCTGAGACAGCCGGTCTGAGACAGACGGATTGAGACAGACCGCCTGAGGAAGGTGGTCTGACACAGACGGACTAAGACAGACGGTCTGAGACAGACCGCCTGAGGAAGTTGGTCCGAGACAGACGGACTGAGACAGACGGTCTGATACAGACGGTCTGAGACAGACGGCCTGAGACATACGGTCTGAGACAGGCGGTCTGAGGCAGACGGTCTGAGACAGACGGTCTGAGATAGACGGACTGAGGCAGACGGACTGAGACAGACGGTCTGAGACAGAAGAATTGACACAGACGGTCTGAGACAGACGGTCTGAGACAGCCGGTCTGAGACTGACGGATTGAGACAGACCGCCTGAGACAGACGTTCTGAGACTGGCGCTCTGAGGCAGATGGTCTGAGACAGACGGTCTGAGATAGACGGTCTGAGACATGCGGTCTGAGGCAGACGGTCTGAGACAGACGGTCTGACACAGACGTTCTGAGACAGACGGACTGAGGCAGACGGACTGAGACAGACGGTCTGAGACAGAAGAATTGACACAGACGGTCTGAGACAGACGGTCTGAGACAGCCGGTCTGAGACTGACGGATTGAGACAGACCGCCTGAGACAGACGTTCTGAGACTGGCGCTCTGAGGCAGATGGTCTGAGACAGACGGTCTGAGATAGACGGTCTGAGACATGCGGTCTGAGACAGACGGTCTGAGACAGACGGTCTGAGACAGACGGTCTGAGACAGACGGTCTGAGACAGCCGGTCTGAGACAGACGGATTGAGACAGACCGCCTGAGGAAGGTGGTCTGAGACAGACGGACTAAGACAGACGGTCTGAGACAGACGGTCTGAGACAGACGGACTGAGACAGACGGTCTGAGACAGACGGTCTGAGACAGACGGTCTGAGACAGACGGTCTGAGACAGCCGGTCTGAGACAGACGGATTGAGACAGACAGCCTGAGGAAGGTGGTCTGAGGCAGACGGTCTGAGACAGACGGTCTGAGACAGACGGACCGGGACAGGCGAACAGACGCTGCCCGATAGCGGCAGGCGAATTGAGACGGACGGTCTGAGACAGGCTGTCTGAGACAGGCGGTCTGAGACAGACGGACTGGGTCTGACGGTCTGAGACAGACGGACAGGGACAGACGGACTGAGACAGACGGTCTGACACAGACGTTCTGAGACAGACGGACTGAGACAGACGGACTGAGACAGAGGGTCTGAGACTGACGGATTGAGTCAGACGGTCTCAGACAGACGGTCTGAGACAGTCGGTCTGAGACAGACGGTGTGATACAGACGGTCTGAGACAGGCGGTCTGAGACAGACGGACTGAGTCTGACGGTCTGAGACAGACGATCTGAGACAGACGGTCTGAGACAGAAGAATTGACACAGACGGTCTGAGACAGACGGTCTGAGACAGCCGGTCTGAGACAGACGGATTGAGACAGACCGCCTGAGACAGACGGTCTGAGACAGGCGGTCTGAGGCAGACGGTCTGAGACAGACGGTCTGAGATAGACGGTCTGAGACAGGCGGTTTGAGACAGACGGTCTGAGACAGACGGTCTGAGACAGACGGTCTGAGACAGAGGGTCTGAGACTGACGGATTGAGTCAGACGGTCTCAGACAGACGGTCTGAGACAGACGGTCTGAGACAGACGGTCTGAGACAGGCGGTCTGAGACAGACTGACTGAGTCTGACGGTCTGAGACAGACGGACAGGGACACACGGATTGAGACAGACGGACTGAGGCAGACGGACTGTGACAGACGGTCTGAGACAGAAGAATTGACAAAGACGGTCTGAGACAGACGGTCTGAGACAGATGGTCTGAGACAGCCGATCTGAGACAGACGGATTGAGACAGACCGCCTGAGGAAGGTGGTCTGAGACAGACGGACTAAGACAGACGGTCTGAGACAGACTGTCTGAGACAGCCGGTCTGAGACAGATGGATTGAGACAGACCGCCTGAGGAAGGTGGTCTGAGACAGACGGACTAAGACAGACGGTCTGAGACAGACGGTCTGAGACAGACCGCCTGAGGAAGTTGGTCCGAGACAGACGGACTGAGACAGACGGTCTGAGACAGACGGTCTGAGACAGACGGCCTGAGACATACGGTCTGAGACAGGCGGTCTGAGGCAGACGGTCTGAGACAGACGGTCTGAGACAGACGGTCTCAGACAGACGGTCTGAGACAGACGGTCTGAGACAGACGGTCTGAGACAGACGGTCTGAGACAGACGGTCTGAGACAGACGGTCTGAGACAGACGGACAGGGACAGACGGACAGGGACAGGCGAACAGACGCTGCCCGATAGCGGCAGGCGAATTGAGACGGACGGTCTGAGACAGGCTGTCTGAGACAGACGGTCTGAGACAGGCGGTCTGAGACAGACGGACTGAGACAGACGGTCTGAGACAGACGGTCTGAGACAGAGGGTCTGAGACTGACGGATTGAGTCAGACGGTCTCAGACAGACGGTCTGAGACAGACGGTCTGAGACAGGCGGTCTGAGACAGACGGACTGAGTCTGACGGTCTGAGACAGACGGACAGGGACACACGGATTGAGACAGACGGACTGAGGCAGACGGACTGAGACAGACGGTCTGAGACAGACGGTCTGAGACAGACGGTCTGAGACAGACCGCCTGAGACAGACGGATTGAGACAGACCGCCTGAGGAAGGTGGTCTGAGACAGACGGACTAAGACAGACGGTCTGAGACAGACTGTCTGAGACAGCCGGTCTGAGACGGATGGATTGAGACAGACCGCCTGAGGAAGGTGGTCTGAGACAGACGGACTAAGACAGACGGTCTGAGACAGACGGTCTGAGACAGACCGCCTGAGGAAGTTGGTCCGAGACAGACGGACTGAGACAGACGGTCTGAGACTGGCGCTCTGAGGCAGATGGTCTGAGACAGACGGTCTGAGATAGACGGTCTGAGACATGCGGTCTGAGACAGACGGTCTGAGATAGACGGTCTGAGACAGTCGGTCTGAGACAGACGGTCTGAGGCAGACGGTCTGAGACAGACGGTCTGACACAGACGTTCTGAGACAGACGGACTGAGGCAGACGGACTGAGACAGACGGTCTGAGACAGACGGTCTGAGACAGAAGAATTGACACAGACGGTCTTAGACAGACGGTCTGAGACAACCGGTCTGAGACAGACGGATTGAGACAGACAGCCTGAGGAAGGTGGTCTGAGACAGACGGTCTGAGACAGACGGTCTGAGACGGACGGTCTGAGACAGGCTGTCTGAGACAGGCGGTCTGAGACAGACGGACTGAGTCTGACGGTCTGAGACAGACGGACAGGGACAGACGGACTGAGACAGACGAATTGAGACAGACGGTCTGAGACAGACGGACTGAGACAGACGGACTGAGACAGAGGGTCTGAGACTGACGGATTGAGTCAGACGGTCTCAGACAGACGGTCTGAGACAGTCGGTCTGAGACAGACGGTCTGATACAGACGGTCTGAGACAGGCGGTCTGAGACAGACGGACTGAGTCTGACGGTCTGAGACAGACGGACAGGGACAGACGGACTGAGACAGACGGTCTGAGACAGACGGTCTGAGGCAGACGGTCTGAGACAGACGGTCTGACACAGACGTTCTGAGACAGACGGACTGAGGCAGACGGACTGAGACAGACGGTCTGAGACAGACGGTCTGAGACAGAAGAATTGACACAGACGGTGTGAGACAGACGGTCTGAAACAGCCGGTCTGAGACAGACGGTCTGAAACAGCCGGTCTGAGACAGACGGATTGAGACAGACCGCCTGAGGAAGGTGGTCTGAGACAGACGGACTAAGACAGACGGACTGAGACAGACGGTCTGAGACAGACGGCCTGAGACAGACGGTCTGAGACAGACGGTCTGACACAGACGTTCTGAGACAGACGGACTGAGGCAGACGGACTGAGGCAGACGGTCTGAGATAGAAGAATTGACACAGACGGTCTGAGACAGACGGTCTGAGACAGCCGGTCTGAGACTGACGGATTGAGACAGACCGCCTGAGACAGACGTTCTGAGACTGGCGCTCTGAGGCAGATGGTCTGAGACAGACGGTCTGAGATAGACGGTCTGAGACATGCGGTCTGAGACAGACGGTCTGAGACAGACGGTCTGAGACAGACGGTCTGAGACAGCCGGTCTGAGACAGACGGATTGAGACAGACAGCCTGAGGAAGGTGGTCTGAGGCAGACGGTCTGAGACAGACGGTCTGAGACAGACGGACCGGGACAGGCGAACAGACGCTGCCCGATAGCGGCAGGCGAATTGAGACGGACGGTCTGAGACAGGCTGTCTGAGACAGGCGGTCTGAGACAGACGGACTGGGTCTGACGGTCTGAGACAGACGGACAGGGACAGACGGACTGAGACAGACGGTCTGACACAGACGTTCTGAGACAGACGGACTGAGACAGACGGACTGAGACAGAGGGTCTGAGACTGACGGATTGAGTCAGACGGTCTCAGACAGACGGTCTGAGACAGTCGGTCTGAGACAGACGGTGTGATACAGACGGTCTGAGACAGGCGGTCTGAGACAGACGGACTGAGTCTGACGGTCTGAGACAGACGATCTGAGACAGACGGTCTGAGACAGAAGAATTGACACAGACGGTCTGAGACAGACGGTCTGAGACAGCCGGTCTGAGACAGACGGATTGAGACAGACCGCCTGAGACAGACGGTCTGAGACAGGCGGTCTGAGGCAGACGGTCTGAGACAGACGGTCTGAGATAGACGGTCTGAGACAGGCGGTTTGAGACAGACGGTCTGAGACAGACGGTCTGAGACAGACGGTCTGAGACAGAGGGTCTGAGACTGACGGATTGAGTCAGACGGTCTCAGACAGACGGTCTGAGACAGACGGTCTGAGACAGACGGTCTGAGACAGGCGGTCTGAGACAGACTGACTGAGTCTGACGGTCTGAGACAGACGGACAGGGACACACGGATTGAGACAGACGGACTGAGGCAGACGGACTGTGACAGACGGTCTGAGACAGAAGAATTGACAAAGACGGTCTGAGACAGACGGTCTGAGACAGATGGTCTGAGACAGCCGATCTGAGACAGACGGATTGAGACAGACCGCCTGAGGAAGGTGGTCTGAGACAGACGGACTAAGACAGACGGTCTGAGACAGACTGTCTGAGACAGCCGGTCTGAGACAGATGGATTGAGACAGACCGCCTGAGGAAGGTGGTCTGAGACAGACGGACTAAGACAGACGGTCTGAGACAGACGGTCTGAGACAGACCGCCTGAGGAAGTTGGTCCGAGACAGACGGACTGAGACAGACGGTCTGAGACAGACGGTCTGAGACAGACGGCCTGAGACATACGGTCTGAGACAGGCGGTCTGAGGCAGACGGTCTGAGACAGACGGTCTGAGACAGACGGTCTCAGACAGACGGTCTGAGACAGACGGTCTGAGACAGACGGTCTGAGACAGACGGTCTGAGACAGACGGTCTGAGACAGACGGTCTGAGACAGACGGACAGGGACAGACGGACAGGGACAGGCGAACAGACGCTGCCCGATAGCGGCAGGCGAATTGAGACGGACGGTCTGAGACAGGCTGTCTGAGACAGACGGTCTGAGACAGGCGGTCTGAGACAGACGGACTGAGACAGACGGTCTGAGACAGACGGTCTGAGACAGAGGGTCTGAGACTGACGGATTGAGTCAGACGGTCTCAGACAGACGGTCTGAGACAGACGGTCTGAGACAGGCGGTCTGAGACAGACGGACTGAGTCTGACGGTCTGAGACAGACGGACAGGGACACACGGATTGAGACAGACGGACTGAGGCAGACGGACTGAGACAGACGGTCTGAGACAGACGGTCTGAGACAGACGGTCTGAGACAGACCGCCTGAGACAGACGGATTGAGACAGACCGCCTGAGGAAGGTGGTCTGAGACAGACGGACTAAGACAGACGGTCTGAGACAGACTGTCTGAGACAGCCGGTCTGAGACGGATGGATTGAGACAGACCGCCTGAGGAAGGTGGTCTGAGACAGACGGACTAAGACAGACGGTCTGAGACAGACGGTCTGAGACAGACCGCCTGAGGAAGTTGGTCCGAGACAGACGGACTGAGACAGACGGTCTGAGACTGGCGCTCTGAGGCAGATGGTCTGAGACAGACGGTCTGAGATAGACGGTCTGAGACATGCGGTCTGAGACAGACGGTCTGAGATAGACGGTCTGAGACAGTCGGTCTGAGACAGACGGTCTGAGGCAGACGGTCTGAGACAGACGGTCTGACACAGACGTTCTGAGACAGACGGACTGAGGCAGACGGACTGAGACAGACGGTCTGAGACAGACGGTCTGAGACAGAAGAATTGACACAGACGGTCTTAGACAGACGGTCTGAGACAACCGGTCTGAGACAGACGGATTGAGACAGACAGCCTGAGGAAGGTGGTCTGAGACAGACGGTCTGAGACAGACGGTCTGAGACGGACGGTCTGAGACAGGCTGTCTGAGACAGGCGGTCTGAGACAGACGGACTGAGTCTGACGGTCTGAGACAGACGGACAGGGACAGACGGACTGAGACAGACGAATTGAGACAGACGGTCTGAGACAGACGGACTGAGACAGACGGACTGAGACAGAGGGTCTGAGACTGACGGATTGAGTCAGACGGTCTCAGACAGACGGTCTGAGACAGTCGGTCTGAGACAGACGGTCTGATACAGACGGTCTGAGACAGGCGGTCTGAGACAGACGGACTGAGTCTGACGGTCTGAGACAGACGGACAGGGACAGACGGACTGAGACAGACGGTCTGAGACAGACGGTCTGAGGCAGACGGTCTGAGACAGACGGTCTGACACAGACGTTCTGAGACAGACGGACTGAGGCAGACGGACTGAGACAGACGGTCTGAGACAGACGGTCTGAGACAGAAGAATTGACACAGACGGTGTGAGACAGACGGTCTGAAACAGCCGGTCTGAGACAGACGGTCTGAAACAGCCGGTCTGAGACAGACGGATTGAGACAGACCGCCTGAGGAAGGTGGTCTGAGACAGACGGACTAAGACAGACGGACTGAGACAGACGGTCTGAGACAGACGGCCTGAGACAGACGGTCTGAGACAGACGGTCTGACACAGACGTTCTGAGACAGACGGACTGAGGCAGACGGACTGAGGCAGACGGTCTGAGATAGAAGAATTGACACAGACGGTCTGAGACAGACGGTCTGAGACAGCCGGTCTGAGACTGACGGATTGAGACAGACCGCCTGAGACAGACGTTCTGAGACTGGCGCTCTGAGGCAGATGGTCTGAGACAGACGGTCTGAGATAGACGGTCTGAGACATGCGGTCTGAGACAGACGGTCTGAGACAGACGGTCTGAGACAGACGGTCTGAGACAGCCGGTCTGAGACAGACGGATTGAGACAGACCGCCTGAGGAAGGTGGTCTGAGACAGACGGACTAAGACAGACGGTCTGAGACAGACGGTCTGAGACAGACGGACTGAGACAGACGGTCTGAGACAGACGGTCTGAGACAGACGGTCTGAGACAGACGGTCTGAGACGGCCGGTCTGAGACAGACGGATTGAGACAGACAGCCTGAGGAAGGTGGTCTGAGGCAGACGGTCTGAGACAGACGGTCTGAGACAGACGGACCGGGACAGGCGAACAGACGCTGCCCGATAGCGGCAGGCGAATTGAGACGGGCGGTCTGAGACAGGCTGTCTGAGACAGGCGGTCTGAGACAGACGGACTGGGTCTGACGGTCTGAGACAGACGGACAGGGACAGACGGACTGAGACAGACGGTCTGACACAGACGTTCTGAGACAGACGGACTGAGACAGACGGACTGAGACAGAGGGTCTGAGACTGACGGATTGAGTCAGACGGTCTCAGACAGACGGTCTGAGACAGTCGGTCTGAGACAGACGGTGTGATACAGACGGTCTGAGACAGGCGGTCTGAGACAGACGGACTGAGTCTGACGGTCTGAGACAGACGATCTGAGACAGACGGTCTGAGACAGAAGAATTGACACAGACGGTCTGAGACAGACGGTCTGAGACAGCCGGTCTGAGACAGACGGATTGAGACAGACCGCCTGAGACAGACGGTCTGAGACAGGCGGTCTGAGGCAGACGGTCTGAGACAGACGGTCTGAGATAGACGGTCTGAGACAGGCGGTTTGAGACAGACGGTCTGAGACAGACGGTCTGAGACAGACGGTCTGAGACAGACGGTCTGAGACAGACGGTCTGAGACAGACGGTCTGAGACAGACGGTCTGAGACAGAGGGTCTGAGACTGACGGATTGGGTCAGACGGTCTCAGACAGACGGTCTGAGACAGACGGTCTGAGACAGGCGGTCTGAGACAGACGGACTGAGTCTGACGGTCTGAGACAGACGGACAGGGACACACGGATTGAGACAGACGGACTGAGGCAGACGGACTGTGACAGACGGTCTGAGACAGACGGTCTGAGACAGAAGAATTGACACAGACGGTCTGAGACAGACGGTCTGAGACAGATGGTCTGAGACAGCCGGTCTGAGACAGACGGATTGAGACAGACCGCCTGAGGAAGGTGGTCTGAGACAGACGGACTAAGACAGACGGTCTGAGACAGACTGTCTGAGACAGCCGGTCTGAGACAGATGGATTGAGACAGACCGCCTGAGGAAGGTGGTCTGAGACAGACGGACTAAGACAGACGGTCTGAGACAGACGGTCTGAGACAGACCGCCTGAGGAAGTTGGTCCGAGACAGACGGACTGAGACAGACGGTCTGAGACAGACGGTCTGAGACAGACGGCCTGAGACATACGGTCTGAGACAGGCGGTCTGAGGCAGACGGTCTGAGACAGACGGTCTGAGATAGACGGTCTGAGACAGGCGGTCTGAGACAGACGGTCTGAGACAGACGGCCTGAGACAGATGGTCTGAGACAGGCGGTCTGCGGCAGACGGTCTGAGACAGACGGTCTGAGATAGACGGTCTGAGACAGGCGGTCTGAGACAGACGGTCTGAGACAGACGGCCTGAGACAGATGGTCTGAGACAGGCGGTCTGCGGCAGACGGTCTGAGACAGACGGTCTCAGACAGACGGTCTAGACAGTCGGTCTGAGACAGACGGTCTGAGACAGACGGTCTG
Source organism: Coelioxys conoideus (assembly GCA_947623535.1). Lineage (NCBI taxonomy): Eukaryota > Metazoa > Arthropoda > Insecta > Hymenoptera > Megachilidae > Coelioxys > Coelioxys conoideus. The sequence goes on along the minus strand of CANQJN010000021.1, from coordinate 1,738,771 downwards.
AGACAGACGGTCTGAGACATACGGTCTGAGATTGACGGATTGACTCAGACGGTCTCAGACAGACGGTCTAGACAGTCGGTCTGAGACAGACGGTCTGAGACAGACGGTCTGAGACAGACGGTCTGAGACAGACGGTCTGAGACAGACGGTCTGAGACAGGCGGTCTGAGACAGACGGACTGAGTCTGACGGTCTGAGACAGACGGACAGGGACAGACGGACTGAGACAGACGGTCTGAGACAGACGGTCTGACACAGACGTTCTGAGACAGACGGACTGAGGCAGACGGACTGAGACAGACGGTCTGAGACAGACGGTCTGAGACAGAAGAATTGACACAGACGGTCTGAGACAGACGGTCTGAGACAGCCGGTCTGAGACAGCCGGTCTGAGACAGACCGATTGAGACAGACCGCCTGAGGAAGGTGGTCTGAGACAGACGGACTAAGACAGACGGTCTGAGACAGACGGTCTGAGACAGACGGACTGAGACAGACGGTCTGAGACAGACGGTCTCAGACAGACGGTCTGAGACAGACGGTCTGAGACAGACGGTCTGAGACAGAGGGTCTGAGACTGACGGATTGAGTCAGACGGTCTCAGACAGACGGTCTGAGACAGATGGTCTGAGACAGGCGGTCTGAGACAGACGGACTGAGTCTGACGGTCTGAGACAGACGGACAGGGTCACACGGATTGAGACAGACGGACTGAGGCAGACGGACTGAGACAGACGGTCTGAGACAGACGGTCTGAGACAGAAGAATTGACACAGACGGTCTGAGACAGACGGTCTGAGACAGATGGTCTGAGACAGATGGTCTGAGACAGCCGGTCTGAGACAGACGGATTGAGACAGACCGCCTGAGGAAGGTGGTCTGACACAGACGGACTAAGACAGACGGTCTGAGACAGACCGCCTGAGGAAGTTGGTCCGAGACAGACGGACTGAGACAGACGGTCTGATACAGACGGTCTGAGACAGACGGCCTGAGACATACGGTCTGAGACAGGCGGTCTGAGGCAGACGGTCTGAGACAGACGGTCTGAGATAGACGGTCTGAGACAGGCGGTCTGAGACAGACGGTCTGAGACAGACGGCCTGAGACAGATGGTCTGAGACAGGCGGTCTGCGGCAGACGGTCTGAGACAGACGGTCTGAGATAGACGGACTGAGGCAGACGGACTGAGACAGACGGTCTGAGACAGAAGAATTGACACAGACGGTCTGAGACAGACGGTCTGAGACAGCCGGTCTGAGACTGACGGATTGAGACAGACCGCCTGAGACAGACGTTCTGAGACTGGCGCTCTGAGGCAGATGGTCTGAGACAGACGGTCTGAGATAGACGGTCTGAGACATGCGGTCTGAGGCAGACGGTCTGAGACAGACGGTCTGACACAGACGTTCTGAGACAGACGGACTGAGGCAGACGGACTGAGACAGACGGTCTGAGACAGAAGAATTGACACAGACGGTCTGAGACAGACGGTCTGAGACAGCCGGTCTGAGACTGACGGATTGAGACAGACCGCCTGAGACAGACGTTCTGAGACTGGCGCTCTGAGGCAGATGGTCTGAGACAGACGGTCTGAGATAGACGGTCTGAGACATGCGGTCTGAGACAGACGGTCTGAGACAGACGGTCTGAGACAGACGGTCTGAGACAGACGGTCTGAGACAGACGGTCTGAGACAGCCGGTCTGAGACAGACGGATTGAGACAGACCGCCTGAGGAAGGTGGTCTGAGACAGACGGACTAAGACAGACGGTCTGAGACAGACGGTCTGAGACAGACGGACTGAGACAGACGGTCTGAGACAGACGGTCTGAGACAGACCGTCTGAGACAGACGGTCTGAGACAGCCGGTCTGAGACAGACGGATTGAGACAGACAGCCTGAGGAAGGTGGTCTGAGGCAGACGGTCTGAGACAGACGGTCTGAGACAGACGGACCGGGACAGGCGAACAGACGCTGCCCGATAGCGGCAGGCGATTTGAGACGGACGGTCTGAGACAGGCTGTCTGAGACAGGCGGTCTGAGACAGACGGACTGGGTCTGACGGTCTGAGACAGACGGACAGGGACAGACGGACTGAGACAGACGGTCTGACACAGACGTTCTGAGACAGACGGACTGAGACAGACGGACTGAGACAGAGGGTCTGAGACTGACGGATTGAGTCAGACGGTCTCAGACAGACGGTCTGAGACAGTCGGTCTGAGACAGACGGTGTGATACAGACGGTCTGAGACAGGCGGTCTGAGACAGACGGACTGAGTCTGACGGTCTGAGACAGACGATCTGAGACAGACGGTCTGAGACAGAAGAATTGACACAGACGGTCTGAGACAGACGGTCTGAGACAGCCGGTCTGAGACAGACGGATTGAGACAGACCGCCTGAGACAGACGGTCTGAGACAGGCGGTCTGAGGCAGACGGTCTGAGACAGACGGTCTGAGATAGACGGTCTGAGACAGGCGGTTTGAGACAGACGGTCTGAGACAGACGGTCTGAGACAGACGGTCTGAGACAGAGGGTCTGAGACTGACGGATTGAGTCAGACGGTCTCAGACAGACGGTCTGAGACAGACGGTCTGAGACAGACGGTCTGAGACAGGCGGTCTGAGACAGACTGACTGAGTCTGACGGTCTGAGACAGACGGACAGGGACACACGGATTGAGACAGACGGACTGAGGCAGACGGACTGTGACAGACGGTCTGAGACAGAAGAATTGACAAAGACGGTCTGAGACAGACGGTCTGAGACAGATGGTCTGAGACAGCCGATCTGAGACAGACGGATTGAGACAGACCGCCTGAGGAAGGTGGTCTGAGACAGACGGACTAAGACAGACGGTCTGAGACAGACTGTCTGAGACAGCCGGTCTGAGACAGATGGATTGAGACAGACCGCCTGAGGAAGGTGGTCTGAGACAGACGGACTAAGACAGACGGTCTGAGACAGACGGTCTGAGACAGACCGCCTGAGGAAGTTGGTCCGAGACAGACGGACTGAGACAGACGGTCTGAGACAGACGGTCTGAGACAGACGGCCTGAGACATACGGTCTGAGACAGGCGGTCTGAGGCAGACGGTCTGAGACAGACGGTCTGAGACAGACGGTCTCAGACAGACGGTCTGAGACAGACGGTCTGAGACAGACGGTCTGAGACAGACGGTCTGAGACAGACGGTCTGAGACAGACGGTCTGAGACAGACGGACAGGGACAGACGGACAGGGACAGGCGAACAGACGCTGCCCGATAGCGGCAGGCGAATTGAGACGGACGGTCTGAGACAGGCTGTCTGAGACAGACGGTCTGAGACAGGCGGTCTGAGACAGACGGACTGAGTCTGACGGTCTGAGACAGACGGACAGGGACAGACGGACTGAGACAGACGGACTGAGACAGACGGACTGAGACAGACGGACTGAGACAGACGTTCTGAGACAGACGGCCTGAGACAGGCGGTCTGAGACAGACGAGTTGAGACAGACGGTCTGAGACAGACGGATTGAGACAGACCGTCTAAGGACGGTGGTCTGAGACAGACGGACTAAGACAGACGGTCTGAGACAGACCGCCTGAGGAAGTTGGTCCGAGACAGACGGACTGAGACAGACGGTCTGAGACAGACTGTCTGAGACAGACGGCCTGAGACAGACGGTCTGAGACAGGCGGTCTGAGGCAGACGGTCTGAGACAGACCGTCTGAGATAGACGGTCTGAGACAGAAGAATTGACACAGACGGTCTGAGACAGACGGTCTGAGACAGCCGGTCTGAGACAGACGGACTGAGTCTGACGGTCTGAGACAGACGGACAGGGACAGACGGACTGAGACAGACGGTCTGACACAGACGTTCTGAGACAGACGGACTGAGACAGACGGACTGAGACAGACGTTCTGAGACAGACTGTCTGAGACAGACGTTCTGAGACAGACGGTCTGAGACAGGCGGTCTGAGACAACGAATTGAGACAGGCGGTCTGAGACAGACGAATTGAGACAGACGGTCTGAGACAGACGGATTGAAACAGACCGCCTGAGGATGGTTGTCTGAGACGGACGGACTGAGACAGACGGTCTGAGACAGACGGTCGGTGACAGACGAATTGAGACAGACGGTCTGAGACAGACGAATTGAGACAGACGGTCTGAGACAGACGGTCTGAGACAGACGGTCTGAGACAGACGGTCTGAGACAGACGGTCTGAGACAGACGGTCTGAGACAGGCGGTCTGAGACAGACTGACTGAGTCTGACGGTCTGAGACAGACGGACAGGGACACACGGATTGAGACAGACGGACTGAGGCAGACGGACTGTGACAGACGGTCTGAGACAGAAGAATTGACAAAGACGGTCTGAGACAGACGGTCTGAGACAGATGGTCTGAGACAGCCGATCTGAGACAGACGGATTGAGACAGACCGCCTGAGGAAGGTGGTCTGAGACAGACGGACTAAGACAGACGGTCTGAGACAGACTGTCTGAGACAGCCGGTCTGAGACAGATGGATTGAGACAGACCGCCTGAGGAAGGTGGTCTGAGACAGACGGACTAAGACAGACGGTCTGAGACAGACGGTCTGAGACAGACCGCCTGAGGAAGTTGGTCCGAGACAGACGGACTGAGACAGACGGTCTGAGACAGACGGTCTGAGACAGACGGCCTGAGACATACGGTCTGAGACAGGCGGTCTGAGGCAGACGGTCTGAGACAGACGGTCTGAGACAGACGGTCTCAGACAGACGGTCTGAGACAGACGGTCTGAGACAGACGGTCTGAGACAGACGGTCTGAGACAGACGGTCTGAGACAGACGGTCTGAGACAGACGGACAGGGACAGACGGACAGGGACAGGCGAACAGACGCTGCCCGATAGCGGCAGGCGAATTGAGACGGACGGTCTGAGACAGGCTGTCTGAGACAGACGGTCTGAGACAGGCGGTCTGAGACAGACGGACTGAGTCTGACGGTCTGAGACAGACGGACAGGGACAGACGGACTGAGACAGACGGACTGAGACAGACGGACTGAGACAGACGGACTGAGACAGACGTTCTGAGACAGACGGCCTGAGACAGGCGGTCTGAGACAGACGAGTTGAGACAGACGGTCTGAGACAGACGGATTGAGACAGACCGTCTAAGGACGGTGGTCTGAGACAGACGGACTAAGACAGACGGTCTGAGACAGACCGCCTGAGGAAGTTGGTCCGAGACAGACGGACTGAGACAGACGGTCTGAGACAGACTGTCTGAGACAGACGGCCTGAGACAGACGGTCTGAGACAGGCGGTCTGAGGCAGACGGTCTGAGACAGACCGTCTGAGATAGACGGTCTGAGACAGAAGAATTGACACAGACGGTCTGAGACAGACGGTCTGAGACAGCCGGTCTGAGACAGACGGACTGAGTCTGACGGTCTGAGACAGACGGACAGGGACAGACGGACTGAGACAGACGGTCTGACACAGACGTTCTGAGACAGACGGACTGAGACAGACGGACTGAGACAGACGTTCTGAGACAGACTGTCTGAGACAGACGTTCTGAGACAGACGGTCTGAGACAGGCGGTCTGAGACAACGAATTGAGACAGGCGGTCTGAGACAGACGAATTGAGACAGACGGTCTGAGACAGACGGATTGAAACAGACCGCCTGAGGATGGTTGTCTGAGACGGACGGACTGAGACAGACGGTCTGAGACAGACGGTCGGTGACAGACGAATTGAGACAGACGGTCTGAGACAGACGAATTGAGACAGACGGTCTGAGACAGACGGTCTGAGACAGACGGTCTGAGACAGACGGTCTGAGACAGCCGGTCTGAGACAGACGGATTGAGACAGACCGCCTGAGGAAGGTGGTCTGAGACAGACGGACTGAGACAGACGGTCTGAGACAGACGGACTGAGACAAACGGTCTGAGACAGACGGTCTCAGACAGACGGTCTGAGACAGACGGTCTGAGACAGACGGTCTGAGACAGACGGTCTGAGACAGACGGTCTGAGACAGACGGTCTGAGACAGACGGTCTGAGACAGACGGTCTGAGACAGACGGTCTGAGACAGACGGTCTGAGACAGACGGACAGGGACAGGCGAACAGACGCTGCCCGATAGCGGCAGGCGAATTGAGACGGACGGTCTGAGACAGGCTGTCTGAGACAGACGGTCTGAGACAGGCGGTCTGAGACAGACGGACTGAGTCTGACGGTCTGAGACAGACGGACAGGGACAGACGGACTGAGACAGACGGACTGAGACAGACGGACTGAGACAGACGGACTGAGACAGACGTTCTGAGACAGACGGTCTGAGACAGACGGTCTGAGACAGACGGCCTGAGACAGGCGGTCTGAGACAGACGAGTTGAGACAGACGGTCTGAGACAGACGGATTGAGACAGACCGTCCAAGGACGGTGGTCTGAGACAGACGGACTAAGACAGACGGTCTGAGACAGACCGCCTGAGGAAGTTGGTCCGAGACAGACGGACTGAGACAGACGGTCTGAGACAGACTGTCTGAGACAGACGGCCTGAGACAGACGGTCTGAGACAGGCGGTCTGAGGCAGACGGTCTGAGACAGACCGTCTGAGATAGACCGTCTGAGATAGAAGAATTGACACAGACGGTCTGAGACAGACGGTCTGAGACAGCCGGTCTGAGACAGACGGACTGAGTCTGACGGTCTGAGACAGACGGACAGGGACAGACGGACTGAGACAGACGGTCTGACACAGACGTTCTGAGACAGACGGACTGAGACAGACGGACTGAGACAGACGTTCTGAGACAGACGGTCTGAGACAGACGTTCTGAGACAGACGGTCTGAGACAGGCGGTCTGAGACAGACGAATTGAGACAGGCGGTCTGAGACAGACGAATTGAGACAGACGGTCTGAGACAGACGGATTGAAACAGACCGCCTGAGGATGGTTGTCTGAGACGGACGGACTGAGACAGACGGTCTGAGACAGACGGTCGGTGACAGACGAATTGAGACAGACGGTCTGAGACAGACGAATTGAGACAGACGGTCTGAGACAGACGGTCTGAGACAGACGGTCTGAGACAGACGGTCTGAGACAGCCGGTCTGAGACAGACGGATTGAGACAGACCGCCTGAGGAAGGTGGTCTGAGACAGACGGACTGAGACAGACGGTCTGAGACAGACGGACAGGGTCAGGCGAACAGACGCTGCCCGATAGCGGCAGCGGATTGAGACGGACGGTCTGAGACGGACGGACTGAGTCTGACGGTCTGAGACAGACGGACAGGGACAGACGGACTGAGACAGACGGTATGAGACAGTCGGTCAGAGACAGACGGACTGAGACAGACGGTCTGAGACAGACGGTCGGTGACAGACGAATTGAGACAGACGGTCTGAGACAGACGAATTGAGACAGACGGTCTGAGACAGACGGTCTGAGACAGTCGCTCCGAGACAGACGGATTGTGACAGACCGCCTGAGGAAGGTGGTCTGAGACAGACTGACTGAGACAGACGGTCTGAGGTAGACGGTCTGAGACAGACGGTCTGAGACAGTAGAATTGACACAGACGGTCTGAGACAGACGGTCTGAGACAGACGGTCTGAGAGAGACGGTCTGAGACAGACGGTCTGAGACAGACGGTCTGAGAGAGACGGATTGATACAGACCGCCTGAGGAAGGTGGTCTGAGACAGACGGACTGAGACAGACGGTCTGAGACAGACGGACAGGGTCAGGCGAACAGACGCTGCCCGATAGCGGCAGCGAATTGAGACGGACGGTCTGAGACGGACGGTCTGAGACAGGCGGTCTGAGAAAGACGGACTGAGTCTGACGGTCTGAGACAGACGGACAGGGACAGACGGACTGAGACAGACGGTCTGAGACAGTAGAATTGACACAGACGGTCTGAGACAGACGGTCTGAGACAGACGGTCTGAGACAGACGGTCTGAGACAGCCGGTCTGAGACAGACGGATTGAGACAGACAGCCTGAGGAAGGTGGTGTGAGACAGACGGTCTGAGACAGACGGACAGGGACAGGCGAACAGACGCTGCCCGATAGCGGCAGGCGAATTGAGACGGACGGTCTGAGACGGACGGACTGAGTCTGACGGTCTGAGACAGACGGACAGGGACAGACGGACTGAGACAGACGGTCTGAGACAGTCGGTCAGAGACAGACGAACTGAGACAGACGGTCTGAGACAGACGGCCTGAGACAGACTGTCTGGGACAGGCGGTCTGAGGCAGACGGTCTGAGACAGACGGTCTGAGAGAGACGGATTGAGACAGACCGCCTGAGGAAGGTGGTCTGAGACAGACGGACTGAGACAGACGGTCTGAGACAGACGGTCTGAGACAGTCGGTCCGAGACAGACGGATTGAGACAGACCGCCTGAGGAAGGTGGTCTGAGACAGACTGACTGAGACAGACGGTCTGAGGCAGACGGTCTGAGACATCCGGTCTGAGACAGTAGAATTGACACAGACGGTCTGAGACAGACGGTCTGAGACAGACGGTCTGAGACAGGCGGTCTGAGACAGACGGTCTGAGACAGACGGTCTGAGACAGACGGTCTGAGACAGAGGGTCTGAGACTGACGGATTGAGTCAGACGGTCTCAGACAGACGGTCTGAGACAGTCGGTCTGAGACAGACGGTCTGAGACAGACGGTCTGAGACAGGCGGTCTGAGACAGACGGACTGAGTCTGACGGTCTGAGACAGACGGACAGGGACAGACGGATTGAGACAGACGGTCTGAGACATACGGTCTGACACAGACGTTCTGAGACAGACGGACTGAGGCAGACGGACTGAGACAGACGGTCTGAGACAGAAGAATTGACACAGACGGTCTGAGGCAGACGGTCTGAGACAGCCGGTCTGAGACAGCCGATCTGAGACAGACGGATTGAGACAGACCGCCTGAGGAAGGTGGTCTGAGACAGACGGACTAAGACAGACGGTCTGGGACAGACTGTCTGAGACAGCCGGTCTGAGACAGACGGATTGAGACAGACCGTCTGAGGAAGGTGGTCTGAGACAGACGGACTAAGACAGACGGTCTGAGACAGACCGCCTGAGGAAGTTGGTCCGAGACAGACGGACTGAGACAGACGGTCTGAGACAGACGGTCTGAGACAGACGGTCTGAGACAGACGGCCTGAGACAGACGGTCTGAGACAGGCGGTCTGAGGCAGACGGTCTGAGACAGACGGTCTGAGATAGACGGTCTGAGACAGAAGAATTGACACAGACGGTCTGAGACAGACGGTCTGAGACAGCCGGTCTGAGACAGACGGATTGAGGCAGACCGCCTGAGGAAGGTGGTCTGAGACAGACGGACTAAGACAGACGGTCTGAGACAGACGGTCTGAGACAGACGGACTGAGACAGACGGTCTGAGACAGACGGTCTGAGACAGACGGTCTGAGACAGCCGGTCTGAGACAGACGGATTGAGACAGACGGACAGGGACAGGCGAACAGACGCTGCCCGATAGCGGCAGGCGAATTGAGACGGACGGTCTGAGACAGGCTGCCTGAGACAGACGGTCTGAGACAGGCGGACAGGGTCAGGCGAACAGACGCTGCCCGATAGCGGCAGCGGATTGAGACGGACGGTCTGAGACGGACGGACTGAGTCTGACGGTCTGAGACAGACGGACAGGGACAGACGGACTGAGACAGACGGTCTGAGACAGTCGGTCAGAGACAGACGGACTGAGACAGACGGTCTGAGACAGACGGTCGGTGACAGACGAATTGAGACAGACGGTCTGAGACAGACGAATTGAGACAGACGGTCTGAGACAGACGGTCTGAGACAGACGGTCTGAGACAGACGGTCAGAGACAGTCGGTCCGAGACAGACGGATTGTGACAGACCGCCTGAGGAAGGTGGTCTGAGACAGACTGACTGAGACAGACGGTCTGAGGTAGACGGTCTGAGACAGACGGTCTGAGACAGACGGTCTGAGACAGACGGTCTGAGACAGACGGTCTGAGACCGACGGTCTGAGACAGACGGTCTGAGAGAGACGGATAGAGACAGACCGCCTGAGGAAGGTGGTCTGAGACTGACGTACTGAGACAGACGGTCTGAGACAGACGGACAGGGTCAGGCGAACAGACGCTGCCCGATAGCGGCAGCGGATTGAGACGGACGGTCTGAGACAGGCGGTCTGAGACAGACGGACTGAGTCTGACGGACTGAGACAGACGGTCTGAGACAGTAGAATTGACACAGACGGTCTGAGACAGACGGTCTGAGACAGACGGTCTGAGACAGACGGTCTGAGACAGCCGGTCTGAGACAGACGGATTGAGACAGACAGCCTGAGGAAGGTGGTGTGAGACAGACGGTCTGAGACAGACGGACAGGGACAGGCGAACAGACGCTGCCCGATAGCGGCAGGCGAATTGAGACGGACGGTCTGAGACAGGCTGTCTGAGACAGACGGTCTGAGACAGGCGGTCTGAGACAGACGGACTGAGTCTGACGGTCTGAGACAGACGGACAGGGACAGACGGACTGAGACAGACGGTCTGAGACAGCCGGTCTGAGACAGACGGATTGAGACAGACAGCCTGAGGAAGGTGGTCTGAGACAGACGGTCTGAGACAGGCGGTCTGAGACAGACGAATTGAGACAGACGGTCTGAGACAGACGAATTGAGACAGACGGTCAGATACAGACGGATTGAAACAGACCGCCTGAGGATGGTTGTCTGAGACGGACGGACTGAGACAGACGGTCTGAGACAGACGGTCGGTGACAGACGAATTGAGACAGACGGTCTGAGACAGACGAATTGAGACAGACGGTCTGAGACAGACGGTCTGAGACAGACGGTCTGAGACAGCCGGTCTGAGACAGACGGATTGAGACAGACCGCCTGAGGAAGGTGGTCTGAGACAGACGGACTGAGACAGACGGTCTGAGACAGACGGACAGGGTCAGGCGAACAGACGCTGCCCGATAGCGGCAGCGGATTGAGACGGACGGTCTGAGACGGACGGACTGAGTCTGACGGTCTGAGACAGACGGACAGGGACAGACGGACTGAGACAGACGGTCTGAGACAGTCGGTCAGAGACAGACGGACTGAGACAGACGGACTGAGACAGACGGTCTGAGACAGACGGTCTGAGACAGTCGGTCCGAGACAGACGGATTGAGACAGACCGCCTGAGGAAGGTGGTCTGAGACAGACTGACTGAGACAGACGGTCTGAGGCAGACGGTCTGAGACATCCGGTCTGAGACAGTAGAATTGACACAGACGGTCTGAGACAGACGGTCTGAGACAGACGGTCTGAGACAGGCGGTCTGAGACAGACGGTCTGAGACAGACGGTCTGAGACAGACGGTCTGAGACAGAGGGTCTGAGACTGACGGATTGAGTCAGACGGTCTCAGACAGACGGTCTGAGACAGTCGGTCTGAGACAGACGGTCTGAGACAGACGGTCTGAGACAGGCGGTCTGAGACAGACGGACTGAGTCTGACGGTCTGAGACAGACGGACAGGGACAGACGGATTGAGACAGACGGTCTGAGACATACGGTCTGACACAGACGTTCTGAGACAGACGGACTGAGGCAGACGGACTGAGACAGACGGTCTGAGACAGAAGAATTGACACAGACGGTCTGAGGCAGACGGTCTGAGACAGCCGGTCTGAGACAGCCGATCTGAGACAGACGGATTGAGACAGACCGCCTGAGGAAGGTGGTCTGAGACAGACGGACTAAGACAGACGGACTAAGACAGACGGTCTGGGACAGACTGTCTGAGACAGCCGGTTTGAGACAGACGGATTGAGACAGACCGTCTGAGGAAGGTGGTCTGAGACAGACGGACTAAGACAGACGGTCTGAGACAGACCGCCTGAGGAAGTTGGTCCGAGACAGACGGACTGAGACAGACGGTCTGAGACAGACGGTCTGAGACAGACGGCCTGAGACAGACGGTCTGAGACAGGCGGTCTGAGGCAGACGGTCTGAGACAGACGGTCTGAGATAGACGGTCTGAGACAGAAGAATTGACACAGACGGTCTGAGACAGACGGTCTGAGACAGCCGGTCTGAGACAGACGGATTGAGGCAGACCGCCTGAGGAAGGTGGTCTGAGACAGACGGACTAAGACAGACGGTCTGAGACAGACGGTCTGAGACAGACGGACTGAGACAGACGGTCTGAGACAGACGGTCTGAGACAGACGGTCTGAGACAGCCGGTCTGAGACAGACGGATTGAGACAGACGGACAGGGACAGGCGAACAGACGCTGCCCGATAGCGGCAGGCGAATTGAGACGGACGGTCTGAGACAGGCTGTCTGAGACAGACGGTCTGAGACAGGCGGACAGGGTCAGGCGAACAGACGCTGCCCGATAGCGGCAGCGGATTGAGACGGACGGTCTGAGACGGACGGACTGAGTCTGACGGTCTGAGACAGACGGACAGGGACAGACGGACTGAGACAGACGGTCTGAGACAGTCGGTCAGAGACAGACGGACTGAGACAGACGGTCTGAGACAGACGGTCGGTGACAGACGAATTGAGACAGACGGTCTGAGACAGACGAATTGAGACAGACGGTCTGAGACAGACGGTCTGAGACAGACGGTCTGAGACAGACGGTCAGAGACAGTCGGTCCGAGACAGACGGATTGTGACAGACCGCCTGAGGAAGGTGGTCTGAGACAGACTGACTGAGACAGACGGTCTGAGGTAGACGGTCTGAGACAGACGGTCTGAGACAGTAGAATTGACACAGACGGTCTGAGACAGACGGTCTGAGACAGACGGTCTGAGACAGACGGTCTGAGACAGACGGTCTGAGACAGACGGTCTGAGACAGACGGTCTGAGACCGACGGTCTGAGACAGACGGTCTGAGAGAGACGGATAGAGACAGACCGCCTGAGGAAGGTGGTCTGAGACTGACGTACTGAGACAGACGGTCTGAGACAGACGGACAGGGTCAGGCGAACAGACGCTGCCCGATAGCGGCAGCGGATTGAGACGGACGGTCTGAGACAGGCGGTCTGAGACAGACGGACTGAGTCTGACGGACTGAGACAGACGGTCTGAGACAGTAGAATTGACACAGACGGTCTGAGACAGACGGTCTGAGACAGACGGTCTGAGACAGACGGTCTGAGACAGCCGGTCTGAGACAGACGGATTGAGACAGACAGCCTGAGGAAGGTGGTGTGAGACAGACGGTCTGAGACAGACGGACAGGGACAGGCGAACAGACGCTGCCCGATAGCGGCAGGCGAATTGAGACGGACGGTCTGAGACAGGCTGTCTGAGACAGACGGTCTGAGACAGGCGGTCTGAGACAGACGGACTGAGTCTGACGGTCTGAGACAGACGGACAGGGACAGACGGACTGAGACAGACGGTCTGAGACAGCCGGTCTGAGACAGACGGATTGAGACAGACAGCCTGAGGAAGGTGGTCTGAGACAGACGGTCTGAGACAGGCGGTCTGAGACAGACGAATTGAGACAGACGGTCTGAGACAGACGAATTGAGACAGACGGTCAGATACAGACGGATTGAAACAGACCGCCTGAGGATGGTTGTCTGAGACGGACGGACTGAGACAGACGGTCTGAGACAGACGGTCGGTGACAGACGAATTGAGACAGACGGTCTGAGACAGACGAATTGAGACAGACGGTCTGAGACAGACGGTCTGAGACAGACGGTCTGAGACAGCCGGTCTGAGACAGACGGATTGAGACAGACCGCCTGAGGAAGGTGGTCTGAGACAGACGGACTGAGACAGACGGTCTGAGACAGACGGACAGGGTCAGGCGAACAGACGCTGCCCGATAGCGGCAGCGGATTGAGACGGACGGTCTGAGACGGACGGACTGAGTCTGACGGTCTGAGACAGACGGACAGGGACAGACGGACTGAGACAGACGGTCTGAGACAGTCGGTCAGAGACAGACGGACTGAGACAGACGGTCTGAGACAGACGGTCGGTGACAGACGAATTGAGACAGACGGTCTGAGACAGACGAATTGAGACAGACGGTCTGAGACAGACGGTCTGAGACGGGCGGTCTGAGACAGACGGTCTGAGACAGACGGTCTGAGACAGACGGCCTGAGACAGACGGTCTGAGGCAGGCGGTCTGAGGCAGACGGACTGAGACAGACGGTCTGAGATAGACGGTCTGAGACAGGCGGTCTAAGACAGACGGTCTGAGACAGACGGTCTGAGACAGAGGGTCTGAGACTGACGGATTGAGACAGACGTTCTGAGACAGACGGTCTGAGACAGACGGTCTGAGACAGACGGTCTGAGACAGCCGGTCTGAGACAGACGGATTGAGACAGACAGCCTGAGGAAGGTGGTCTGAGTCAGACGGTCTGAGACAGACGGACAGGGACAGGCGAACAGACGCTGCCCGATAGCGGCAGGCGAATTGAGACGGACGGTCTGAGACAGGCTGTCTGAGACAGACGGATTGAGACAGACAGCCTGAGGAAGGTGGTCTGAGACAGACGGTCTGGGACAGACGGTCTGAGGCAGACGGTCTGAGACAGACGGTCTGAGATAGACGTTCTGAGACAGGCGGTCTGAGACAGACGGTCTGAGACAGACGGACTGAGGCAGACGGACTGAGACAGACGTCTGAGACAGACGAATTGAGACAGACGGTCTGAGACAGACGGTCAGAGACAGACGGTCTGAGACAGACGGTCTGAGACAGACGGACAGGGACAGGCGAACAGACGCTGCCCGATAGCGGCAGGCGAATTGAGACGGACGGTCTGAGACAGGCTGTCTGAGACAGGCGGTCTGAGACAGACGGACTGAGTCTGACGGTCTGAGACAGACGGACAGGGACAGACGGACTGAGACAGACGTTCTGAGACAGACGGACTGAGACAGACGGACTGAGACAGAGGGTCTGAGACTGACGGATTGAGTCAGACGGTCTCAGACAGACGGTCTGAGACAGTCGGTCTGAGACAGACGGTCTGATACAGACGGTCTGAGACAGGCGGTCTGAGACAGACGGACTGAGTCTGACGGTCTGAGACAGACGGACAGGGACAGACGGACTGAGACAGACGGTCTGAGACAGACGGTCTGAGACAGAAGGATTGACACAGACGGTCTTAGACAGACGGTCTGACACAGACGTTCTGAGACAGACGGACTGAGGCAGACGGACTGAGACAGACGGTCTGAGACAGACGGTCTGAGACAGACGAATTGACACAGACGGTCTGAGACAGACGGTCTGAGACAGCCGGTCTGAGACAGACGGATTGAGACAGACCGCCTGAGACAGTCGGTCTGAGACAGACGGTCTGAGGCAGACGGTCTGAGACAGACGGTCTGAGACAGACGGTCTGAGACAGCCGGTCTGAGACAGACGGATTGAGACAGACCGCCTGAGGAAGGTGGTCTGAGACAGACGGACTGAGACAGACGGTCTGAGACAGACGGACAGGGTCAGGCGAACAGACGCTGCCCGATAGCGGCAGCGGATTGAGACGGACGGTCTGAGACGGACGGACTGAGTCTGACGGTCTGAGACAGACGGACAGGGACAGACGGACTGAGACAGACGGTCTGAGACAGTCGGTCAGAGACAGACGGACTGAGACAGACGGTCTGAGACAGACGGTCGGTGACAGACGAAGTGAGACAGACGGTCTGAGACAGACGAATTGAGACAGACGGTCTGAGACAGACGGTCTGAGACAGTCGGTCCGAGACAGACGGATTGAGACAGACCGCCTGAGGAAGGTGGTCTGAGACAGACGGACTGAGACAGACGGTCTGAGACAGACGGTCTGAGACAGTCGGTCCGAGACAGACGGATTGAGACAGACCGCCTGAGGAAGGTGGTCTGAGACAGACTGACTGAGACAGACGGTCTGAGGCAGACGGTCTGAGACATCCGGTCTGAGACAGTAGAATTGACACAGACGGTCTGAGACAGACGGTCTGAGACAGACGGTCTGAGACAGGCGGTCTGACACAGACGGTCTGAGACAGACGGACTGAGGCAGACGGACTGAGACAGACGGTCTGAGACAGACGAATTGAGACAGACGGTCTGAGACAGACGGTCAGAGACAGACGGTCTGAGACAGACGGTCTGAGACAGACGGTCTGAGACAGTCGGTCCGAGACAGACGGATTGTGACAGACCGCCTGAGGAAGGTGGTCTGAGACAGACTGACTGAGACAGACGGTCTGAGGTAGACGGTCTGAGACAGACGGTCTGAGACAGACGGTCTGAGACAGACGGTCTGAGACAGGCGGTCTGAGACAGACGGACTGAGTCTGACGCTCTGAGACAGACGGACAGGGACAGACGGACTGAGACAGACGGTCTGACACAGACGTTCTGAGACAGACGGACTGAGGCAGACGGACTGAGACAGACGGTCTGAGACAGAAGAATTGACACAGACGGTCTGAGACAGACGGTCTGAGACAGCCGGTCTGAGACAGACGGATTGAGACAGACCGCCTGAGACAGACGTTCTGAGACAGGCGGTCTGAGGCAGACGGTCTGAGACAGACGGTCTGAGATAGACGGTCTGAGACAGGCGGTCTGAGACAGACGGTCTGAGACAGACGGTCTGAGACAGACGGTCTGAGACAGCCGGTCTGAGACAGACGGATTGAGACAGACGGTCTGAGACAGACGGTCAGAGACAGACGGTCTGAGACAGACGGTCTGAGACAGACGGACAGGGACAGGCGAACAGACGCTGCCCGATAGCGGCAGGCGAATTGAGACGGACGGTCTGAGACAGGCTGTCTGAGACAGGCGGTCTGAGACAGACGGACTGAGTCTGACGGTCTGAGACAGACGGACAGGGACAGACGGACTGAGACAGACGTTCTGAGACAGACGGACTGAGACAGACGGACTGAGACAGAGGGTCTGAGACTGACGGATTGAGTCAGACGGTCTCAGACAGACGGTCTGAGACAGTCGGTCTGAGACAGACGGTCTGATACAGACGGTCTGAGACAGGCGGTCTGAGACAGACGGACTGAGTCTGACGGTCTGAGACAGACGGACAGGGACAGACGGACTGAGACAGACGGTCTGAGACAGACGGTCTGAGACAGAAGGATTGACACAGACGGTCTTAGACAGACGGTCTGACACAGACGTTCTGAGACAGACGGACTGAGGCAGACGGACTGAGACAGACGGTCTGAGACAGACGGTCTGAGACAGACGAATTGACACAGACGGTCTGAGACAGACGGTCTGAGACAGCCGGTCTGAGACAGACGGATTGAGACAGACCGCCTGAGACAGTCGGTCTGAGACAGACGGTCTGAGGCAGACGGTCTGAGACAGACGGTCTGAGACAGACGGTCTGAGACAGCCGGTCTGAGACAGACGGATTGAGACAGACCGCCTGAGGAAGGTGGTCTGAGACAGACGGACTGAGACAGACGGTCTGAGACAGACGGACAGGGTCAGGCGAACAGACGCTGCCCGATAGCGGCAGCGGATTGAGACGGACGGTCTGAGACGGACGGACTGAGTCTGACGGTCTGAGACAGACGGACAGGGACAGACGGACTGAGACAGACGGTCTGAGACAGTCGGTCAGAGACAGACGGACTGAGACAGACGGTCTGAGACAGACGGTCGGTGACAGACGAATTGAGACAGACGGTCTGAGACAGACGAATTGAGACAGACGGTCTGAGACAGACGGTCTGAGACAGTCGGTCCGAGACAGACGGATTGAGACAGACCGCCTGAGGAAGGTGGTCTGAGACAGACGGACTGAGACAGACGGTCTGAGACAGACGGTCTGAGACAGTCGGTCCGAGACAGACGGATTGAGACAGACCGCCTGAGGAAGGTGGTCTGAGACAGACTGACTGAGACAGACGGTCTGAGGCAGACGGTCTGAGACATCCGGTCTGAGACAGTAGAATTGACACAGACGGTCTGAGACAGACGGTCTGAGACAGACGGTCTGAGACAGGCGGTCTGACACAGACGGTCTGAGACAGACGGACTGAGGCAGACGGACTGAGACAGACGGTCTGAGACAGACGAATTGAGACAGACGGTCTGAGACAGACGGTCAGAGACAGACGGTCTGAGACAGACGGTCTGAGACAGACGGTCTGAGACAGTCGGTCCGAGACAGACGGATTGTGACAGACCGCCTGAGGAAGGTGGTCTGAGACAGACTGACTGAGACAGACGGTCTGAGGTAGACGGTCTGAGACAGACGGTCTGAGACAGACGGTCTGAGACAGACGGTCTGAGACAGGCGGTCTGAGACAGACGGACTGAGTCTGACGCTCTGAGACAGACGGACAGGGACAGACGGACTGAGACAGACGGTCTGACACAGACGTTCTGAGACAGACGGACTGAGGCAGACGGACTGAGACAGACGGTCTGAGACAGAAGAATTGACACAGACGGTCTGAGACAGACGGTCTGAGACAGCCGGTCTGAGACAGACGGATTGAGACAGACCGCCTGAGACAGACGTTCTGAGACAGGCGGTCTGAGGCAGACGGTCTGAGACAGACGGTCTGAGATAGACGGTCTGAGACAGGCGGTCTGAGACAGACGGTCTGAGACAGACGGTCTGAGACAGACGGTCTGAGACAGCCGGTCTGAGACAGACGGATTGAGACAGACCGCCTGAGGAAGGTGGTCTGAGACAGACGGACTAAGACAGACGGTCTGAGACAGACGGACAGGGACACACGGATTGAGACAGACGGACTGAGGCTGACGGACTGAGACAGACGGTCTGAGACAGACGGTCTGAGACAGAAGAATTGACACAGACGGTCTGAGACAGACGGTCTGAGACAGATGGTCTGAGACAGCCGGTCTGAGACAGACGGATTGAGACAGACCGCCTGAGGAAGGTGGTCTGAGACAGACGGACTAAGACAGACGGTCTGAGACAGACGGTCTGAGGCAGACCGCCTGAGGAAGTTGGTCCGAGACAGACGGACTGAGACAGACGGTCTGAGACAGACCGCCTGAGGAAGTTGGTCCGAGACGGACGGACTGAGACAGACGGTCTGAGACAGACGGTCTGAGACAGACGGTCTGACACAGACGTTCTGAGACAGACGGACTGAGGCAGACGGACTGAGACAGACGGTCTAGACAGTCGGTCTGAGACAGACGGTCTGAGACAGACGGTCTGAGACAGGCGGTCTGAGACAAACGGACTGAGTCTGACGGTCTGAGACAGACGGACAGGGACAGACGGACTGAGACAGACGGTCTGAGACAGACGGACTGAGGCAGACGGACTGAGACAGACGGTCTGAGACAGACGGTCTGAGACAGAAGAATTGACACAGACGGTCTGATACAGACGGTCTGAGACAGACGGTCTGAGACAGACGGTCTGAGACAGACGGTCTGAGACAGCCGGTCTGAGACAGACGGATTGAGACAGACAGCCTGAGGAAGGTGGTCTGAGACAGACGGTCTGAGACAGACGGTCTGAGACAGACGGACAGGGACAGCCGGACTGAGACAGACGGTCTGAGACAGACGGTCTGAGACAGACGGTCTGAGACAGACGGTCTGAGACAGACGGTCTGACACAGACGTTCTGAGACAGACGGACTGAGGCAGACGGACTGAGACAGACGGTCTGAGACAGACGGTCTGAGACAGACGGTCAGAGACAGAAGAATTGACACAGACGGTCTGAGACAGACTGTCTGAGACAGCCGGTCTGAGACAGACGGATTGAGACAGACCGCCTGAGGAAGGTGGTCTGAGACAGACGGACTAAGACAGAGGGTCTGAGACAGACCGCCTGAGGAAGTTGGTCCGAGACAGACGGACTGAGACAGACGGTCTGACACAGACGGTCTGAGACAGACGGCCTGAGACAGACGGTCTGAGACAGGCGGTCTGCGGCAGACGGTCTGAGACAGACGGTCTGAGATAGACGGTCTGAGATAGACGGTCTGAGATAGACGGTCTGAGACAGGCGGTCTGAGGCAGACGGTCTGAGACAGACGGTCTGAGATAGACGGTCTGAGACAGGCGGTCTGAGACAGACGGTCTGAGACAGACGGCCTGACACAGACGTTCTGAGACAGACGGACTGAGACAGACGGACTGAGACAGTCGGTCTGAGACAGACGGTGTGATACAGACGGTCTGAGACAGGCGGTCTGAGACAGACGGACTGAGTCTGACGGTCTGAGACAGACGGACAGGGACAGACGGACTGAGACAGACGGTCTGAGACAGACGGTCTGAGACAGACGGTCTGAGACAGACGGTCTGAGACAGACGGACTGAGTCTGACGGTCTGAGACAGACGGACAGGGACACACGGATTGAGACAGACGGACTGAGGCTGACGGACTGAGACAGACGGTCTGAGACAGACGGTCTGAGACAGGCGGTCTGAGACAGACGGACTGAGTCTGACGGTCTGAGACAGACGGACAGGGACACACGGATTGAGACAGACGGACTGAGGCTGACGGACTGAGACAGACGGTCTGAGACAGACGGTCTGAGACAGAAGAATTGACACAGACGGTCTGAGACAGACGGTCTGAGACAGACGGACTGAGACAGTCGGTCTGAGACAGACGGTGTGATACAGACGGTCTGAGACAGGCGGTCTGAGACTGACGGATTGAGTCAGACGGTCTCAGACAGACGGTCTGAGACAGTCGGTCTGAGACAGACGGTGTGATACAGACGGTCTGAGACAGGCGGTCTGAGACAGACGGACTGAGTCTGACGGTCTGAGACAGACGGACAGGGACAGACAGACTGAGACAGACGGTCTGAGACAGACGGTCTGAGGCAGACGGTCTGAGACAGACGGTCTGACACAGACGTTCTGAGACAGACGGACTGAGGCAGACGGACTGAGACAGACGATCTGAGACAGACGGTCTGAGACAGAAGAATTGACACAGACGGTCTGAGACAGTCGGTCTGAGACAGACGGTCTGAGACAGACGGTCTGAGACAGGCGGTCTGAGACAGACGGACTGAGTCTGACGGTCTGAGACAGACGGACAGGGACACACGGATTGAGACAGACGGACTGAGGCTGACGGACTGAGACAGACGGTCTGAGACAGAAGAATTGACACAGACGGTCTGAGACAGACGGTCTGAGACAGATGGTCTGAGACAGCCGGTCTGAGACAGACGGATTGAGACAGACCGCCTGAGGAAGGTGGTCTGAGACAGACGGACTAAGACAGACGGTCTGAGACAGACTGTCTGAGACAGCCGGTCTGAGACAGACGGATTGAGACAGACCGCCTGAGGAAGGTGGTCTGAGACAGACGGACTAAGACAGACGGTCTGAGACAGACGGTCTGAGACAGAGCGCCTGAGGAAGTTGGTCCGAGACAGACGGACTGAGACAGACGGTCTGAGACAGACGGTCTGAGACAGACCGCCTGAGGAAGGTGGTCTGAGACAGACGGACTGAGACAGACGGACTGAGACAGACGGTCTGAGACAGACGGACAGGGTCAGGCGAACAGACGCTGCCCGATAGCGGCAGGCGGATTGAGACTGGCGGTCTGAGACGGACGGTCTGAGACAGACGGTCTGAGACAGACGATCTGAGACTGGCGGTCTGAGACAGACGGTCTGAGACATACGGTCTGAGACAGCTGGTCTGAGACAGACGGTCTGAGACCGACGGGACGAGATAGACGGTCTGAGACAGACGGTATGAAACAGACGTTCTGAGACAGACGATCTGAGACTGGCGGTGTGAGACAGATGGTCTGAGACAGACGGTCTGAGACAGACGGTCTGAGACAGACGGTCTGAGACAGACGGTCTGAGAGAGACGGATTGAGACAGACCGCCTGAGGAACGTGGTCTGAGACAGACGGACTGAGACAGACGGTCTGAGACAGACGGACAGGGTCAGGCGAACAGACGCTGCCCGATAGCGGCAGCGGATTGAGACGGACGGTCTGAGACGGACGGTCTGAGACAGGCGGTCTGAGAAAGACGGACTGAGTCTGACGGTCTGAGACAGACGGACAGGGACAGACGGACTGAGACAGACGGTCTGAGACAGTAGAATTGACACAGACGGTCTGAGACAGACGGTCTGAGACAGACGGTCTGAGACAGACGGTCTGAGACAGACGGTCTGAGACAGCCGGTCTGAGACAGACGGATTGAGACAGACAGCCTGAGGAAGGTGGTCTGAGACAGACGGTCTGAGACAGACGGACAGGGACAGGCGAACAGACGCTGCCCGATAGCGGCAGGCGAATTGAGACGGACGGTCTGAGACAGGCTGTCTGAGACAGACGGTCTGAGACAGGCGGTCTGAGACAGACGGACTGAGTCTGACGGTCTGAGACAGACGGACAGGGTCAGGCGAACAGACGCTGCCCGATAGCGGCAGGCGGATTGGGACGGACGGGCTGAGACGGACGGTCTGAGACGGACGGTCTGAGACAGACGGTCTGAGACAGACGGTCTGAGACCGACGGTCTGAGACACACGGTCTGACACAGATGTTCTGAGACAGACGGACTGAGACAGACGGACTGAGACAGACGGTCTGAGACAGACGGTCTGAGACAGACGGTCTGAGACAGGCGGTCTGAGACAGACGGACTGAGTCTGACGCTCTGAGACAGACGGACAGGGACAGACGGACTGAGACAGACGGTCTGACACAGACGTTCTGAGACAGACGGACTGAGGCAGACGGACTGAGACAGACGGTCTGAGACAGAAGAATTGACACAGACGGTCTGAGACAGACGGTCTGAGACAGCCGGTCTGAGACAGACGGATTGAGACAGACCGCCTGAGACAGACGTTCTGAGACAGGCGGTCTGAGGCAGACGGTCTGAGACAGACGGTCTGAGATAGACGGTCTGAGACAGGCGGTCTGAGACAGACGGTCTGAGACAGACGGTCTGAGACAGACGGTCTGAGACAGCCGGTCTGAGACAGACGGATTGAGACAGACGGTCTGAGACAGACGGTCAGAGACAGACGGTCTGAGACAGACGGTCTGAGACAGACGGACAGGGACAGGCGAACAGACGCTGCCCGATAGCGGCAGGCGAATTGAGACGGACGGTCTGAGACAGGCTGTCTGAGACAGGCGGTCTGAGACAGACGGACTGAGTCTGACGGTCTGAGACAGACGGACAGGGACAGACGGACTGAGACAGACGTTCTGAGACAGACGGACTGAGACAGACGGACTGAGACAGAGGGTCTGAGACTGACGGATTGAGTCAGACGGTCTCAGACAGACGGTCTGAGACAGTCGGTCTGAGACAGACGGTCTGATACAGACGGTCTGAGACAGGCGGTCTGAGACAGACGGACTGAGTCTGACGGTCTGAGACAGACGGACAGGGACAGACGGACTGAGACAGACGGTCTGAGACAGACGGTCTGAGACAGAAGGATTGACACAGACGGTCTTAGACAGACGGTCTGACACAGACGTTCTGAGACAGACGGACTGAGGCAGACGGACTGAGACAGACGGTCTGAGACAGACGGTCTGAGACAGACGAATTGACACAGACGGTCTGAGACAGACGGTCTGAGACAGCCGGTCTGAGACAGACGGATTGAGACAGACCGCCTGAGACAGTCGGTCTGAGACAGACGGTCTGAGGCAGACGGTCTGAGACAGACGGTCTGAGACAGACGGTCTGAGACAGCCGGTCTGAGACAGACGGATTGAGACAGACCGCCTGAGGAAGGTGGTCTGAGACAGACGGACTGAGACAGACGGTCTGAGACAGACGGACAGGGTCAGGCGAACAGACGCTGCCCGATAGCGGCAGCGGATTGAGACGGACGGTCTGAGACGGACGGACTGAGTCTGACGGTCTGAGACAGACGGACAGGGACAGACGGACTGAGACAGACGGTCTGAGACAGTCGGTCAGAGACAGACGGACTGAGACAGACGGTCTGAGACAGACGGTCGGTGACAGACGAATTGAGACAGACGGTCTGAGACAGACGAATTGAGACAGACGGTCTGAGACAGACGGTCTGAGACAGTCGGTCCGAGACAGACGGATTGAGACAGACCGCCTGAGGAAGGTGGTCTGAGACAGACGGACTGAGACAGACGGTCTGAGACAGACGGTCTGAGACAGTCGGTCCGAGACAGACGGATTGAGACAGACCGCCTGAGGAAGGTGGTCTGAGACAGACTGACTGAGACAGACGGTCTGAGGCAGACGGTCTGAGACATCCGGTCTGAGACAGTAGAATTGACACAGACGGTCTGAGACAGACGGTCTGAGACAGACGGTCTGAGACAGGCGGTCTGACACAGACGGTCTGAGACAGACGGACTGAGGCAGACGGACTGAGACAGACGGTCTGAGACAGACGAATTGAGACAGACGGTCTGAGACAGACGGTCAGAGACAGACGGTCTGAGACAGACGGTCTGAGACAGACGGTCTGAGACAGTCGGTCCGAGACAGACGGATTGTGACAGACCGCCTGAGGAAGGTGGTCTGAGACAGACTGACTGAGACAGACGGTCTGAGGTAGACGGTCTGAGACAGACGGTCTGAGACAGACGGTCTGAGACAGACGGTCTGAGACAGGCGGTCTGAGACAGACGGACTGAGTCTGACGCTCTGAGACAGACGGACAGGGACAGACGGACTGAGACAGACGGTCTGACACAGACGTTCTGAGACAGACGGACTGAGGCAGACGGACTGAGACAGACGGTCTGAGACAGAAGAATTGACACAGACGGTCTGAGACAGACGGTCTGAGACAGCCGGTCTGAGACAGACGGATTGAGACAGACCGCCTGAGACAGACGTTCTGAGACAGGCGGTCTGAGGCAGACGGTCTGAGACAGACGGTCTGAGATAGACGGTCTGAGACAGGCGGTCTGAGACAGACGGTCTGAGACAGACGGTCTGAGACAGACGGTCTGAGACAGCCGGTCTGAGACAGACGGATTGAGACAGACCGCCTGAGGAAGGTGGTCTGAGACAGACGGACTAAGACAGACGGTCTGAGACAGACGGACAGGGACACACGGATTGAGACAGACGGACTGAGGCTGACGGACTGAGACAGACGGTCTGAGACAGACGGTCTGAGACAGAAGAATTGACACAGACGGTCTGAGACAGACGGTCTGAGACAGATGGTCTGAGACAGCCGGTCTGAGACAGACGGATTGAGACAGACCGCCTGAGGAAGGTGGTCTGAGACAGACGGACTAAGACAGACGGTCTGAGACAGACGGTCTGAGGCAGACCGCCTGAGGAAGTTGGTCCGAGACAGACGGACTGAGACAGACGGTCTGAGACAGACCGCCTGAGGAAGTTGGTCCGAGACGGACGGACTGAGACAGACGGTCTGAGACAGACGGTCTGAGACAGACGGTCTGACACAGACGTTCTGAGACAGACGGACTGAGGCAGACGGACTGAGACAGACGGTCTAGACAGTCGGTCTGAGACAGACGGTCTGAGACAGACGGTCTGAGACAGGCGGTCTGAGACAAACGGACTGAGTCTGACGGTCTGAGACAGACGGACAGGGACAGACGGACTGAGACAGACGGTCTGAGACAGACGGACTGAGGCAGACGGACTGAGACAGACGGTCTGAGACAGACGGTCTGAGACAGAAGAATTGACACAGACGGTCTGATACAGACGGTCTGAGACAGACGGTCTGAGACAGACGGTCTGAGACAGCCGGTCTGAGACAGACGGATTGAGACAGACAGCCTGAGGAAGGTGGTCTGAGACAGACGGTCTGAGACAGACGGTCTGAGACAGACGGACAGGGACAGCCGGACTGAGACAGACGGTCTGAGACAGACGGTCTGAGACAGACGGTCTGAGACAGACGGTCTGAGACAGACGGTCTGACACAGACGTTCTGAGACAGACGGACTGAGGCAGACGGACTGAGACAGACGGTCTGAGACAGACGGTCTGAGACAGACGGTCAGAGACAGAAGAATTGACACAGACGGTCTGAGACAGACTGTCTGAGACAGCCGGTCTGAGACAGACGGATTGAGACAGACCGCCTGAGGAAGGTGGTCTGAGACAGACGGACTAAGACAGAGGGTCTGAGACAGACCGCCTGAGGAAGTTGGTCCGAGACAGACGGACTGAGACAGACGGTCTGACACAGACGGTCTGAGACAGACGGTCTGAGACAGGCGGTCTGAGGCAGACGGTCTGAGACAGACGGTCTGAGATAGACGGTCTGAGACAGGCGGTCTGAGACAGACGGTCTGAGACAGACGGCCTGACACAGACGTTCTGAGACAGACGGACTGAGACAGACGGACTGAGACAGTCGGTCTGAGACAGACGGTGTGATACAGACGGTCTGAGACAGGCGGTCTGAGACAGACGGACTGAGTCTGACGGTCTGAGACAGACGGACAGGGACAGACAGACTGAGACAGACGGTCTGAGACAGACGGTCTGAGGCAGACGGTCTGAGACAGACGGTCTGACACAGACGTTCTGAGACAGACGGACTGAGGCAGACGGACTGAGACAGACGATCTGAGACAGACGGTCTGAGACAGAAGAATTGACACAGACGGTCTGAGACAGTCGGTCTAAGACAGACGGTCTGAGACAGACGGTCTGAGACAGGCGGTCTGAGACAGACGGACTGAGTCTGACGGTCTGAGACAGACGGACAGGGACACACGGATTGAGACAGACGGACTGAGGCTGACGGACTGAGACAGACGGTCTGAGACAGAAGAATTGACACAGACGGTCTGAGACAGACGGTCTGAGACAGATGGTCTGAGACAGCCGGTCTGAGACAGACGGATTGAGACAGACCGCCTGAGGAAGGTGGTCTGAGACAGACGGACTAAGACAGACGGTCTGAGACAGACTGTCTGAGACAGCCGGTCTGAGACAGACGGATTGAGACAGACCGCCTGAGGAAGGTGGTCTGAGACAGACGGACTAAGACAGACGGTCTGAGACAGACGGTCTGAGACAGAGCGCCTGAGGAAGTTGGTCCGAGACAGACGGACTGAGACAGACGGTCTGAGACAGACGGTCTGAGACAGACCGCCTGAGGAAGGTGGTCTGAGACAGACGGACTGAGACAGACGGACTGAGACAGACGGTCTGAGACAGACGGACAGGGTCAGGCGAACAGACGCTGCCCGATAGCGGCAGGCGGATTGAGACTGGCGGTCTGAGACGGACGGTCTGAGACAGACGGTCTGAGACAGACGATCTGAGACTGGCGGTCTGAGACAGACGGTCTGAGACATACGGTCTGAGACAGCTGGTCTGAGACAGACGGTCTGAGACCGACGGGACGAGATAGACGGTCTGAGACAGACGGTATGAAACAGACGTTCTGAGACAGACGATCTGAGACTGGCGGTGTGAGACAGATGGTCTGAGACAGACGGTCTGAGACAGACGGTCTGAGACAGACGGTCTGAGACAGACGGTCTGAGAGAGACGGATTGAGACAGACCGCCTGAGGAACGTGGTCTGAGACAGACGGACTGAGACAGACGGTCTGAGACAGACGGACAGGGTCAGGCGAACAGACGCTGCCCGATAGCGGCAACGGATTGAGACGGACGGTCTGAGACGGACGGTCTGAGACAGGCGGTCTGAGAAAGACGGACTGAGTCTGACGGTCTGAGACAGACGGACAGGGACAGACGGACTGAGACAGACGGTCTGAGACAGTAGAATTGACACAGACGGTCTGAGACAGACGGTCTGAGACAGACGGTCTGAGACAGACGGTCTGAGACAGACGGTCTGAGACAGCCGGTCTGAGACAGACGGATTGAGACAGACAGCCTGAGGAAGGTGGTCTGAGACAGACGGTCTGAGACAGACGGACAGGGACAGGCGAACAGACGCTGCCCGATAGCGGCAGGCGAATTGAGACGGACGGTCTGAGACAGGCTGTCTGAGACAGACGGTCTGAGACAGGCGGTCTGAGACAGACGGACTGAGTCTGACGGTCTGAGACAGACGGACAGGGTCAGGCGAACAGACGCTGCCCGATAGCGGCAGGCGGATTGGGACGGACGGGCTGAGACGGACGGTCTGAGACGGACGGTCTGAGACAGACGGTCTGAGACAGACGGTCTGAGACCGACGGTCTGAGACACACGGTCTGACACAGATGTTCTGAGACAGACGGACTGAGACAGACGGACTGAGACAGACGGTCTGAGACAGACGGTCTGAGACAGACGGTCTGAGACAGCCGGTCTGAGACAGACGGATTGAGACAGACCGCCTGAGGAAGGTGGTCTGAGACAGACGGACTGAGACAGACGGTCTGAGACAGACGGACAGGGTCACGCGAACAGACGCTGCCCGATAGCGGCAGCGGATTGAGACGGACGGTCTGAGACGGACGGACTGAGTCTGACGGTCTGAGACAGACGGACAGGGTCAGACGGACTGAGACAGACGGTCTGAGACAGTCGGTCAGAGACAGACGGACTGAGACAGACGTTCTGGGACAGACGGTCTGAGACAGACGGCCTGAGACGGGCGGTTTGAGACAGACGGACTGAGTATGACGGTCTGAGACAGACGGACAGGGACAGACGGACTGAGACAGACGGTCTGAGACCGACGGTCTGACACAGACGTTCTGAGACAGACGGTCTGAGACAGACGGACTGAGACAGACGGACTGAGACAGACGGTCTGAGTCAGACGGTCTCAGGCAGACGGTCTGAGACAGTCGGTCTGAGGCAGACGGACAGGGACAGACGGTCTGAGACAGACGGTCTGAGACAGACGGTCTGACACAGACGTTCTGAGACAGACGGACTGACACAGACGGACTGAGACAGACAGTCTGAGAGAGACGGTCTGAGACGGGCGGTTTGAGACAGACGGACTGAGTATGACGGTCTGAGACAGACGGACAGGGACAGACGGACTGAGACAGACGGTCTGAGACCGACGGTCTGACACAGACGTTCTGAGACAGACGGTCTGAGACAGACGGTCTCAGACGGACGGACTGAGTCTGACGGTCTGAGACAGACGGACAGGGACGGACGGACTGAGACAGACGGTCTGAGACAGACGGTCAGAGACAGACGGTCAGAGACAGACGGACTGAGACAGACGGTCTGAGACAGACGGTCGGTGACAGACGAATTGAGACAGACGGTCTGAGACAGACGAATTGAGACAGACGGTCTGAGACAGACGGTCTGATACAGACGGTCTGAGACAGACGGTCTGAGACAGCCGGTCCGAGACAGACGGATTGAGACAGACCGCCTGAGGAAGGTGGTCTGAGACAGACTGACTGAGACAGACGGTCTGAGGCAGACGGTCTGAGACAGACGGTCTGAGACAGTAGAATTGACACAGACGGTCTGAGACAGACGGTCTGAGACAGTAGAATTGACACAGACGGTCTGAGACAGACGGTCTGAGACAGACGGTCTGAGACAGACGGTCTGAGACAGACGGTCTGACACAGACGTTCTGAGACAGACGGTCTGACACAGACGGACTGAGACAGACGGTCTGAGAGAGACGGTCTGAGACGGGCGGTCTGAGACAGACCGACTGAGTCTGACGGTCTGAGACAGACGGACAGGGACAGACGGACTTAGACCGACGGTCTGAGACAGACGGTCTGAGACAGATGGTCTGACACAGACGTTCTGAGACAGACGGACTGACACAGACGGACTGAGACAGACGGTCTGAGACAGACGGTCTGAGACGGGCGGTTTGAGACAGACGGACTGAGTATGACGGTCTGAGACAAACGGACAGGGACAGACGGACTGAGACAGACGGTCTGAGACAGACGGTCTGAGACCGACGGTCTTACACAGACGTTCTGAGACAGACGGTCTGAGACAGACGGACTGAGACAGACGGACTGAGACAGACGGTCTGAGTCAGACGGTCTCAGGCAGACGGTCTGAGACAGTCGGTCTGAGGCAGACGGACAGGGACAGACGGTCTGAGACAGACGGTCTGAGACAGACTGACTGAGACAGACGGTCTGAGACAGACGGTTTGAGACAGACGGTCTGAGACAGACGGTCTGACACAGATGTTCTGAGACAGACGATCTGAGACAGACGGACTGAGACAGACGGTCTGAGACAGACGGTCTGAGACAGACGGTCTGAGACAGACGGTCTGAGACAGACGGTCTGAGACAGCCGGTCTGAGACAGACGGATTGAGACAGACCGCCTGAGGAAGGTGGTCTGAGACAGACGGACTGAGACAGACGGTCTGAGGCAGACGGACAGGGTCACGCGAACAGACGCTGCCCGATAGCGGCAGCGGATTGAGACGGACGGTCTGAGACGGACGGACTGAGTCTGACGGTCTGAGACAGACGGACAGGGACAGACGGACTGAGACAGACGGTCTGAGACATTCGGTCAGCGACAGACGGACTGAGACAGACGGTCTGAGACAGACGGTCGGTGACAGACGAATTGAGACAGACGGTCTGAGACAGACGGTCTGAGACAGCCGGTCTGAGACAGACGGATTGAGACAGACCGCCTGAGGAAGGTGGTCTGAGACAGACGGACAGGGACAGACGGACTGAGACAGACGGTCTGAGACAGTCGGTCAGAGACAGACGGACTGAGACAGACGGTCTGAGACAGACGGTCGGTGACAGACGAATTGAGACAGACGGTCTGAGACAGACGAATTGAGACAGACGGTCTGAGACAAACGGTCTGAGACAGACGGTCTGAGACAGTCGGTCCGAGACAGACGGATTGAGACAGACCGCCTGAGGAAGGTGGTCTGAGACAGACTGACTGAGACAGACGGTCTGAGGCAGACGGACAGGGACAGGCGAACAGACGCTGCCCGATAGCGGCAGGCGAATTGAGACGGACGGTCTGAGACAGGCTGTCTGAGACAGACGGTCTGAGACAGGCGGTCTGAGACAGACGGACTGAGTCTGACGGTCTGAGACAGACGGACAGGGTCAGGCGAACAGACGCTTCCCGATAGCGGCAGGCGGATTGGGACGGACGGGCTGAGACGGACGGTCTGAGACGGACGGTCTGAGACAGACGGTCTGAGACAGACGGTCTGAGACCGACGGTCTGAGACACACGGTCTGACACAGATGTTCTGAGACAGACGGACTGAGACAGACGGACTGAGACAGACGGTCTGAGACAGACGGTCTGAGACAGACGGTCTGAGACAGCCGGTCTGAGACAGACGGATTGAGACAGACCGCCTGAGGAAGGTGGTCTGAGACAGACGGACTGAGACAGACGGTCTGAGACAGACGGACAGGGTCACGCGAACAGACGCTGCCCGATAGCGGCAGCGGATTGAGACGGACGGTCTGAGACGGACGGACTGAGTCTGACGGTCTGAGACAGACGGACAGGGTCAGACGGACTGAGACAGACGGTCTGAGACAGTCGGTCAGAGACAGACGGACTGAGACAGACGTTCTGGGACAGACGGTCTGAGACAGACGGCCTGAGACGGGCGGTTTGAGACAGACGGACTGAGTATGACGGTCTGAGACAGACGGACAGGGACAGACGGACTGAGACAGACGGTCTGAGACCGACGGTCTGACACAGACGTTCTGAGACAGACGGTCTGAGACAGACGGACTGAGACAGACGGACTGAGACAGACGGTCTGAGTCAGACGGTCTCAGGCAGACGGTCTGAGACAGTCGGTCTGAGGCAGACGGACAGGGACAGACGGTCTGAGACAGACGGTCTGAGACAGACGGTCTGACACAGACGTTCTGAGACAGACGGACTGACACAGACGGACTGAGACAGACAGTCTGAGAGAGACGGTCTGAGACGGGCGGTTTGAGACAGACGGACTGAGTATGACGGTCTGAGACAGACGGACAGGGACAGACGGACTGAGACAGACGGTCTGAGACCGACGGTCTGACACAGACGTTCTGAGACAGACGGTCTGAGACAGACGGTCTCAGACGGACGGACTGAGTCTGACGGTCTGAGACAGACGGACAGGGACGGACGGACTGAGACAGACGGTCTGAGACAGACGGTCAGAGACAGACGGTCAGAGACAGACGGACTGAGACAGACGGTCTGAGACAGACGGTCGGTGACAGACGAATTGAGACAGACGGTCTGAGACAGACGAATTGAGACAGACGGTCTGAGACAGACGGTCTGATACAGACGGTCTGAGACAGACGGTCTGAGACAGCCGGTCCGAGACAGACGGATTGAGACAGACCGCCTGAGGAAGGTGGTCTGAGACAGACTGACTGAGACAGACGGTCTGAGGCAGACGGTCTGAGACAGACGGTCTGAGACAGTAGAATTGACACAGACGGTCTGAGACAGACGGTCTGAGACAGTAGAATTGACACAGACGGTCTGAGACAGACGGTCTGAGACAGACGGTCTGAGACAGACGGTCTGAGACAGACGGTCTGACACAGACGTTCTGAGACAGACGGTCTGACACAGACGGACTGAGACAGACGGTCTGAGAGAGACGGTCTGAGACGGGCGGTCTGAGACAGACCGACTGAGTCTGACGGTCTGAGACGGACGGACAGGGACAGACGGACTTAGACCGACGGTCTGAGACAGACGGTCTGAGACAGATGGTCTGACACAGACGTTCTGAGACAGACGGACTGACACAGACGGACTGAGACAGACGGTCTGAGACAGACGGTCTGAGACGGGCGGTTTGAGACAGACGGACTGAGTATGACGGTCTGAGACAAACGGACAGGGACAGACGGACTGAGACAGACGGTCTGAGACAGACGGTCTGAGACCGACGGTCTGACACAGACGTTCTGAGACAGACGGTCTGAGACAGACGGACTGAGACAGACGGACTGAGACAGACGGTCTGAGTCAGACGGTCTCAGGCAGACGGTCTGAGACAGTCGGTCTGAGGCAGACGGACAGGGACAGACGGTCTGAGACAGACGGTCTGAGACAGACGGTCTGACACAGACGTTCTGAGACAGACGGACTGACACAGACGGACTGAGACAGACAGTCTGAGAGAGACGGTCTGAGACGGGCGGTTTGAGACAGACGGACTGAGTATGACGGTCTGAGACAGACGGACAGGGACAGACGGACTGAGACAGACGGTCTGAGACCGACGGTCTGACACAGACGTTCTGAGACAGACGGTCTGAGACAGACGGTCTCAGACGGACGGACTGAGTCTGACGGTCTGAGACAGACGGACAGGGACGGACGGACTGAGACAGACGGTCTGAGACAGACGGTCAGAGACAGACGGTCAGAGACAGACGGACTGAGACAGACGGTCTGAGACAGACGGTCGGTGACAGACGAATTGAGACAGACGGTCTGAGACAGACGAATTGAGACAGACGGTCTGAGACAGACGGTCTGATACAGACGGTCTGAGACAGACGGTCTGAGACAGCCGGTCCGAGACAGACGGATTGAGACAGACCGCCTGAGGAAGGTGGTCTGAGACAGACTGACTGAGACAGACGGTCTGAGGCAGACGGTCTGAGACAGACGGTCTGAGACAGTAGAATTGACACAGACGGTCTGAGACAGACGGTCTGAGACAGTAGAATTGACACAGACGGTCTGAGACAGACGGTCTGAGACAGACGGTCTGAGACAGACGGTCTGAGACAGACGGTCTGACACAGACGTTCTGAGACAGACGGTCTGACACAGACGGACTGAGACAGACGGTCTGAGAGAGACGGTCTGAGACGGGCGGTCTGAGACAGACCGACTGAGTCTGACGGTCTGAGACGGACGGACAGGGACAGACGGACTTAGACCGACGGTCTGAGACAGACGGTCTGAGACAGATGGTCTGACACAGACGTTCTGAGACAGACGGACTGACACAGACGGACTGAGACAGACGGTCTGAGACAGACGGTCTGAGACGGGCGGTTTGAGACAGACGGACTGAGTATGACGGTCTGAGACAAACGGACAGGGACAGACGGACTGAGACAGACGGTCTGAGACAGACGGTCTGAGACCGACGGTCTTACACAGACGTTCTGAGACAGACGGTCTGAGACAGACGGACTGAGACAGACGGACTGAGACAGACGGTCTGAGTCAGACGGTCTCAGGCAGACGGTCTGAGACAGTCGGTCTGAGGCAGACGGACAGGGACAGACGGTCTGAGACAGACGGTCTGAGACAGACTGACTGAGACAGACGGTCTGAGACAGACGGTTTGAGACAGACGGTCTGAGACCGACGGTCTGAGACAGACGGTCTGACACAGATGTTCTGAGACAGACGATCTGAGACAGACGGACTGAGACAGACGGTCTGAGACAGACGGTCTGAGACAGACGGTCTGAGACAGACGGTCTGAGACAGACGGTCTGAGACAGCCGGTCTGAGACAGACGGATTGAGACAGACCGCCTGAGGAAGGTGGTCTGAGACAGACGGACTGAGACAGACGGTCTGAGGCAGACGGACAGGGTCACGCGAACAGACGCTGCCCGATAGCGGCAGCGGATTGAGACGGACGGTCTGAGACGGACGGACTGAGTCTGACGGTCTGAGACAGACGGACAGGGACAGACGGACTGAGACAGACGGTCTGAGACATTCGGTCAGCGACAGACGGACTGAGACAGACGGTCTGAGACAGACGGTCGGTGACAGACGAATTGAGACAGACGGTCTGAGACAGACGGTCTGAGACAGCCGGTCTGAGACAGACGGATTGAGACAGACCGCCTGAGGAAGGTGGTCTGAGACAGACGGACAGGGACAGACGGACTGAGACAGACGGTCTGAGACAGTCGGTCAGAGACAGACGGACTGAGACAGACGGTCTGAGACAGACGGTCGGTGACAGACGAATTGAGACAGACGGTCTGAGACAGACGAATTGAGACAGACGGTCTGAGACAAACGGTCTGAGACAGACGGTCTGAGACAGTCGGTCCGAGACAGACGGATTGAGACAGACCGCCTGAGGAAGGTGGTCTGAGACAGACTGACTGAGACAGACGGTCTGAGGCAGACGGTCTGAGACAGACGGTCTGAGACAGTAGAATTGACACAGACGGTCTGAAACAGACGGTCTGAGACAGACGGTCTGAGACAGACGGTCTGAGACAGACGGTCTGAGACAGACGGTCTGAGACAGACGGTATGACACAGACGTTCTGAGACAGACGGTCTGACACAGACGGACTGAGACAGACGGTCTGAGAGAGACGGTCTGAGACGGGCGGTCTGAGACAGACCGACTGAGTCTGACGGTCTGAGACAGACGGTCTGAGACAGATGGTCTGACACAGACGTTCTGAGACAGACGGACTGACACAGACGGACTGAGACAGACGGTCTGAGACAGACGGTCTGAGACGGGCGGTTTGAGACAGACGGACTGAGTATGACGGTCTGAGACAAACGGACAGGGACAGACGGACTGAGACAGACGGTCTGAGACAGACGGTCTGAGACCGACGGTCTGACACAGACGTTCTGAGACAGACGGTCTGAGACAGACGGACTGAGACAGACGGACTGAGACAGACGGTCTGAGTCAGACGGTCTCAGGCAGACGGTCTGAGACAGTCGGTCTGAGGCAGACGGACAGGGACAGACGGTCTGAGACAAACGGTCTGAGACAGACGGTCTGAGACAGCTGGTCTGCGACAGACCGCCTGAGACCAACGGGACGAGATAGACGGTCTGAGACAGACGGTATGAAACAGACGTTCTGAGACAGACGATCTGAGACTGGCGGTCTGAGACAGACGGACAGGGACGGACGGACTGAGACAGACGGTCTGAGACAGACGGTCAGAGACAGACGGACTGAGACAGACGGTCTGAGACAGACGGTCTGAGACAGACGGTCGGTGACAGACGAATTGAGACAGACGGTCTGAGACAGACGAATTGAGACAGACGGTCTGAGACAGACGGTCTGATACAGACGGTCTGAGACAGACGGTCTGAGACAGCCGGTCCGAGACAGACGGATTGAGACAGACCGCCTGAGGAAGGTGGTCTGAGACAGACGGACTGAGACAGACGGACTGAGACAGACGGTCTGAGACAGACGGACAGGGTCAGGCGAACAGACGCTGCCCGATAGCGGCAGGCGGATTGAGACGGACGGGCTGAGACGGACGGTCTGAGACAGACGGTCTGAGACAGACGATCTGAGACTGGCGGTCTGAGACAGACGGTCTGAGACATAAGGTCTGAGACAGCTGGTCTGAGACCGACGGGACGAGATAGACGGTCTGAGACAGACGGTATGAAACAGACGGTCTGAGACAGACGGTCTGAGACAGACGGTCTGAGACAGACGGTCTGAGACAGCCGGTCTGAGACAGACGGATTGAGACAGACAGCCTGAGGAAGGTGGTCTGAGACCGACGGACTGAGTCTGACGGTCTGAGACAGACGGACAGGGTCAGGCGAACAGACGCTGCCCGATAGCGGCAGGCGGATTGGGACGGACGGGCTGAGACGGACGATCTGAGACTGGCGGTCTGAGACAGACGGTCTGAGACATACGGTCTGAGACAGCTGGTCTGAGACCGACGGGACGAGATAGACGGTCTGAGACAGACGGTATGAAACAGACGTTCTGAGACAGACGATCTGAGACTGGCGGTCTGAGACAGACGGTCTGAGACAGACGGTCTGAGACAGACGGTTTGAGACAGACGGTCTGAGAGAGACGGATTGAGACAGACCGCCTGAGGAACGTGGTCTGAGACAGACGGACTGAGGCAGACGGTCTGAGACAGACGGACAGGGTCAGGCGAACAGACGCTGCCCGATAGCGGCAGCGGATTGAGACGGACGGTCTGAGACGGACGGTCTGAGACAGGCGGTCTGAGAAAGACGGACTGAGTCTGACGGTCTGAGACAGACGGACAGGGACAGACGGACTGAGACAGACGGTCTGAGACAGTAGAATTGACACAGACGGTCTGAGACAGACGGTCTGACACAGACGGTCTGAGGCAGACGGTCTGAGACAGACGGTCTGAGACAGACGGTCTGAGACAGCCGGTCTGAGACAGACGGATTGAGACAGACAGCCTGAGGAAGGTGGTCTGAGACAGACGGTCTGAGACAGACGGTCTGAGACAGACGGTCTGAGACAGACGGACAGGGACAGGCGAACAGACGCTGCCCGATAGCGGCAGGCGAATTGAGACTGACGGTCTGAGACAGGCTGTCTGAGACAGACGGTCTGAGACAGACGGACTGAGTCTGACGGTCTGAGACAGACGGACAGGGTCAGGCGAACAGACGCTGCCCGATAGGGGCAGGCGGATTGGGACGGACGGGCTGAGACGGACGGTCTGACACAGACGGTCTGAGACAGACGGTCTGAGACAGACGGTCTGAGACAGACGAATTGAGACAGACGGTCTGACACAGACGTTCTGAGACAGACGGTCTGACACAGACGGACTGAGACAGACGGTCTGAGAGAGACGGATTGAGACAGACCGCCTGAGGAAGGTGGTCTGAGACAGACGGACTGAGACAGACGGACTGAGACAGACGGTCTGAGACAGACGGACAGGGTCAGGCGAACAGACGCTGCCCGATAGCGGCAGGCGGATTGAGACGGACGGGCTGAGACGGACGGTCTGAGACAGACGGTCTGAGACAGACGATCTGAGACTGGCGGTCTGAGACAGACGGTCTGAGACATACGGTCTGAGACAGCTGGTCTGAGACGGGCGGTTTGAGACAGACGGACTGAGTATGACGGTCTGAGACAGACGGACAGGGACAGACGGACTGAGACAGACGGTCTGAGACCGACGGTCTGACACAGACGTTCTGAGACAGACGGTCTGAGACAGACGGACTGAGACAGACGGACTGAGACAGACGGTCTGAGTCAGACGGTCTCAGGCAGACGGTCTGAGACAGTCGGTCTGAGGCAGACGGACAGGGACAGACGGTCTGAGACAGACGGTCTGAGACAGACGGTCTGACACAGACGTTCTGAGACAGACGGACTGACACAGACGGACTGAGACAGACAGTCTGAGAGAGACGGTCTGAGACGGGCGGTTTGAGACAGACGGACTGAGTATGACGGTCTGAGACAGACGGACAGGGACAGACGGACTGAGACAGACGGTCTGAGACCGACGGTCTGACACAGACGTTCTGAGACAGACGGTCTGAGACAGACGGTCTCAGACGGACGGACTGAGTCTGACGGTCTGAGACAGACGGACAGGGACGGACGGACTGAGACAGACGGTCTGAGACAGACGGTCAGAGACAGACGGTCAGAGACAGACGGACTGAGACAGACGGTCTGAGACAGACGGTCGGTGACAGACGAATTGAGACAGACGGTCTGAGACAGACGAATTGAGACAGACGGTCTGAGACAGACGGTCTGATACAGACGGTCTGAGACAGACGGTCTGAGACAGCCGGTCCGAGACAGACGGATTGAGACAGACCGCCTGAGGAAGGTGGTCTGAGACAGACTGACTGAGACAGACGGTCTGAGGCAGACGGTCTGAGATAGACGGTCTGAGACAGTAGAATTGACACAGACGGTCTGAGACAGACGGTCTGAGACAGTAGAATTGACACAGACGGTCTGAGACAGACGGTCTGAGACAGACGGTCTGAGACAGACGGTCTGAGACAGACGGTCTGACACAGACGTTCTGAGACAGACGGTCTGACACAGACGGACTGAGACAGACGGTCTGAGAGAGACGGTCTGAGACGGGCGGTCTGAGACAGACCGACTGAGTCTGACGGTCTGAGACAGACGGACAGGGACAGACGGACTTAGACCGACGGTCTGAGACAGACGGTCTGAGACAGATGGTCTGACACAGACGTTCTGAGACAGACGGACTGACACAGACGGACTGAGACAGACGGTCTGAGACAGACGGTCTGAGACGGGCGGTTTGAGACAGACGGACTGAGTATGACGGTCTGAGACAAACGGACAGGGACAGACGGACTGAGACAGACGGTCTGAGACAGACGGTCTGAGACCGACGGTCTTACACAGACGTTCTGAGACAGACGGTCTGAGACAGACGGACTGAGACAGACGGACTGAGACAGACGGTCTGAGTCAGACGGTCTCAGGCAGACGGTCTGAGACAGTCGGTCTGAGGCAGACGGACAGGGACAGACGGTCTGAGACAGACGGTCTGAGACAGACTGACTGAGACAGACGGTCTGAGACAGACGGTTTGAGACAGACGGTCTGAGACCGACGGTCTGAGACAGACGGTCTGACACAGATGTTCTGAGACAGACGATCTGAGACAGACGGACTGAGACAGACGGTCTGAGACAGACGGTCTGAGACAGACGGTCTGAGACAGACGGTCTGAGACAGACGGTCTGAGACAGCCGGTCTGAGACAGACGGATTGAGACAGACCGCCTGAGGAAGGTGGTCTGAGACAGACGGACTGAGACAGACGGTCTGAGGCAGACGGACAGGGTCACGCGAACAGACGCTGCCCGATAGCGGCAGCGGATTGAGACGGACGGTCTGAGACGGACGGACTGAGTCTGACGGTCTGAGACAGACGGACAGGGACAGACGGACTGAGACAGACGGTCTGAGACATTCGGTCAGCGACAGACGGACTGAGACAGACGGTCTGAGACAGACGGTCGGTGACAGACGAATTGAGACAGACGGTCTGAGACAGACGGTCTGAGACAGCCGGTCTGAGACAGACGGATTGAGACAGACCGCCTGAGGAAGGTGGTCTGAGACAGACGGACAGGGACAGACGGACTGAGACAGACGGTCTGAGACAGTCGGTCAGAGACAGACGGACTGAGACAGACGGTCTGAGACAGACGGTCGGTGACAGACGAATTGAGACAGACGGTCTGAGACAGACGAATTGAGACAGACGGTCTGAGACAAACGGTCTGAGACAGACGGTCTGAGACAGTCGGTCCGAGACAGACGGATTGAGACAGACCGCCTGAGGAAGGTGGTCTGAGACAGACTGACTGAGACAGACGGTCTGAGGCAGACGGTCTGAGACAGACGGTCTGAGACAGTAGAATTGACACAGACGGTCTGAAACAGACGGTCTGAGACAGACGGTCTGAGACAGACGGTCTGAGACAGACGGTCTGAGACAGACGGTCTGAGACAGACGGTATGACACAGACGTTCTGAGACAGACGGTCTGACACAGACGGACTGAGACAGACGGTCTGAGAGAGACGGTCTGAGACGGGCGGTCTGAGACAGACCGACTGAGTCTGACGGTCTGAGACAGACGGTCTGAGACAGATGGTCTGACACAGACGTTCTGAGACAGACGGACTGACACAGACGGACTGAGACAGACGGTCTGAGACAGACGGTCTGAGACGGGCGGTTTGAGACAGACGGACTGAGTATGACGGTCTGAGACAAACGGACAGGGACAGACGGACTGAGACAGACGGTCTGAGACAGACGGTCTGAGACCGACGGTCTGACACAGACGTTCTGAGACAGACGGTCTGAGACAGACGGACTGAGACAGACGGACTGAGACAGACGGTCTGAGTCAGACGGTCTCAGGCAGACGGTCTGAGACAGTCGGTCTGAGGCAGACGGACAGGGACAGACGGTCTGAGACAGACGGTCTGAGACAGACGGTCTGAGATAGACGGGACGAGATAGACGGTCTGAGACCGAGGGGACGAGGTAGACGGGCTGAGACAGATGTTCTGAGACAGGCGGTCGGAGACAGGCGGTCCGAGACAGATGTTCTGAGACAGACGGTCTGAGACAGCTGGTCTGAGACAGACGGTCTGAGACCCACGGGACGAGATAGACGGTCTGAGACAGACGGTATGAAACAGACGTTCTGAGACAGACGATCTGAGACTGGCGGTCTGAGACAGACGGTCTGAGACAGACGGTCTGAGACAGCTGGTCTGCGACAGACCGCCTGAGACCGACGGGACGAGATAGACGGTCTGAGACAGACGGTATGAAACAGACGTTCTGAGACAGACGATCTGAGACTGGCGGTCTGAGACAGACGGACACGGACGGACGGACTGAGACAGACGGTCTGAGACAGACGGTCAGAGACAGACGGACTGAGACAGACGGTCTGAGACAGACGGTCGGTGACAGGCGAATTGAGACAGACGGTCTGAGACAGACGAATTGTGACAGACGGTCTGAGACAGACGGTCTGATACAGACGGTCTGAGACAGACGGTCTGAGACAGCCGGTCCGAGACAGACGGATTGAGACAGACGGTCTGAGACAGACGGTCTGAGACAGACGAATTGAGACAGACGGTCTGAGACAGACGGTCTGATACAGACGGTCTGATACAGACGGTCTGAGACAGACGGTCTGAGACAGCCGGTCCGAGACAGACGGATTGAGACAGACCGCCTGAGGAAGGTGGTCTGAGACAGACTGACTGAGACAGACGGTCTGAGGCAGACGGTCTGAGACAGACGGTCTGAGACAGACGGACTGAGACGGGCGGTTTGAGACAGACGGACTGAGTATGACGGTCTGAGACAGACGGAGAGGGACAGACGGACTGAGACAGACGGTCTGAGACAGACGGTCTGAGACAGACGGTCTGAGACAGACGGTCTGAGACAGTCGGTCTGAGACAGACGGTCTGAGACAGACGGTCTGAGACGGACGGACTGAGTCTGACGGTCTGACACAGACGGACAGGGACGGACGGACTGAGACAGACGGTCTGAGACAGACGGTCAGAGACAGACGGACTGAGACAGACGGTCTGAGACAGACGAATTGAGACAGACGGTCTGAGACAGACGAATTGAGACAGACGGTCTGAGGCAGACGGTCTGATACAGACGGTCTGAGACAGACGGTCTGAGACAGCCGGTCCGAGACAGATGGATTGAGACAGACCGCCTGAGGAAGGTGGTCTGAGACAGACTGACTGAGACAGACGGTCTGAGGCAGACGGTCTGAGACAGACGGTCTGAGACAGACGGTCTGACACAGACGTTCTGAGACAGACGGATTGAGACAGACCGCCTGAGGAAGGTGGTCTGAGACAGACTGACTGAGACAGACGGTCTGAGGCAGACGGTCTGATACAGACGGTCTGAAACAGACGGTCTGAGACAGCCGGTCCGAGACAGACGGATTGAGACAGACCGCCTGAGGAAGGTGGTCTGAGGCAGACGGTCTGAGACAGACGGTCTGAGACAGACGGTCTGAGACAGACGGTCTGAGACAGTCGGTCTGAGACAGACGGTCTGAGACAGACGGTCTGAGACGGACGGACTGAGTCTGACGGTCTGACACAGACGGACAGGGACGGACGGACTGAGACAGACGGTCTGAGACAGACGGTCAGAGACAGACGGACTGAGACAGACGGTCTGAGACAGACGAATTGAGACAGACGGTCTGAGACAGACGAATTGAGACAGACGGTCTGAGGCAGACGGACTGATACAGACGGTCTGAGACAGACGGTCTGAGACAGCCGGTCCGAGACAGATGGATTGAGACAGACCGCCTGAGGAAGGTGGTCTGAGACAGACTGACTGAGACAGACGGTCTGAGGCAGACGGTCTGAGACAGACGGTCTGAGACAGACGGTCTGACACAGACGTTCTGAGACAGACGGATTGAGACAGACCGCCTGAGGAAGGTGGTCTGAGACAGACTGACTGAGACAGACGGTCTGAGGCAGACGGTCTGATACAGACGGTCTGAAACAGACGGTCTGAGACAGCCGGTCCGAGACAGACGGATTGAGACAGACCGCCTGAGGAAGGTGGTCTGAGGCAGACGGTCTGAGACAGACGGTCTGAGACAGACGGTCTGAGACAGACGGTCTGAGACAGATGGTCTGACACAGACGTTCTGAGACAGACGGACTGAGACAGACGGTCTGAGACAGACGGTC
The DNA here is from genome assembly GCA_947623535.1 of Coelioxys conoideus. Classification (NCBI taxonomy): domain Eukaryota; kingdom Metazoa; phylum Arthropoda; class Insecta; order Hymenoptera; family Megachilidae; genus Coelioxys; species Coelioxys conoideus. The sequence continues at coordinate 1,695,776 of CANQJN010000021.1, read as the reverse complement.
TGAAACCGACGGTCTGAGACGGGCGGTTTGAGACAGACGGAGTGAGTATGACGGTCTGAGACAGACGGACAGGGACAGACGGACTGAGACAGACGGTCTGAGACAGACGGTCTGAGACAGACGGTCTGAGACAGACGGTCTGACACAGACGTTCTGAGACAGACGGATTGAGACAGACCGCCTGAGGAAGGTGGTCTGAGACAGACTGACTGAGACAGACGGTCTGAGGCAGACGGTCTGAGACAGACGGTCTGAGACAGACGGTCTGACACAGACGTTCTGAGACAGACGGATTGAGACAGACCGCCTGAGGAAGGTGGTCTGAGACAGACGGACTGAGACAGACGGACTGAGACAGACGGTCTGAGACAGACGGACAGGGTCAGGCGAACAGACGCTGCCCGATAGCGGCAGGCGGATTGAGACGAACGGTATGAGATGACGGTCTGAGACAGACGATCTGAGACTGGCGGTCTGAGACAGACAGTCTGAGACAGACGGACAGGGACAGACGGACTGAGACAGACGGTCTGCGACAGACCGCCTGAGACCGACGGGACGAGATAGACGGTCTGAGACAGACGGTATGAAACAGACGTTCTGAGACAGACGATCTGAGACTGGCGGTCTGAGACAGACGGACACGGACGGACGGACTGAGACAGACGGACACGGACGGACGGACTGAGACAGACGGTCTGAGACAGACGGTCAGAGACAGACGGACTGAGACAGACGGTCTGAGACAGACGGTCGGTGACAGGCGAATTGAGACAGACGGTCTGAGACAGACGAATTGTGACAGACGGTCTGAGACAGACGGTCTGATACAGACGGTCTGAGACAGACGGTCTGAGACAGCCGGTCCGAGACAGACGGATTGAGACAGACGGTCTGAGACAGACGGTCTGAGACAGACGAATTGAGACAGACGGTCTGAGACAGACGGTCTGATACAGACGGTCTGAGACAGACGGTCTGAGACAGCCGGTCCGAGACAGACGGATTGAGACAGACCGCCTGAGGAAGGTGGTCTGAGACAGACTGACTGAGACAGACGGTCTGAGGCAGACGGTCTGAGACAGACGGTCTGAGACAGACGGACTGAGACGGGCGGTTTGAGACAGACGGACTGAGTATGACGGTCTGAGACAGACGGAGAGGGACAGACGGACTGAGACAGACGGTCTGAGACAGACGGTCTGAGACAGACGGTCTGAGACAGACGGTCTGAGACAGTCGGTCTGAGACAGACGGTCTGAGACAGACGGTCTGAGACGGACGGACTGAGTCTGACGGTCTGACACAGACGGACAGGGACGGACGGACTGAGACAGACGGTCTGAGACAGACGGTCAGAGACAGACGGACTGAGACAGACGGTCTGAGACAGACGAATTGAGACAGACGGTCTGAGACAGACGAATTGAGACAGACGGTCTGAGGCAGACGGTCTGATACAGACGGTCTGAGACAGACGGTCTGAGACAGCCGGTCCGAGACAGACGGATTGAGACAGACCGCCTGAGGAAGGTGGTCTGAGACAGACTGACTGAGACAGACGGTCTGAGGCAGACGGTCTGAGACAGACGGTCTGAGACAGACGGTCTGACACAGACGTTCTGAGACAGACGGATTGAGACAGACCGCCTGAGGAAGGTGGTCTGAGACAGACTGACTGAGACAGACGGTCTGAGGCAGACGGTCTGATACAGACGGTCTGAAACAGACGGTCTGAGACAGCCGGTCCGAGACAGACGGATTGAGACAGACCGCCTGAGGAAGGTGGTCTGAGGCAGACGGTCTGAGACAGACGGTCTGAGACAGACGGTCTGAGACAGATGGTCTGACACAGACGGTCTGAGACAGACGGTCTGAGACAGATGGTCTGACACAGACGTTCTGAGACAGACGGACTGACACAGACGGACTGAGACAGACGGTCTGAGACAGACGGTCTGAAACCGACGGTCTGAGACGGGCGGTTTGAGACAGACGGAGTGAGTATGACGGTCTGAGACAGACGGACAGGGACAGACGGACTGAGACAGACGGTCTGAGACAGACGGTCTGAGACAGACGGACAGGGACGGACGGACTGAGACAGACGGTCTGAGACAGACGGTCAGAGACAGACGGACTGAGACAGACGGTCTGAGACAGACGGTCGGTGACAGACGAATTGAGACAGACGGTCTGAGACAGACGAATTGAGACAGACGGTCTGAGACAGACGAATTGAGACAGACGGTCTGAGACAGACGGTCTGATACAGACGGTCTGAGACAGACGGTCTGAGACAGCCGGTCCGAGACAGACGGATTGAGACAGACCGCCTGAGGAAGGTGGTCTGAGACAGACTGACTGAGACAGACGGTCTGAGGCAGACGGTCTGATACAGACGGTCTGAAACAGACGGTCTGAGACAGCCGGTCCGAGACAGACGGATTGAGACAGACCGCCTGAGGAAGGTGGTCTGAGACAGACTGACTGAGACAGACGGTCTGAGGCAGACGGTCTGAGACAGACGGTCTGAGACAGACGGTCTGACACAGACGTTCTGAGACAGACGGATTGAGACAGACCGCCTGAGGAAGGTGGTCTGAGACAGACGGACTGAGACAGACGGACTGAGACAGACGGTCTGAGACAGACGGACAGGGTCAGGCGAACAGACGCTGCCCGATAGCGGCAGGCGGATTGAGACGGACGGTATGAGATGACGGTCTGAGACAGACGATCTGAGACTGGCGGTCTGAGACAGACGGTCTGAGACAGACGGTCTGAGACAGACGGTCTGAGACAGACGAATTGAGACAGACGGTCTGATACAGACGGTCTGATACAGACGGTCTGAGACAGACGGTCTGAGACAGCCGGTCCGAGACAGACGGATTGAGACAGACCGCCTGAGGCAGGTGGTCTGAGACAGACTGACTGAGACAGACGGTCTGAGGCAGACGGTCTGAGACAGACGGTCTGAGACAGACGGACTGAGACGGGCGGTTTGAGACAGACGGACTGAGTATGACGGTCTGAGACAGACGGACAGGGACAGACGGACTGAGACAGACGGTCTGAGACAGACGGTCTGAGACAGACGGTCTGAGACAGTCGGTCTGAGACAGACGGTCTGAGACAGACGGTCTGAGACGGACGGACTGAGTCTGACGGTCTGAGACAGACGGACAGGGACGGACGGACTGAGACAGACGGTCTGAGACAGACGGTCAGAGACAGACGGACTGAGACAGACGGTCTGAGACAGACGGTCGGTGACAGACGAATTGAGACAGACGGTCTGAGACAGACGAATTGAGACAGACGGTCTGAGACAGACGAATTGAGACAGACGGTCTGAGACAGACGGTCTGATACAGACGGTCTGATACAGACGGTCTGATACAGACGGTCTGATACAGACGGTCTGATACAGACGGTCTGAGACAGCCGGTCCGAGACAGACGGATTGAGACAGACCGCCTGAGGAAGGTGGTCTGAGACAGACTGACTGAGACAGACGGTCTGAGGCAGACGGTCTGATACAGACGGTCTGAGACAGACGGTCTGAGACAGCCGGTCCGAGACAGACGGATTGAGACAGACCGCCTGAGGAAGGTGGTCTGAGACAGACTGACTGAGACAGACGGTCTGAGGCAGACGGTCTGAGACAGACGGTCTGACACAGACGTTCTGAGACAGACGGTCTGAGACAGACGGACAGGGACGGACGGACTGAGACAGACGGTCTGAGACAGACGGTCAGAGACAGACGGACTGAGACAGACGGTCTGAGACAGACGGTCGGTGACAGACGAATTGAGACAGACGGTCTGAGACAGACGAATTGAGACAGACGGTCTGAGACAGACGGTCTGATACAGACGGTCTGAGACAGACGGTCTGAGACAGCCGGTCCGAGACAGACGGATTGAGACAGACCGCCTGAGGAAGGTGGTCTGAGACAGACGGACTGAGACAGACGGTCTGAGACAGACGGTCTGAGACAGTCGGTCTGAGACAGACGGTCTGATACAGACGGTCTGAGACGGACGGACTGAGACAGACGGTCTGAGACAGACGGACAGGGTCAGGCGAACACACGCTGCCCGATAGCGGCAGGCGGATTGAGACGGACGGTATGAGATGACGGTCTGAGACAGACGATCTGAGACTGGCGGTCTGAGACAGACGGTCTGAGACAGACGGTCTGAGACAGACGGTCTGAGACAGACGGTCTGAGACAGACGAATTGAGACAGACGGTCTGATACAGACGGTCTGATACAGACGGTCTGAGACAGACGGTCTGAGACAGCCGGTCCGAGACAGACGGATTGAGACAGACCGCCTGAGGCAGGTGGTCTGAGACAGACTGACTGAGACAGACGGTCTGAGGCAGACGGTCTGAGACAGACGGTCTGAGACAGACGGACTGAGACGGGCGGTTTGAGACAGACGGACTGAGTATGACGGTCTGAGACAGACGGACAGGGACAGACGGACTGAGACAGACGGTCTGAGACAGACGGTCTGAGACAGACGGTCTGAGACAGTCGGTCTGAGACAGACGGTCTGAGACAGACGGTCTGAGACGGACGGACTGAGTCTGACGGTCTGAGACAGACGGACAGGGACGGACGGACTGAGACAGACGGTCTGAGACAGACGGTCAGAGACAGACGGACTGAGACAGACGGTCTGAGACAGACGGTCGGTGACAGACGAATTGAGACAGACGGTCTGAGACAGACGAATTGAGACAGACGGTCTGAGACAGACGAATTGAGACAGACGGTCTGAGACAGACGGTCTGATACAGACGGTCTGATACAGACGGTCTGATACAGACGGTCTGATACAGACGGTCTGAGACAGACGGTCTGAGACAGCCGGTCCGAGACAGACGGATTGAGACAGACCGCCTGAGGAAGGTGGTCTGAGACAGACTGACTGAGACAGACGGTCTGAGGCAGACGGTCTGATACAGACGGTCTGAGACAGACGGTCTGAGACAGCCGGTCCGAGACAGACGGATTGAGACAGACCGCCTGAGGAAGGTGGTCTGAGACAGACTGACTGAGACAGACGGTCTGAGGCAGACGGTCTGAGACAGACGGTCTGACACAGACGTTCTGCGACAGACGGTCTGAGACAGACGGACAGGGACGGACGGACTGAGACAGACGGTCTGAGACAGACGGTCAGAGACAGACGGACTGAGACAGACGGTCTGAGACAGACGGTCGGTGACAGACGAATTGAGACAGACGGTCTGAGACAGCCGGTCCGAGACAGACGGATTGAGACAGACCGCCTGAGGAAGGTGGTCTGAGACAGACGGACTGAGACAGACGGTCTGAGACAGACGGTCTGAGACAGTCGGTCTGAGACAGACGGTCTGATACAGACGGTCTGAGACGGACGGACTGAGTCTGACGGTCTGAGACAGACGGACAGGGACGGACGGACTGAGACAGACGGTCTGAGACAGACGGTCAGAGACAGACGGACTGAGACAGATGGTCTGAGACAGACGGTCGGTGACAGACGAATTGAGACAGACGGTCTGAGACAGACGAATTGAGACAGACGGTCTGAGACAGACGAATTGAGACAGACGGTCTGAGACAGACGGTCTGATACAGACGGTCTGATACAGACGGTCTGAGACAGACGGTCTGAGACAGCCGGTCCGAGACAGACGGATTGAGACAGACCGCCTGAGGAAGGTGGTCTGAGACAGACTGACTGAGACAGACGGTCTGAGGCAGACGGTCTGAGACAGACGGTCTGAGACAGACGGTCTGACACAGACGTTCTGAGACAGACTGATTGAGACAGACCGCCTGAGGAAGGTGGTCTGAGACAGACTGACTGAGACAGACGGTCTGAGGCAGACGGTCTGATACAGACGGTCTGAGACAGACGGTCTGAGACAGACGGTCTGAGACGGACGGACTGAGTCTGACGGTCTGAGACAGACGGACAGGGACGGACGGACTGAGACAGACGGTCTGAGACAGACGGTCTGATACAGACGGTCTGATACAGACGGTCTGATACAGACGGTCTGATACAGACGGTCTGAGACAGACGGTCTGTGACAGCCGGTCCGAGACAGACGGATTGAGACAGACCGCCTGAGGAAGGTGGTCTGAGACAGACTGACTGAGACAGACGGTCTGAGGCAGACGGTCTGAGACAGACGGTCTGAGACAGACGGTCGGTGACACACGAATTGAGACAGACGGTCTGAGACAGACGAATTGAGACAGACGGTCTGAGACAGACGAATTGAGACAGACGGTCTGAGACAGACGGTCTGATACAGACGGTCTGATACAGACGGTCTGAGACAGACGGTCTGAGACAGCCGGTCCGAGACAGACGGATTGAGACAGACCGCCTGAGGAAGGTGGTCTGAGACAGACTGACTGAGACAGACGGTCTGAGGCAGACGGTCTGAGACAGACGGTCTGAGACAGACGGTCTGACACAGACGTTCTGAGACAGACGGATTGAGACAGACCGCCTGAGGAAGGTGGTCTGAGACAGACGGACTGAGACAGACGGTCTGAGACAGACGGTCTGAGACAGGCGGTCTGAGACAGACGGTCTGAGACAGACGGTCTGAGACGGACGGACTGAGTCTGACGGTCTGAGACAGACGGACAGGGACGGACGGACTGAGACAGACGGTCTGAGACAGACGGTTAGAGACAGACGGACTGAGACAGACGGTCTGAGACAGACGGTCGGTGACAGACGAATTGAGACAGACGGTCTGAGACAGACGAATTGAGACAGACGGTCTGAGACAGACGAATTGAGACAGACGGTCTGAGACAGACGGTCTGATACAGACGGTCTGATACAGACGGTCTGATACAGACGGTCTGATACAGACGGTCTGAGACAGAGGGTCTGAGACAGACGGTCTGAGACAGACGGTCTGACACAGACGTTCTGAGACAGACGGATTGAGACAGACCGCCTGAGGAAGGTGGTCTGAGACAGACGGACTGAGACAGACGGTCTGAGACAGACGGTCTGAGACAGATGGTCTGACACAGACGTTCTGAGACAGACGGACTGACACAGACGGACTGAGACAGACGGTCTGAGACAGACGGTCTGAAACCGACGGTCTGAGACGGGCGGTTTGAGACAGACGGACTGAGTATGACTGTCTGAGACAGACGGACAGGGACAGACGGACTGAGACAGACGGTCTGAGACAGACGGTCTGAGACAGACGGTCTGAGACAGACGGTCTGACACAGACGTTCTGAGACAGACGGATTGAGACAGACCGCCTGAGGAAGGTGGTCTGAGACAGACGGACTGAGACAGACGGTCTGAGACAGACGGTCTGAGACAGATGGTCTGACACAGACGTTCTGAGACAGACGGTCTGACACAGACGTTCTGAAACAGACGGATTGAGACAGACCGCCTGAGGAAGGTGGTCTGAGACAGACGGACTGAGACAGACGGACTGAGACAGACGGTCTGAGACAGACGGACAGGGTCAGGCGAACAGACGCTGCCCGATAGCGGCAGGCGGATTGAGACGAACGGTATGAGATAACGGTCTGAGACAGACGATCTGAGACTGGCGGTCTGAGACAGACAGTCTGAGACAGACGGTCTGAGACAGACGGTCTGAGACAGACGGTCTGAGACAGCCGGTCCGAGACAGACGGATTGAGACAGACCGCCTGAGGAAGGTGGTCTGAGACAGACTGACTGAGACAGACGGTCTGAGGCAGACGGTCTGAGACAGACGGTCTGAGACAGACGGTCTGACACAGACGTTCTGAGACAGACGGATTGAGACAGACCGCCTGAGGAAGGTGGTCTGAGACAGACGGACTGAGACAGACGATCTGAGACTGGCGGTCTGAGACAGACGGTCTGAGACAGACGGTCTGAGACAGACGGTCTGAGACAGACGAATTGAGACAGACGGTCTGAGACAGACGGTCTGATACAGACGGTCTGAGACAGACGGTCTGACACAGACGTTCTGCGACAGACGGTCTGAGACAGACGGTCTGAGACAGCCGGTCCGAGACAGACGGATTGAGACAGACCGCCTGAGGAAGGTGGTCTGAGACAGACGGACTGAGACAGACGGTCTGAGACAGACGGTCTGAGACAGTCGGTCTGAGACAGACGGTCTGATACAGACGGTCTGAGACGGACGGACTGAGTCTGACGGTCTGAGACAGACGGACAGGGACGGACGGACTGAGACAGACGGTCTGAGACAGACGGTCAGAGACAGACGGACTGAGACAGATGGTCTGAGACAGACGGTCGGTGACAGACGAATTGAGACAGACGGTCTGAGACAGACGAATTGAGACAGACGGTCTGAGACAGACGAATTGAGACAGACGGTCTGAGACAGACGGTCTGATACAGACGGTCTGATACAGACGGTCTGAGACAGACGGTCTGAGACAGCCGGTCCGAGACAGACGGATTGAGACAGACCGCCTGAGGAAGGTGGTCTGAGACAGACTGACTGAGACAGACGGTCTGAGGCAGACGGTCTGAGACAGACGGTCTGAGACAGACGGTCTGACACAGACGTTCTGAGACAGACTGATTGAGACAGACCGCCTGAGGAAGGTGGTCTGAGACAGACTGACTGAGACAGACGGTCTGAGGCAGACGGTCTGATACAGACGGTCTGAGACAGACGGTCTGAGACAGACGGTCTGAGACGGACGGACTGAGTCTGACGGTCTGAGACAGACGGACAGGGACGGACGGACTGAGACAGACGGTCTGAGACAGACGGTCTGATACAGACGGTCTGATACCGACGGTCTGATACAGACGGTCTGATACAGACGGTCTGAGACAGACGGTCTGTGACAGCCGGTCCGAGACAGACGGATTGAGACAGACCGCCTGAGGAAGGTGGTCTGAGACAGACTGACTGAGACAGACGGTCTGAGGCAGACGGTCTGAGACAGACGGTCTGAGACAGACGGTCGGTGACACACGAATTGAGACAGACGGTCTGAGACAGACGAATTGAGACAGACGGTCTGAGACAGACGAATTGAGACAGACGGTCTGAGACAGACGGTCTGATACAGACGGTCTGATACAGACGGTCTGAGACAGACGGTCTGAGACAGCCGGTCCGAGACAGACGGATTGAGACAGACCGCCTGAGGAAGGTGGTCTGAGACAGACTGACTGAGACAGACGGTCTGAGGCAGACGGTCTGAGACAGACGGTCTGAGACAGACGGTCTGACACAGACGTTCTGAGACAGACGGATTGAGACAGACCGCCTGAGGAAGGTGGTCTGAGACAGACGGACTGAGACAGACGGTCTGAGACAGACGGTCTGAGACAGGCGGTCTGAGACAGACGGTCTGAGACAGACGGTCTGAGACGGACGGACTGAGTCTGACGGTCTGAGACAGACGGACAGGGACGGACGGACTGAGACAGACGGTCTGAGACAGACGGTTAGAGACAGACGGACTGAGACAGACGGTCTGAGACAGACGGTCGGTGACAGACGAATTGAGACAGACGGTCTGAGACAGACGAATTGAGACAGCCGGTCTGAGACAGACGAATTGAGACAGACGGTCTGAGACAGACGGTCTGATACAGACGGTCTGATACAGACGGTCTGATACAGACGGTCTGATACAGACGGTCTGAGACAGACGGTCTGAGACAGACGGTCTGAGACAGACGGTCTGACACAGACGTTCTGAGACAGACGGATTGAGACAGACCGCCTGAGGAAGGTGGTCTGAGACAGACGGACTGAGACAGACGGTCTGAGACAGACGGTCTGAGACAGATGGTCTGACACAGACGTTCTGAGACAGACGGACTGACACAGACGGACTGAGACAGACGGTCTGAGACAGACGGTCTGAAACCGACGGTCTGAGACGGGCGGTTTGAGACAGACGGACTGAGTATGACTGTCTGAGACAGACGGACAGGGACAGACGGACTGAGACAGACGGTCTGAGACAGACGGTCTGAGACAGACGGTCTGAGACAGACGGTCTGACACAGACGTTCTGAGACAGACGGATTGAGACAGACCGCCTGAGGAAGGTGGTCTGAGACAGACGGACTGAGACAGACGGTCTGAGACAGACGGTCTGAGACAGATGGTCTGACACAGACGTTCTGAGACAGACGGTCTGACACAGACGTTCTGAAACAGACGGATTGAGACAGACCGCCTGAGGAAGGTGGTCTGAGACAGACGGACTGAGACAGACGGACTGAGACAGACGGTCTGAGACAGACGGACAGGGTCAGGCGAACAGACGCTGCCCGATAGCGGCAGGCGGATTGAGACGAACGGTATGAGATAACGGTCTGAGACAGACGATCTGAGACTGGCGGTCTGAGACAGACAGTCTGAGACAGACGGTCTGAGACAGACGGTCTGAGACAGACGGTCTGAGACAGCCGGTCCGAGACAGACGGATTGAGACAGACCGCCTGAGGAAGGTGGTCTGAGACAGACTGACTGAGACAGACGGTCTGAGGCAGACGGTCTGAGACAGACGGTCTGAGACAGACGGTCTGACACAGACGTTCTGAGACAGACGGATTGAGACAGACCGCCTGAGGAAGGTGGTCTGAGACAGACGGACTGAGACAGACGATCTGAGACTGGCGGTCTGAGACAGACGGTCTGAGACAGACGGTCTGAGACAGACGGTCTGAGACAGACGAATTGAGACAGACGGTCTGAGACAGACGGTCTGATACAGACGGTCTGAGACAGACGGTCTGACACAGACGTTCTGCGACAGACGGTCTGAGACAGACGGACAGGGACGGACGGACTGAGACAGACGGTCTGAGACAGACGGTCAGAGACAGACGGACTGAGACAGACGGTCTGAGACAGACGGTCGGTGACAGACGAATTGAGACAGACGAATTGAGACAGACGGTCTGAGACAGACGGTCTGATACAGACGGTCTGAGACAGACGGTCTGAGACAGCCGGTCCGAGACAGACGGATTGAGACAGACCGCCTGAGGAAGGTGGTCTGAGACAGACGGACTGAGACAGACGGTCTGAGACAGACGGTCTGAGACAGTCGGTCTGAGACAGACGGTCTGATACAGACGGTCTGAGACGGACGGACTGAGTCTGACGGTCTGAGACAGACGGACAGGGACGGACGGACTGAGACAGACGGTCTGAGACAGACGGTCAGAGACAGACGGACTGAGACAGATGGTCTGAGACAGACGGTCGGTGACAGACGAATTGAGACAGACGGTCTGAGACAGACGAATTGAGACAGACGGTCTGAGACAGACGAATTGAGACAGACGGTCTGAGACAGACGGTCTGATACAGACGGTCTGATACAGACGGTCTGAGACAGACGGTCTGAGACAGCCGGTCCGAGACAGACGGATTGAGACAGACCGCCTGAGGAAGGTGGTCTGAGACAGACTGACTGAGACAGACGGTCTGAGGCAGACGGTCTGAGACAGACGGTCTGAGACAGACGGTCTGACACAGACGTTCTGAGACAGACGGATTGAGACAGACCGCCTGAGGAAGGTGGTCTGAGACAGACTGACTGAGACAGACGGTCTGAGGCAGACGGTCTGATACAGACGGTCTGAGACAGACGGTCTGAGACAGACGGTCTGAGACGGACGGACTGAGTCTGACGGTCTGAGACAGACGGACAGGGACGGACGGACTGAGACAGACGGTCTGAGACAGACGGTCTGATACAGACGGTCTGATACAGACGGTCTGATACAGACGGTCTGATACAGACGGTCTGAGACAGACGGTCTGTGACAGCCGGTCCGAGACAGACGGATTGAGACAGACCGCCTGAGGAAGGTGGTCTGAGACAGACTGACTGAGACAGACGGTCTGAGGCAGACGGTCTGAGACAGACGGTCTGAGACAGACGGTCGGTGACACACGAATTGAGACAGACGGTCTGAGACAGACGAATTGAGACAGACGGTCTGAGACAGACGAATTGAGACAGACGGTCTGAGACAGACGGTCTGATACAGACGGTCTGATACAGACGGTCTGAGACAGACGGTCTGAGACAGCCGGTCCGAGACAGACGGATTGAGACAGACCGCCTGAGGAAGGTGGTCTGAGACAGACTGACTGAGACAGACGGTCTGAGGCAGACGGTCTGAGACAGACGGTCTGAGACAGACGGACTGAGACGGGCGGTTTGAGACAGACGGACTGAGTATGACGGTCTGAGACAGACGGACAGGGACAGACGGACTGAGACAGACGGTCTGAGACAGACGGTCTGAGACAGGCGGTCTGAGACAGACGGTCTGAGACAGACGGTCTGAGACGGACGGACTGAGTCTGACGGTCTGAGACAGACGGACAGGGACGGACGGACTGAGACAGACGGTCTGAGACAGACGGTTAGAGACAGACGGACTGAGACAGACGGTCTGAGACAGACGGTCGGTGACAGACGAATTGAGACAGACGGTCTGAGACAGACGAATTGAGACAGACGGTCTGAGACAGACGAATTGAGACAGACGGTCTGAGACAGACGGTCTGATACAGACGGTCTGATACAGACGGTCTGATACAGACGGTCTGATACAGACGGTCTGAGACAGACGGTCTGAGACAGACGGTCTGAGACAGACGGTCTGACACAGACGTTCTGAGACAGACGGATTGAGACAGACCGCCTGAGGAAGGTGGTCTGAGACAGACGGACTGAGACAGACGGTCTGAGACAGACGGTCTGAGACAGATGGTCTGACACAGACGTTCTGAGACAGACGGACTGACACAGACGGACTGAGACAGACGGTCTGAGACAGACGGTCTGAAACCGACGGTCTGAGACGGGCGGTTTGAGACAGACGGACTGAGTATGACTGTCTGAGACAGACGGACAGGGACAGACGGACTGAGACAGACGGTCTGAGACAGACGGTCTGAGACAGACGGTCTGAGACAGACGGTCTGACACAGACGTTCTGAGACAGACGGATTGAGACAGACCGCCTGAGGAAGGTGGTCTGAGACAGACGGACTGAGACAGACGGTCTGAGACAGACGGTCTGAGACAGATGGTCTGACACAGACGTTCTGAGACAGACGGTCTGACACAGACGTTCTGAAACAGACGGATTGAGACAGACCGCCTGAGGAAGGTGGTCTGAGACAGACGGACTGAGACAGACGGACTGAGACAGACGGTCTGAGACAGACGGACAGGGTCAGGCGAACAGACGCTGCCCGATAGCGGCAGGCGGATTGAGACGAACGGTATGAGATAACGGTCTGAGACAGACGATCTGAGACTGGCGGTCTGAGACAGACAGTCTGAGACAGACGGTCTGAGACAGACGAATTGAGACAGACGGTCTGATACAGACGGTCTGATACAGACGGTCTGAGACAGACGGTCTGAGACAGCCGGTCCGAGACAGACGGATTGAGACAGACCGCCTGAGGAAGGTGTTCTGAGACAGACTGACTGAGACAGACGGTCTGAGGCAGACGGTCTGATACAGACGGTCTGAGACAGACGGTCTGAGACAGCCGGTCCGAGACAGACGGATTGAGACAGACCGCCTGAGGAAGGTGGTCTGAGACAGACTGACTGAGACAGACGGTCTGAGGCAGACGGTCTGAGACAGACGGTCTGACACAGACGTTCTGAGACAGACGGTCTGAGACAGACGGACAGGGACGGACGGACTGAGACAGACGGTCTGAGACAGACGGTCAGAGACAGACGGACTGAGACAGACGGTCTGAGACAGACGGTCGGTGACAGACGAATTGAGACAGACGGTCTGAGACAGACGAATTGAGACAGACGGTCTGAGACAGACGAATTGAGACAGACGGTCTGAGACAGACGGTCTGATACAGACGGTCTGAGACAGACGGTCTGAGACAGCCGGTCCGAGACAGACGGATTGAGACAGACCGCCTGAGGAAGGTGGTCTGAGACAGACTGACTGAGACAGACGGTCTGAGGCAGACGGTCTGAGACAGACGGTCTGAGACAGACGGTCTGACACAGACGTTCTGAGACAGACGGATTGAGACAGACCGCCTGAGGAAGGTGGTCTGAGACAGACGGACTGAGACAGACGATCTGAGACTGGCGGTCTGAGACAGACGGTCTGAGACAGACGGTCTGAGACAGACGGTCTGAGACAGACGGTCTGACACAGACGTTCTGAGACAGACGGTCTGAGACAGACGGACAGGGACGGACGGACTGAGACAGACGGTCTGAGACAGACGGTCAGAGACAGACGGACTGAGACAGACGGTCTGAGACAGACGGTCGGTGACAGACGAATTGAGACAGACGGTCTGAGACAGACGAATTGAGACAGACGGTCTGAGACAGACGAATTGAGACAGACGGTCTGAGACAGACGGTCTGATACAGACGGTCTGAGACAGACGGTCTGAGACAGCCGGTCCGAGACAGACGGATTGAGACAGACCGCCTGAGGAAGGTGGTCTGAGACAGACTGACTGAGACAGACGGTCTGAGGCAGACGGTCTGAGACAGACGGTCTGAGACAGACGGTCTGACACAGACGTTCTGAGACAGACGGATTGAGACAGACCGCCTGAGGAAGGTGGTCTGAGACAGACGGACTGAGACAGACGATCTGAGACTGGCGGTCTGAGACAGACGGTCTGAGACAGACGGTCTGAGACAGACGAATTGAGACAGACGGTCTGAGACAGACGGTCTGATACAGACGGTCTGAGACAGACGGTCTGAGACAGACGGTCTGAGACAGCCGGTCCGAGACAGACGGATTGAGACAGACCGCCTGAGGAAGGTGGTCTGAGACACTCTGACTGAGACAGACGGTCTGAGGCAGACGGTCTGAGACAGACGGACTGAGACAGACGGTCTGAGACGGGCGGTTAAGACAGACGGACTGAGTATGACGGTCTGAGACAGACGGACAGGGACAGACGGACTGACACAGACGGTCTGAGACAGACGGTCTGAGACAGACGGTCTGAGACAGTCGGTCTGAGACAGACGGTCTGAGACAGACGGTCTGAGACAGACGGTCTGAGACGGACGGACTGAGTCTGACGGTCTGAGACAGACGGACAGGGACGGACGGACTGAGACAGACGGTCTGAGACAGACGGTCAGAGACAGACGGACTGAGACAGACGGTCTGAGACAGACGGTCGGTGACAGACGAATTGAGACAGACGGTCTGAGACAGACGAATTGAGACAGACGGTCTGAGACAGACGAATTGAGACAGACGGTCTGAGACAGACGGTCTGATACAGACGGTCTGATACAGACGGTCTGATACAGACGGTCTGAGACAGACGGTCTGAGACAGCGGTCCGAGACAGACGGATTGAGACAGACCGCCTGAGGAAGGTGGTCTGAGACAGACTGACTGAGACAGACGGTCTGAGGCAGACGGTCTGATACAGACGGTCTGAGACAGACGGTCTGAGACAGTCGGTCCGAGACAGACGGATTGAGACAGACCGCCTGAGGAAGGTGGTCTGAGACAGACTGACTGAGACAGACGGTCTGAGGCAGACGGTCTGAGACAGACAGTCTGAGACAGACGGTCTGAGACGGGCGGTTTGAGACAGACGGACTGAGTATGACGGTCTGAGACAGACGGACAGGGACAGACGGACTGAGACAGACGGTCTGAGACAGACGGTCTGAGACAGACGGTCTGAGACAGACGGTCTGAGACAGTCGGACTGAGACAGACGGTCTGAGACAGACGGTCTGAGACGGACGGACTGAGTCTGACGGTCTGAGACAGACGGTCTGACACAGACGTTCTGCGACAGACGGTCTGAGACAGACGGACAGGGACGGACGGACTGAGACAGACGGTCTGAGACAGACGGTCAGAGACAGACGGACTGAGACAGACGGTCTGAGACAGACGGTCGGTGACAGACGAATTGAGACAGACGAATTGAGACAGACGGTCTGAGACAGACGGTCTGATACAGACGGTCTGAGACAGACGGTCTGAGACAGCCGGTCCGAGACAGACGGATTGAGACAGACCGCCTGAGGAAGGTGGTCTGAGACAGACGGACTGAGACAGACGGTCTGAGACAGACGGTCTGAGACAGTCGGTCTGAGACAGACGGTCTGATACAGACGGTCTGAGACGGACGGACTGAGTCTGACGGTCTGAGACAGACGGACAGGGACGGACGGACTGAGACAGACGGTCTGAGACAGACGGTCAGAGACAGACGGACTGAGACAGATGGTCTGAGACAGACGGTCGGTGACAGACGAATTGAGACAGACGGTCTGAGACAGACGAATTGAGACAGACGGTCTGAGACAGACGAATTGAGACAGACGGTCTGAGACAGACGGTCTGATACAGACGGTCTGATACAGACGGTCTGAGACAGACGGTCTGAGACAGCCGGTCCGAGACAGACGGATTGAGACAGACCGCCTGAGGAAGGTGGTCTGAGACAGACTGACTGAGACAGACGGTCTGAGGCAGACGGTCTGAGACAGACGGTCTGAGACAGACGGTCTGACACAGACGTTCTGAGACAGACGGATTGAGACAGACCGCCTGAGGAAGGTGGTCTGAGACAGACTGACTGAGACAGACGGTCTGAGGCAGACGGTCTGATACAGACGGTCTGAGACAGACGGTCTGAGACAGACGGTCTGAGACGGACGGACTGAGTCTGACGGTCTGAGACAGACGGACAGGGACGGACGGACTGAGACAGACGGTCTGAGACAGACGGTCTGATACAGACGGTCTGATACAGACGGTCTGATACAGACGGTCTGATACAGACGGTCTGAGACAGACGGTCTGTGACAGCCGGTCCGAGACAGACGGATTGAGACAGACCGCCTGAGGAAGGTGGTCTGAGACAGACTGACTGAGACAGACGGTCTGAGGCAGACGGTCTGAGACAGACGGTCTGAGACAGACGGTCGGTGACACACGAATTGAGACAGACGGTCTGAGACAGACGAATTGAGACAGACGGTCTGAGACAGACGAATTGAGACAGACGGTCTGAGACAGACGGTCTGATACAGACGGTCTGATACAGACGGTCTGAGACAGACGGTCTGAGACAGCCGGTCCGAGACAGACGGATTGAGACAGACCGCCTGAGGAAGGTGGTCTGAGACAGACTGACTGAGACAGACGGTCTGAGGCAGACGGTCTGAGACAGACGGTCTGAGACAGACGGACTGAGACGGGCGGTTTGAGACAGACGGACTGAGTATGACGGTCTGAGACAGACGGACAGGGACAGACGGACTGAGACAGACGGTCTGAGACAGACGGTCTGAGACAGGCGGTCTGAGACAGACGGTCTGAGACAGACGGTCTGAGACGGACGGACTGAGTCTGACGGTCTGAGACAGACGGACAGGGACGGACGGACTGAGACAGACGGTCTGAGACAGACGGTTAGAGACAGACGGACTGAGACAGACGGTCTGAGACAGACGGTCGGTGACAGACGAATTGAGACAGACGGTCTGAGACAGACGAATTGAGACAGACGGTCTGAGACAGACGAATTGAGACAGACGGTCTGAGACAGACGGTCTGATACAGACGGTCTGATACAGACGGTCTGATACAGACGGTCTGATACAGACGGTCTGAGACAGACGGTCTGAGACAGACGGTCTGAGACAGACGGTCTGACACAGACGTTCTGAGACAGACGGATTGAGACAGACCGCCTGAGGAAGGTGGTCTGAGACAGACGGACTGAGACAGACGGTCTGAGACAGACGGTCTGAGACAGATGGTCTGACACAGACGTTCTGAGACAGACGGACTGACACAGACGGACTGAGACAGACGGTCTGAGACAGACGGTCTGAAACCGACGGTCTGAGACGGGCGGTTTGAGACAGACGGACTGAGTATGACTGTCTGAGACAGACGGACAGGGACAGACGGACTGAGACAGACGGTCTGAGACAGACGGTCTGAGACAGACGGTCTGAGACAGACGGTCTGACACAGACGTTCTGAGACAGACGGATTGAGACAGACCGCCTGAGGAAGGTGGTCTGAGACAGACGGACTGAGACAGACGGTCTGAGACAGACGGTCTGAGACAGATGGTCTGACACAGACGTTCTGAGACAGACGGTCTGACACAGACGTTCTGAAACAGACGGATTGAGACAGACCGCCTGAGGAAGGTGGTCTGAGACAGACGGACTGAGACAGACGGACTGAGACAGACGGTCTGAGACAGACGGACAGGGTCAGGCGAACAGACGCTGCCCGATAGCGGCAGGCGGATTGAGACGAACGGTATGAGATAACGGTCTGAGACAGACGATCTGAGACTGGCGGTCTGAGACAGACAGTCTGAGACAGACGGTCTGAGACAGACGAATTGAGACAGACGGTCTGATACAGACGGTCTGATACAGACGGTCTGAGACAGACGGTCTGAGACAGCCGGTCCGAGACAGACGGATTGAGACAGACCGCCTGAGGAAGGTGTTCTGAGACAGACTGACTGAGACAGACGGTCTGAGGCAGACGGTCTGATACAGACGGTCTGAGACAGACGGTCTGAGACAGCCGGTCCGAGACAGACGGATTGAGACAGACCGCCTGAGGAAGGTGGTCTGAGACAGACTGACTGAGACAGACGGTCTGAGGCAGACGGTCTGAGACAGACGGTCTGACACAGACGTTCTGAGACAGACGGTCTGAGACAGACGGACAGGGACGGACGGACTGAGACAGACGGTCTGAGACAGACGGTCAGAGACAGACGGACTGAGACAGACGGTCTGAGACAGACGGTCGGTGACAGACGAATTGAGACAGACGGTCTGAGACAGACGAATTGAGACAGACGGTCTGAGACAGACGAATTGAGACAGACGGTCTGAGACAGACGGTCTGATACAGACGGTCTGAGACAGACGGTCTGAGACAGCCGGTCCGAGACAGACGGATTGAGACAGACCGCCTGAGGAAGGTGGTCTGAGACAGACTGACTGAGACAGACGGTCTGAGGCAGACGGTCTGAGACAGACGGTCTGAGACAGACGGTCTGACACAGACGTTCTGAGACAGACGGATTGAGACAGACCGCCTGAGGAAGGTGGTCTGAGACAGACGGACTGAGACAGACGATCTGAGACTGGCGGTCTGAGACAGACGGTCTGAGACAGACGGTCTGAGACAGACGGTCTGAGACAGACGGTCTGACACAGACGTTCTGAGACAGACGGTCTGAGACAGACGGACAGGGACGGACGGACTGAGACAGACGGTCTGAGACAGACGGTCAGAGACAGACGGACTGAGACAGACGGTCTGAGACAGACGGTCGGTGACAGACGAATTGAGACAGACGGTCTGAGACAGACGAATTGAGACAGACGGTCTGAGACAGACGAATTGAGACAGACGGTCTGAGACAGACGGTCTGATACAGACGGTCTGAGACAGACGGTCTGAGACAGCCGGTCCGAGACAGACGGATTGAGACAGACCGCCTGAGGAAGGTGGTCTGAGACAGACTGACTGAGACAGACGGTCTGAGGCAGACGGTCTGAGACAGACGGTCTGAGACAGACGGTCTGACACAGACGTTCTGAGACAGACGGATTGAGACAGACCGCCTGAGGAAGGTGGTCTGAGACAGACGGACTGAGACAGACGATCTGAGACTGGCGGTCTGAGACAGACGGTCTGAGACAGACGGTCTGAGACAGACGAATTGAGACAGACGGTCTGAGACAGACGGTCTGATACAGACGGTCTGAGACAGACGGTCTGAGACAGACGGTCTGAGACAGCCGGTCCGAGACAGACGGATTGAGACAGACCGCCTGAGGAAGGTGGTCTGAGACACTCTGACTGAGACAGACGGTCTGAGGCAGACGGTCTGAGACAGACGGACTGAGACAGACGGTCTGAGACGGGCGGTTAAGACAGACGGACTGAGTATGACGGTCTGAGACAGACGGACAGGGACAGACGGACTGACACAGACGGTCTGAGACAGACGGTCTGAGACAGACGGTCTGAGACAGTCGGTCTGAGACAGACGGTCTGAGACAGACGGTCTGAGACAGACGGTCTGAGACGGACGGACTGAGTCTGACGGTCTGAGACAGACGGACAGGGACGGACGGACTGAGACAGACGGTCTGAGACAGACGGTCAGAGACAGACGGACTGAGACAGACGGTCTGAGACAGACGGTCGGTGACAGACGAATTGAGACAGACGGTCTGAGACAGACGAATTGAGACAGACGGTCTGAGACAGACGAATTGAGACAGACGGTCTGAGACAGACGGTCTGATACAGACGGTCTGATACAGACGGTCTGATACAGACGGTCTGAGACAGACGGTCTGAGACAGCGGTCCGAGACAGACGGATTGAGACAGACCGCCTGAGGAAGGTGGTCTGAGACAGACTGACTGAGACAGACGGTCTGAGGCAGACGGTCTGATACAGACGGTCTGAGACAGACGGTCTGAGACAGTCGGTCCGAGACAGACGGATTGAGACAGACCGCCTGAGGAAGGTGGTCTGAGACAGACTGACTGAGACAGACGGTCTGAGGCAGACGGTCTGAGACAGACAGTCTGAGACAGACGGTCTGAGACGGGCGGTTTGAGACAGACGGACTGAGTATGACGGTCTGAGACAGACGGACAGGGACAGACGGACTGAGACAGACGGTCTGAGACAGACGGTCTGAGACAGACGGTCTGAGACAGACGGTCTGAGACAGTCGGACTGAGACAGACGGTCTGAGACAGACGGTCTGAGACGGACGGACTGAGTCTGACGGTCTGAGACAGACGGACAGGGACGGACGGACTGAGACAGACGGTCTGAGACGGACGGTCAGAGACAGACGGACTGAGACAGACGGTCTGAGACAGACGGTCGGTGACAGACGAATTGAGACAGACGGTCTGAGACAGACGAATTGAGACAGACGGTCTGAGACAGACGAATTGAGACAGACGGTCTGAGACAGACGGTCTGATACAGACGGTCTGAGACAGACGGTCTGAGACAGCCGGTCCGAGACAGACGGATTGAGACAGACCGCCTGAGGAAGGTGGTCTGAGACAGACTGACTGAGACAGACGGTCTGAGGCAGACGGTCTGAGACAGACGGTCTGAGACAGACGGTCTGACACAGACGTTCTGAGACAGACGGATTGAGACAGACCGCCTGAGGAAGGTGGTCTGAGACAGACGGACTGAGACAGACGGACTGAGACAGACGGTCTGAGACAGACGGACAGGGTCAGGCGAACAGACGCTGCCCGATAGCGGCAGGCGGATTGAGTCGGACGGGCTGAGACGGACGGTCTGAGACAGACGGTCTGAGACAGACGATCTGAGACTGGCGGTCTGAGACAGACGGTCTGAGACATACGGTCTGAGACAGCTGGTCTGAGACAGACGGTCTGAGACCGACGGGACGAGATAGACGGTCTGAGACAGACGGTATGAAACAGACGTTCTGAGACAGACGATCTGAGACTGGCGGTCTGAGACAGACGGTTTGAGACAGACGGTCTGAGACAGACGGTCTGAGACAGACGGTCTGAGACAGACGGTCTGAGACAGCCGGTCCGAGACAGACGGATTGAGACAGACCGCCTGAGGAAGGTGGTCTGAGACAGAATGACTGAGACAGACGGTCTGAGGCAGACGGTCTGAGACAGACGGTCTGAGACAGACGGTCTGAGACAGACGGTCTGAGACGGGCGGTTTGAGACAGACGGACTGAGTATGACGGTCTGAGACAGACGGACAGGGACAGACGGACTGAGACAGACGGACTGAGACAGACGGTCTGAGACAGACGGTCAGAGACAGACGGACTGAGACAGACGGTCTGAGACAGACGGTCGGTGACAGACGAATTGAGACAGACGGTCTGAGACAGACGAATTGAGACAGACGGTCTGAGACAGACGGTCTGATACAGACGGTCTGATACAGACGGTCTGAGACAGACGGTCTGAGACAGCGGTCCGAGACAGACGGATTGAGACAGACGGCCTGAGGAAGGTGGTCTGAGACAGACTGACTGAGACAGACGGTCTGAGGCAGAAGGTCTGATACAGACGGTCTGAGACAGACGGTCTGAGACAGCCGGTCCGAGACAGACGGATTGAGACAGACCACCTGAGGAAGGTGGTCTGAGACAGACTGACTGAGACAGACGGTCTGAGGCAGACGGTCTGAGACAGACGGTCTGAGACAGACGGTCTGACACAGACGTTCTGAGACAGACGGATTGAGACAGACCGCCTGAGGAAGGTGGTCTGAGACAGACTGACTGAGACAGACGGTCTGAGGCAGACGGTCTGAGACAGACGAATTGAGACAGACGGTCTGAGACAGACGGTCTGATACAGACGGTCTGAGACAGACGGTCTGAGACAGCCGGTCCGAGACAGACGGATTGAGACAGACCGCCTGAGGAAGGTGGTCTGAGACAGACTGACTGAGACAGACGGTCTGAGGCAGACGGTCTGAGACAGACGGTCTGAGACAGACGAATTGAGACAGACGGTCTGAGACAGACGGTCTGATACAGACGGTCTGAGACAGACGGTCTGAGACAGCCGGTCCGAGACAGACGGATTGAGACAGACCGCCTGAGGAAGGTGGTCTGAGACAGACTGACTGAGACAGACGGTCTGAGGCAGACGGTCTGAGACAGACGGTCTGAGACAGACGGTCTGAGACGGGCGGTTTGAGACAGACGGACTGAGTATGACGGTCTGAGCCAGACGGACTGAGACAGACGGTCTGAGACAGACGGTCTGAGACAGACGGTCTGAGACAGTCGGTCTGAGACAGACGGTCTGAGACGGACGGACTGAGTCTGACGGTCTGAGACAGACGGTCTGAGACATACGGTCTGAGACAGCTGGTCTGAGACAGACGGTCTGAGACCGACGGGACGAGATAGACGGTCTGAGACAGACGGTATGAAACAGACGTTCTGAGACAGACGATCTGAGACTGGCGGTCTGAGACAGACGGTATGAGACAGACGGTCTGAGACAGACGGTCTGAGACAGACGGTCTGAGACAGACGGTCTGAGACAGACGGTTTGAGACAGACGGTCTGAGACAGACGGTCTGAGACAGACGGTCTGAGACGGACGGACTGAGTCTGACGGTCTGAGACAGACGGACAGGGACGGACGGACTGAGACAGACGGTCTGAGACAGACGGTCATAGACAGACGGACTGAGACAGACGGTCTGAGACAGACGGTCGGTGACAGACGAATTGAGACAGACGGTCTGAGACAGACGAATTGAGACAGACGGTCTGAGACAGACGGTCTGATACAGACGGTCTGAGACAGACGGTCTGAGACAGACGGTCTGAGACAGCCGGTCCGAGACAGACGGATTGAGACAGACCGCCTGAGGAAGGTGGTCTGAGACAGACTGACTGAGACAGACGGTCTGAGGCAGACGGTCTGAGACAGACGGTCTGAGACAGACGGTCTGAGACAGACGGTCTGACACAGACGTTCTGAGACAGACGGATTGAGACAGACCGCCTGAGGAAGGTGGTCTGAGACAGACGGACTGAGACAGACGGACTGAGACAGACGGTCTGAGACAGACGGACAGGGTCAGGCGAACAGACGCTGCCCGATAGCGGCAGGCGGATTGAGTCGGACGGGCTGAGACGGACGGTCTGAGACAGACGGTCTGAGACAGACGATCTGAGACTGGCGGTCTGAGACAGACGGTCTGAGACATACGGTCTGAGACAGCTGGTCTGAGACAGACGGTCTGAGACCGACGGGACGAGATAGACGGTCTGAGACAGACGGTATGAAACAGACGTTCTGAGACAGACGATCTGAGACTGGCGGTCTGAGACAGACGGTATGAGACAGACGGTCTGAGACAGACGGTCTGAGACAGACGGTCTGAGACAGACGGTTTGAGACAGACGGTCTGAGACAGACGGTCTGAGACAGACGGTCTGAGACAGACGGTCTGAGACGGACGGACTGAGTCTGACGGTCTGAGACAGACGGACAGGGACGGACGGATTGAGACAGACGGTCTGAGACAGACGGTCAGAGACAGACGGACTGAGACAGACGGTCTGAGACAGACGGTCGGTGACAGACGAATTGAGACAGACGGTCTGAGACAGACGAATTGAGACAGACGGTCTGGGACAGACGAATTGAGACAGACGGTCTGAGACAGACGGTCTGATACAGACGGTCTGAGACAGACGGTCTGAGACAGCCGGTCCGAGACAGACGGATTGAGACAGACCGCCTGAGGAAGGTGGTCTGAGACAGACTGACTGAGACAGACGGTCTGATACAGACGGTCTGAGACAGACGGTCTGAGACAGCCGGTCCGAGACAGACGGTCTGAGACAGACGGTCTGACACAGACGTTCTGAGTCAGACGGATTGAGACAGACCGCCTGAGGAAGGTGGTCTGAGACAGACGGACTGAGACAGACGGACTGAGACAGACGGTCTGAGACAGACGGACAGGGTCAGGCGAACAGACGCTGCCCGATAGCGGCAGGCGGATTGAGACGGACGGTATGAGATGACGGTCTGAGACAGACGATCTGAGACTGGCGGTCTGAGACAGACAGTCTGAGGCAGACGGTCTGAGACAGACGGTCTGAGACAGACGGTCTGAGACAGACGAATTGAGACAGACGGTCTGAGACAGACGGTCTGATACAGACGGTCTGAGACAGACGGTCTGAGACAGACGGTCTGAGACAGCCGGTCCGAGACAGACGGATTGAGACAGACCGCCTGAGGAAGGTGGTCTGAGACAGACTGACTGAGACAGACGGTTTGAGGCAGACGGTCTGAGACAGACGGTCTGAGACAGACGGTCTGAGACGGGCGGTTTGAGACAGACGGACTGAGTATGACGGTCTGAGACAGACGGACAGGGACAGACGGACTGAGACAGACGGTCTGAGACAGACGGTCTGAGACAGACGGTCTGAGACAGTCGGTCTGAGACAGACGGTCTGAGACAGACGGTCTGAGACGGACGGACTGAGTCTGACGGTCTGAGACAGACGGACAGGGACGGACGGACTGAGACAGACGGTCGGTGACAGACGAATTGAGACAGACGGTCTGAGACAGACGGTCTGAGACAGACGGTCGGTGACAGACGAATTGAGACAGACGGTCTGAGACAGACGAATTGAGACAGACGGTCTGAGACAGACGAATTGAAACAGACGGTCTGAGACAGACGGTCTGATACAGACGGTCTGAGACAGACGGTCTGAGACAGCCGGTCCGAGACAGACGGATTGAGACAGACCGCCTGAGGAAGGTGGTCTGAGACAGACTAACTGAGACAGACGGTCTGAGGCAGACGGTCTGAGACAGACGGTCTGAGACAGACGGTCTGAGACAGACGGTCTGACACAGACGTTCTGAGACAGACGGATTGAGACAGACCGCCTGAGGAAGGTGGTCTGAGACAGACGGACTGAGACAGACGGACTGAGACAGACGGACTGAGACAGACGGTCTGAGACAGACGGACAGGGTCAGGCGAACAGACGCTGCCCGATAGCGGCAGGCGGATTGAGTCGGACGGGCTGAGACGGACGGTCTGAGACAGACGGTCTGAGACAGACGATCTGAGACTGGCGGTATGAGACAGACGGTCTGAGACATACGGTCTGAGACAGCTGGTCTGAGACAGACGGTCTGAGACCGACGGGACGAGATAGACGGTCTGAGACAGACGGTATGAAACAGACGTTCTGAGACAGACGATCTGAGACTGGCGGTCTGAGACAGACGGTTTGAGACAGACGGTCTGAGACAGACGGTCTGAGACAGACGGTCTGAGACAGACGGTTTGAGACAGACGGTCTGAGACAGACGGTCTGAGACAGACGGTCTGAGACAGACGGTCTGAGACGGACGGACTGAGTCTGACGGTCTGAGACAGACGGACAGGGACGGACGGATTGAGACAGACGGTCTGAGACAGACGGTCAGAGACAGACGGACTGAGACAGACGGTCTGAGACGGACGGTCGGTGACAGACGAATTGAGACAGACGGTCTGAGACAGACGAATTGAGACAGACGCTCTGAGACAGACGAATTGAGACAGACGGTCTGAGACAGACGGTCTGATACAGACGGTCTGAGACAGCCGGTCCGAGACAGCCGGTCTGAGACAGACGGTCTGAGACAGACGGTTTGAGACAGACGGTCTGAGACAGACGATCTGAGACTGGCGGTCTGAGACAGACGGTCTGAGACAGACGGTCTGAGACATACGGTCTGAGACAGCTGGTCTGAGACAGACGGTCTGAGACCGACGGGACGAGATAGACGGTCTGAGACAGACGGTATGAAACAGACGTTCTGAGACAGCCGATCTGAGAATGGTGGTCTGAGACAGACGGTCTGAGACAGACGGTCTGAGACAGACGGTATGAGACAGCCGGTGCGAGACAGACGGATTGAGACAGACCGCCTGAGGAAGGTGGTCTGAGACAGACTGACTGAGTCTGACGGTCTGAGACAGACGGACAGGGACAGACGGACTGAGACAGGCGGTCTGAGACAGACGGTCTGACACAGACGTTCTAAGACAGACGGACTGACACAGACGGACTGAGACAGACGGTCTGAGACAGACGGTCAGAGACAGACGGACTGAGACAGACGGTCTGAAACAGACGGTCGGTGACAGACGAATTGAGACAGACGAATTGAGACAGACGGTCTGAGACAGACGAATTGAGACAGACGGTCTGAGACAGACGGTCTGAGACAGACGGTCTGAGACAGACGGTCTGACACAGACGTTCTGAGACAGACGGATTGAGACAGACCGCCTGAGGAAGGTGGTCTGAGACAGACGGACTGAGACAGACGGTCTGAGACAGACGGACAGGGTCAGGCGAACAGACGCTGCCCGATAGCGGCAGCCGGATTGAGACGGACGGTCTGAGACAGACGGTCTGACACAGATGTTCTGAGACAGACGGCCTGAGACAGACGATCTGAGACAGGCAGTATGAAACAAACGGTCTGAGACAGACGGTCTGAGACAGACGGTCTGAGACAGACGGTCTGAGACAGACGGTCTGAGACAGACGGTCTGAGACAGACGGTCTGAGACAGGCGGTCTGAGACAGACGGTCTGAGACAGACGGTCTGAGACCGACGGTCTGAGACAGACGGTCTGAGACAGACGTCTGAGACAGACGGTCTGAGACAGACGGTCTGAGACAGACGGTCTGAGACAGACGGTCTGAGACAGACGGTCTTAGACAGACGGTCTGAGACAGACGGTATGAAACAGTCGGTCTGAGACATACGGTCTGAGACAGCAGGTCTGAGACGGACGGTCTGAGACCGACGGGACGAGATAGACGGTCTGAGACAGACGGTATGAAACAGACGTTCTGAGACAGACGATCTGAGACTGGCGGTCTGAGACAGACGGTCTGAGACAGACGGTCTGCGACAGACGGTCTGAGACAGACGGTCTGAGACAGCCGGTGCGAGACAGACGGATTGAGACAGACCGCCTGAGGAAGGTGGTCTGAGACAGACTGACTGAGTCTGACGGTCTGAGACAGACGGACAGGGACAGACGGACTGAGACAGGCGGTCTGAGACAGACGGTCTGACACAGACGTTCTGAGACAGACGGATTGAGACAGACCGCCTGAGGAAGGTGGTCTGAGACAGACTGACTGAGACAGACGGTCTGAGGCAGACGGTCTGAGACATACGGTCTGAGACAGCTGGTCCGAGACAGACGGTCTGAGACCGACGGGACGAGATAGACGGTCTGAGACAGACGGTATGAAACAGACGTTCTGAGACAGACGATCTGAGACTGGCGGTCTGAGACAGACGGTTTGAGACAGACGGACAGGGTCAGGCGAACAGACGCTGCCCGATAGCGGCAGGCGGATTGAGTCGGACGGGCTGAGACGGACGGTCTGAGACAGACGGTCTGAGACAGACGATCTGAGACTGGCGGTCTGAGACAGACGGTCTGAGACATACGGTCTGAGACAGCTGGTCTGAGACAGACGGTCTGAGACCGACGGGACGAGATAGACGGTCTGAGACAGACGGTATGAAACAGACGTTCTGAGACAGACGATCTGAGACTGGCGGTCTGAGACAGACGGTTTGAGACAGACGGTCTGAGACAGACGGTCTGAGACAGACGGTCTGAGACAGACGGTTTGAGACAGACGGTCTGAGACAGACGGTCTGAGACAGACGGTCTGAGACAGACGGTCTGAGACGGACGGACTGAGTCTGACGGTCTGAGACAGACGGACAGGGACGGACGGATTGAGACAGACGGTCTGAGACAGACGGTCAGAGACAGACGGACTGAGACAGACGGTCTGAGACAGACGGTCGGTGACAGACCAATTGAGACAGACGGTCTGAGACAGACGAATTGAGACAGACGGTCTGAGACAGACGAATTGAGACAGACGGTCTGAGACAGACGGTCTGATACAGACGGTCTGAGACAGACGGTCTGAGACAGCCGGTCCGAGACAGACGGATTGAGACAGACCGCCTGAGGAAGGTGGTCTGAGACAGACTGACTGAGACAGACGGTCTGAGGCAGACGGTCTGATACAGACGGTCTGAGACAGACGGTCTGAGACAGCCGGTCCGAGACAGACGGATTGAGACAGACCGCCTGAGGAAGGTGGTCTGAGACAGACTGACTGAGACAGACGGTCTGAGGCAGACGGTCTGAGACAGACGGTCTGAGACAGACGGTCTGACACAGACGTTCTGAGACAGACGGATTGAGACAGACCGCCTGAGGAAGGTGGTCTGAGACAGACGGACTGAGACAGATGGTCTGAGACAGACGGTCTGAGACAGCCGGTCCGAGACAGACGGATTGAGACAGACCGCCTGAGGAAGGTGGTCTGAGACAGAATGACTGAGACAGACGGTCTGAGGCAGACGGTCTGAGACAG
The DNA here is from genome assembly GCA_947623535.1 of Coelioxys conoideus. Classification (NCBI taxonomy): domain Eukaryota; kingdom Metazoa; phylum Arthropoda; class Insecta; order Hymenoptera; family Megachilidae; genus Coelioxys; species Coelioxys conoideus. The sequence goes on along the minus strand of CANQJN010000021.1, from coordinate 1,666,676 downwards.
ACGGTCTGAGACAGACGGTCTGAGACGGGCGGTTTGAGACAGACGGACTGAGTATGACGGTCTGAGACAGACGGACAGGGACAGACGGACTGAGACAGACGGACTGAGACAGACGGTCTGAGACAGACGGTCAGAGACAGACGGACTGAGACAGACGGTCTGAGACAGACGGTCGGTGACAGACGAATTGAGACAGACGGTCTGAGACAGACGAATTGAGACAGACGGTCTGAGACAGACGAATTGAGACAGACGGTCTGAGACAGACGGTCTGATACAGACGGTCTGAGACAGACGGTCTGAGACAGCCGGTCCGAGACAGACGGATTGAGACAGACCGCCTGAGGAAGGTGGTCTGAGACAGACTGACTGAGACAGACGGTCTGAGGCAGACGGTCTGATACAGACGGTCTGAGACAGACGGTCTGAGACAGCCGGTCCGAGACAGACGGATTGAGACAGACCGCCTGAGGAAGGTGGTCTGAGACAGACAGACTGAGACAGACGGTCTGAGGCAGACGGTCTGAGACAGACGGTCTGAGACAGACGGTCTGAGACAGACGGTCTGAGACAGACGGTCTGAGACGGGCGGTTAAGACAGACGGACTGAGTATGACGGTCTGAGACAGACGGACAGGGACAGACGGACTGAGACAGACGGTCTGAGACAGACGGTCTGAGACAGACGGTCTGAGACAGACGGTCTGAGACAGTCGGTCTGAGACAGACGGTCTGAGACAGACGGTCTGAGACAGACGGTCTGAGACGGACGGACTGAGTCGGACGGTCTGAGACAGACGGACAGGGACGGACGGACTGAGACAGACGGTCTGAGACAGACGGTCAGAGACAGACGGACTGAGACAGACGGTCTGAGACAGACGGTCGGTGACAGACGAATTGAGACAGACGGTCTGAGACAGACGAATTGAGACAGACGGTCCGAGACAGACGAATTGAGACAGACCGCCTGAGGAAGGTGGTCTGAGACAGACTGACTGAGACAGACGGTCTGAGGCAGACGGTCTGAGACAGACGGTCTGACACAGACGTTCTGAGACAGACGGATTGAGACAGACCGCCTGAGGAAGGTGGTCTGAGACAGACGGACTGAGACAGACGGTCTGAGGCAGACGGTCTGAGACAGACGGTCTGAGACGGGCGGTTTGAGACAGACGGACTGAGTATGACGGTCTGAGACAGACGGACAGGGACAGACGGACTGAGACAGACGGACTGAGACAGACGGTCTGAGACAGACGGTCAGAGACAGACGGACTGAGACAGACGGTCTGAGACAGACGGTCGGTGACAGACGAATTGAGACAGACGGTCTGAGACAGACGAATTGAGACAGACGGTCTGAGACAGACGGTCTGATACAGACGGTCTGAGACAGACCGCCTGAGGAAGGTGGTCTGAGACAGACGGACTGAGACAGACGGTCTGAGACAGACGGACAGGGTCAGGCGAACAGACGCTGCCCGATAGCGGCAGGCGGATTGAGACGGACGGGCTGAGACGGACGGTCTGAGACAGACGGTCTGAGACAGACGGTCTGAGACCGACGGTCTGAGACAGACGGTCTGACACAGATGTTCTGAGACAGACGGACTGAGACAGACGGACTGAGACAGACGGTCTGAGATGACGGTCTGAGACAGCCGGTCCGAGACAGACGGATTGAGACAGACCGCCTGAGGAAGGTGGTCTGAGACAGAATGACTGAGACAGACGGTCTGAGGCAGACGGTCTGAGACAGACGGTCTGAGACAGACGGTCTGAGACGGGCGGTCTGAGACAGACGGTCTGAGACGGGCGGTCTGAGACAGACGGTCTGAGACAGCCGGTCCGAGACAGACGGATTGAGACAGACTGACTGAGACAGACGGTCTGAGGCAGACGGTCTGAGACAGACGGTCTGAGACAGACGGTCTGACACAGACGTTCTGAGACAGACGGATTGAGACAGACCGCCTGAGGAAGGTGGTCTGAGACAGACGGACTGAGACAGACGGACTGAGACAGACGGTCTGAGACAGACGGACAGGGTCAGGCGAACAGACGCTGCCCGATAGCGGCAGGCGGATTGAGACGGACGGGCTGAGACGGACGGTCTGAGACAGACGATCTGAGACTGGCGGTCTGAGACAGACGGTCTGAGGCATACGGTCTGAGACAGCTGGTCTGAGACAGACGGTGTGCGACCGACGGGACGAGATAGACGGTCTGAGACAGACGGTATGAAACAGACGTTCTGAGACAGACGATCTGAGACTGGCGGTCTGAGACAGACGGTCTGAGACAGACGGTCTGAGACAGACGGTCTGATACAGACGGTCTGATACAGACGGTCTGGGACAGACGGTCTGGGACAGACGGTCTGAGACAGCCGGTCCGAGACAGACGGATTGAGACAGACCGCCTGAGGAAGGTGGACTGAGACAGACTGACTGAGACAGACGGTCTGAGGCAGACGGGACGAGATAGACGGTCTGAGACAGACGGTATGAAACAGACGTTCTGAGACAGCCGATCTGAGACTGGTGGTCTGAGACAGACGGTCTGAGACAGACGGTCTGAGACAGACGGTCTGAGACAGACGGTCTGAGACAGCCGGTGCGAGACAGACGGATTGAGACAGACCGCCTGAGGAAGGTGGTCTGAGACAGACTGACTGAGTCTGACGGTCTGAGACAGACGGACAGGGACAGACGGACTGAGACAGGCGGTCTGAGACAGACGGTCTGACACAGACGTTCTAAGACAGACGGACTGACACAGACGGACTGAGACAGACGGTCTGAGACAGACGGTCTGAGACGGGCGGTTTGAGACAGACGGACTGAGTATGACGGTCTGAGACAGACGGACAGGGACAGACGGACTGAGACAGACGGTCTGAGACAGACGGTCTGAGACAGACGGTCTGAGACAGACGGTCTGAGACAGTCGGTCTGAGACAGACGGTCTGAGACAGACGGTCTGAGACGGACGGACTGAGTCTGACGGTCTGAGACAGACGGACAGGGACGGACGGACTGAGACAGACGGTCTGAGACAGACGGTCAGAGACAGACGGACTGAGACAGACGGTCTGAGAGAGACGGTCGGTGACAGACGAATTGAGACAGACGGTCTGAGACAGACGGTCTGATACAGACGGTCTGATACAGACGGTCTGGGACAGACGGTCTGGGACAGACGGTCTGAGACAGCCGGTCCGAGACAGACGGATTGAGACAGACCGCCTGAGGAAGGTGGACTGAGACAGACTGACTGAGACAGACGGTCTGAGGCAGACGGTCTGAGACAGACGGTCTGAGACAGACGGTCTGAGACAGACGGTCTGAGACAGACGGTCTGAGACAGACGGTCTGAGACAGACGGTCTGAGACAGCCGGTGCGAGACAGACGGATTGAGACAGACCGCCTGAGGAAGGTGGTCTGAGACAGACTGACTGAGTCTGACGGTCTGAGACAGACGGACAGGGACAGACGGACTGAGACAGGCGGTCTGAGACAGACGGTCTGACACAGACGTTCTAAGACAGACGGACTGACACAGACGGACTGAGACAGACGGTCTGAGACAGACGGTCAGAGACAGACGGACTGAGACAGACGGTCTGAAACAGACGGTCGGTGACAGAGGAATTGAGACAGACGGTCTGAGACAGACGAATTGAGACAGACGGTCTGAGACAGACGGTCTGATACAGACGGTCTGAGACAGACGGTCTGAGACAGCCGGTCCGAGACAGACGGATTGAGACAGACCGCCTGAGGATGGTGGTCTGAGACAGACTGACTGAGACAGACGGTCTGAGGCAGACGGTCTGAGACAGACGGTCTGAGACAGACGGTCTGACACAGACGTTCTGAGACAGACGGATTGAGACAGACCGCCTGAGGAAGGTGGTCTGAGACAGACGGACTGAGACAGACGGTCTGAGACAGACGGACAGGGTCAGGCGAACAGACGCTGCCCGATAGCGGCAGCCGGATTGAGACGGACGGGCTGAGACGGACGGTCTGAGACAGACGGTCTGAGACAGACGGTCTGAGACAGACGGTCTGAGACAGACGGTGTGAGACAGACGGTTTGAGACAGACGGTCTGAGACAGACGATCTGAGACTGGCGGTCTGAGACAGACGGTCTGAGACATACGGTCTGAGACAGCTGGTCTGAGACAGACGGTCTGAGACCGACGGGACGAGATAGACGGTCTGAGACAGACGGTATGAAACAGACGTTCTGAGACAGCCGATCTGAGAATGGTGGTCTGAGACAGACGGTCTGAGACAGACGGTCTGAGACAGACGGTCTGAGACAGACGGTCTGAGACAGACGGTCTGAGACAGCCGGTGCGAGACAGACGGATTGAGACAGACCGCCTGAGGAAGGTGGTCTGAGACAGACTGACTGAGTCTGACGGTCTGAGACAGACGGACAGGGACAGACGGACTGAGACAGGCGGTCTGAGACAGACGGTCTGACACAGACGTTCTAAGACAGACGGACTGACACAGACGGACTGAGACAGACGGTCTGAGACAGACGGTCAGAGACAGACGGACTGAGACAGACGGTCTGAAACAGACGGTCGGTGACAGACGAATTGAGACAGACGAATTGAGACAGACGGTCTGAGACAGACGAATTGAGACAGACGGTCTGAGACAGACGGTCTGAGACAGACGGTCTGAGACAGACGGTCTGACACAGACGTTCTGAGACAGACGGATTGAGACAGACCGCCTGAGGAAGGTGGTCTGAGACAGACGGACTGAGACAGACGGTCTGAGACAGACGGACAGGGTCAGGCGAACAGACGCTGCCCGATAGCGGCAGCCGGATTGAGACGGACGGTCTGAGACAGACGGTCTGACACAGATGTTCTGAGACAGACGGCCTGAGACAGACGATCTGAGACAGGCGGTATGAAACAAACGGTCTGAGACAGACGGTCTGAGACAGACGGTCTGAGACAGACGGTCTGAGACAGACGGTCTGAGACAGACGGTCTGAGACAGACGGTCTGAGACAGACGGTCTGAGACAGGCGGTCTGAGACAGACGGTCTGAGACAGACGGTCTGAGACCGACGGTCTGAGACAGACGGTCTGAGACAGACGTCTGAGACAGACGGTCTGAGACAGACGGTCTGAGACAGACGGTCTGAGACAGACGGTCTGAGACAGACGGTCTTAGACAGACGGTCTGAGACAGACGGTATGAAACAGTCGGTCTGAGACATACGGTCTGAGACAGCTGGTCTGAGACGGACGGTCTGAGACCGACGGGACGAGATAGACGGTCTGAGACAGACGGTATGAAACAGACGTTCTGAGACAGACGATCTGAGACTGGCGGTCTGAGACAGACGGTCTGAGACAGACGGTCTGCGACAGACGGTCTGAGACAGACGGTCTGAGACAGCCGGTGCGAGACAGACGGATTGAGACAGACCGCCTGAGGAAGGCGGTCTGAGACAGACTGACTGAGTCTGACGGTCTGAGACAGACGGACAGGGACAGACGGACTGAGACAGGCGGTCTGAGACAGACGGTCTGACACAGACGTTCTGAGACAGACGGATTGAGACAGACCGCCTGAGGAAGGTGGTCTGAGACAGACTGACTGAGACAGACGGTCTGAGGCAGACGGTCTGAGACATACGGTCTGAGACAGCTGGTCTGAGACAGACGGTCTGAGACCGACGGGACGAGATAGACGGTCTGAGACAGACGGTATGAAACAGACGTTCTGAGACAGACGATCTGAGACTGGCGGTCTGAGACAGACGGTTTGAGACAGACGGACAGGGTCAGGCGAACAGACGCTGCCCGATAGCGGCAGGCGGATTGAGTCGGACGGGCTGAGACGGACGGTCTGAGACAGACGGTCTGAGACAGACGATCTGAGACTGGCGGTCTGAGACAGACGGTCTGAGACATACGGTCTGAGACAGCTGGTCTGAGACAGACGGTCTGAGACCGACGGGACGAGATAGACGGTCTGAGACAGACGGTATGAAACAGACGTTCTGAGACAGACGATCTGAGACTGGCGGTCTGAGACAGACGGTTTGAGACAGACGGTCTGAGACAGACGGTCTGAGACAGAGGGTCTGAGACAGACGGTTTGAGACAGACGGTCTGAGACAGACGGTCTGAGACAGACGGTCTGAGACAGACGGTCTGAGACGGACGGACTGAGTCTGACGGTCTGAGACAGACGGACAGGGACGGACGGATTGAGACAGACGGTCTGAGACAGACGGTCAGAGACAGACGGACTGAGACAGACGGTCTGAGACAGACGGTCGGTGACAGACCAATTGAGACAGACGGTCTGAGACAGACGAATTGAGACAGACGGTCTGAGACAGACGAATGGAGACAGACGGTCTGAGACAGACGGTCTGATACAGACGGTCTGAGACAGACGGTCTGAGACAGCCGGTCCGAGACAGACGGATTGAGACAGACCGCCTGAGGAAGGTGGTCTGAGACAGACTGACTGAGACAGACGGTCTGAGGCAGACGGTCTGATACAGACGGTCTGAGACAGACGGTCTGAGACAGCCGGTCCGAGACAGACGGATTGAGACAGACCGCCTGAGGAAGGTGGTCTGAGACAGACTGACTGAGACAGACGGTCTGAGGCAGACGGTCTGAGACAGACGGTCTGAGACAGACGGTCTGACACAGACGTTCTGAGACAGACGGATTGAGACAGACCGCCTGAGGAAGGTGGTCTGAGACAGACGGACTGAGACAGATGGTCTGAGACAGACGGTCTGAGACAGACGGTCTGAGACGGGCGGTTTGAGACAGACGGACTGAGTATGACGGTCTGAGACAGACGGACAGGGACAGACGGACTGAGACAGACGGACTGAGACAGACGGTCTGAGACAGACGGTCAGAGACAGACGGACTGAGACAGACGGTCTAAGACAGACGGTCGGTGACAGACGAATTGAGACAGACGGTCTGAGACAGACGAATTGAGACAGACGGTCTGAGACAGACGAATTGAGACAGACGGTCTGAGACAGACGGTCTGATACAGACGGTCTGAGACAGACGGTCTGCGACAGCCGGTCCGAGACAGACGGATTGAGACAGACCGCCTGAGGAAGGTGGTCTGAGACAGACTGACTGAGACAGACGGTCTGAGGCAGACGGTCTGATACAGACGGTCTGAGACAGACGGTCTGAGACAGCCGGTCCGAGACAGACGGATTGAGACAGACCGCCTGAGGAAGGTGGTCTGAGACAGACTGACTGAGACAGACGGTCTGAGGCAGACGGTCTGAGACAGACGGTCTGAGACAGACGGTCTGAGACGGGCGGTTAAGACAGACGGACTGAGTATGACGGTCTGAGACAGACGGACAGGGACAGACGGACTGAGACAGACGGTCTGAGACAGACGGTCTGAGACAGACGGTCTGAGACAGTCGGTCTGAGACAGACGGTCTGAGACAGACGGTCTGAGACGGACGGACTGAGTCGGACGGTCTGAGACAGACGGACAGGGACGGACGGACTGAGACAGACGGTCTGAGACAGACGGTCAGAGACAGACGGACTGAGACAGACGGTCTGAGACAGACGGTCGGTGACAGACGAATTGAGACAGACGGTCTGAGACAGACGAATTGAGACAGACGGTCTGAGACAGACGGTCTGATACAGACGGTCTGAGACAGACGGTCTGAGACAGACGGTCTGAGACAGCCGGTCCGAGACAAACGGTCTGAGACGGGCGGTTTGAGACAGACGGACTGAGTATGACGGTCTGAGACAGACGGACAGGGACAGACGGACAGGGACAGACGGACTGAGACAGACGGACTGAGACAGACGGTCTGAGACAGACGGTCAGAGACAGACGGACTGAGACAGACGGTCTGAGACAGACGGTCGGTGACAGACGAATTGAGACAGACGGTCTGAGACAGACGAATTGAGACAGACGGTCTGAGACAGACGGTCTGATACAGACGGTCTGAGACAGACGGTCTGAGACAGCCGGTCCGAGACAGACGGATTGAGACAGACCGCCTGAGGAAGGTGGTCTGAGACAGACTGACTGAGACAGACGGTCTGAGGCAGACGGTCTGAGACAGACGGTCTGAGACAGACGGTCTGACACAGACGTTCTGAGACAGACGGATTGAGACAGACCGCCTGAGGAAGGTGGTCTGAGACAGACGGACTGAGACAGACGGTCTGAGACAGACGGACAGGGTCAGGCGAACAGACGCTGCCCGATAGCGGCAGGCGGATTGAGACGGACGGGCTGAGACGGACGGTCTGAGACAGACGGTCTGAGACAGACGGTCTGAGACCGACGGTCTGAGACAGACGGTCTGACACAGATGTTCTGAGACAGACGGACTGAGACAGACGGACTGAGACAGACGGTCTGAGATGACGGTCTGAGACAGCCGGTCCGAGACAGACGGATTGAGACAGACCGCCTGAGGAAGGTGGTCTGAGACAGAATGACTGAGACAGACGGTCTGAGGCAGACGGTCTGAGACAGACGGTCTGAGACAGACGGTCTGAGACAGACGGTCTGAGACGGGCGGTCTGAGACAGACGGTCTGAGACAGCCGGTCCGAGACAGACGGATTGAGACAGACTGACTGAGACAGACGGTCTGAGGCAGACGGTCTGAGACAGACGGTCTGAGACAGACGGTCTGACACAGACGTTCTGAGACAGACGGATTGAGACAGACCGCCTGAGGAAGGTGGTCTGAGACAGACGGACTGAGACAGACGGACTGAGACAGACGGTCTGAGACAGACGGACAGGGTCAGGCGAACAGACGCTGCCCGATAGCGGCAGGCGGATTGAGACGGACGGGCTGAGACGGACGGTCTGAGACAGACGGTCTGAGACAGACGATCTGAGACTGGCGGTCTGAGACAGACGGTCTGAGACATACGGTCTGAGACAGCTGGTCTGAGACAGACGGTGTGCGACCGACGGGACGAGATAGACGGTCTGAGACAGACGGTATGAAACAGACGTTCTGAGACAGACGATCTGAGACTGGCGGTCTGAGACAGACGGTCTGAGACAGACGGTCTGGGACAGACGGTCTGGGACAGACGGTCTGAGACAGCCGGTCCGAGACAGACGGATTGAGACAGACCGCCTGAGGAAGGTGGACTGAGACAGACTGACTGAGACAGACGGTCTGAGGCAGACGGGACGAGATAGACGGTCTGAGACAGACGGTATGAAACAGACGTTCTGAGACAGCCGATCTGAGACTGGTGGTCTGAGACAGACGGTCTGAGACAGACGGTCTGAGACAGACGGTCTGAGACAGACGGTCTGAGACAGACGGTCTGAGACAGCCGGTGCGAGACAGACGGATTGAGACAGACCGCCTGAGGAAGGTGGTCTGAGACAGACTGACTGAGTCTGACGGTCTGAGACAGACGGACAGGGACAGACGGACTGAGACAGGCGGTCTGAGACAGACGGTCTGACACAGACGTTCTAAGACAGACGGACTGACACAGACGGACTGAGACAGACGGTCTGAGACAGACGGTCAGAGACAGACGGACTGAGACAGACGGTCTGAAACAGACGGTCGGTGACAGACGAATTGAGACAGACGAATTGAGACAGACGGTCTGAGACAGACGAATTGAGACAGACGGTCTGAGACAGACGGTCTGATACAGACGGTCTGAGACAGCCGGTCCGAGACAGACGGATTGAGACAGACCACCTGAGGAAGGTGGTCTGAGACAGACTGACTGAGACAGACGGTCTGAGGCAGACGGTCTGAGACAGACGGTCTGAGACAGACGGTCTGAGACAGACGGTCTGAGACAGACGGTCTGAGACAGCCGGTGCGAGACAGACGGATTGAGACAGACCGCCTGAGGAAGGTGGTCTGAGACAGACTGACTGAGTCTGACGGTCTGAGACAGACGGACAGGGACAGACGGACTGAGACAGGCGGTCTGAGACAGACGGTCTGACACAGACGTCCTAAGACAGACGGACTGACACAGACGGACTGAGACAGACGGTCTGAGACAGACGGTCAGAGACAGACGGACTGAGACAGACGGTCTGAAACAGACGGTCGGTGACAGACGAATTGAGACAGACGAATTGAGACAGACGGTCTGAGACAGACGAATTGAGACAGACGGTCTGAGACAGACGGTCTGATACAGACGGTCTGAGACAGCCGGTCCGAGACAGACGGATTGAGACAGACCACCTGAGGAAGGTGGTCTGAGACAGACTGACTGAGACAGACGGTCTGAGACAGACGGTCTGACACAGACGTTCTGAGACAGACGGATTGAGACAGACCGCCTGAGGAAGGTGGTCTGAGACAGACGGACTGAGACAGACGGTCTGAGACAGACGGACAGGGTCAGGCGAACAGACGCTGCCCGATAGCGGCAGCCGGATTGAGACGGACGGTCTGAGACAGACGGTCTGACACAGATGTTCTGAGACAGACGGCCTGAGACAGACGATCTGAGACAGGCGGTATGAAACAAACGGTCTGAGACAGACGGTCTGAGACAGACGGTCTGAGACAGACGGTCTGAGACAGACCGTCGGAGACAGACGGTCTGAGACAGACGGTCTGAGACAGACGGTCTGAGACAGACGGTCTGAGACAGGCGGTCTGAGACAGACGGTCTGAGACAGACGGTCTGAGACCGACGGTCTGAGACAGACGGTCTGAGACAGACGTCTGAGACAGACGGTCTGAGACAGACGGTCTGAGACAGACGGTCTGAGACAGACGGTCTGAGACAGACGGTATGAAACAGTCGGTCTGAGACATACGGTCTGAGACAGCTGGTCTGAGACGGACGGTCTGAGACCGACGGGACGAGATAGACGGTCTGAGACAGACGGTATGAAACAGACGTTCTGAGACAGACGATCTGAGACTGGCGGTCTGAGACAGACGGTCTGGGATAGACGGTCTGAGACAGACGGTCTGCGACAGACGGTCTGAGACAGACGGTCTGAGACAGCCGGTGCGAGACAGACGGATTGAGACAGACCGCCTGAGGAAGGTGGTCTGAGACAGACTGACTGAGTCTGACGGTCTGAGACAGACGGACAGGGACAGACGGACTGAGACAGGCGGTCTGAGACAGACGGTCTGACACAGACGTTCTAAGACAGACGGACTGACACAGACGGACTGAGACAGACGGTCTGACACAGACGTTCTAAGACAGACGGACTGACACAGGCGGACTGAGACAGACGGTCTGAGACAGACGGTCTGAGACGGGCGGTCTGAAACAGACGGTCGGTGACAGACGAATTGAGACAGACGAATTGAGACAGACGGTCTGAGACAGACGAATTGAGACAGACGGTCTGAGACAGACGGTCTGATACAGACGGTCTGAGACAGCCGGTCCGAGACAGACGGATTGAGACAGACCACCTGAGGAAGGTGGTCTGAGACAGACTGACTGAGACAGACGGTCTGAGACAGACGGTCTGACACAGACGTTCTGAGACAGACGGATTGAGACAGACCGCCTGAGGAAGGTGGTCTGAGACAGACGGACTGAGACAGACGGTCTGAGACAGACGGACAGGGTCAGGCGAACAGACGCTGCCCGATAGCGGCAGCCGGATTGAGACGGACGGTCTGAGACAGACGGTCTGACACAGATGTTCTGAGACAGACGGCCTGAGACAGACGATCTGAGACAGGCGGTATGAAACAAACGGTCTGAGACAGACGGTCTGAGACAGACGGTCTGAGACAGACGGTCTGAGACAGACCGTCGGAGACAGACGGTCTGAGACAGACGGTCTGAGACAGACGGTCTGAGACAGACGGTCTGAGACAGACGGTCTGAGACAGGCGGTCTGAGACAGACGGTCTGAGACAGACGGTCTGAGACCGACGGTCTGAGACAGACGGTCTGAGACAGACGTCTGAGACAGACGGTCTGAGACAGACGGTCTGAGACAGACGGTCTGAGACAGACGGTATGAAACAGTCGGTCTGAGACATACGGTCTGAGACAGCTGGTCTGAGACGGACGGTCTGAGACCGACGGGACGAGATAGACGGTCTGAGACAGACGGTATGAAACAGACGTTCTGAGACAGACGATCTGAGACTGGCGGTCTGAGACAGACGGTCTGGGACAGACGGTCTGAGACAGACGGTCTGCGACAGACGGTCTGAGACAGACGGTCTGAGACAGCCGGTGCGAGACAGACGGATTGAGACAGACCGCCTGAGGAAGGTGGTCTGAGACAGACTGACTGAGTCTGACGGTCTGAGACAGACGGACAGGGACAGACGGACTGAGACAGGCGGTCTGAGACAGACGGTCTGACACAGACGTTCTAAGACAGACGGACTGACACAGACGGACTGAGACAGACGGTCTGACACAGACGTTCTAAGACAGACGGACTGACACAGGCGGACTGAGACAGACGGTCTGAGACAGACGGTCTGAGACGGGCGGTTTGAGACAGACGGACTGAGTATGACGGTCTGAGACAGACGGACAGGGACAGACGGACTGAGACAGACGGTCTGAGATAGACGGTCTGAGACAGACGGTCTGAGACAGCCGGTCCGAGACAGACGGATTGAGACAGACGGTCTGACACAGACGGTCTGAGACGGACGGACTGACACAGACGGTCTGAGACGGACGGACTGAGTCTGACGGTCTGAGACAGACGGACAGGGACGGACGGACTGAGACAGACGGTCTGAGACAGACGGTCAGAGACAGACGGACTGAGACAGACGGTCTGAGAGAGACGGTCGGTGACAGACGAATTGAGACAGACGGTCTGAGACAGACGAATTGAGACAGACGGTCTGAGACAGACGAATTGAGACAGACGGTCTGAGACAGACGGTCTGATACAGACGGTCTGATACAGACGGTCTGGGACAGACGGTCTGGGACAGACGGTCTGAGACAGCCGGTCCGAGACAGACGGATTGAGACAGACCGCCTGAGGAAGGTGGACTGAGACAGACTGACTGAGACAGACGGTCTGAGGCAGACGGTCTGAGACAGACGGTCTGAGACAGACGGTCTGAGACAGACGGTCTGAGACAGACGGTCTGAGACAGACGGTCTGAGACAGCCGGTGCGAGACAGACGGATTGAGACAGACCGCCTGAGGAAGGTGGTCTGAGACAGACTGACTGAGTCTGACGGTCTGAGACAGACGGACAGGGACAGACGGACAGGGACAGACGGACTGAGACAGGCGGTCTGAGACAGACGGTCTGACACAGACGTTCTAAGACAGACGGACTGACACAGACGGACTGAGACAGACGGTCTGAGACAGACGGTCAGAGACAGACGGACTGAGACAGACGGTCCGAAACAGACGGTCGGTGACAGACGAATTGAGACAGACGAATTGAGACAGACGGTCTGAGACAGACGAATTGAGACAGGCGGTATGAAACAAACGGTCTGAGACAGACGGTCTGAGACAGACGGTCTGAGACAGACGGTCTGGGACAGACGGTCTGGGACAGACGGTCTGACACAGACGTTCTGAGACAGACGGATTGAGACAGACCGCCTGAGGAAGGTGGTCTGAGACAGACGGACTGAGACAGACGGTCTGAGACAGACGGACAGGGTCAGGCGAACAGACGCTGCCCGATAGCGGCAGCCGGATTGAGACGGACGGGCTGAGACGGACGGTCTGAGACAGACGGTCTGAGACAGACGGTCTGAGACCGACGGTCTGAGACAGACGGTCTGACACAGATGTTCTGAGACAGACGGCCTGAGACAGACGATCTGAGACAGGCGGTATGAAACAAACGGTCTGAGACAGACGGTCTGAGACAGACGGTCTGAGACAGACGGTCTGAGACAGACCGTCTGAGACAGACGGTCTGAGACAGACGGTCTGAGACAGACGGTCTGAGACAGACGGTCTGAGACAGGCGGTCTGAGACAGACGGTCTGAGACAGACGGTCTGAGACCGACGGTCTGAGACAGACGGTCTGAGACAGACGTCTGAGACAGACGGTCTGAGACAGACGGTCTGAGACAGACGGACTGAGACAGACGGTCTGAGACAGACGGTCTGAGACAGACGGTATGAAACAAACGGTCTGAGACAGACGGGACGCGATAGACGGTCTGAGACCGAGGGGACGTGGTAGACGGGCTGAGACAGACGGTCTGAGGCAGACGGGACGAGATAGACGGTCTGAGACCGAGGGGACGAGGTAGACGGGCTGAGACAGACGGTCTGAGACAGACGGTCTGAGACAGACGGTCTGATACAGACGGTCTGAGACAGACGGTCTGAGACAGCCGGTCCGAGACAGACGGATTGAGACAGACCGCCTGAGGAAGGTGGTCTGAGACAGACTGACTGAGACAGACGGTCTGAGGCAGACGGTCTGATACAGACGGTCTGAGACAGACGGTCTGAGACAGCCGGTCCGAGACAGACGGATTGAGACAGACCGCCTGAGGAAGGTGGTCTGAGACAGACTGTCTGAGACAGACGGTCTGAGGCAGACGGTCGGAGACAGACGGTCTGAGACAGACGGTCTGACACAGACGTTCTGAGACAGACGGATTGAGACAGACCGCCTGAGGAAGGTGGTCTGAGACAGACGGACTGAGACAGATGGTCTGAGACAGACGGTCTGAGACAGCCGGTCCGAGACAGACGGATTGAGACAGACCGCCTGAGGAAGGTGGTCTGAGACAGAATGACTGAGACAGACGGTCTGAGGCAGACGGTCTGAGACAGACGGTCTGAGACAGACGGTCCGAGACGGGCGGTTTGAGACAGACGGACTGAGTATGACGGTCTGAGACAGACGGACAGGGACAGACGGACTGAGACAGACGGACTGAGACAGACGGTCTGAGACAGACGGTCAGAGACACACGGTCTGAGACAGACGGTCTGACACAGATGCTCTGAGACAGACGGCCTGAGACAGACGGCCTGAGACAGACGATCTGAGACAGGCGGTATGAAACAAACGGTCTGAGACAGACGGTCTGAGACAGACGGTCTGAGACAGACGGTCTGAGACAGACCGTCGGAGACAGACGGTCTGAGACAGACGGTCTGAGACAGACGGTCTGAGACAGACGGTCTGAGACAGGCGGTCTGAGACAGACGGTCTGAGACAGACGGTCTGAGACCGACGGTCTGAGACAGACGGTCTGAGACATACGTCTGAGACAGGCGGTCTGAGACAGACGGTCTGAGACAGACGGTCTGAGACAGACGGTCTGAGACAGACGGTCTGAGACAGACGGTCTGAGACAGACGGTCTGAGACAGACGGTATGAAACAGTCGGTCTGAGACATACGGTCTGAGACAGCTGGTCTGAGACGGACGGTCTGAGACCGACGGGACGAGATAGACGGTCTGAGACAGACGGTATGAAACAGACGTTCTGAGACAGACGATCTGAGACTGGCGGTCTGAGACAGACGGTCTGGGACAGACGGACAGGGACAGACGGACTGAGACAGACGGTCTGAGACAGACGGTCAGAGACAGACGGACTGAGACAGACGGTCTGAAACAGACGGTCGGTGACAGACGAATTGAGACAGACGAATTGAGACAGACGGTCTGAGACAGACGAATTGAGACAGACGGTCTGAGACAGACGGTCTGATACAGACGGTCTGAGACAGCCGGTCCGAGACAGACGGATTGAGACAGACCACCTGAGGAAGGTGGTCTGAGACAGACTGACTGAGACAGACGGTCTGAGGCAGACGGTCTGAGACAGACGGTCTGAGACAGACGGTCTGACACAGACGTTCTGAGACAGACGGATTGAGACAGACCGCCTGAGGAAGGTGGTCTGAGACAGACGGACTGAGACAGACGGTCTGAGACAGACGGACAGGGTCAGGCGAACAGACGCTGCCCGATAGCGGCAGCCGGATTGAGACGGACGGTCTGAGACAGACGGTCTGACACAGATGCTCTGAGACAGACGGCCTGAGACAGACGGCCTGAGACAGACGATCTGAGACAGGCGGTATGAAACAAACGGTCTGAGACAGACGGTCTGAGACAGACGGTCTGAGACAGACGGTCTGAGACAGACGGTCTGAGACAGACCGTCGGAGACAGACGGTCTGAGACAGACGGTCTGAGACAGACGGTCTGAGACAGGCGGTCTGAGACAGACGGTCTGAGACAGACGGTCTGAGACCGACGGTCTGAGACAGACGGTCTGAGACAGACGTCTGAGACAGGCGGTCTGAGACAGACGGTCTGAGACAGACGGTCTGAGACAGACGGTCTGAGACAGACGGTCTGAGACAGACGGTCTGAGACAGACGGTATGAAACAGTCGGTCTGAGACATACGGTCTGAGACAGCTGGTCTGAGACGGACGGTCTGAGACCGACGGGACGAGATAGACGGTCTGAGACAGACGGTATGAAACAGACGTTCTGAGACAGACGATCTGAGACTGGCGGTCTGAGACAGACGGTCTGGGACAGACGGACAGGGACAGACGTACTGAGACAGACGGTCTGAGACAGACGGTCAGAGACAGACGGACTGAGACAGACGGTCTGAAACAGACGGTCGGTGACAGACGAATTGAGACAGACGAATTGAGACAGACGGTCTGAGACAGACGAATTGAGACAGACGGTCTGAGACAGACGGTCTGATACAGACGGTCTGAGACAGCCGGTCCGAGACAGACGGATTGAGACAGACCACCTGAGGAAGGTGGTCTGAGACAGACTGACTGAGACAGACGGTCTGAGGCAGACGGTCTGAGACAGACGGTCTGAGACAGACGGTCTGACACAGACGTTCTGAGACAGACGGATTGAGACAGACCGCCTGAGGAAGGTGGTCTGAGACAGACGGACTGAGACAGACGGTCTGAGACAGACGGACAGGGTCAGGCGAACAGACGCTGCCCGATAGCGGCAGCCGGATTGAGAGGGACGGTCTGAGACAGACGGTCTGACACAGATGCTCTGAGACAGACGGCCTGAGACAGACGGCCTGAGACAGACGATCTGAGACAGGCGGTATGAAACAAACGGTCTGAGACAGACGGTCTGAGACAGACGGTCTGAGACAGACGGTCTGAGACAGACCGTCGGAGACAGACGGTCTGAGACAGACGGTCTGAGACAGACGGTCTGAGACAGACGGTCTGAGACAGGCGGTCTGAGACAGACGGTCTGAGACAGACGGTCTGAGACCGACGGTCTGAGACAGACGGTCTGAGACAGACGTCTGAGACAGGCGGTCTGAGACAGACGGTCTGAGACAGACGGTCTGAGACAGACGGTCTGAGACAGACGGTCTGAGACAGACGGTCTGAGACAGACGGTATGAAACAGTCGGTCTGAGACATACGGTCTGAGACAGCTGGTCTGAGACGGACGGTCTGAGACCGACGGGACGAGATAGACGGTCTGAGACAGACGGTATGAAACAGACGTTCTGAGACAGACGATCTGAGACTGGCGGTCTGAGACAGACGGTCTGGGACAGACGGACAGGGACAGACGGACTGAGACAGACGGTCTGAGACAGACGGTCAGAGACAGACGGACTGAGACAGACGGTCTGAAACAGACGGTCGGTGACAGACGAATTGAGACAGACGAATTGAGACAGACGGTCTGAGACAGACGAATTGAGACAGACGGTCTGAGACAGACGGTCTGATACAGACGGTCTGAGACAGCCGGTCCGAGACAGACGGATTGAGACAGACCACCTGAGGAAGGTGGTCTGAGACAGACTGACTGAGACAGACGGTCTGAGGCAGACGGTCTGAGACAGACGGTCTGAGACAGACGGTCTGACACAGACGTTCTGAGACAGACGGATTGAGACAGACCGCCTGAGGAAGGTGGTCTGAGACAGACGGACTGAGACAGACGGTCTGAGACAGACGGACAGGGTCAGGCGAACAGACGCTGCCCGATAGCGGCAGCCGGATTGAGACGGACGGTCTGAGACAGACGGTCTGACACAGATGCTCTGAGACAGACGGCCTGAGACAGACGGCCTGAGACAGACGATCTGAGACAGGCGGTATGAAACAAACGGTCTGAGACAGACGGTCTGAGACAGACGGTCTGAGACAGACGGTCTGAGACAGACCGTCGGAGACAGACGGTCTGAGACAGACGGTCTGAGACAGACGGTCTGAGACAGACGGTCTGAGACAGACGGTCTGAGACAGGCGGTCTGAGACAGACGGTCTGAGACAGACGGTCTGAGACCGACGGTCTGAGACAGACGGTCTGAGACAGACGTCTGAGACAGGCGGTCTGAGACAGACGGTCTGAGACAGACGGTCTGAGACAGACGGTCTGAGACAGACGGTCTGAGACAGACGGTCTGAGACAGACGGTCTGAGACAGACGGTATGAAACAGTCGGTCTGAGACATACGGTCTGAGACAGCTGGTCTGAGACGGACGGTCTGAGACCGACGGGACGAGATAGACGGTCTGAGACAGACGGTATGAAACAGACGTTCTGAGACAGACGATCTGAGACTGGCGGTCTGAGACAGACGGTCTGGGACAGACGGTCTGAGACAGACGGTCTGCGACAGACGGTCTGAGACAGACGGTGAGACAGCCGGTGCGAGACAGACGGATTGAGACAGACCGCCTGAGGAAGGTGGTCTGAGACAGACTGACTGAGTCTGACGGTCTGAGACAGACGGACAGGGACAGACGGACTGAGACAGGCGGTCTGAGACAGACGGTCTGACACAGACGTTCTAAGACAGACGGACTGACACAGACGGACTGAGACAGACGGTCTGAGACAGACGGTCTGAGACAGACGGTCTGAGACGGGCGGTTTGAGACAGACGGACTGAGTATGACGGTCTGAGACAGACGGACAGGGACAGACGGACTGAGACAGACGGTCTGAGACAGCCGGTGCGAGACAGACGGATTGAGACAGACCGCCTGAGGAAGGTGGTCTGAGACAGACTGACTGAGTCTGACGGTCTGAGACAGACGGACAGGGACAGACGGACTGAGACAGGCGGTCTGAGACAGACGGTCTGACACAGGCGTTCTAAGACAGACGGACTGACACAGACGGACTGAGACAGACGGTCTGAGACAGACGGTCAGAGACAGACGGACTGAGACAGACGGTCTGAAACAGACGGTCGGTGACAGACGAATTGAGACAGACGAATTGAGACAGACGGTCTGAGACAGACGAATTGAGACAGACGGTCTGAGACAGACGGTCTGATACAGACGGTCTGAGACAGCCGGTCCGAGACAGACGGATTGAGACAGACCACCTGAGGAAGGTGGTCTGAGACAGACTGACTGAGACAGACGGTCTGAGGCAGACGGTCTGAGACAGACGGTCTGAGACAGACGGTCTGACACAGACGTTCTGAGACAGACGGATTGAGACAGACCGCCTGAGGAAGGTGGTCTGAGACAGACGGACTGAGACAGACGGTCTGAGACAGACGGACAGGGTCAGGCGAACAGACGCTGCCCGATAGCGGCAGCCGGATTGAGACGGACGGTCTGAGACAGACGGTCTGACACAGATGCTCTGAGACAGACGGCCTGAGACAGACGGCCTGAGACAGACGATCTGAGACAGGCGGTATGAAACAAACGGTCTGAGACAGACGGTCTGAGACAGACGGTCTGAGACAGACGGTCTGAGACAGACGGTCTGAGACAGACCGTCTGAGACAGACGGTCTGAGACAGACGGTCTGAGACAGACGGTGTGAGACAGACGGTCTGAGACAGGCGGTCTGAGACAGACGGTCTGAGACAGACGGTCTGAGACCGACGGTCTGAGACAGACGGTCTGAGACAGACGTCTGAGACAGACGGTCTGAGACAGACGGTCTGAGACAGACGGACTGAGACAGACGGTCTGAGACAGACGGTCTGAGACAGACGGTATGAAACAAACGGTCTGAGACAGACGGGACGCGATAGACGGTCTGAGACCGAGGGGACGTGGTAGACGGGCTGAGACAGACGGTCTGAGGCAGACGGGACGAGATAGACGGTCTGAGACCGAGGGGACGAGGTAGACGGGCTGAGACAGACGGTCTGAGACAGACGGTCTGAGACAGACGGTCTGAGACAGACGGTCTGAGACAGACGGTCTGAGACAGACGAATTGAGACAGACGGTCTGAGACAGACGAATTGAGACAGACGGTCTGAGATGGACGGTGTGAGACAGGCGGTCTGAGACAGACGGTCTCAGACAGTCCGTCTGAGGCAGACGGTCTGAGACAGACGGTCTGAGACAGACGGTCTGAGACAGACGGTCTGAGACAGACGGTCTGAGACAGACGGTCTGAGACAGCCGGTCTGAGACAGGCGGTCTGAGACAGGCGGTCTGAGACAGACGGTCTGAGACAGACGGTCTGAGACCGACGGTCTGAGACAGACGGTCTGAGACCGACGGTCTGAGACAGACGGTCTGAGACAGACGTCTGAGACAGACGGTCTGAGACAGACGGTCTGAGACAGACGGACTGAGACAGACGGTCTGAGACAGACGGTCTGAGACAGACGGTATGAAACAAACGGTCTGAGACAGACGGGACGCGATAGACGGTCTGAGACCGAGGGGACGTGGTAGACGGGCTGAGACAGACGGTCTGAGGCAGACGGGACGAGATAGACGGTCTGAGACCGAGGGGACGAGGTAGACGGGCTGAGACAGACGGTCTGAGACAGACGGTCTGAGACAGACGGTCTGAGACAGACGGTCTGAGACAGACGGTCTGAGACAGACGGTCTGAGACAGACGGTCTGAGACAGACGGCCTGAGACAGACGATCTGAGACAGACGGTATGAAACAAACGGTCTGAGACAGACGGGACGAGATAGACGGTCTGAGACCGAGGGGCCGAGGTAGACGGGCTGAGACAGACGGTCTGAGGCAGACGGGACGAGATAGACGGTCTGAGACCGAGGGGACGAGGTAGACGGGCTGAGACAGACGGTATGAAACAGACGGTCTGAGATAGACGGGACGAGATAGACGGTCTGAGACCGAGGGGACGAGGTAGACGGGCTGAGACAGATGTTCTGAGACAGGCGGTCGAAGACAGGCGGTCCGAGACAGATGTTCTGAGACAGGCGGTCGGAGACAGGCGGTCCGAGACAGATGTTCTGAGACAGACGGTCTGAGACAGACGATATGAGGCAGACGGTCTGAGACCGACGGGCCGAGATGGACGGGCTGAGACAGATGATCTGAGGCAGACGGTCTGAGACAGACGGTCTGAGACAGACGGTCTGAGACAGACGGTCTGAGACAGACGGTCTGAGACAGCTGGTCTGAGACGGACGGCCTGAGACAGACGATCTGAGACAGACGGTCTGAGACAGACGGACTGAGACAGACGGTCTGAGACAGACGGACAGGGTCAGGCGAACAGATGCTGCCCGATAGCGGCAGGCGGATTGAGACGGACGGGCTGAGACAGACGGTCTGAGACAGCCGGTCTGAGACAGCCGGTCTGGCACAGGCGGTCTGAGACAGACGGACTGAGACAGACGGTTTGAGGCAGACGGTCTGAGACAGACGGTCTGAGACAGGCGGTCTGAGACAGACGGTCTGAGACAGACGGTCTGAGACAGACGGTCTGAGACAGCCGGTCTGAGACAGGCGGTCTGAGACAGGCGGTCTGAGACAGACGGACTGAGACAGACGGACTGAGACAGACGGTTTGAGGCAGACGGTCTGAGACAGACGGTCTGAGACAGGCGGTCTGAGACAGACGGTCCGAGACAGACGGTCTGAGACATACGGTCTGAGACAGGCGGTCTGAGACAGACGAATTGAGACAGACGGTCTGAGACAGACGAATTGAGACAGACGGTCTGAGATGGACGGTGTGAGACAGGCGGTCTGAGACAGACGGTCTCAGACAGTCCGTCTGAGGCAGACGGTCTGAGACAGACGGTCTGAGACCGACGGTCTGAGACAGACGGACTGAGACAGACGGTTTGAGGCAGACGGATTGAGACAGACCGCCTGAGGAAGGTGGTCTGAGACAGACTGACTGAGTCTGACGGTCTGAGACCGACGGTCTGAGACAGACGGTCTGACACAGATGTTCTGAGACAGACGGCCTGAGACAGACGATCTGAGACAGGCGGTATGAAACAAACGGTCTGAGACAGACGGGACGAGATAGACGGTCTGAGACAGACGGTCTGAGACCGACGGTCTGAGACAGACGGTCTGACACAGATGTTCTGAGACAGACGGTCTGAGACAGACGGTCTGAGACAGACGGTCTGAGACAGACGGTCTGAGACAGACGGTCTGAGACAGACGGTATGAAACAAACGGTCTGAGACAGACGGGACGCGATAGACGGTCTGAGACCGAGGGGACGTGGTAGACGGGCTGAGACAGACGGTCTGAGGCAGACGGGACGAGATAGACGGTCTGAGACCGAGGGGACGAGGTAGACGGGCTGAGACAGACGGTCTGAGACAGACGGTCTGAGACAGACGGTCTGAGACAGACGTTCTGAGACAGCTGGTCTGAGACAGACGGCCTGAGACAGACGATCTGAGACAGACGGTATGAAACAAACGGTCTGAGACAGACGGGACGAGATAGACGGTCTGAGACCGAGGGGACGAGACAGACGGTCTGAGACATACAGTCTGAGACAGGCGGTCTGAGACAGACGAATTGAGACAGACGAATTGAGACAGACGGTCTGAGATGGACGGTCTGAGACAGGCGGTCTGAGACGGACGGTCTGAGACAGACGGTCTGAGACAGTCGGTCTGAGACAGACGGTCTGAGACAGACGGTCTGAGACAGACGGTCTGAGACAGACGGTCTGAGACAGACGGTCTGAGACAGACGGTCTGAGACAGACGGTCTGAGACAGGCGGTCTGAAACAGACGGTCTGAGACAGACGGTCTGAGACCGACGGTCTGAGACAGACGGTCTGAGACAGACGTCTGAGACAGACGGTCTGAGACAGACGGTCTGAGACAGACGGTCTGAGACAGACGGTCTGAGACAGACGGTCTGAGACAGACGGTATGAAACAAACGGTCTGAGACAGACGGGACGCGATAGACGGTCTGAGACCGAGGGGACGTGGTAGACGGGCTGAGACAGACGGTCTGAGGCAGACGGGACGAGATAGACGGTCTGAGACCGAGGGGACGAGGTAGACGGGCTGAGACAGACGGTCTGAGACAGACGGTCTGAGACAGACGGTCTGAGACAGACGGTCTGAGACAGACGGCCTGAGACAGACGATCTGAGACAGACGGTATGAAACAAACGGTCTGAGACAGACGGGACGAGATAGACGGTCTGAGACCGAGGGGACGAGGTAGACGGGCTGAGACAGACGGTCTGAGGCAGACGGGACGAGATAGACGGTCTGAGACCGAGGGGACGAGGTAGACGGGCTGAGACAGACGGTATGAAACAGACGGTCTGAGATAGACGGGACGAGATAGACGGTCTGAGACCGAGGGGACGAGGTAGACGGGCTGAGACAGATGTTCTGAGACAGGCGGTCGAAGACAGGCGGTCCGAGACAGATGTTCTGAGACAGGCGGTCGGAGACAGGCGGTCCGAGACAGATGTTCTGAGACAGACGGTCTGAGACAGACGATCTGAGGCAGACGGTCTGAGACCGACGGGCCGAGATGGACGGGCTGAGACAGATGATCTGAGGCAGACGGTCTGAGACAGACGGTCTGAGACAGACGGTCTGAGACAGACGGTCTGAGACAGCTGGTCTGAGACAGACGGCCTGAGACAGACGATCTGAGACAGACGGTATGAAACAAACGGTCTGAGACAGACGGGACGAGATAGACGGTCTGAGACCGAGGGGACGAGAGAGACGGTCTGAGACATACGGTCTGAGACAGGCGGTCTGAGACAGACGAATTGAGACAGACGGTCTGAGACAGACGAATTGAGACAGACGGTCTGAGATGGACGGTGTGAGACAGGCGGTCTGAGACAGACGGCCTCAGACAGTCCGTCTGAGGCAGACGGTCTGAGACAGACGGTCTGAGACCGACGGTCTGAGACAGACGGACTGAGACAGACGGTTTGAGGCAGACGGATTGAGACAGACCGCCTGAGGAAGGTGGTCTGAGACAGACTGACTGAGTCTGACGGTCTGAGACCGACGGTCTGAGACAGACGGTCTGACACAGATGTTCTGAGACAGACGGCCTGAGACAGACGATCTGAGACAGGCGGTATGAAACAAACGGTCTGAGACAGACGGGACGAGATAGACGGTCTGAGACAGACGGTCTGAGACCGACGGTCTGAGACAGACGGTCTGACACAGATGTTCTGAGACAGACGGTCTGAGACAGACGGTCTGAGACAGACGGTCTGAGACAGACGGTCTGAGACAGACGGTCTGAGACAGACGGTATGAAACAAACGGTCTGAGACAGACGGGACGCGATAGACGGTCTGAGACCGAGGGGACGTGGTAGACGGGCTGAGACAGACGGTCTGAGGCAGACGGGACGAGATAGACGGTCTGAGACCGAGGGGACGAGGTAGACGGGCTGAGACAGACGGTCTGAGACAGACGGTCTGAGACAGACGTTCTGAGACAGCTGGTCTGAGACAGACGGCCTGAGACAGACGATCTGAGACAGACGGTATGAAACAAACGGTCTGAGACAGACGGGACGAGATAGACGGTCTGAGACCGAGGGGACGAGACAGACGGTCTGAGACATACAGTCTGAGACAGGCGGTCTGAGACAGACGAATTGAGACAGACGAATTGAGACAGACGGTCTGAGATGGACGGTCTGAGACAGGCGGTCTGAGACGGACGGTCTGAGACAGACGGTCTGAGACAGTCGGTCTGAGACAGACGGTCTGAGACAGACGGTCTGAGACAGACGGTCTGAGACAGACGGTCTGAGACAGACGGTCTGAGACAGACGGTCTGAGACAGACGGTCTGAGACAGGCGGTCTGAAACAGACGGTCTGAGACAGACGGTCTGAGACCGACGGTCTGAGACAGACGGTCTGAGACAGACGTCTGAGACAGACGGTCTGAGACAGACGGTCTGAGACAGACGGTCTGAGACAGACGGTCTGAGACAGACGGTCTGAGACAGACGGTATGAAACAAACGGTCTGAGACAGACGGGACGCGATAGACGGTCTGAGACCGAGGGGACGTGGTAGACGGGCTGAGACAGACGGTCTGAGGCAGACGGGACGAGATAGACGGTCTGAGACCGAGGGGACGAGGTAGACGGGCTGAGACAGACGGTCTGAGACAGACGGTCTGAGACAGACGGTCTGAGACAGACGGTCTGAGACAGACGGCCTGAGACAGACGATCTGAGACAGACGGTATGAAACAAACGGTCTGAGACAGACGGGACGAGATAGACGGTCTGAGACCGAGGGGACGAGGTAGACGGGCTGAGACAGACGGTCTGAGGCAGACGGGACGAGATAGACGGTCTGAGACCGAGGGGACGAGGTAGACGGGCTGAGACAGACGGTATGAAACAGACGGTCTGAGATAGACGGGACGAGATAGACGGTCTGAGACCGAGGGGACGAGGTAGACGGGCTGAGACAGATGTTCTGAGACAGGCGGTCGAAGACAGGCGGTCCGAGACAGATGTTCTGAGACAGGCGGTCGGAGACAGGCGGTCCGAGACAGATGTTCTGAGACAGACGGTCTGAGACAGACGATCTGAGGCAGACGGTCTGAGACCGACGGGCCGAGATGGACGGGCTGAGACAGATGATCTGAGGCAGACGGTCTGAGACAGACGGTCTGAGACAGACGGTCTGAGACAGACGGTCTGAGACAGACGGTCTGAGACAGACGGTCTGATACAGACGGTCTGAGACAGCTGGTCTGAGACAGACGGCCTGAGACAGACGATCTGAGACAGACGGTATGAAACAAACGGTCTGAGACAGACGGGACGAGATAGACGGTCTGAGACCGAGGGGACGAGAGAGACGGTCTGAGACATACGGTCTGAGACAGGCGGTCTGAGACAGACGAATTGAGACAGACGGTCTGAGACAGACGAATTGAGACAGACGGTCTGAGATGGACGGTCTGAGACAGGCGGTCTGAGACGGACGGTCTGAGACAGACGGTCTGAGACGGACGGACTGAGTCTGACGGTCTGAGACAGACGGACAGGGACAGACGGACTGAGACAGACGAATTGAGACAGACGGTCTGAGACAGACGGTCTGAGACAGACGGTCTGAGACAGACGGTCTGAGACAGACGGTCTGAGACAGACCGTCTGAGACAGTCGGTCTGAGACGGACGGACTGAGTCTGACGGTCTGAGACAGACGGACAGGGACAGACGGACTGAGACAGACGGTCTGAGACAGACGGTCAGAGACAGACGGATTGAGACAGACGGTCTGAGACAGACGGTCGGTGACAGACGAATTGAGACAGACGGTCTGAGACAGACGAATTGAGACATACGGTCTGAGACAGACGGTCTGAGACAGACGGTCTGAGACGGACGGTCTGAGACAGACGGTCTGATACAGACGGTCTGAGACAGGCGGTCTGAGACGGACGGTCTGAGACAGACCGTCTGAGACAGTCGGTCTGAGACAGACGGTCTGAGACAGACGGTCTGAGACAGACGGTCTGAGACAGACCGTCTGAGACAGACGGTCTGAGACAGACGGACTGAGACAGACGGTCTGAGACAGACGGACAGGGTCAGGCGAACAGACGCTGCCCGATAGCGGCAGGCGGATTGAGACGGACGGGCTGAGACAGACGGTCTGAGACAGCCGGTCTGAGACAGACGGTCTGAGACCGACGGTCTGAGACAGACGGTCTGACACAGATGTTCTGAGACAGACGGACTGAGACAGACGGACTGAGACAGACGGTTTGAGACAGACGGTCTGAGACAGACGGTCTGAGACAGGCGGTCTGAGACAGACGGTCCGAGACAGACGGTCTGAGACATACGGTCTGAGACAGGCGGTCTGAGACAGACGAATTGAGACAGACGGTCTGAGACAGACGAATTGAGACAGACGGTCTGAGATGGGCGGTGTGAGACAGGCGGTCTGAGACAGACGGTCTGAGACAGACGGTCTCAGACAGTCCGTCTGAGGCAGACGGTCTGAGACAGACGGTCTGAGACAGACGGTCTGAGACAGACGGTCTGAGACAGACGGTCTGAGACAGACGGTCTGAGACAGACGGTCTGAGACAGACGGTCTGAGACAGACGGTCTGAGACAGACGGTCTGAGGCAGACGGTCTGAGACAGCCGGTCTGAGACAGGCGGTCTGAGACAGGCGGTCTGAGACAGACGGTCTGAGACAGACGGTCTGAGACCGACGGTCTGAGACAGACGGTCTGAGACAGACGGTCTGAGACAGACCGTCTGAGACAGTCGGTGTGAGACAGACGGTCTGAGATAGACGGTCTGAGACGGACGGACTGAGTCTGACGGTCTGAGACAGACGGACAGGGACAGACGGTCTGAGACAGACGAATTGAGACAGACGGTCTGAGACAGACGGTCTGAGACAGACGGTCTGAGACAGACGGTCTGAGACAGACGGTCTAAGACAGACGGTCTGAGACAGACGGCCTGAGACAGACGGCATGAGACAGACGGTCGGAGACAGACGGTCTGAGACAGACGGTCTGAGACAGACGGTCTGAGACAGACGGTGTGAGACAGACGGTCTGAGACAGACGGTGTGAGACAGACGGTCTGAGACAGACGGTCTGAGACAGACGGTCTGAGACAGACGTCTGAGACAGACGGTTTGAGACAGACGGTCTGAGACAGACGGTCTGAGACAGACGGCCTGAGACAGACGATCTGAGACAGACGGTATGAAACAAACGGTCTGAGACAGACGGGACGAGATAGACGGTCTGAGACCGAGGGGACGAGGTAGACGGGCTGAGACAGACGGTCTGAGGCAGACGGGACGAGATAGACGGTCTGAGACCGAGGGGACGAGGTAGACGGGCTGAGACAGACGGTATGAAACAGACGGTCTGAGATAGACGGGACGAGATAGGCGGTCTGAGACCGAGGGGACGCGGTAGACGGGCTGAGACAGATGTTCTGAGACAGGCGGTCGGAGACAGGCGGTCCGAGACAGATGTTCTGAGGAAGGTGGTCTGAGACAGACGGACTGAGACAGACGGTCTGAGACAGACGGACAGGGTCAGACGAACAGACGCTGCCCGTTAGCGGCAGGCGGATTGAGACGGACGGGCTGAGACAGACGGTCTGAGACAGCCGGTCTGAGACAGACGGTCTGAGACCGACGGTCTGAGACAGACGGTCTGACACAGATGTTCTGAGACAGACGGACTGAGACAGACGGACTGAGACAGACGGTTTGAGACAGACGGTCTGAGACAGTCCGTCTGAGACAGACGGTCTGAGACAGACGGTCTGAGACAGACGGTCTGAGACAGACGGTCTGAGACAGACGGCCTGAGACAGACGGCCTGAAACAGACGGCCTGAGACAGACGGCATGAGACAGACGGTCTGAGACAGACGGTCTGAGACAGACGGTCTGAGACAGACGGTCTGAGACAGACGGTCTGAGACAGACGGTCTGAGACAGACGATCTGTGACAGACGGTATGAAACAAACGGTCTGAGACAGACGGTCTGAGACAGACGGACAGGGTCAGGCGAACAGACGCTGCCCGATAGCGGCAGGCGGATTGAGACAGACGGGCTGAGACAGACGGTCTGAGACAGCCGGTCTGAGACAGACGGTCTGAGACCGACGGTCTGAGACAGACGGTCTGACACAGATGTTCTGAGACTGACGGACTGAGACAGACGGACTGAGACAGACGGTTTGAGACAGACGGTCTGAGACAGACGGTCTGAGACAGGCGGTCTGAGACAGACGGTCCGAGACAGACGGTCTGAGACATACGTTCTGAGACAGGCGGTCTGAGACAGACGAATTGAGACAGACGTTCTGAGACAGACGAATTGAGACAGACGGTCTGAGATGGACGGTCTGAGACAGGCGGTCTGAGACAGACGGTCTCAGACAGTCCGTCTGAGGCAGACGGTCTGAGACAGACAGTCTGAGACAGTCGGTGTGAGACAGACGGTCTGAGACAGACGGTCTGAGACGGACGGACTGAGTCTGACGGTCTGAGACAGACGGACAGGGACAGACGGTCTGAGACAGACGAATTGAGCCAGACGGTCTGAGACAGACGGTCTGAGACAGACGGTCTGAGACAGACGGTCTGAGACAGACGGTCTGAGACAGTCGGTGTGAGACAGACGGTCTGAGACAGACGGTCTGAGACGGACGGACTGAGTCTGACGGTCTGAGACAGACGGACAGGGACAGACGGTCTGAGACAGACGAATTGAGACAGACGGTCTGAGACAGACGGTCTGAGACAGACGGTCTGAGACAGACGGTCTGAGACAGACGGTCTGAGACAGACGGTGTGAGACAGACGATCTGAGACCGACGGTCTGAGACAGACGGTCTGAGACAGACGTCTGAGACAGACGGTCTGAGACAGACGGTCTGAGACAGACGGTCTGAGACCGACCGTCTGAGACAGACGGTCTGAGACAGACGGTCTGAGACAGACGGTCTGAGACAGTCGGTGTGAGACAGACGGTCTGAGACAGACGGTCTGAGACGGACGGACTGAGTCTGACGGTCTGAGACAGACGGACAGGGACAGACGGTCTGAGACAGACGAATTGAGACAGACGGTCTGAGACAGACGGTCTGAGACAGACGGTCTGAGACAGACGGTCTGAGACAGACGGTCTGAGACAGACGGTCTGAGACAGACGGCCTGAGACAGACGGCCTGAAACAGACGGCCAGAGACAGACGGCATGAGACAGACGGTCTGAGACAGACGGTCTGAGACAGACGGTCTGAGACAGACGGTGTGAGACAGACGGTCTGAGACAGACGGTCTGAGACAGACGGTCTGAGACAGACGGTCTGAGACAGACGGTCTGAGACAGACGGTCTGAGACAGACGTCTGAGACAGACGGTCTGAGACAGACGGTCTGAGACAGACGGGACGAGATAGACGGTCTGAGACCGAGGGGACGAGGTAGACGGACTGAGACAGACGGTCTGAGGCAGACGGGACGAGATAGACGGTCTGAGACAGACGGTCTGAGACAGACGGTCTGAGACAGACGGCCTGAGACAGACGGCCTGAAACAGACGGCCTGAGACAGACGGCATGAGACAGACGGTCTGAGACAGACGGTCTGAGACAGACGGTCTGAGACAGACGGTCTGAGACAGACGGTCTGAGACAGACGGTCTGAGACAGACGGTCTGAGACAGACGGTCTGAGACAGACGGTCTGAGACAGACGGTCTGAGACAGACGGTCTGAGACCGACGGTCTGAGACAGACGGTCTGACACAGATGTTCTGAGACAGACGGACTGAGACAGACGGACTGAGACAGACGGTTTGAGACAGACGGTCTGAGACAGTCCGTCTGAGACAGACGGTCTGAGACAGACGGTCTGAGACAGACGGTCTGAGACAGACGGCCTGAGACAGACGGCCTGAAACAGACGGCCTGAGACAGACGGCATGAGACAGACGGTCTGAGACAGACGGTC
Organism: Coelioxys conoideus; assembly: GCA_947623535.1. NCBI lineage: Eukaryota > Metazoa > Arthropoda > Insecta > Hymenoptera > Megachilidae > Coelioxys > Coelioxys conoideus. Next base: position 1,635,947 of record CANQJN010000021.1, on the reverse strand, counting down.
TGAGACAGACGGTCTGAGACAGACGTCTGAGATAGACGGTCTGAGACAGACGGTCTGAGACAGACGGTCTGAGACAGACGGTCTGAGACAGACGGTCTGAGACAGACGTCTGAGATAGACGGTCTGAGACAGACGGTCTGAGACAGACGGCCTGAGACAGACGATCTGAGACAGACGGTATGAAACAAACGGTATGAGACAGACGGGACGAGATAGACGGTCTGAGACCGAGGGGACGAGGTAGACGGGCTGAGCCAGACGGTCTGAGACTGACGGTCTGAGACAGACGGTCTGAGACAGACGGTCTGAGACAGACGGTCTGAGACAGACGGTGTGAGACAGACGGTCTGAGACAGACGGTCTGAGACAGACGGTCTGAGACAGACGGTCTGAGACAGACGGTCTGAGACAGACGTCTGAGACAGACGGTCTGAGACAGACGGTCTGAGACAGACGGGACGAGATAGACGGTCTGAGACCGAGGGGACGAGGTAGACGGACTGAGACAGACGGTCTGAGGCAGACGGGACGAGATAGACGGTCTGAGACAGACGGTCTGAGACAGACGGTCTGAGACAGACGGCCTGAGACAGACGGCCTGAAACAGACGGCCTGAGACAGACGGCATGAGACAGACGGTCTGAGACAGACGGTCTGAGACAGACGGTCTGAGACAGACGGTCTGAGACAGACGGTCTGAGACAGACGGTCTGAGACAGACGGTCTGAGACAGACGGTCTGAGACCGACGGTCTGAGACAGACGGTCTGACACAGATGTTCTGAGACAGACGGACTGAGACAGACGGACTGAGACAGACGGTTTGAGACAGACGGTCTGAGACAGTCCGTCTGAGACAGACGGTCTGAGACAGACGGTCTGAGACAGACGGTCTGAGACAGACGGCCTGAGACAGACGGCCTGAAACAGACGGCCTGAGACAGACGGCATGAGACAGACGGTCTGAGACAGACGGTCTGAGACAGACGGTCTGAGACAGACGGTCTGAGACAGACGGTCTGAGACAGACGGTCTGAGACAGACGTCTGAGATAGACGGTCTGAGACAGACGGTCTGAGACAGACGGCCTGAGACAGACGATCTGAGACAGACGGTATGAAACAAACGGTCTGAGACAGACGGGACGAGATAGACGGTCTGAGACCGAGGGGACGAGGTAGACGGGCTGAGCCAGACGGTCTGAGACTGACGGTCTGAGACAGACGGTCTGAGACAGACGGTCTGAGACAGACGGTCTGAGACAGACGCCTGAGACAGACGGTCTGAGACAGACGGTCTGAGACAGACTGTCTGAGACAGACGGTCTGAGACAGACGGTCTGAGACAGACGGCCTGAGACAGACGATCTGAGACAGACGGTATGAAACAAACGGCCTGAGACAGACGGGACGAGATAGACGGTCTGAGACCGAGGGGACGAGGTAGACGGGCTGAGCCAGACGGTCTGAGGCAGACGGGACGAGATAGACGGTCTGAGACCGAGGGGAGGAGGTAGACGGGCTGAGACAGATGTTCTGAGACAGGCGGTCGGAGACAGGCGGTCCGAGACAGATGTTCTGAGGAAGGTGGTCCGAGACAGACGGACTGAGACAGACGGTCTGACAGACGGACAGGGTCAGGCGAACAGACGCTGCCCAATAGCGGCAGGCGGATTGAGACGGACGGGCTGAGACAGACGGTCTGAGACAGACGGTCTGAGACAGACGGTCTGAGACAGGCGGTCTGGGCAGGCGGTCTGAGACAGACGGTCTGAGACAGACGGTCTGAGACCGACGGTCTGAGACAGACGGTCTGAGACAGACGGCCTGAGACAGACGGCCTGAAACAGACGGCCTGAGACAGACGGCATGAGACAGACGGTCTGAGACAGACGGTCTGAGACAGACGGTCTGAGACAGACGGTCTGAGACAGACGTCTGAGACAGACGGTCTGAGACAGACGGTATGAAACAAACGGTCTGAGACAGACGGGACGAGATAGACGGTCTGTGACCGAGGGGACGAGGTAGACGGGCGGAGACAGACGGTCTGAGGCAGACGGGACGAGATAGACGGTCTGAGACCGAGGGGACGAGGTAGACGGGCTGAGACAGACGGTATGAAACAGACGGTCTGAGATAGACGGGACGAGATAGACGGTCTGAGACAGACGGGACGATATAGACGGTCTGAGAGCGAGGGGCCGAGGTAGACGGGCTGAGACAGATGTTCTGAGACAGGCGGTCTGAGACAGACGGTCTGAGACAGACGGTCTGAGACAGATGTTCTGAGACAGGCGGTCGGAGACAGGCGGTCCGAGACAGATGTTCTGAGACAGGCGGTCGGAGACAGGCGGTCCGAGACAGATGTTCTGAGACAGACGGTCTGAGACAGACGATCTGAGGCAGACGTCTGAGACAGACGGTCTGAGACAGACGGTCTGAGACAGACGGTCTGAGACAGACGGGACGAGATAGACGGTCTGAGACCGAGGGGACGAGGTAGACGGGCTGAGACAGACGGTCTGAGGCAGACGGGACGAGATAGACGGACTGAGACCGAGGGGACGAGGTAGACGGGCTGAGACAGACGGTATGAAACAGACGGTCTGAGATAGACGGGACGAGATAGACGGTCTGAGACCGAGGGGACGAGGTAGACGGGCTGAGACAGATGTTCTGAGACAGGCGGTCGGAGACAGGCGGTCGGAGACAGGCGGTCCGAGACAGATGTTCTGAGACAGGCGGTCGGAGACAGGCGGTCCGAGACAGATGTTCTGAGACAGACGGTCTGCGACAGACGATCTGAGGCAGACGGTCTGAGACCGACGGGCCGAGATAGACGGTCTGAGACAGATGATCTGAAGCAGACGCTCTGAGACAGACGGTCTGAGACAGACGGTCTGAGACAGACGGTCTGAGACAGCTGGTCTGAGACAGACGGCCTGAGACAGACGATCTGAGACAGACGGTATGAAACAAACGGTCTGAGACAGACGGGACGAGATAGACGGTCTGAGACCGAGGGGACGAGGTAGACGGGCTGAGACAGACGGTCTGAGGCAGACGGGACGAGATAGACGGTCTGAGACCGAGGGGTCGAGGTAGACGGGCTGAGACAGACGGTATGAAACAGACGGTCTGAGATAGACGGGACGAGATAGACGGTCTGAGACCGAGGGGACGAGGTAGACGGGCTGAGACAGATGTTCTGAGACAGGCGGTCGGAGACAGGCGGTCCGAGACAGATGTTCTGAGTCAGGCGGTCGGAGACAGGCGGTCCGAGACAGATGTTCTGAGACAGACGGTCTGAGACAGACGATCTGAGGCAGACGGTCTGAGACAGACGGTCTGAGACAGACGGTCTGAGACAGACGTTCTGCGGCCTACGGGCAGAGGTAGACGGGCTGAGACAGGCGATCTGAGACAGACGATCTGAGACAGACGTTCTGTGACAGACGATCTGAGACAGACGGGCTGTGATAGACGGGCTGAGACAGACGGTCAGAGACAGACGGGCTGAGCTAGACGTTCTGAGACAGACGATCTGAGACAGGCGGTCTGCGACAGACGTTCTGCGGCCTACGGGCAGAGGTAGACGGGCTGAGACAGGCGATCTGAGACAGACGATCTGAGACAGACGTTCTGAGACAGACTATCTGAGAGAGACGGTCTGAGACAGACGGTCTGAGACAGACGGTCTGAGACAGACGGTCTGAGACAGACGGTCTGAGACAGACGGTAGGAGACAGCCGGTCTGAGACAGACGTTCTGCTGCCTACGGGCAGAGGTAGACGGGCTGAGACAGGCGATCTGAGACAGACGATCTGAGACAGACGTTCTGTGACAGACGATCTGAGACAGACGGGCTGTGATAGACGGGCTGAGACAGACGGTCAGAGACAGACGGGCTGAGCTAGACGTTCTGAGACAGACGATCTGAGACAGGCGGTCTGCGACAGACGGTCTGAGACAGACGGTCTGAGACAGACGGTTTGAGACAGACGGTCTGAGACAGACGGTCTGAGACAGACGGTCTGAGACAGACGGTCTGAGACAGACGGTCTGAGACAGACGGTCTGAGACAGACGGTCTGAGACAGACGGTCTGAGACAGACGGTCTGAGACAGATGTTCTGAGACAGGCGGTCTGAGACAGACGGTCTGAGACAGACGGACTGAGACAGACGGTCTGAGACAGACGGTCTGAGACAGACGGTCTGAGACAGACGTTCTGAGACAGACTATCTGAGAGAGACGGTCTGAGACAGACGGTCTGAGACAGACGGTCTGAGACAGACGGTCTGAGACAGACGGTCTGAGACAGACGGTCTGAGACAGACGGTAGGAGACAGCCGGTCTGAGACAGACGGTCTGAGACAGACGGTCTGAGACAGACGGTCTGAGACAGACGGTCTGAGACAGACGGTCTGAGACAGACGGTCTGAGACAGACGGTCTGAGACAGGCGGGCTGAGACAGACGGTCTGAGACAGGCGGGCTGAGACAGACGGTCTGAGACATCTGGTCTGAGACAGACGGTCTGAGACCGACGGGACGAGATAGACGGTCTGAGGCAGACGGTATGAAACAGACGGCCTGAGACAGACGGTATGAGGCAGACGGTCTGAGACAGGCGCTCTGAGACAGATGGTCTGAGACAGACGGTCTGAGACAGACGGTCTGAGACAGACGGGGTAAGACCAACGGTCTGAGACAGACGGTCTGACACAGACGGGACGAGATAGACGGTCTGAGGCAGACGGTATGAAACAGACGGCCTGATACAGACGGCATGAGACAGGCGGTCTGAGACAGACGGTCTGAGACAGACGGTCTGAGACAGACGGTCTGAGACAGACGGTCTGAGACAGACCGCCTGAGACCGACGGGACGAGATAGATGGTCTGAGACAGACGGTATGAAACAGACGTTCTGAGACAGACAGTATGAAACAGACGGTCTGAGACAGACGGGACGATATGGATGGTCTGAGACAGACGGTATGAAACAGATGGTCTGAGACAGACGGGACGATATAGACGGTCTGAGACCGAGGGGACGAGGTAGAAGGGCTGAGACAGCTGGTCTGAGACAGACGGTCTGAGACCGACGGGACGAGATAGACGGTCTGAGACGGACGGTATGAAACAAACGGCCTGAGACAGACGGTCTGAGGCAGACGGTCTGAGACAGGCGGTCTGAGACAGACGGTCTGAGACACACGGTCTGAGACAGGCGGTCTGAGACAGACGTTCTGAGACAGACGGCCTGAGACAGACGGTCTGAGACAGACGGTATGAAACAGACGGTCTGAGACAGACGGTATGAAACAAACGGTCTGAGACAGACGGGACGCGATAGACGGTCTGAGACCGAGGGGACGTGGTAGACGGGCTGAGACAGACGGTCTGAGGCAGACGGGACGAGATAGACGGTCTGAGACCGAGGGGACGAGGTAGACGGGCTGAGACGGACGGTCTGAGACAGACGGTCTGAGACCGACGGTCTGAGACAGACGGTCTGACACAGATGTTCTGAGACAGACGGCCTGAGACAGACGATCTGAGACAGACGGTATGAAACAAACGGTCTGAGACAGACGGGACGAGATAGACGGTCTGAGACCGAGGGGCCGAGGTAGACGGGCTGAGACAGACGGTCTGAGGCAGACGGGACGAGATAGACGGTCTGAGACCGAGGGGACGAGGTAGACGGGCTGAGACAGACGGTATGAAACAGACGGTCTGAGATAGACGGGACGAGATAGACGGTCTGAGACCGAGGGGACGAGGTAGAAGGGCTGAGACAGCTGGTCTGAGACAGACGGACTGAGACCGACGGGACGAGATAGACGGTCTGAGACAGACGGTATGAAACAAACGGCGTGAGACAGACGGTCTGAGGCAGACGGTCTGAGACAGGCGGTCTGAGACAGACGGTCTGAGACACACGGTCTGAGACAGGCGGTCTGAGACAGACGTTCTGAGACAGACGGCCTGAGACAGACGGTCTGAGACAGACGGTATGAAACAGACGGTCTGAGACAGACGGTATGAAACAAACGGTCTGAGACAGACGGGACGCGATAGACGGTCTGAGACCGAGGGGACGTGGTAGACGGGCTGAGACAGACGGTCTGAGGCAGACGGGACGAGATAGACGGTCTGAGACCGAGGGGACGAGGTAGACGGGCTGAGACGGACGGTCTGAGACAGACGGTCTGAGACCGACGGTCTGAGACAGACGGTCTGACACAGATGTTCTGAGACAGACGGCCTGAGACAGACGATCTGAGACAGACGGTATGAAACAAACGGTCTGAGACAGACGGGACGAGATAGACGGTCTGAGACCGAGGGGCCGAGGTAGACGGGCTGAGACAGACGGTCTGAGGCAGACGGGACGAGATAGACGGTCTGAGACCGAGGGGACGAGGTAGACGGGCTGAGACAGACGGTATGAAACAGACGGTCTGAGATAGACGGGACGAGATAGACGGTCTGAGACCGAGGGGACGAGGTAGACGGGCTGAGACAGATGTTCTGAGACAGGCGGTCGAAGACAGGCGGTCCGAGACAGATGTTCTGAGACAGGCGGTCGGAGACAGACGGTCTGAGACAGACGGTCTGAGACAGACGGTCCGAGACCGACGGTCTGAGACAGACGGTCTGAGACAGACGGTCTGAGACAGACGGTCTGAGACAGACGGTCTGAGACAGACGGTCTGAGACAGACGGTCTGAGACAGACGGTATGAAACAAACGGTCTGAGACAGACGGGACGCGATAGACGGTCTGAGACCGAGGGGACGTGGTAGACGGGCTGAGACAGACGGTCTGAGGCAGACGGGACGAGATAGACGGTCTGAGACCGAGGGGACGAGGTAGACGGGCTGAGACAGACGGTCTGAGACAGACGGTCTGAGACAGACGGTCTGAGACAGACGGTCTGAGACAGACGGCCTGAGACAGACGATCTGAGACAGACGGTATGAAACAAACGGTCTGAGACAGACGGGACGAGATAGACGGTCTGAGACCGAGGGGACGAGGTAGACGGGCTGAGACAGACGGTCAGAGGCAGACGGGACGATATAGACGGTCTGAGACCGAGGGGACGAGGTAGACGTGCTGAGACAGACGGTATGAAACAGACGGTCTGAGATAGACGGCACGAGATAGACGGTCTGAGACCGAGGGGACGAGGTAGACGGGCTGAGACAGATGTTCTGAGACAGGCGGTCGAAGACAGGCGGTCCGAGACAGATGCTCTGAGACAGGCTGTCGGAGACAGGCGGTCCGAGACAGATGTTCTGAGACAGACGGTCTGAGACAGACGATCTGAGGCAGACGGTCTGAGACCGACGGGCCGAGATGGACGGGCTGAGACAGATGATCTGAGGCAGACGGTCTGAGACAGACGGTCTGAGACAGACGGTCTGAGACAGACGGTCTGAGACAGACGGTCTGAGACAGACGGTCTGAGACAGACGGTCTGAGACAGACGGTCTGAGACAGACGGTCTGAGACAGACGGTCTGAGACAGACGGTCTGAGACAGCTGGTCTGAGACAGACGGCCTGAGACAGACGATCTGAGACAGACGGTATGAAACAAACGGTCTGAGACAGACGGGACGAGATAGACGGTCTGAGACCGAGGGGACGAGAGAGACGGTCTGAGACATACGGTCTGAGACAGGCGGTCTGAGACAGACGAATTGAGACAGACGGTCTGAGACAGACGAATTGAGACAGACGGTCTGAGATGGACGGTCTGAGACAGGCGGTCTGAGACGGACGGTCTGAGACAGACGGTCTGAGACGGACGGACTGAGTCTGACGGTCTGAGACAGACGGACAGGGACAGACGGACTGAGACAGACGAATTGAGACAGACGGTCTGAGACAGACGGTCTGAGACAGACGGTCTGAGACAGACGGTCTGAGACAGACGGTCTGAGACAGACGGTCTGAGACAGACGGTCTGAGACAGACGGTCTGAGACAGACGGTCTGAGACAGACGGTTTGAGACAGACGGTCTGAGACAGACGGTCTGAGACAGACGGTCTGAGACAGACGGTCTGAGACAGATGGTCTGAGACAGACGGTCTGAGACAGACGGTCTGAGACAGACGGTCTGAGACCGACGGTCTGAGACAGACGGTCTGAGACCGACGGTCTGAGACAGACGGTCTGAGACAGTCGGTGTGAGACAGACGGTCTGAGATAGACGGTCTGAGACGGACGGACTGAGTCTGACGGTCTGAGACAGACGGACAGGGACAGACGGTCTGAGACAGACGGTCTGAGACAGACGGTCTGAGACAGACGGTCTGAGACAGACGGTCTGAGACAGACGGTCTGAGACAGACGGTCTGAGACAGACGGCCTGAGACAGACGGCCTGAAACAGACGGCCTGAGACAGACGGCATGAGACAGACGGTCGGAGACAGACGGTCTGAGACAGACGGTCTGAGACAGACGGTCTGAGACAGACGGTGTGAGACAGACGGTCTGAGACAGACGGTCTGAGACAGACGGTCTGAGACAGACGGTCTGAGACAGACGGTCTGAGACAGACGGTCTGAGACAGACGGTCTGAGACAGACGTCTGAGACAGACGGTTTGAGACAGACGGTCTGAGACAGACGGTCTGAGACAGACGGCCTGAGACAGACGATCTGAGACAGACGGTATGAAACAAACGGTCTGAGACAGACGGGACGAGATAGACGGTCTGAGACCGAGGGGACGAGGTAGACGGGCTGAGACAGACGGTCTGAGGCAGACGGGACGAGATAGACGGTCTGAGACCGAGGGGACGAGGTAGACGGGCTGAGACAGACGGTATGAAACAAACGGTCTGAGACAGACGGGACGAGATAGACGGTCTGAGACCGAGGGGACGAGGTAGACGGGCTGAGACAGATGTTCTGAGACAGGCGGTCGGAGACAGGCGGTCCGAGACAGATGTTCTGAGGAAGGTGGTCTGAGACAGACGGACTGAGACAGACGGTCTGAGACAGCCGGTCTGAGACAGACGGCCTGAGACAGACGGCCTGAAACAGACGGCCTGAGACAGACGGCATGAGACAGACGGTCTGTGACAGACGGTCTGAGACAGACGGTCTGAGACAGACGGTCTGAGACAGACGTCTGAGACAGACGGTCTGAGACAGACGGTCTGAGACAGACGGCCTGAGACAGACGGCCTGAAACAGACGGCCTGAGACAGACGGCATGAGACAGACGGTCTGAGACAGACGGTCTGAGACAGACGGTCTGAGACAGACGGTCTGAGACAGACGGTCTGAGACAGACGGTCTGAGACAGACGGTCTGAGACAGACGGTCTGAGACAGACGGTCTGAGACAGACGGTCTGAGACAGACGGTCTGAGACAGACGGTCTGAGACAGACGGTCTGAGACAGACGGTCTGAGACAGACGATCTGTGACAGACGGTATGAAACAAACGGTCTGAGACAGGCGGTCTGAGACAGACGGACAGGGTCAGGCGAACAGACGCTGCCCGATAGCGGCAGGCGGATTGAGACAGACGGGCTGAGACAGACGGTCTGAGACAGCCGGTCTGAGACAGACGGTCTGAGACCGACGGTCTGAGACAGACGGTCTGACACAGATGTTCTGAGACAGACGGACTGAGACAGACGGTCCGAGACAGACGGTCTGAGACATACGGTCTGAGACAGGCGGTCTGAGACAGACGAATTGAGACAGACGTTCTGAGACAGACGAATTGAGACAGTCCGTCTGAGGCAGACGGTCTGAGACAGACGGTCTGAGACAGACGGTCTGAGACAGACGGTCTGAGACCGACGGTCTGAGACCGACGGTCTGAGACAGACGGTCTGAGACAGACGTCTGAGACAGACGGTCTGAGACAGTCGGTCTGAGACAGACGAATTGAGACAGACGTTCTGAGACAGACGAATTGAGACAGTCCGTCTGAGGCAGACGGTCTGAGACAGACGGTCTGAGACAGACGGTCTGAGACAGACGGTCTGAGACCGACGGTCTGAGACCGACGGTCTGAGACAGACGGTCTGAGACAGACGTCTGAGACAGACGGTCTGAGACAGTCGGTCTGAGACAGACGGTCTGAGACCGACGGTCTGAGACAGACGGTCTGAGACAGACGGTCTGAGACAGACGGTCTGAGACAGTCGGTGTGAGACAGACGGTCTGAGACAGACGGTCTGAGACGGACGGACTGAGTCTGACGGTCTGAGACAGACGGACAGGGACAGACGGTCTGAGACAGACGAATTGAGACAGACGGTCTGAGACAGACGGTCTGAGACAGACGGTCTGAGACAGACGGTCTGAGACAGACGGTCTGAGACAGACGGTCTGAGACAGACGGTCTGAGACAGACGGTCTGAGACAGACGGTCTGAGACAGACGGCCTGAGACAGACGGCCTGAAACAGACGGCCAGAGACAGACGGCATGAGACAGACGGTCTGAGACAGACGGTCTGAGACAGACGGTCTGAGACAGACGGTCTGAGACAGACGGTGTGAGACAGACGGTCTGAGACAGACGGTCTGAGACAGACGGTCTGAGACAGACGTCTGAAACAGACGGGACGAGATAGACGGTCTGAGACCGAGGGGACGAGGTAGACGGACTGAGACAGACGGTCTGAGGCAGACGGGATGAGATAGACGGTCTGAGACCGAGGGGACGAGGTAGACGGGCTGAGACAGATGTTCTGAGACAGGCGGTCGGAGACAGGCGGTCCGAGACAGATGTTCTGAGGAAGGTGGTCTGAGACAGACGGACTGAGACAGACGGTCTGAGACAGACGGACAGGGTCAGGCGAACAGACGCTGCCCGATAGCGGCAGGCGGATTGAGACGGACGGGCTGAGACAGACGGTCTGAGACAGCCGGTCTGAGACAGACGGTCTGAGACCGACGGTCTGAGACAGACGGTCTGACACAGATGTTCTGAGACAGACGGACTGAGACAGACGGACTGAGACAGACGGTTTGAGACAGACGGTCTGAGACAGTCCGTCTGAGACAGACGGTCTGAGACAGACGGTCTGAGACAGACGGTCTGAGACAGACGGCCTGAGACAGACGGCCTGAAACAGACGGCCTGAGACAGACGGCATGAGACAGACGGTCTGAGACAGACGGTCTGAGACAGACGGTCTGAGACAGACGGTCTGAGACAGACGGTCTGAGACAGACGGTATGAAACAAACGGTCTGAGACAGACGGGACGAGATAGACGGTCTGAGACCGAGGGGACGAGGTAGACGGGCTGAGCCAGACGGTCTGAGACTGACGGTCTGAGACAGACGGTCTGAGACAGACGGTCTGAGACAGACGGTCTGAGACAGACGTCTGAGACAGACGGTCTGAGACAGACGGTCTGAGACAGACGGTCTGAGACAGACGGCCTGAGACAGACGTCTGAGACAGACGGTCTGAGACAGACGGTCTGAGACAGACGGCCTGAGACAGACGATCTGAGACAGACGGTATGAAACAAACGGTCTGAGACAGACGGGACGAGATAGACGGTCTGAGACCGAGGGGACGAGGTAGACGGGCTGAGCCAGACGGTCTGAGGCAGACGGGACGAGATAGACGGTCTGAGACCGAGGGGAGGAGGTAGACGGGCTGAGACAGATGTTCTGAGACAGGCGGTCGGAGACAGGCGGCCCGAGACAGATGTTCTGAGGAAGGTGGTCCGAGACAGACGGACTGAGACAGACGGTCTGAGACAGACGGACAGGGTCAGTCGAACAGACGCTGCCCAATAGCGGCAGGCGGATTGAGACGGACGGGCTGAGACAGACGGTCTGAGACAGACGGTCTGAGACAGACGGTCTGAGACAGGCGGTCTGGGCAGGCGGTCTGAGACAGACGGTCTGAGACAGACGGTCTGAGACCGACGGTCTGAGACAGACGGTCTGAGACAGACGGCCTGAGACAGACGGCCTGAAACAGACGGCCTGAGACAGACGGCATGAGACAGACGGTCTGAGACAGACGGTCTGAGACAGACGGTCTGAGACAGACGGTCTGAGACAGACGTCTGAGACAGACGGTCTGAGACAGACGGTATGAAACAAACGGTCTGAGACAGACGGGACGAGATAGACGGTCTGAGACCGAGGGGACGAGGTAGACGGGCGGAGACAGACGGTCTGAGGCAGACGGGACGAGATAGACGGTCTGAGACCGAGGGGACGAGGTAGACGGGCTGAGACAGACGGTATGAAACAGACGGTCTGAGATAGACGGGACGAGATAGACGGTCTGAGACCGAGGGGACGAGGTAGACGGGCTGAGACAGATGTTCTGAGACAGGCGGTCGGAGACAGGCGGTCCGAGACAGATGTTCTGAGACAGGCGGTCCGAGACAGATGTTCTGAGACAGACGGTCTGAGACAGACGATCTGAGGCAGACGGTCTGAGACCGACGGGCCGAGATAGACGGGCTGAGACAGATGATCTGAGGCAGACGGTCTGAGACAGACGGTCTGAGACAGACGGTCTGAGACAGACGGTCTGAGACAGACGGTCTGAGACAGACGGTCTGAGACAGCTGGTCTGAGACAGACGGTCTGAGACCCACGGGACGAGATAGACGGTCTGAGACAGACGGTATGAAACAGACGTTCTGAGACAGACGATCTGAGACTGGCGGTCTGAGACAGACGGTCTGAGACAGACGGTCTGAGACAGCTGGTCTGCGACAGACCGCCTGAGACCGACGGGACGAGATAGACGGTCTGAGACAGACGGTATGAAACAGACGTTCTGAGACAGACAGTATGAAACAGACGGTCTGAGACAGACGGGACGATATAGACGGTCTGAGACAGACGGTCTGAGACAGACGGTATGAGACCGACGGGACGAGATAGACGGTGTGAGACAGACGGTATGAAACAAACGGCCTGAGACAGACGGTCTGAGGCAGACGGTCTGAGACAGGCGGTCTGAGACAGACGGTCTGAGACACACGGTCTGAGACAGACGGTCTGAGACAGACGTTCTGAGACAGACGGCCTGAGACAGACGGTCTGAGACAGACGGTATGAAACAGACGGTCTGAGACAGACGGGACGATATAGACGGTCTGAGAGCGAGGGGCCGAGGTAGACGGGCTGAGACAGATGTTCTGAGACAGGCGGTCTGAGACAGACGGTCTGAGACAGACGGTCTGAGACAGATGTTCTGAGACAGGCGGTCGGAGACAGGCGGTCCGAGACAGATGTTCTGAGACAGGCGGTCGGAGACAGGCGGTCCGAGACAGGCGGCCTGAGACAGACGGCCTGAAACAGACGGCCAGAGACAGACGGCATGAGACAGACGGTCTGAGACAGACGGTCTGAGACAGACGGTCTGAGACAGACGGTCTGAGACAGACGGTGTGAGACAGACGGTCTGAGACAGACGGTCTGAGACAGACGGTCTGAGACAGACGTCTGAGACAGACGGGACGAGATAGACGGTCTGAGACCGAGGGGACGAGGTAGACGGACTGAGACAGACGGTCTGAGGCAGACGGGATGAGATAGACGGTCTGAGACCGAGGGGACGAGGTAGACGGGCTGAGACAGATGTTCTGAGACAGGCGGTCGGAGACAGGCGGTCCGAGACAGATGTTCTGAGGAAGGTGGTCTGAGACAGACGGACTGAGACAGACGGTCTGAGACAGACGGACAGGGTCAGGCGAACAGACGCTGCCCGATAGCGGCAGGCGGATTGAGACGGACGGGCTGAGACAGACGGTCTGAGACAGCCGGTCTGAGACAAACGGTCTGAGACCGACGGTCTGAGACAGACGGTCTGACACAGATGTTCTGAGACAGACGGACTGAGACAGACGGACTGAGACAGACGGTTTGAGACAGACGGTCTGAGACAGTCCGTCTGAGACAGACGGTCTGAGACAGACGGTCTGAGACAGACGGTCTGAGACAGACGGCCTGAGACAGACGGCCTGAAACAGACGGCCTGAGACAGACGGCATGAGACAGACGGTCTGAGACAGACGGTCTGAGACAGACGGTCTGAGACAGACGGTCTGAGACAGACGGTCTGAGACAGACGGTATGAAACAAACGGTCTGAGACAGACGGGACGAGATAGACGGTCTGAGACCGAGGGGACGAGGTAGACGGGCTGAGCCAGACGGTCTGAGACTGACGGTCTGAGACAGACGGTCTGAGACAGACGGTCTGAGACAGACGGTCTGAGACAGACGTCTGAGACAGACGGTCTGAGACAGACGGTCTGAGACAGACGGTCTGAGACAGACGGCCTGAGACAGACGTCTGAGACAGACGGTCTGAGACAGACGGTCTGAGACAGACGGCCTGAGACAGACGATCTGAGACAGACGGTATGAAACAAACGGTCTGAGACAGACGGGACGAGATAGACGGTCTGAGACCGAGGGGACGAGGTAGACGGGCTGAGCCAGACGGTCTGAGGCAGACGGGACGAGATAGACGGTCTGAGACCGAGGGGAGGAGGTAGACGGGCTGAGACAGATGTTCTGAGACAGGCGGTCGGAGACAGGCGGTCCGAGACAGATGTTCTGAGGAAGGTGGTCCGAGACAGACGGACTGAGACAGACGGTCTGAGACAGACGGACAGGGTCAGTCGAACAGACGCTGCCCAATAGCGGCAGGCGGATTGAGACGGACGGGCTGAGACAGACGGTCTGAGACAGACGGTCTGAGACAGACGGTCTGAGACAGGCGGTCTGGGCAGGCGGTCTGAGACAGACGGTCTGAGACAGACGGTCTGAGACCGACGGTCTGAGACAGACGGTCTGAGACAGACGGCCTGAGACAGACGGCCTGAAACAGACGGCCTGAGACAGACGGCATGAGACAGACGGTCTGAGACAGACGGTCTGAGACAGACGGTCTGAGACAGACGGTCTGAGACAGACGTCTGAGACAGACGGTCTGAGACAGACGGTATGAAACAAACGGTCTGAGACAGACGGGACGAGATAGACGGTCTGAGACCGAGGGGACGAGGTAGACGGGCGGAGACAGACGGTCTGAGGCAGACGGGACGAGATAGACGGTCTGAGACCGAGGGGACGAGGTAGACGGGCTGAGACAGACGGTATGAAACAGACGGTCTGAGATAGACGGGACGAGATAGACGGTCTGAGACCGAGGGGACGAGGTAGACGGGCTGAGACAGATGTTCTGAGACAGGCGGTCGGAGACAGGCGGTCCGAGACAGATGTTCTGAGACAGGCGGTCCGAGACAGATGTTCTGAGACAGACGGTCTGAGACAGACGATCTGAGGCAGACGGTCTGAGACCGACGGGCCGAGATAGACGGGCTGAGACAGATGATCTGAGGCAGACGGTCTGAGACAGACGGTCTGAGACAGACGGTCTGAGACAGACGGTCTGAGACAGACGGTCTGAGACAGACGGTCTGAGACAGCTGGTCTGAGACAGACGGTCTGAGACCCACGGGACGAGATAGACGGTCTGAGACAGACGGTATGAAACAGACGTTCTGAGACAGACGATCTGAGACTGGCGGTCTGAGACAGACGGTCTGAGACAGACGGTCTGAGACAGCTGGTCTGCGACAGACCGCCTGAGACCGACGGGACGAGATAGACGGTCTGAGACAGACGGTATGAAACAGACGTTCTGAGACAGACAGTATGAAACAGACGGTCTGAGACAGACGGGACGATATAGACGGTATGAGACAGACGGTCTGAGACAGACGGTATGAGACCGACGGGACGAGATAGACGGTGTGAGACAGACGGTATGAAACAAACGGCCTGAGACAGACGGTCTGAGGCAGACGGTCTGAGACAGGCGGTCTGAGACAGACGGTCTGAGACACACGGTCTGAGACAGACGGTCTGAGACAGACGTTCTGAGACAGACGGCCTGAGACAGACGGTCTGAGACAGACGGTATGAAACAGACGGTCTGAGACAGACGGGACGATATAGACGGTCTGAGAGCGAGGGGCCGAGGTAGACGGGCTGAGACAGATGTTCTGAGACAGGCGGTCTGAGACAGACGGTCTGAGACAGACGGTCTGAGACAGATGTTCTGAGACAGGCGGTCGGAGACAGGCGGTCCGAGACAGATGTTCTGAGACAGGCGGTCGGAGACAGGCGGTCCGAGACAGGCGGTCCGAGACAGATGTTCTGAGACAGACGGTCTGAGACAGATGATCTGAGGCAGACGGTCTGAGACAGACGTCTGAGACAGACGGTCTGAGACAGACGGTCTGAGACAGACGGTCTGAGACAGACGGTCTGAGACAGACGGTCTGAGACAGACGGGACGAGATAGACGGTCTGAGACCGAGGGGACGAGGTAGACGGGCTGAGACAGACGGTCTGAGGCAGACGGGACGAGATAGACGGTCTGAGACCGAGGGGACGAGGTAGACGGGCTGAGACAGACGGTATGAAACAGACGGTCTGAGATAGACGGGACGAGATAGACGGTCTGAGACCGAGGGGACGAGGTAGACGGGCTGAGACAGATGTTCTGAGACAGGCGGTCGGAGACAGGCGGTCGGAGACAGGCGGTCCGAGACAGATGTTCTGAGACAGGCGGTCGGAGACAGGCGGTCCGAGACAGATGTTCTGAGACAGACGGTCTGAGACAGACGATCTGAGGCAGACGGTCTGAGACCGACGGGCCGAGATAGACGGTCTGAGACAGATGATCTGAAGCAGACGGTCTGAGACAGACGGTCTGAGACAGACGGTCTGAGACAGACGGTCTGAGACAGACGGTCTGAGACAGCTGGTCTGAGACAGACGGCCTGAGACAGACGATCTGAGACAGACGGTATGAAACAAACGGTCTGAGACAGACGGGACGAGATAGACGGTCTGAGACCGAGGGGACGAGGTAGACGGGCTGAGACAGACGGTCTGAGGCAGACGGGACGAGATAGACGGTCTGAGACCGAGGGGTCGAGGTAGACGGGCTGAGACAGACGGTATGAAACAGACGGTCTGAGATAGACGGGACGAGATAGACGGTCTGAGACCGAGGGGACGAGGTAGACGGGCTGAGACAGATGTTCTGAGGCAGACGGGACGAGATAGACGGTCTGAGACCGAGGGGAGGAGGTAGACGGGCTGAGACAGATGTTCTGAGACAGGCGGTCGGAGACAGGCGGTCCGAGACAGATGTTCTGAGGAAGGTGGTCCGAGACAGACGGACTGAGACAGACGGTCTGAGACAGACGGTCTGAGACAGACGGTCTGAGACAGACGGTCTGAGACAGACGGTCTGAGACAGACGGTCTGAGACAGACGGTCTGAGACAGACGTTCTGCGGCCTACGGGCAGAGGTAGACGGGCTGAGACAGGCGATCTGAGACAGACGATCTGAGACAGACGTTCTGTGACAGACGATCTGAGACAGACGGGCTGTGATAGACGGGCTGAGACAGACGGTCTGAGACAGACGGTCTGAGACAGACGGTCTGAGACAGACGGTCTGAGACAGACGGTCTGAGACAGATGTTCTGAGACAGGCGGTCTGAGACAGACGGTCTGAGACAGACGGTCTGAGACAGACGATCTGAGACTGGCGGTCTGAGACAGACGGTCTGAGACAGACGGTCTGAAACAGGCGGTCTGAGACAGGCGTTCTGAGACAGACGATCTGAGACAGACGGGCTGTAATAGACGGGCCGAGACAGACGGTCTGAGACAGACGGCCTGAGACAGACGGCCTGAAACAGACGGCCTGATACAGACGGCATGAGACAGACGGTCTGAGACAGACGGTCTGAGACAGACGGTCTGAGACAGACGGTCTGAGACAGACGGTCTGACACAGACGGTCTGAGACAGACGGTCTGAGACAGACGGTCTGAGACAGACGGTCTGAGACAGACGGTCTGAGACAGACGTCTGAGACAGACGGTCTGAGACAGACGGTCTGAGACAGACGGTCTGAGACAGACGGTCTGAGACAGACGGTTTGAGACAGACGGTCTGAGACAGTCCGTCTGAGACAGACGGTCTGAGACAGACGGTCTGAGACAGAGGGTCTGAGACAGACGGTCTGAGACAGACGGTCTGAGACAGACGGTCTGAGACAGACGGTCTGAGACAGACGGTCTGAGACAGTCGGTCTGAGACAGACGGGGTGAGACAGACATTCTGAGACGGACGGACTGAGTCTGACGGTCTGAGACAGACGGACAGGGACAGACGGACTGAGACAGACGAATTGAGACAGACGGTCTGAGACAGACGGTCTGAGACAGACGGTCTGAGACCGACGGTCTGAGACAGACGGTCTGAGGCAGACGGTCTGAGACAGACGGTCTGAGACAGACGGTCTGAGACAGTCGGTCTGAGACAGACGGTCTGAGACAGACGGTCTGAGACGGACGGACTGAGTCTGACGGTCTGAGACAGACGGACAGGGACAGACGGTCTGAGACAGACGAATTGAGACAGACGGTCTGAGACAGACGGTCTGAGACAGACGAATTGAGACAGACGGTCTGAGACAGACGAATTGAGACAGACGGTCTGAGACAGATGGTCTGAGACAGACGGTCTGAGACAGACGGTCTGATACAGACGGTCTGAGACAGACGGTCTGAGACAGCCGGTCCGAGACAGATGTTCTGAGGAAGGTGGTCTGAGACAGACGGACTGAGACAGACGGTCTGAGACAGACGGACAGGGTCAGGCGAACAGACGCTGCCCGATAGCGGCAGGCGGATTGAGACGGACGGGCTGAGACAGACGGTCTGAGACAGCCGGTCTGAGACAGACGGTCTGAGACCGACGGTCTGAGACAGACGGTCTGACACAGATGTTCTGAGACAGACGGACTGAGACAGACGGACTGAGACAGACGGTTTGAGACAGACGGTCTGAGACAGTCCGTCTGAGACAGACGGTCTGAGACAGACGGTCTGAGACAGACGGTCTGAGACAGACGGCCTGAGACAGACGGCCTGAAACAGACGGCCTGAGACAGACGGCATGAGACAGACGGTCTGAGACAGACGGTCTGAGACAGACGGTCTGAGACAGACGGTCTGAGACAGACGGTATGAAACAAACGGTCTGAGACAGACGGGACGAGATAGACGGTCTGAGACCGAGGGGACGAGGTAGACGGGCTGAGCCAGACGGTCTGAGACTGACGGTCTGAGACAGACGGTCTGAGACAGACGGTCTGAGACAGACGGTCTGAGACAGACGTCTGAGACAGACGGTCTGAGACAGACGGTCTGAGACAGACGGTCTGAGACAGACGGCCTGAGACAGACGTCTGAGACAGACGGTCTGAGACAGACGGTCTGAGACAGACGGCCTGAGACAGACGATCTGAGACAGACGGTATGAAACAAACGGTCTGAGACAGACGGGACGAGATAGACGGTCTGAGACCGAGGGGACGAGGTAGACGGGCTGAGCCAGACGGTCTGAGGCAGACGGGACGAGATAGACGGTCTGAGACCGAGGGGAGGAGGTAGACGGGCTGAGACAGATGTTCTGAGACAGGCGGTCGGAGACAGGCGGTCCGAGACAGATGTTCTGAGGAAGGTGGTCCGAGACAGACGTCTGAGACAGACGGTCTGAGACAGACGGTCTGAGACAGACGGCCTGAGACAGACGATCTGAGACAGACGGTATGAAACAAACGGGCTGAGACAGACGGTCTGAGACAGACGGTCTGAGACAGACGGTCTGAGACAGGCGGTCTGGGCAGGCGGTCTGAGACAGACGGTCTGAGACAGACGGTCTGAGACCGACGGTCTGAGACAGACGGTCTGAGACAGACGGCCTGAGACAGACGGCCTGAAACAGACGGCCTGAGACAGACGGCATGAGACAGACGGTCTGAGACAGACGGTCTGAGACAGACGGTCTGAGACAGACGGTCTGAGACAGACGTCTGAGACAGACGGTCTGAGACAGACGGTATGAAACAAACGGTCTGAGACAGACGGGACGAGATAGACGGTCTGAGACCGAGGGGACGAGGTAGACGGGCGGAGACAGACGGTCTGAGGCAGACGGGACGAGATAGACGGTCTGAGACCGAGGGGACGAGGTAGACGGGCTGAGACAGACGGTCTGAGACAGACGGTCTGAGACAGACGGTCTGAGACAGGCGGTCCGAGACAGATGTTCTGAGACAGGCGGTCGGAGACAGGCGGTCCGAGACAGGCGGTCCGAGACAGATGTTCTGAGACAGACGGTCTGAGACAGACGATCTGAGGCAGACGGTCTGAGACAGACGTCTGAGACAGACGGTCTGAGACAGACGGTCTGAGACAGACGGTCTGAGACAGACGGTCTGAGACAGACGGTCTGAGACAGACGGTCTGAGACAGACGGTCTGAGACAGCCGGTCTGAGACAGGCGGTCTGAGACAGACGAATTGAGACAGACGGTCTGAGACAGACGGTCTGAGACAGACGGTATGAGACAGACGGTCTGAGACAGCCGGTCCGAGACAGACGGATTGAGACAGACCGCCTGAGGAAGGTGGTCTGAGACAGATGTTCTGAGACAGACGGGCTGAGACCGACGGGCTGAGACAGACGTTCTGAGACAGACTATCTGAGACAGACGGTCTGAGACAGACGGTCTGAGACAGACGGTCTGAGACAGACGGTCTGAGACAGACGGTCTGAGACAGACGGTCTGAGACAGACGGTCTGAGACAGACGGTCTGAGACAGACGGTCTGAGACAGACGGTCTGAGACAGTCGGTCTGAGACAGACGGTCTGAGACAGACGGTCTGAGACGGACGGACTGAGTCTGACGGTGTGAGACAGACGGACAGGGACAGACGGACTGAGACAGACGGTCTGAGACAGACGGTCAGAGACAGACGGACTGAGACAGACGGTCTGAGACAGACGGTCGGTGACAGACGAATTGAGACAGACGGTCTGAGACAGACGAATTGAGACAGACGGTCTGAGACAGATGGTCTGAGACAGACGGTCTGAGACAGACGGTCTGATACAGACGGTCTGAGACAGACCGTCTGAGACAGCCGGTCCGAGACAGACGGATTGAGACAGACCGCCTGAGGAAGGCGGTCTGAGACAGACGGTCTGAGACAGACGGTCTGAGACAGTCCGTCTGAGGCAGACGGTCTGAGACAGACGGTCTGAGACAGACGGTCTGAGACAGACGGTCTAAGACAGACGGTCTGAGACAGACGGTCTGAGACAGACGGTCTGAGACAGCCGGTCTGAGACAGGCGGTCTGAGACAGGCGGTCTGAGACAGGCGGTCTGAGACAGACGGTCTGAGACAGACGGTCTGAGACCGACGGTCTGAGACAGACGGTCTGAGGCAGACGGTCTGAGACAGACGGTCTGAGACAGACGGTCCGAGACAGATGTTCTGAGGAAGGTGGTCTGAGACAGACGGACTGAGACAGACGGTCTGAGACAGACGGACAGGGTCAGGCGAACAGACGCTGCCCGATAGCGGCAGGCGGATTGAGACGGACGGGCTGAGACAGACGGTCTGAGACAGCCGGTCTGAGACAGACGGTCTGAGACCGACGGTCTGAGACAGACGGTCTGACACAGATGTTCTGAGACAGACGGACTGAGACAGACGGACTGAGACAGACGGTTTGAGACAGACGGTCTGAGACAGTCCGTCTGAGACAGACGGTCTGAGACAGACGGTCTGAGACAGACGGTCTGAGACAGACGGCCTGAGACAGACGGCCTGAAACAGACGGCCTGAGACAGACGGCATGAGACAGACGGTCTGAGACAGACGGTCTGAGACAGACGGTCTGAGACAGACGGTCTGAGACAGACGGTATGAAACAAACGGTCTGAGACAGACGGGACGAGATAGACGGTCTGAGACCGAGGGGACGAGGTAGACGGGCTGAGCCAGACGGTCTGAGACTGACGGTCTGAGACAGACGGTCTGAGACAGACGGTCTGAGACAGACGGTCTGAGACAGACGTCTGAGACAGACGGTCTGAGACAGACGGTCTGAGACAGACGGTCTGAGACAGACGGCCTGAGACAGACGTCTGAGACAGACGGTCTGAGACAGACGGTCTGAGACAGACGGCCTGAGACAGACGATCTGAGACAGACGGTATGAAACAAACGGTCTGAGACAGACGGGACGAGATAGACGGTCTGAGACCGAGGGGACGAGGTAGACGGGCGGAGACAGACGGTCTGAGGCAGACGGGACGATATAGACGGTCTGAGACCGAGGGGACGAGGTAGACGGGCTGAGACAGCTGGTCTGAGACAGACGGTCTGAGACCGACGGGACGAGATAGACGGTGTGAGACACACGGTCTGAGACAGACGGTCTGAGACAGACGTTCTGAGACAGACGGCCTGAGACAGACGGTCTGAGACAGACGGTATGAAACAGACGGTCTGAGACAGACGGGACGATATAGACGGTCTGAGAGCGAGGGGCCGAGGTAGACGGGCTGAGACAGATGTTCTGAGACAGGCGGTCTGAGACAGACGGTCTGAGACAGACGGTCTGAGACAGATGTTCTGAGACAGGCGGTCGGAGACAGGCGGTCCGAGACAGATGTTCTGAGACAGGCGGTCGGAGACAGGCGGTCCGAGACAGGCGGTCCGAGACAGATGTTCTGAGACAGACGGTCTGAGACAGACGATCTGAGGCAGACGGTCTGAGACAGACGTCTGAGACAGACGGTCTGAGACAGACGGTCTGAGACAGACGGTCTGAGACAGACGGTCTGAGACAGACGGTCTGAGACAGACGGTCTGAGACAGACGGTCTGAGACAGCCGGTCTGAGACAGGCGGTCTGAGACAGACGAATTGAGACAGACGGTCTGAGACAGACGGTCTGAGACAGACGGTATGAGACAGACGGTCTGAGACAGCCGGTCCGAGACAGACGGATTGAGACAGACCGCCTGAGGAAGGTGGTCTGAGACAGATGTTCTGAGACAGACGGGCTGAGACCGACGGGCTGAGACAGACGTTCTGAGACAGACTATCTGAGACAGACGGTCTGAGACAGACGGTCTGAGACAGACGGTCTGAGACAGACGGTCTGAGACAGACGGTCTGAGACAGACGGTCTGAGACAGACGGTCTGAGACAGACGGTCTGAGACAGACGGTCTGAGACAGACGGTCTGAGACAGTCGGTCTGAGACAGACGGTCTGAGACAGACGGTCTGAGACGGACGGACTGAGTCTGACGGTGTGAGACAGACGGACAGGGACAGACGGACTGAGACAGACGGTCTGAGACAGACGGTCAGAGACAGACGGACTGAGACAGACGGTCTGAGACAGACGGTCGGTGACAGACGAATTGAGACAGACGGTCTGAGACAGACGAATTGAGACAGACGGTCTGAGACAGATGGTCTGAGACAGACGGTCTGAGACAGACGGTCTGATACAGACGGTCTGAGACAGACCGTCTGAGACAGCCGGTCCGAGACAGACGGATTGAGACAGACCGCCTGAGGAAGGCGGTCTGAGACAGACGGTCTGAGACAGACGGTCTGAGACAGTCCGTCTGAGGCAGACGGTCTGAGACAGACGGTCTGAGACAGACGGTCTGAGACAGACGGTCTAAGACAGACGGACTGAGACAGACGGTTTGAGACAGACGGTCTGAGACAGTCCGTCTGAGACAGACGGTCTGAGACAGACGGTCTGAGACAGACGGTCTGAGACAGACGGCCTGAGACAGACGGCCTGAAACAGACGGCCTGAGACAGACGGCATGAGACAGACGGTCTGAGACAGACGGTCTGAGACAGACGGTCTGAGACAGACGGTCTGAGACAGACGGTCTGAGACAGACGGTATGAAACAAACGGTCTGAGACAGACGGGACGAGATAGACGGTCTGAGACCGAGGGGACGAGGTAGACGGGCTGAGCCAGACGGTCTGAGACTGACGGTCTGAGACAGACGGTCTGAGACAGACGGTCTGAGACAGACGGTCTGAGACAGACGTCTGAGACAGACGGTCTGAGACAGACGGTCTGAGACAGACGGTCTGAGACAGACGGCCTGAGACAGACGTCTGAGACAGACGGTCTGAGACAGACGGTCTGAGACAGACGGCCTGAGACAGACGATCTGAGACAGACGGTATGAAACAAACGGTCTGAGACAGACGGGACGAGATAGACGGTCTGAGACCGAGGGGACGAGGTAGACGGGCTGAGCCAGACGGTCTGAGGCAGACGGGACGAGATAGACGGTCTGAGACCGAGGGGAGGAGGTAGACGGGCTGAGACAGATGTTCTGAGACAGGCGGTCGGAGACAGGCGGTCCGAGACAGATGTTCTGAGGAAGGTGGTCCGAGACAGACGTCTGAGACAGACGGTCTGAGACAGACGGTCTGAGACAGACGGCCTGAGACAGACGATCTGAGACAGACGGTATGAAACAAACGGGCTGAGACAGACGGTCTGAGACAGACGGTCTGAGACAGACGGTCTGAGACAGGCGGTCTGGGCAGGCGGTCTGAGACAGACGGTCTGAGACAGACGGTCTGAGACCGACGGTCTGAGACAGACGGTCTGAGACAGACGGCCTGAGACAGACGGCCTGAAACAGACGGCCTGAGACAGACGGCATGAGACAGACGGTCTGAGACAGACGGTCTGAGACAGACGGTCTGAGACAGACGGTCTGAGACAGACGTCTGAGACAGACGGTCTGAGACAGACGGTATGAAACAAACGGTCTGAGACAGACGGGACGAGATAGACGGTCTGAGACCGAGGGGACGAGGTAGACGGGCGGAGACAGACGGTCTGAGGCAGACGGGACGAGATAGACGGTCTGAGACCGAGGGGACGAGGTAGACGGGCTGAGACAGACGGTCTGAGACAGACGGTCTGAGACAGACGGTCTGAGACAGGCGGTCCGAGACAGATGTTCTGAGACAGGCGGTCGGAGACAGGCGGTCCGAGACAGGCGGTCCGAGACAGATGTTCTGAGACAGACGGTCTGAGACAGACGATCTGAGGCAGACGGTCTGAGACAGACGTCTGAGACAGACGGTCTGAGACAGACGGTCTGAGACAGACGGTCTGAGACAGACGGTCTGAGACAGACGGTCTGAGACAGACGGTCTGAGACAGACGGTCTGAGACAGCCGGTCTGAGACAGGCGGTCTGAGACAGACGAATTGAGACAGACGGTCTGAGACAGACGGTCTGAGACAGACGGTATGAGACAGACGGTCTGAGACAGCCGGTCCGAGACAGACGGATTGAGACAGACCGCCTGAGGAAGGTGGTCTGAGACAGATGTTCTGAGACAGACGGGCTGAGACCGACGGGCTGAGACAGACGTTCTGAGACAGACTATCTGAGACAGACGGTCTGAGACAGACGGTCTGAGACAGACGGTCTGAGACAGACGGTCTGAGACAGACGGTCTGAGACAGACGGTCTGAGACAGACGGTCTGAGACAGACGGTCTGAGACAGACGGTCTGAGACAGACGGTCTGAGACAGTCGGTCTGAGACAGACGGTCTGAGACAGACGGTCTGAGACGGACGGACTGAGTCTGACGGTGTGAGACAGACGGACAGGGACAGACGGACTGAGACAGACGGTCTGAGACAGACGGTCAGAGACAGACGGACTGAGACAGACGGTCTGAGACAGACGGTCGGTGACAGACGAATTGAGACAGACGGTCTGAGACAGACGAATTGAGACAGACGGTCTGAGACAGATGGTCTGAGACAGACGGTCTGAGACAGACGGTCTGATACAGACGGTCTGAGACAGACCGTCTGAGACAGCCGGTCCGAGACAGACGGATTGAGACAGACCGCCTGAGGAAGGCGGTCTGAGACAGACGGTCTGAGACAGACGGTCTGAGACAGTCCGTCTGAGGCAGACGGTCTGAGACAGACGGTCTGAGACAGACGGTCTGAGACAGACGGTCTAAGACAGACGGTCTGAGACAGACGGTCTGAGACAGACGGTCTGAGACAGCCGGTCTGAGACAGGCGGTCTGAGACAGGCGGTCTGAGACAGGCGGTCTGAGACAGACGGTCTGAGACAGACGGTCTGAGACCGACGGTCTGAGACAGACGGTCTGAGGCAGACGGTCTGAGACAGACGGTCTGAGACAGACGGTCCGAGACAGATGTTCTGAGGAAGGTGGTCTGAGACAGACGGACTGAGACAGACGGTCTGAGACAGACGGACAGGGTCAGGCGAACAGACGCTGCCCGATAGCGGCAGGCGGATTGAGACGGACGGGCTGAGACAGACGGTCTGAGACAGCCGGTCTGAGACAGACGGTCTGAGACCGACGGTCTGAGACAGACGGTCTGACACAGATGTTCTGAGACAGACGGACTGAGACAGACGGACTGAGACAGACGGTTTGAGACAGACGGTCTGAGACAGTCCGTCTGAGACAGACGGTCTGAGACAGACGGTCTGAGACAGACGGTCTGAGACAGACGGCCTGAGACAGACGGCCTGAAACAGACGGCCTGAGACAGACGGCATGAGACAGACGGTCTGAGACAGACGGTCTGAGACAGACGGTCTGAGACAGACGGTCTGAGACAGACGGTATGAAACAAACGGTCTGAGACAGACGGGACGAGATAGACGGTCTGAGACCGAGGGGACGAGGTAGACGGGCTGAGCCAGACGGTCTGAGACTGACGGTCTGAGACAGACGGTCTGAGACAGACGGTCTGAGACAGACGGTCTGAGACAGACGTCTGAGACAGACGGTCTGAGACAGACGGTCTGAGACAGACGGTCTGAGACAGACGGCCTGAGACAGACGTCTGAGACAGACGGTCTGAGACAGACGGTCTGAGACAGACGGCCTGAGACAGACGATCTGAGACAGACGGTATGAAACAAACGGTCTGAGACAGACGGGACGAGATAGACGGTCTGAGACCGAGGGGACGAGGTAGACGGGCGGAGACAGACGGTCTGAGGCAGACGGGACGATATAGACGGTCTGAGACCGAGGGGACGAGGTAGACGGGCTGAGACAGCTGGTCTGAGACAGACGGTCTGAGACCGACGGGACGAGATAGACGGTGTGAGACACACGGTCTGAGACAGACGGTCTGAGACAGACGTTCTGAGACAGACGGCCTGAGACAGACGGTCTGAGACAGACGGTATGAAACAGACGGTCTGAGACAGACGGGACGATATAGACGGTCTGAGAGCGAGGGGCCGAGGTAGACGGGCTGAGACAGATGTTCTGAGACAGGCGGTCTGAGACAGACGGTCTGAGACAGACGGTCTGAGACAGATGTTCTGAGACAGGCGGTCGGAGACAGGCGGTCCGAGACAGATGTTCTGAGACAGGCGGTCGGAGACAGGCGGTCCGAGACAGGCGGTCCGAGACAGATGTTCTGAGACAGACGGTCTGAGACAGACGATCTGAGGCAGACGGTCTGAGACAGACGTCTGAGACAGACGGTCTGAGACAGACGGTCTGAGACAGACGGTCTGAGACAGACGGTCTGAGACAGACGGTCTGAGACAGACGGTCTGAGACAGACGGTCTGAGACAGCCGGTCTGAGACAGGCGGTCTGAGACAGACGAATTGAGACAGACGGTCTGAGACAGACGGTCTGAGACAGACGGTATGAGACAGACGGTCTGAGACAGCCGGTCCGAGACAGACGGATTGAGACAGACCGCCTGAGGAAGGTGGTCTGAGACAGATGTTCTGAGACAGACGGGCTGAGACCGACGGGCTGAGACAGACGTTCTGAGACAGACTATCTGAGACAGACGGTCTGAGACAGACGGTCTGAGACAGACGGTCTGAGACAGACGGTCTGAGACAGACGGTCTGAGACAGACGGTCTGAGACAGACGGTCTGAGACAGACGGTCTGAGACAGACGGTCTGAGACAGACGGTCTGAGACAGTCGGTCTGAGACAGACGGTCTGAGACAGACGGTCTGAGACGGACGGACTGAGTCTGACGGTGTGAGACAGACGGACAGGGACAGACGGACTGAGACAGACGGTCTGAGACAGACGGTCAGAGACAGACGGACTGAGACAGACGGTCTGAGACAGACGGTCGGTGACAGACGAATTGAGACAGACGGTCTGAGACAGACGAATTGAGACAGACGGTCTGAGACAGATGGTCTGAGACAGACGGTCTGAGACAGACGGTCTGATACAGACGGTCTGAGACAGACCGTCTGAGACAGCCGGTCCGAGACAGACGGATTGAGACAGACCGCCTGAGGAAGGCGGTCTGAGACAGACGGTCTGAGACAGACGGTCTGAGACAGTCCGTCTGAGGCAGACGGTCTGAGACAGACGGTCTGAGACAGACGGTCTGAGACAGACGGTCTAAGACAGACGGTCTGAGACAGACGGTCTGAGACAGACGGTCTGAGACAGCCGGTCTGAGACAGGCGGTCTGAGACAGGCGGTCTGAGACAGACGGTCTGAGACAGACGGTCTGAGACCGACGGTCTGAGACAGACGGTCTGAGGCAGACGGTCTGAGACAGACGGTCTGAGACAGACGGTCTGAGACAGTCGGTCTGAGACAGACGGTCTGAGACAGACGGTCTGAGACGGACGGACTGAGTCTGACGGTCTGAGACAGACGGACAGGGACAGACGGTCTGAGACAGACGAATTGAGACAGACGGTCTGAGACAGACGGTCTGAGACAGACGAATTGAGACAGACGGTCTGAGACAGACGAATTGAGACAGACGGTCTGAGACAGATGGTCTGAGACAGACGGTCTGAGACAGACGGTCTGATACAGACGGTCTGAGACAGACGGTCTGAGACAGCCGGTCCGAGACAGATGTTCTGAGGAAGGTGGTCTGAGACAGACGGACTGAGACAGACGGTCTGAGACAGACGGACAGGGTCAGGCGAACAGACGCTGCCCGATAGCGGCAGGCGGATTGAGACGGACGGGCTGAGACAGACGGTCTGAGACAGCCGGTCTGAGACAGACGGTCTGAGACCGACGGTCTGAGACAGACGGTCTGACACAGATGTTCTGAGACAGACGGACTGAGACAGACGGACTGAGACAGACGGTTTGAGACAGACGGTCTGAGACAGTCCGTCTGAGACAGACGGTCTGAGACAGACGGTCTGAGACAGACGGTCTGAGACAGGCGGTCTGGGCAGGCGGTCTGAGACAGACGGTCTGAGACAGACGGTCTGAGACCGACGGTCTGAGACAGACGGTCTGAGACAGACGGCCTGAGACAGACGGCCTGAAACAGACGGCCTGAGACAGACGGCATGAGACAGACGGTCTGAGACAGACGGTCTGAGACAGACGGTCTGAGACAGACGGTCTGAGACAGACGTCTGAGACAGACGGTCTGAGACAGACGGTATGAAACAAACGGTCTGAGACAGACGGGACGAGATAGACGGTCTGAGACCGAGGGGACGAGGTAGACGGGCGGAGACAGACGGTCTGAGGCAGACGGGACGAGATAGACGGTCTGAGACCGAGGGGACGAGGTAGACGGGCCGAGACAGACGGTATGAAACAGACGGTCTGAGATAGACGGGACGAGATAGACGGTCTGAGACCGAGGGGACGAGGTAGACGGGCTGAGACAGATGTTCTGAGACAGGCGGTCGGAGACAGGCGGTCCGAGACAGATGTTCTGAGACAGGCGGTCCGAGACAGATGTTCTGAGACAGACGGTCTGAGACAGACGATCTGAGGCAGACGGTCTGAGACCGACGGGCCGAGATAGACGGGCTGAGACAGATGATCTGAGGCAGACGGTCTGAGACAGACGGTCTGAGACAGACGGTCTGAGACAGACGGTCTGAGACAGCTGGTCTGAGACAGACGGTCTGAGACCCACGGGACGAGATAGACGGTCTGAGACAGACGGTATGAAACAGACGTTCTGAGACAGACGATCTGAGACTGGCGGTCTGAGACAGACGGTCTGAGACAGACGGTCTGAGACAGCTGGTCTGCGACAGACCGCCTGAGACCGACGGGACGAGATAGACGGTCTGAGACAGACGGTATGAAACAGACGTTCTGAGACAGACAGTATGAAACAGACGGTCTGAGACAGACGGGACGATATAGACGGTCTGAGACAGACGGTCTGAGACAGACGGTATGAAACAGACGGTTTGAGACAGACGGGACGATATAGACGGTCTGAGACCGAGGGGACGAGGTAGACGGGCTGAGACAGCTGGTCTGAGACAGACGGTCTGAGACCGACGGGACGAGATAGACGGTGTGAGACAGACGGTATGAAACAAACGGCCTGAGACAGACGGTCTGAGGCAGACGGTCTGAGACAGGCGGTCTGAGACAGACGGTCTGAGACACACGGTCTGAGACAGACGGTCTGAGACAGACGTTCTGAGACAGACGGCCTGAGACAGACGGTCTGAGACAGACGGTATGAAACAGACGGTCTGAGACAGACGGGACGATATAGACGGTCTGAGAGCGAGGGGCCGAGGTAGACGGGCTGAGACAGATGTTCTGAGACAGGCGGTCTGAGACAGACGGTCTGAGACAGACGGTCTGAGACAGATGTTCTGAGACAGGCGGTCGGAGACAGGCGGTCCGAGACAGATGTTCTGAGACAGGCGGTCGGAGACAGGCGGTCCGAGACAGGCGGTCCGAGACAGATGTTCTGAGACAGACGGTCTGAGACAGACGATCTGAGGCAGACGGTCTGAGACAGACGTCTGAGACAGACGGTCTGAGACAGACGGTCTGAGACAGACGGTCTGAGACAGACGGTCTGAGACAGACGGTCTGAGACAGACGGTCTGAGACAGACGGTCTGAGACAGCCGGTCTGAGACAGGCGGTCTGAGACAGACGAATTGAGACAGACGGTCTGAGACAGACGGTCTGAGACAGACGGTATGAGACAGACGGTCTGAGACAGCCGGTCCGAGACAGACGGATTGAGACAGACCGCCTGAGGAAGGTGGTCTGAGACAGATGTTCTGAGACAGACGGGCTGAGACCGACGGGCTGAGACAGACGTTCTGAGACAGACTATCTGAGACAGACGGTCTGAGACAGACGGTCTGAGACAGACGGTCTGAGACAGACGGTCTGAGACAGACGGTCTGAGACAGACGGTCTGAGACAGACGGTCTGAGACAGACGGTCTGAGACAGACGGTCTGAGACAGACGGTCTGAGACAGTCGGTCTGAGACAGACGGTCTGAGACAGACGGTCTGAGACGGACGGACTGAGTCTGACGGTGTGAGACAGACGGACAGGGACAGACGGACTGAGACAGACGGTCTGAGACAGACGGTCAGAGACAGACGGACTGAGACAGACGGTCTGAGACAGACGGTCGGTGACAGACGAATTGAGACAGACGGTCTGAGACAGACGAATTGAGACAGACGGTCTGAGACAGATGGTCTGAGACAGACGGTCTGAGACAGACGGTCTGATACAGACGGTCTGAGACAGACCGTCTGAGACAGCCGGTCCGAGACAGACGGATTGAGACAGACCGCCTGAGGAAGGCGGTCTGAGACAGACGGTCTGAGACAGACGGTCTGAGACAGTCCGTCTGAGGCAGACGGTCTGAGACAGACGGTCTGAGACAGACGGTCTGAGACAGACGGTCTAAGACAGACGGTCTGAGACAGACGGTCTGAGACAGACGGTCTGAGACAGCCGGTCTGAGACAGGCGGTCTGAGACAGGCGGTCTGAGACAGACGGTCTGAGACAGACGGTCTGAGACCGACGGTCTGAGACAGACGGTCTGAGGCAGACGGTCTGAGACAGACGGTCTGAGACAGACGGTCTGAGACAGTCGGTCTGAGACAGACGGTCTGAGACAGACGGTCTGAGACGGACGGACTGAGTCTGACGGTCTGAGACAGACGGACAGGGACAGACGGTCTGAGACAGACGAATTGAGACAGACGGTCTGAGACAGACGGTCTGAGACAGACGAATTGAGACAGACGGTCTGAGACAGACGAATTGAGACAGACGGTCTGAGACAGATGGTCTGAGACAGACGGTCTGAGACAGACGGTCTGATACAGACGGTCTGAGACAGACGGTCTGAGACAGCCGGTCCGAGACAGATGTTCTGAGGAAGGTGGTCTGAGACAGACGGACTGAGACAGACGGTCTGAGACAGACGGACAGGGTCAGGCGAACAGACGCTGCCCGATAGCGGCAGGCGGATTGAGACGGACGGGCTGAGACAGACGGTCTGAGACAGCCGGTCTGAGACAGACGGTCTGAGACCGACGGTCTGAGACAGACGGTCTGACACAGATGTTCTGAGACAGACGGACTGAGACAGACGGACTGAGACAGACGGTTTGAGACAGACGGTCTGAGACAGTCCGTCTGAGACAGACGGTCTGAGACAGACGGTCTGAGACAGACGGTCTGAGACAGACGGCCTGAGACAGACGGCCTGAAACAGACGGCCTGAGACAGACGGCATGAGACAGACGGTCTGAGACAGACGGTCTGAGACAGACGGTCTGAGACAGACGGTCTGAGACAGACGGTCTGAGACAGACGGTATGAAACAAACGGTCTGAGACAGACGGGACGAGATAGACGGTCTGAGACCGAGGGGACGAGGTAGACGGGCTGAGCCAGACGGTCTGAGACTGACGGTCTGAGACAGACGGTCTGAGACAGACGGTCTGAGACAGACGGTCTGAGACAGACGTCTGAGACAGACGGTCTGAGACAGACGGTCTGAGACAGACGGTCTGAGACAGACGGCCTGAGACAGACGTCTGAGACAGACGGTCTGAGACAGACGGTCTGAGACAGACGGCCTGAGACAGACGATCTGAGACAGACGGTATGAAACAAACGGTCTGAGACAGACGGGACGAGATAGACGGTCTGAGACCGAGGGGACGAGGTAGACGGGCTGAGCCAGACGGTCTGAGGCAGACGGGACGAGATAGACGGTCTGAGACCGAGGGGAGGAGGTAGACGGGCTGAGACAGATGTTCTGAGACAGGCGGTCGGAGACAGGCGGTCCGAGACAGATGTTCTGAGACAGGCGGTCGGAGACAGGCGGTCCGAGACAGATGTTCTGAGACAGGCGGTCCGAGACAGATGTTCTGAGACAGACGGTCTGAGACAGACGATCTGAGGCAGACGGTCTGAGACCGACGGGCCGAGATAGACGGGCTGAGACAGATGATCTGAGGCAGACGGTCTGAGACAGACGGTCTGAGACAGACGGTCTGAGACAGACGGTCTGAGACAGACGGTCTGAGACAGACGGTCTGAGACAGCTGGTCTGAGACAGACGGTCTGAGACCCACGGGACGAGATAGACGGTCTGAGACAGACGGTATGAAACAGACGTTCTGAGACAGACGATCTGAGACTGGCGGTCTGAGACAGACGGTCTGAGACAGACGGTCTGAGACAGCTGGTCTGCGACAGACCGCCTGAGACCGACGGGACGAGATAGACGGTCTGAGACAGACGGTATGAAACAGACGTTCTGAGACAGACAGTATGAAACAGACGGTCTGAGACAGACGGGACGATATAGACGGTCTGAGACAGACGGTCTGAGACAGACGGTATGAAACAGACGGTTTGAGACAGACGGGACGATATAGACGGTCTGAGACCGAGGGGACGAGGTAGACGGGCTGAGACAGCTGGTCTGAGACAGACGGTCTGAGACCGACGGGACGAGATAGACGGTGTGAGACAGACGGTATGAAACAAACGGCCTGAGACAGACGGTCTGAGGCAGACGGTCTGAGACAGGCGGTCTGAGACAGACGGTCTGAGACACACGGTCTGAGACAGACGGTCTGAGACAGACGTTCTGAGACAGACGGCCTGAGACAGACGGTCTGAGACAGACGGTATGAAACAGACGGTCTGAGACAGACGGGACGATATAGACGGTCTGAGAGCGAGGGGCCGAGGTAGACGGGCTGAGACAGATGTTCTGAGACAGGCGGTCTGAGACAGACGGTCTGAGACAGACGGTCTGAGACAGACGGTCTGAGACAGACGGTCTGAGACAGACGGTCTGAGACAGTCGGTCTGAGACAGACGGTCTGAGACAGACGGTCTGAGACGGACGGACTGAGTCTGACGGTGTGAGACAGACGGACAGGGACAGACGGACTGAGACAGACGGTCTGAGACAGACGGTCAGAGACAGACGGACTGAGACAGACGGTCTGAGACAGACGGTCGGTGACAGACGAATTGAGACAGACGGTCTGAGACAGACGAATTGAGACAGACGGTCTGAGACAGATGGTCTGAGACAGACGGTCTGAGACAGACGGTCTGATACAGACGGTCTGAGACAGACCGTCTGAGACAGCCGGTCCGAGACAGACGGATTGAGACAGACCGCCTGAGGAAGGCGGTCTGAGACAGACGGTCTGAGACAGACGGTCTGAGACAGTCCGTCTGAGGCAGACGGTCTGAGACAGACGGTCTGAGACAGACGGTCTGAGACAGACGGTCTAAGACAGACGGTCTGAGACAGACGGTCTGAGACAGACGGTCTGAGACAGCCGGTCTGAGACAGGCGGTCTGAGACAGGCGGTCTGAGACAGACGGTCTGAGACAGACGGTCTGAGACCGACGGTCTGAGACAGACGGTCTGAGGCAGACGGTCTGAGACAGACGGTCTGAGACAGACGGTCTGAGACAGTCGGTCTGAGACAGACGGTCTGAGACAGACGGTCTGAGACGGACGGACTGAGTCTGACGGTCTGAGACAGACGGACAGGGACAGACGGTCTGAGACAGACGAATTGAGACAGACGGTCTGAGACAGACGGTCTGAGACAGACGAATTGAGACAGACGGTCTGAGACAGACGAATTGAGACAGACGGTCTGAGACAGATGGTCTGAGACAGACGGTCTGAGACAGACGGTCTGATACAGACGGTCTGAGACAGACGGTCTGAGACAGCCGGTCCGAGACAGATGTTCTGAGGAAGGTGGTCTGAGACAGACGGACTGAGACAGACGGTCTGAGACAGACGGACAGGGTCAGGCGAACAGACGCTGCCCGATAGCGGCAGGCGGATTGAGACGGACGGGCTGAGACAGACGGTCTGAGACAGCCGGTCTGAGACAGACGGTCTGAGACCGACGGTCTGAGACAGACGGTCTGACACAGATGTTCTGAGACAGACGGACTGAGACAGACGGACTGAGACAGACGGTTTGAGACAGACGGTCTGAGACAGTCCGTCTGAGACAGACGGTCTGAGACAGACGGTCTGAGACAGACGGTCTGAGACAGACGGCCTGAGACAGACGGCCTGAAACAGACGGCCTGAGACAGACGGCATGAGACAGACGGTCTGAGACAGACGGTCTGAGACAGACGGTCTGAGACAGACGGTCTGAGACAGACGGTCTGAGACAGACGGTCTGAGACAGACGGTATGAAACAAACGGTCTGAGACAGACGGGACGAGATAGACGGTCTGAGACCGAGGGGACGAGGTAGACGGGCTGAGCCAGACGGTCTGAGACTGACGGTCTGAGACAGACGGTCTGAGACAGACGGTCTGAGACAGACGGTCTGAGACAGACGTCTGAGACAGACGGTCTGAGACAGACGGTCTGAGACAGACGGTCTGAGACAGACGGCCTGAGACAGACGTCTGAGACAGACGGTCTGAGACAGACGGTCTGAGACAGACGGCCTGAGACAGACGATCTGAGACAGACGGTATGAAACAAACGGTCTGAGACAGACGGGACGAGATAGACGGTCTGAGACCGAGGGGACGAGGTAGACGGGCTGAGCCAGACGGTCTGAGGCAGACGGGACGAGATAGACGGTCTGAGACCGAGGGGAGGAGGTAGACGGGCTGAGACAGATGTTCTGAGACAGGCGGTCGGAGACAGGCGGTCCGAGACAGATGTTCTGAGACAGGCGGTCGGAGACAGGCGGTCCGAGACAGATGTTCTGAGACAGACGGTCTGAGACAGACGATCTGAGGCAGACGGTCTGAGACCGACGGGCCGAGATAGGCGGTCTGAGACAGATGATCTGAAGCAGACGGTCTGAGACAGACGGTCTGAGACAGACGGTCTGAGACAGACGGTCTGAGACAGACGGTCTGAGACAGCTGGTCTGAGACAGACGGCCTGAGACAGACGATCTGAGACAGACGGTATGAAACAAACGGTCTGAGACAGACGGGACGAGATAGACGGTCTGAGACCGAGGGGACGAGGTAGACGGGCTGAGACAGACGGTCTGAGGCAGACGGGACGAGATAGACGGTCTGAGACCGAGGGGTCGAGGTAGACGGGCTGAGACAGACGGTATGAAACAGACGGTCTGAGATAGACGGGACGAGATAGACGGTCTGAGACCGAGGGGACGAGGTAGACGGGCTGAGACAGATGTTCTGAGGCAGACGGGACGAGATAGACGGTCTGAGACCGAGGGGAGGAGGTAGACGGGCTGAGACAGATGTTCTGAGACAGGCGGTCGGAGACAGGCGGTCCGAGACACATGTTCTGAGGAAGGTGGTCCGAGACAGACGGACTGAGACAGACGGTCTGAGACAGACGGTCTGAGACAGACGGTCTGAGACAGACGGTCTGAGACAGACGGTCTGAGACAGACGTTCTGCGGCCTACGGGCAGAGGTAGACGGGCTGAGACAGGCGATCTGAGACAGACGATCTGAGACAGACGTTCTGTGACAGACGATCTGAGACAGACGGGCTGTGATAGACGGGCTGAGACAGACGGTCTGAGACAGACGGTCTGAGACAGACGGTCTGAGACAGACGGTCTGAGACAGACGGTCTGAGACAGATGTTCTGAGACAGGCGGTCTGAGACAGACGGTCTGAGACAGACGGTCTGAGACAGACGATCTGAGACTGGCGGTCTGAGACAGACGGTCTGAGACAGACGGTCTGAAACAGGCGGTCTGAGACAGGCGTTCTGAGACAGACGATCTGAGACAGACGGGCTGTAATAGACGGGCCGAGACAGACGGTCTGAGACAGACGGCCTGAGACAGACGGCCTGAAACAGACGGCCTGATACAGACGGCATGAGACAGACGGTCTGAGACAGACGGTCTGAGACAGACGGTCTGAGACAGACGGTCTGACACAGACGGTCTGAGACAGACGGTCTGAGACAGACGGTCTGAGACAGACGGTCTGAGACAGACGGTCTGAGACAGACGTCTGAGACAGACGGTCTGAGACAGACGGTCTGAGACAGACGGTCTGAGACAGACGGTCTGAGACAGACGGTCTGAGACAGACGGTTTGAGACAGACGGTCTGAGACAGTCCGTCTGAGACAGACGGTCTGAGACAGACGGTCTGAGACAGACGGTCTGAGACAGACGGTCTGAGACAGACGGTCTGAGACAGACGGTCTGAGACAGACGGTCTGAGACAGACGGTCTGAGACA
This sequence comes from Coelioxys conoideus, assembly GCA_947623535.1. Lineage (NCBI taxonomy): Eukaryota > Metazoa > Arthropoda > Insecta > Hymenoptera > Megachilidae > Coelioxys > Coelioxys conoideus. Next base: position 1,598,472 of record CANQJN010000021.1, on the reverse strand, counting down.
GACGGTCTGAGACAGACGGTCTTAGACAGACGGTCTGAGACAGGCGGTCTGAGACAGGCGGTCTGACACAGACGGTCTGAGACAGACGGTCTGAGACAGACGGTCTGAGACAGTCGGTCTGAGACAGACGGTGTGAGACAGACATTCTGAGACGGACGGACTGAGTCTGACGGTCTGAGACAGACGGACAGGGACAGACGGACTGAGACAGACGAATTGAGACAGACGGTCTGAGACAGACGGTCTGAGACAGACGGTATGAGACAGACGGTCTGAGACAGCCGGTCCGAGACAGACGGATTGAGACAGACCGCCTGAGGAAGGTGGTCTGAGACAGATGTTCTGAGACAGACGGGCTGAGACCGACGGGCTGAGACAGACGTTCTGAGACAGACTATCTGAGACAGACGGTCTGAGACAGACGGTCTGAGACAGACGGTCTGAGACAGACGGTCTGAGACAGACGGTCTGAGACAGACGGTCTGAGACAGACGGTCTGAGACAGACGGTCTGAGACAGACGGTCTGAGACAGACGGTCTGAGACAGTCGGTCTGAGACAGACGGTCTGAGACAGACGGTCTGAGACGGACGGACTGAGTCTGACGGTGTGAGACAGACGGACAGGGACAGACGGACTGAGACAGACGGTCTGAGACAGACGGTCAGAGACAGACGGACTGAGACAGACGGTCTGAGACAGACGGTCGGTGACAGACGAATTGAGACAGACGGTCTGAGACAGACGAATTGAGACAGACGGTCTGAGACAGATGGTCTGAGACAGACGGTCTGAGACAGACGGTCTGATACAGACGGTCTGAGACAGACCGTCTGAGACAGCCGGTCCGAGACAGACGGATTGAGACAGACCGCCTGAGGAAGGCGGTCTGAGACAGACGGTCTGAGACAGACGGTCTGAGACAGTCCGTCTGAGGCAGACGGTCTGAGACAGACGGTCTGAGACAGACGGTCTGAGACAGACGGTCTAAGACAGACGGTCTGAGACAGACGGTCTGAGACAGACGGTCTGAGACAGCCGGTCTGAGACAGGCGGTCTGAGACAGGCGGTCTGAGACAGACGGTCTGAGACAGACGGTCTGAGACCGACGGTCTGAGACAGACGGTCTGAGGCAGACGGTCTGAGACAGACGGTCTGAGACAGACGGTCTGAGACAGTCGGTCTGAGACAGACGGTCTGAGACAGACGGTCTGAGACGGACGGACTGAGTCTGACGGTCTGAGACAGACGGACAGGGACAGACGGTCTGAGACAGACGAATTGAGACAGACGGTCTGAGACAGACGGTCTGAGACAGACGAATTGAGACAGACGGTCTGAGACAGACGAATTGAGACAGACGGTCTGAGACAGATGGTCTGAGACAGACGGTCTGAGACAGACGGTCTGATACAGACGGTCTGAGACAGACGGTCTGAGACAGCCGGTCCGAGACAGACGGATTGAGACAGACCGCCTGAGGAAGGCGGTCTGAGACAGACGGTCTGAGACAGACGGTCTGAGACAGTCCGTCTGAGGCAGACGGTCTGAGACAGACGGTCTGAGACAGACGGTCTGAGACAGACGGTCTAAGACAGACGGTCTGAGACAGACGGTCTGAGACAGACGGTCTGAGACAGCCGGTCTGAGACAGGCGGTCTGAGACAGGCGGTCTGAGACAGACGGTCTGAGACAGACGGTCTGAGGCAGACGGTCTGAGACAGACGGTCTGAGACAGACGGTCTGAGACAGACGGTTTGCGACAGACGGTCTGAGACAGACGGTCTGAGACAGACGGTCTGAGACAGACGGTCTGAGACATCTGGTCTGAGACAGACGGTCTGAGACCGACGGGACGAGATAGACGGTCTGAGACAGACGGTATGAAACAGACGGCCTGAGACAGACGGTATGAGGCAGACGGTCTGAGACAGGCGCTCTGAGACAGACGGTCTGAGACAGTCGGTCTGAGACAGACGGTCTGAAACAGGCGGTCTGAGACAGGCGTTCTGAGACAGACGATCTGAGACAGACGGGCTGTAATAGACGGGCCGAGACAGACGGTCTGAGACAGACGGCCTGAGACAGACGGCCTGAAACAGACGGCCTGATACAGACGGCATGAGACAGACGGTCTGAGACAGACGGTCTGAGACAGACGGTCTGAGACAGACGGTCTGAGACAGACGGTCTGAGACAGACGGTCTGAGACAGACGGTCTGAGACAGACGGTCTGAGACAGACGGTCTGAGACAGGCGGTCTGAGACAGGCGGTCTGACACAGACGGTCTGAGACAGACGGTCTGAGACAGACGGTCTGAGACAGTCGGTCTGAGACAGACGGTGTGAGACAGACATTCTGAGACGGACGGACTGAGTCTGACGGTCTGAGACAGACGGACAGGGACAGACGGACTGAGACAGACGAATTGAGACAGACGGTCTGAGACAGACGGTCTGAGACAGACGGTATGAGACAGACGGTCTGAGACAGCCGGTCCGAGACAGACGGATTGAGACAGACCGCCTGAGGAAGGTGGTCTGAGACAGATGTTCTGAGACAGACGGGCTGAGACCGACGGGCTGAGACAGACGTTCTGAGACAGACTATCTGAGACAGACGGTCTGAGACAGACGGTCTGAGACAGACGGTCTGAGACAGACGGTCTGAGACAGACGGTCTGAGACAGACGGTCTGAGACAGACGGTCTGAGACAGACGGTCTGAGACAGACGGTCTGAGACAGACGGTCTGAGACAGTCGGTCTGAGACAGACGGTCTGAGACAGACGGTCTGAGACGGACGGACTGAGTCTGACGGTGTGAGACAGACGGACAGGGACAGACGGACTGAGACAGACGGTCTGAGACAGACGGTCAGAGACAGACGGACTGAGACAGACGGTCTGAGACAGACGGTCGGTGACAGACGAATTGAGACAGACGGTCTGAGACAGACGAATTGAGACAGACGGTCTGAGACAGATGGTCTGAGACAGACGGTCTGAGACAGACGGTCTGATACAGACGGTCTGAGACAGACCGTCTGAGACAGCCGGTCCGAGACAGACGGATTGAGACAGACCGCCTGAGGAAGGCGGTCTGAGACAGACGGTCTGAGACAGACGGTCTGAGACAGTCCGTCTGAGGCAGACGGTCTGAGACAGACGGTCTGAGACAGACGGTCTGAGACAGACGGTCTAAGACAGACGGTCTGAGACAGACGGTCTGAGACAGACGGTCTGAGACAGCCGGTCTGAGACAGGCGGTCTGAGACAGGCGGTCTGAGACAGACGGTCTGAGACAGACGGTCTGAGACCGACGGTCTGAGACAGACGGTCTGAGGCAGACGGTCTGAGACAGACGGTCTGAGACAGACGGTCTGAGACAGTCGGTCTGAGACAGACGGTCTGAGACAGACGGTCTGAGACGGACGGACTGAGTCTGACGGTCTGAGACAGACGGACAGGGACAGACGGTCTGAGACAGACGAATTGAGACAGACGGTCTGAGACAGACGGTCTGAGACAGACGAATTGAGACAGACGGTCTGAGACAGACGAATTGAGACAGACGGTCTGAGACAGATGGTCTGAGACAGACGGTCTGAGACAGACGGTCTGATACAGACGGTCTGAGACAGACGGTCTGAGACAGCCGGTCCGAGACAGATGTTCTGAGGAAGGTGGTCTGAGACAGACGGACTGAGACAGACGGACAGGGTCAGGCGAACAGACGCTGCCCGATAGCGGCAGGCGGATTGAGACGGACGGGCTGAGACAGACGGTCTGAGACAGCCGGTCTGAGACAGACGGTCTGAGACCGACGGTCTGAGACAGACGGTCTGACACAGATGTTCTGAGACAGACGGACTGAGACAGACGGACTGAGACAGACGGTTTGAGACAGACGGTCTGAGACAGTCCGTCTGAGACAGACGGTCTGAGACAGACGGTCTGAGACAGACGGTCTGAGACAGACGGCCTGAGACAGACGGCCTGAAACAGACGGCCTGAGACAGACGGCATGAGACAGACGGTCTGAGACAGACGGTCTGAGACAGACGGTCTGAGACAGACGGTCTGAGACAGACGGTCTGAGACAGACGGTCTGAGACAGACGGTATGAAACAAACGGTCTGAGACAGACGGGACGAGATAGACGGTCTGAGACCGAGGGGACGAGGTAGACGGGCTGAGCCAGACGGTCTGAGACTGACGGTCTGAGACAGACGGTCTGAGACAGACGGTCTGAGACAGACGGTCTGAGACAGACGTCTGAGACAGACGGTCTGAGACAGACGGTCTGAGACAGACGGTCTGAGACAGACGGCCTGAGACAGACGTCTGAGACAGACGGTCTGAGACAGACGGTCTGAGACAGACGGCCTGAGACAGACGATCTGAGACAGACGGTATGAAACAAACGGTCTGAGACAGACGGGACGAGATAGACGGTCTGAGACCGAGGGGACGAGGTAGACGGGCTGAGCCAGACGGTCTGAGGCAGACGGGACGAGATAGACGGTCTGAGACCGAGGGGAGGAGGTAGACGGGCTGAGACAGATGTTCTGAGACAGGCGGTCGGAGACAGGCGGTCCGAGACAGATGTTCTGAGACAGGCGGTCGGAGACAGGCGGTCCGAGACAGATGTTCTGAGACAGACGGTCTGAGACAGACGATCTGAGGCAGACGGTCTGAGACCGACGGGCCGAGATAGGCGGTCTGAGACAGATGATCTGAAGCAGACGGTCTGAGACAGACGGTCTGAGACAGACGGTCTGAGACAGACGGTCTGAGACAGACGGTCTGAGACAGCTGGTCTGAGACAGACGGCCTGAGACAGACGATCTGAGACAGACGGTATGAAACAAACGGTCTGAGACAGACGGGACGAGATAGACGGTCTGAGACCGAGGGGACGAGGTAGACGGGCTGAGACAGACGGTCTGAGGCAGACGGGACGAGATAGACGGTCTGAGACCGAGGGGTCGAGGTAGACGGGCTGAGACAGACGGTATGAAACAGACGGTCTGAGATAGACGGGACGAGATAGACGGTCTGAGACCGAGGGGACGAGGTAGACGGGCTGAGACAGATGTTCTGAGGCAGACGGGACGAGATAGACGGTCTGAGACCGAGGGGAGGAGGTAGACGGGCTGAGACAGATGTTCTGAGACAGGCGGTCGGAGACAGGCGGTCCGAGACACATGTTCTGAGGAAGGTGGTCCGAGACAGACGGACTGAGACAGACGGTCTGAGACAGACGGTCTGAGACAGACGGTCTGAGACAGACGGTCTGAGACAGACGGTCTGAGACAGACGGTCTGAGACAGACGTTCTGCGGCCTACGGGCAGAGGTAGACGGGCTGAGACAGGCGATCTGAGACAGACGATCTGAGACAGACGTTCTGTGACAGACGATCTGAGACAGACGGGCTGTGATAGACGGGCTGAGACAGACGGTCTGAGACAGACGGTCTGAGACAGACGGTCTGAGACAGACGGTCTGAGACAGACGGTCTGAGACAGATGTTCTGAGACAGGCGGTCTGAGACAGACGGTCTGAGACAGACGGTCTGAGACAGACGATCTGAGACTGGCGGTCTGAGACAGACGGTCTGAGACAGACGGTCTGAAACAGGCGGTCTGAGACAGGCGTTCTGAGACAGACGATCTGAGACAGACGGGCTGTAATAGACGGGCCGAGACAGACGGTCTGAGACAGACGGCCTGAGACAGACGGCCTGAAACAGACGGCCTGATACAGACGGCATGAGACAGACGGTCTGAGACAGACGGTCCGAGACAGATGTTCTGAGGAAGGTGGTCTGAGACAGACGGACTGAGACAGACGGACAGGGTCAGGCGAACAGACGCTGCCCGATAGCGGCAGGCGGATTGAGACGGACGGGCTGAGACAGACGGTCTGAGACAGCCGGTCTGAGACAGACGGTCTGAGACCGACGGTCTGAGACAGACGGTCTGACACAGATGTTCTGAGACAGACGGACTGAGACAGACGGACTGAGACAGACGGTTTGAGACAGACGGTCTGAGACAGTCCGTCTGAGACAGACGGTCTGAGACAGACGGTCTGAGACAGACGGTCTGAGACAGACGGCCTGAGACAGACGGCCTGAAACAGACGGCCTGAGACAGACGGCATGAGACAGACGGTCTGAGACAGACGGTCTGAGACAGACGGTCTGAGACAGACGGTCTGAGACAGACGGTCTGAGACAGACGGTCTGAGACAGACGGTATGAAACAAACGGTCTGAGACAGACGGGACGAGATAGACGGTCTGAGACCGAGGGGACGAGGTAGACGGGCTGAGCCAGACGGTCTGAGACTGACGGTCTGAGACAGACGGTCTGAGACAGACGGTCTGAGACAGACGGTCTGAGACAGACGTCTGAGACAGACGGTCTGAGACAGACGGTCTGAGACAGACGGTCTGAGACAGACGGCCTGAGACAGACGTCTGAGACAGACGGTCTGAGACAGACGGTCTGAGACAGACGGCCTGAGACAGACGATCTGAGACAGACGGTATGAAACAAACGGTCTGAGACAGACGGGACGAGATAGACGGTCTGAGACCGAGGGGACGAGGTAGACGGGCTGAGCCAGACGGTCTGAGGCAGACGGGACGAGATAGACGGTCTGAGACCGAGGGGAGGAGGTAGACGGGCTGAGACAGATGTTCTGAGACAGGCGGTCGGAGACAGGCGGTCCGAGACAGATGTTCTGAGACAGGCGGTCGGAGACAGGCGGTCCGAGACAGATGTTCTGAGACAGACGGTCTGAGACAGACGATCTGAGGCAGACGGTCTGAGACCGACGGGCCGAGATAGGCGGTCTGAGACAGATGATCTGAAGCAGACGGTCTGAGACAGACGGTCTGAGACAGACGGTCTGAGACAGACGGTCTGAGACAGACGGTCTGAGACAGCTGGTCTGAGACAGACGGCCTGAGACAGACGATCTGAGACAGACGGTATGAAACAAACGGTCTGAGACAGACGGGACGAGATAGACGGTCTGAGACCGAGGGGACGAGGTAGACGGGCTGAGACAGACGGTCTGAGGCAGACGGGACGAGATAGACGGTCTGAGACCGAGGGGTCGAGGTAGACGGGCTGAGACAGACGGTATGAAACAGACGGTCTGAGATAGACGGGACGAGATAGACGGTCTGAGACCGAGGGGACGAGGTAGACGGGCTGAGACAGATGTTCTGAGGCAGACGGGACGAGATAGACGGTCTGAGACCGAGGGGAGGAGGTAGACGGGCTGAGACAGATGTTCTGAGACAGGCGGTCGGAGACAGGCGGTCCGAGACACATGTTCTGAGGAAGGTGGTCCGAGACAGACGGACTGAGACAGACGGTCTGAGACAGACGGTCTGAGACAGACGGTCTGAGACAGACGGTCTGAGACAGACGGTCTGAGACAGACGGTCTGAGACAGACGTTCTGCGGCCTACGGGCAGAGGTAGACGGGCTGAGACAGGCGATCTGAGACAGACGATCTGAGACAGACGTTCTGTGACAGACGATCTGAGACAGACGGGCTGTGATAGACGGGCTGAGACAGACGGTCTGAGACAGACGGTCTGAGACAGACGGTCTGAGACAGACGGTCTGAGACAGACGGTCTGAGACAGATGTTCTGAGACAGGCGGTCTGAGACAGACGGTCTGAGACAGACGGTCTGAGACAGACGATCTGAGACTGGCGGTCTGAGACAGACGGTCTGAGACAGACGGTCTGAAACAGGCGGTCTGAGACAGGCGTTCTGAGACAGACGATCTGAGACAGACGGGCTGTAATAGACGGGCCGAGACAGACGGTCTGAGACAGACGGCCTGAGACAGACGGCCTGAAACAGACGGCCTGATACAGACGGCATGAGACAGACGGTCTGAGACAGACGGTCTGAGACAGACGGTCTGAGACAGACGGTCTGACACAGACGGTCTGAGACAGACGGTCTGAGACAGACGGTCTGAGACAGACGGTCTGAGACAGACGGTCTGAGACAGACGTCTGAGACAGACGGTCTGAGACAGACGGTCTGAGACAGACGGTCTGAGACAGACGGTCTGAGACAGACGGTCTGAGACAGACGGTTTGAGACAGACGGTCTGAGACAGTCCGTCTGAGACAGACGGTCTGAGACAGACGGTCTGAGACAGACGGTCTGAGACAGACGGTCTGAGACAGACGGTCTGAGACAGACGGTCTGAGACAGACGGTCTGAGACAGACGGTCTGAGACAGACGGTCTGAGACAGACGGTCTTAGACAGACGGTCTGAGACAGGCGGTCTGAGACAGGCGGTCTGACACAGACGGTCTGAGACAGACGGTCTGAGACAGACGGTCTGAGACAGTCGGTCTGAGACAGACGGTGTGAGACAGACATTCTGAGACGGACGGACTGAGTCTGACGGTCTGAGACAGACGGACAGGGACAGACGGACTGAGACAGACGAATTGAGACAGACGGTCTGAGACAGACGGTCTGAGACAGACGGTATGAGACAGACGGTCTGAGACAGCCGGTCCGAGACAGACGGATTGAGACAGACCGCCTGAGGAAGGTGGTCTGAGACAGATGTTCTGAGACAGACGGGCTGAGACCGACGGGCTGAGACAGACGTTCTGAGACAGACTATCTGAGACAGACGGTCTGAGACAGACGGTCTGAGACAGACGGTCTGAGACAGACGGTCTGAGACAGACGGTCTGAGACAGACGGTCTGAGACAGACGGTCTGAGACAGTCCGTCTGAGGCAGACGGTCTGAGGCAGACGGTCTGAGACAGACGGTCTGAGACAGACGGTCTGAGACAGTCGGTCTGAGACAGACGGTCTGAGACAGACGGTCTGAGACGGACGGACTGAGTCTGACGGTCTGAGACAGACGGACAGGGACAGACGGTCTGAGACAGACGAATTGAGACAGACGGTCTGAGACAGACGGTCTGAGACAGACGAATTGAGACAGACGGTCTGAGACAGACGAATTGAGACAGACGGTCTGAGACAGATGGTCTGAGACAGACGGTCTGAGACAGACGGTCTGATACAGACGGTCTGAGACAGACGGTCTGAGACAGCCGGTCCGAGACAGACGGATTGAGACAGACCGCCTGAGGAAGGCGGTCTGAGACAGACGGTCTGAGACAGACGGTCTGAGACAGTCCGTCTGAGGCAGACGGTCTGAGACAGACGGTCTGAGACAGACGGTCTGAGACAGACGGTCTAAGACAGACGGTCTGAGACAGACGGTCTGAGACAGACGGTCTGAGACAGCCGGTCTGAGACAGGCGGTCTGAGACAGGCGGTCTGAGACAGACGGTCTGAGACAGACGGTCTGAGGCAGACGGTCTGAGACAGACGGTCTGAGACAGACGGTCTGAGACAGACGGTTTGCGACAGACGGTCTGAGACAGACGGTCTGAGACAGACGGTCTGAGACAGACGGTCTGAGACATCTGGTCTGAGACAGACGGTCTGAGACCGACGGGACGAGATAGACGGTCTGAGACAGACGGTATGAAACAGACGGCCTGAGACAGACGGTATGAGGCAGACGGTCTGAGACAGGCGCTCTGAGACAGACGGTCTGAGACAGTCGGTCTGAGACAGACGGTCTGAAACAGGCGGTCTGAGACAGGCGTTCTGAGACAGACGATCTGAGACAGACGGGCTGTAATAGACGGGCCGAGACAGACGGTCTGAGACAGACGGCCTGAGACAGACGGCCTGAAACAGACGGCCTGATACAGACGGCATGAGACAGACGGTCTGAGACAGACGGTCTGAGACAGACGGTCTGAGACAGACGGTCTGAGACAGACGGTCTGAGACAGACGGTCTGAGACAGACGGTCTGAGACAGACGGTCTGAGACAGACGGTCTGAGACAGGCGGTCTGAGACAGGCGGTCTGACACAGACGGTCTGAGACAGACGGTCTGAGACAGACGGTCTGAGACAGTCGGTCTGAGACAGACGGTGTGAGACAGACATTCTGAGACGGACGGACTGAGTCTGACGGTCTGAGACAGACGGACAGGGACAGACGGACTGAGACAGACGAATTGAGACAGACGGTCTGAGACAGACGGTCTGAGACAGACGGTATGAGACAGACGGTCTGAGACAGCCGGTCCGAGACAGACGGATTGAGACAGACCGCCTGAGGAAGGTGGTCTGAGACAGATGTTCTGAGACAGACGGGCTGAGACCGACGGGCTGAGACAGACGTTCTGAGACAGACTATCTGAGACAGACGGTCTGAGACAGACGGTCTGAGACAGACGGTCTGAGACAGACGGTCTGAGACAGACGGTCTGAGACAGACGGTCTGAGACAGACGGTCTGAGACAGACGGTCTGAGACAGACGGTCTGAGACAGACGGTCTGAGACAGACGGTCTGAGACAGTCGGTCTGAGACAGACGGTCTGAGACAGACGGTCTGAGACGGACGGACTGAGTCTGACGGTGTGAGACAGACGGACAGGGACAGACGGACTGAGACAGACGGTCTGAGACAGACGGTCAGAGACAGACGGACTGAGACAGACGGTCTGAGACAGACGGTCGGTGACAGACGAATTGAGACAGACGGTCTGAGACAGACGAATTGAGACAGACGGTCTGAGACAGATGGTCTGAGACAGACGGTCTGAGACAGACGGTCTGATACAGACGGTCTGAGACAGACCGTCTGAGACAGCCGGTCCGAGACAGACGGATTGAGACAGACCGCCTGAGGAAGGCGGTCTGAGACAGACGGTCTGAGACAGACGGTCTGAGACAGTCCGTCTGAGGCAGACGGTCTGAGACAGACGGTCTGAGACAGACGGTCTGAGACAGACGGTCTAAGACAGACGGTCTGAGACAGACGGTCTGAGACAGACGGTCTGAGACAGCCGGTCTGAGACAGGCGGTCTGAGACAGGCGGTCTGAGACAGACGGTCTGAGACAGACGGTCTGAGACCGACGGTCTGAGACAGACGGTCTGAGGCAGACGGTCTGAGACAGACGGTCTGAGACAGACGGTCTGAGACAGTCGGTCTGAGACAGACGGTCTGAGACAGACGGTCTGAGACGGACGGACTGAGTCTGACGGTCTGAGACAGACGGACAGGGACAGACGGTCTGAGACAGACGAATTGAGACAGACGGTCTGAGACAGACGGTCTGAGACAGACGAATTGAGACAGACGGTCTGAGACAGACGAATTGAGACAGACGGTCTGAGACAGATGGTCTGAGACAGACGGTCTGAGACAGACGGTCTGATACAGACGGTCTGAGACAGACGGTCTGAGACAGCCGGTCCGAGACAGACGGATTGAGACAGACCGCCTGAGGAAGGCGGTCTGAGACAGACGGTCTGAGACAGACGGTCTGAGACAGTCCGTCTGAGGCAGACGGTCTGAGACAGACGGTCTGAGACAGACGGTCTGAGACAGACGGTCTAAGACAGACGGTCTGAGACAGACGGTCTGAGACAGACGGTCTGAGACAGCCGGTCTGAGACAGGCGGTCTGAGACAGACGGTCTGAGACAGACGGTCTGAGACAGACGGTCTGAGACAGACGGTCTGAGACAGACGGTCTGAGACAGACGGTCTGAGACAGACGGTCTGAGACAGACGGTCTGAGACAGACGGTCTGAGACAGACGGTCTGAGACAGACGGTCTTAGACAGACGGTCTGAGACAGGCGGTCTGAGACAGGCGGTCTGACACAGACGGTCTGAGACAGACGGTCTGAGACAGACGGTCTGAGACAGTCGGTCTGAGACAGACGGTGTGAGACAGACATTCTGAGACGGACGGACTGAGTCTGACGGTCTGAGACAGACGGACAGGGACAGACGGACTGAGACAGACGAATTGAGACAGACGGTCTGAGACAGACGGTCTGAGACAGACGGTATGAGACAGACGGTCTGAGACAGCCGGTCCGAGACAGACGGATTGAGACAGACCGCCTGAGGAAGGTGGTCTGAGACAGATGTTCTGAGACAGACGGGCTGAGACCGACGGGCTGAGACAGACGTTCTGAGACAGACTATCTGAGACAGACGGTCTGAGACAGACGGTCTGAGACAGACGGTCTGAGACAGACGGTCTGAGACAGACGGTCTGAGACAGACGGTCTGAGACAGACGGTCTGAGACAGTCCGTCTGAGGCAGACGGTCTGAGGCAGACGGTCTGAGACAGACGGTCTGAGACAGACGGTCTGAGACAGACGGTCTGAGACAGACGGTCTGAGACAGTCGGTCTGAGACAGACGGTCTGAGACAGACGGTCTGAGACGGACGGACTGAGTCTGACGGTGTGAGACAGACGGACAGGGACAGACGGACTGAGACAGACGGTCTGAGACAGACGGTCAGAGACAGACGGACTGAGACAGACGGTCTGAGACAGACGGTCGGTGACAGACGAATTGAGACAGACGGTCTGAGACAGACGAATTGAGACAGACGGTCTGAGACAGATGGTCTGAGACAGACGGTCTGAGACAGACGGTCTGATACAGACGGTCTGAGACAGACCGTCTGAGACAGCCGGTCCGAGACAGACGGATTGAGACAGACCGCCTGAGGAAGGCGGTCTGAGACAGACGGTCTGAGACAGACGGTCTGAGACAGTCCGTCTGAGGCAGACGGTCTGAGACAGACGGTCTGAGACAGACGGTCTGAGACAGACGGTCTAAGACAGACGGTCTGAGACAGACGGTCTGAGACAGACGGTCTGAGACAGCCGGTCTGAGACAGGCGGTCTGAGACAGGCGGTCTGAGACAGACGGTCTGAGACAGACGGTCTGAGACCGACGGTCTGAGACAGACGGTCTGAGGCAGACGGTCTGAGACAGACGGTCTGAGACAGACGGTCTGAGACAGTCGGTCTGAGACAGACGGTCTGAGACAGACGGTCTGAGACGGACGGACTGAGTCTGACGGTCTGAGACAGACGGACAGGGACAGACGGTCTGAGACAGACGAATTGAGACAGACGGTCTGAGACAGACGGTCTGAGACAGACGAATTGAGACAGACGGTCTGAGACAGACGAATTGAGACAGACGGTCTGAGACAGATGGTCTGAGACAGACGGTCTGAGACAGACGGTCTGATACAGACGGTCTGAGACAGACGGTCTGAGACAGCCGGTCCGAGACAGACGGATTGAGACAGACCGCCTGAGGAAGGCGGTCTGAGACAGACGGTCTGAGACAGACGGTCTGAGACAGTCCGTCTGAGGCAGACGGTCTGAGACAGACGGTCTGAGACAGACGGTCTGAGACAGACGGTCTAAGACAGACGGTCTGAGACAGACGGTCTGAGACAGACGGTCTGAGACAGCCGGTCTGAGACAGGCGGTCTGAGACAGGCGGTCTGAGACAGACGGTCTGAGACAGACGGTCTGAGGCAGACGGTCTGAGACAGACGGTCTGAGACAGACGGTCTGAGACAGACGGTTTGCGACAGACGGTCTGAGACAGACGGTCTGAGACAGACGGTCTGAGACAGACGGTCTGAGACATCTGGTCTGAGACAGACGGTCTGAGACCGACGGGACGAGATAGACGGTCTGAGACAGACGGTATGAAACAGACGGCCTGAGACAGACGGTATGAGGCAGACGGTCTGAGACAGGCGCTCTGAGACAGACGGTCTGAGACAGTCGGTCTGAGACAGACGGTCTGAAACAGGCGGTCTGAGACAGGCGTTCTGAGACAGACGATCTGAGACAGACGGGCTGTAATAGACGGGCCGAGACAGACGGTCTGAGACAGACGGCCTGAGACAGACGGCCTGAAACAGACGGCCTGATACAGACGGCATGAGACAGACGGTCTGAGACAGACGGTCTGAGACAGACGGTCTGAGACAGACGGTCTGAGACAGACGGTCTGACACAGACGGTCTGAGACAGACGGTCTGAGACAGACGGTCTGAGACAGACGGTCTGAGACAGACGGTCTGAGACAGACGTCTGAGACAGACGGTCTGAGACAGACGGTCTGAGACAGACGGTCTGAGACAGACGGTCTGAGACAGACGGTTTGAGACAGACGGTCTGAGACAGTCCGTCTGAGACAGACGGTCTGAGACAGACGGTCTGAGACAGACGGTCTGAGACAGACGGTCTGAGACAGACGGTCTGAGACAGACGGTCTGAGACAGACGGTCTGAGACAGACGGTCTGAGACAGACGGTCTGAGACAGACGGTCTGAGACAGACGGTCTGAGACAGACGGTCTGAGACAGGCGGTCTGAGACAGGCGGTCTGACACAGACGGTCTGAGACAGACGGTCTGAGACAGACGGTCTGAGACAGTCGGTCTGAGACAGACGGTGTGAGACAGACATTCTGAGACGGACGGACTGAGTCTGACGGTCTGAGACAGACGGACAGGGACAGACGGACTGAGACAGACGAATTGAGACAGACGGTCTGAGACAGACGGTCTGAGACAGACGGTATGAGACAGACGGTCTGAGACAGCCGGTCCGAGACAGACGGATTGAGACAGACCGCCTGAGGAAGGTGGTCTGAGACAGATGTTCTGAGACAGACGGGCTGAGACCGACGGGCTGAGACAGACGTTCTGAGACAGACTATCTGAGACAGACGGTCTGAGACAGACGGTCTGAGACAGACGGTCTGAGACAGACGGTCTGAGACAGACGGTCTGAGACAGACGGTCTGAGACAGACGGTCTGAGACAGACGGTCTGAGACAGACGGTCTGAGACAGACGGTCTGAGACAGACGGTCTGAGACAGACGGTCTGAGACAGTCGGTCTGAGACAGACGGTCTGAGACAGACGGTCTGAGACGGACGGACTGAGTCTGACGGTGTGAGACAGACGGACAGGGACAGACGGACTGAGACAGACGGTCTGAGACAGACGGTCAGAGACAGACGGACTGAGACAGACGGTCTGAGACAGACGGTCGGTGACAGACGAATTGAGACAGACGGTCTGAGACAGACGAATTGAGACAGACGGTCTGAGACAGATGGTCTGAGACAGACGGTCTGAGACAGACGGTCTGATACAGACGGTCTGAGACAGACCGTCTGAGACAGCCGGTCCGAGACAGACGGATTGAGACAGACCGCCTGAGGAAGGCGGTCTGAGACAGACGGTCTGAGACAGACGGTCTGAGACAGTCCGTCTGAGGCAGACGGTCTGTGACAGACGGTCTGAGACAGACGGTCTGAGACAGACGGTCTAAGACAGACGGTCTGAGACAGACGGTCTGAGACAGACGGTCTGAGACAGCCGGTCTGAGACAGGCGGTCTGAGACAGGCGGTCTGAGACAGACGGTCTGAGACAGACGGTCTGAGACCGACGGTCTGAGACAGACGGTCTGAGGCAGACGGTCTGAGACAGACGGTCTGAGACAGACGGTCTGAGACAGTCGGTCTGAGACAGACGGTCTGAGACAGACGGTCTGAGACGGACGGACTGAGTCTGACGGTCTGAGACAGACGGACAGGGACAGACGGTCTGAGACAGACGAATTGAGACAGACGGTCTGAGACAGACGGTCTGAGACAGACGAATTGAGACAGACGGTCTGAGACAGACGAATTGAGACAGACGGTCTGAGACAGATGGTCTGAGACAGACGGTCTGAGACAGACGGTCTGATACAGACGGTCTGAGACAGACGGTCTGAGACAGCCGGTCCGAGACAGACGGATTGAGACAGACCGCCTGAGGAAGGCGGTCTGAGACAGACGGTCTGAGACAGACGGTCTGAGACAGTCCGTCTGAGGCAGACGGTCTGAGACAGACGGTCTGAGACAGACGGTCTGAGACAGACGGTCTAAGACAGACGGTCTGAGACAGACGGTCTGAGACAGACGGTCTGAGACAGCCGGTCTGAGACAGGCGGTCTGAGACAGGCGGTCTGAGACAGACGGTCTGAGACAGACGGTCTGAGGCAGACGGTCTGAGACAGACGGTCTGAGACAGACGGTCTGAGACAGACGGTTTGCGACAGACGGTCTGAGACAGACGGTCTGAGACAGACGGTCTGAGACAGACGGTCTGAGACATCTGGTCTGAGACAGACGGTCTGAGACCGACGGGACGAGATAGACGGTCTGAGACAGACGGTATGAAACAGACGGCCTGAGACATACGGTATGAGGCAGACGGTCTGAGACAGGCGCTCTGAGACAGACGGTCTGAGACAGTCGGTCTGAGACAGACGGTCTGAAACAGGCGGTCTGAGACAGGCGTTCTGAGACAGACGATCTGAGACAGACGGGCTGTAATAGACGGGCCGAGACAGACGGTCTGAGACAGACGGCCTGAGACAGACGGCCTGAAACAGACGGCCTGATACAGACGGCATGAGACAGACGGTCTGAGACAGACGGTCTGAGACAGACGGTCTGAGACAGACGGTCTGAGACAGACGGTCTGACACAGACGGTCTGAGACAGACGGTCTGAGACAGACGGTCTGAGACAGACGGTCTGAGACAGACGGTCTGAGACAGACGTCTGAGACAGACGGTCTGAGACAGACGGTCTGAGACAGACGGTCTGAGACAGACGGTCTGAGACAGACGGTTTGAGACAGACGGTCTGAGACAGTCCGTCTGAGACAGACGGTCTGAGACAGACGGTCTGAGACAGACGGTCTGAGACAGACGGTCTGAGACAGACGGTCTGAGACAGACGGTCTGAGACAGACGGTCTGAGACAGACGGTCTGAGACAGACGGTCTGAGACAGACGGTCTGAGACAGACGGTCTGAGACAGGCGGTCTGAGACAGGCGGTCTGACACAGACGGTCTGAGACAGACGGTCTGAGACAGACGGTCTGAGACAGTCGGTCTGAGACAGACGGTGTGAGACAGACATTCTGAGACGGACGGACTGAGTCTGACGGTCTGAGACAGACGGACAGGGACAGACGGACTGAGACAGACGAATTGAGGCAGACGGTCTGAGACAGACGGTCTGAGACAGACGGTATGAGACAGACGGTCTGAGACAGCCGGTCCGAGACAGACGGATTGAGACAGACCGCCTGAGGAAGGTGGTCTGAGACAGATGTTCTGAGACAGACGGGCTGAGACCGACGGGCTGAGACAGACGTTCTGAGACAGACTATCTGAGACAGACGGTCTGAGACAGACGGTCTGAGACAGACGGTCTGAGACAGACGGTCTGAGACAGACGGTCTGAGACAGACGGTCTGAGACAGACGGTCTGAGACAGACGGTCTGAGACAGACGGTCTGAGACAGACGGTCTGAGACAGACGGTCTGAGACAGTCGGTCTGAGACAGACGGTCTGAGACAGACGGTCTGAGACGGACGGACTGAGTCTGACGGTGTGAGACAGACGGACAGGGACAGACGGACTGAGACAGACGGTCTGAGACAGACGGTCAGAGACAGACGGACTGAGACAGACGGTCTGAGACAGACGGTCGGTGACAGACGAATTGAGACAGACGGTCTGAGACAGACGAATTGAGACAGACGGTCTGAGACAGATGGTCTGAGACAGACGGTCTGAGACAGACGGTCTGATACAGACGGTCTGAGACAGACCGTCTGAGACAGCCGGTCCGAGACAGACGGATTGAGACAGACCGCCTGAGGAAGGCGGTCTGAGACAGACGGTCTGAGACAGACGGTCTGAGACAGTCCGTCTGAGGCAGACGGTCTGAGACAGACGGTCTGAGACAGACGGTCTGAGACAGACGGTCTAAGACAGACGGTCTGAGACAGACGGTCTGAGACAGACGGTCTGAGACAGCCGGTCTGAGACAGGCGGTCTGAGACAGGCGGTCTGAGACAGACGGTCTGAGACAGACGGTCTGAGACCGACGGTCTGAGACAGACGGTCTGAGGCAGACGGTCTGAGACAGACGGTCTGAGACAGACGGTCTGAGACAGTCGGTCTGAGACAGACGGTCTGAGACAGACGGTCTGAGACGGACGGACTGAGTCTGACGGTCTGAGACAGACGGACAGGGACAGACGGTCTGAGACAGACGAATTGAGACAGACGGTCTGAGACAGACGGTCTGAGACAGACGAATTGAGACAGACGGTCTGAGACAGACGAATTGAGACAGACGGTCTGAGACAGATGGTCTGAGACAGACGGTCTGAGACAGACGGTCTGATACAGACGGTCTGAGACAGACGGTCTGAGACAGCCGGTCCGAGACAGACGGATTGAGACAGACCGCCTGAGGAAGGCGGTCTGAGACAGACGGTCTGAGACAGACGGTCTGAGACAGTCCGTCTGAGGCAGACGGTCTGAGACAGACGGTCTGAGACAGACGGTCTGAGACAGACGGTCTAAGACAGACGGTCTGAGACAGACGGTCTGAGACAGACGGTCTGAGACAGCCGGTCTGAGACAGGCGGTCTGAGACAGGCGGTCTGAGACAGACGGTCTGAGACAGACGGTCTGAGGCAGACGGTCTGAGACAGACGGTCTGAGACAGACGGTCTGAGACAGTCGGTCTGAGACAGACGGTCTGAGACAGACGGTCTGAGACGGACGGACTGAGTCTGACGGTCTGAGACAGACGGACAGGGACAGACGGTCTGAGACAGACGGTCTGAGACAGCCGGTCTGAGACAGGCGGTCTGAGACAGGCGGTCTGAGACAGACGGTCTGAGACAGACGGTCTGAGACCGACGGTCTGAGACAGACGGTCTGAGGCAGACGGTCTGAGACAGACGGTCTGAGACAGACGGTCTGAGACAGTCGGTCTGAGACAGACGGTCTGAGACAGACGGTCTGAGACGGACGGACTGAGTCTGACGGTCTGAGACAGACGGACAGGGACAGACGGTCTGAGACAGACGAATTGAGACAGACGGTCTGAGACAGACGGTCTGAGACAGACGAATTGAGACAGACGGTCTGAGACAGACGAATTGAGACAGACGGTCTGAGACAGATGGTCTGAGACAGACGGTCTGAGACAGACGGTCTGATACAGACGGTCTGAGACAGACGGTCTGAGACAGCCGGTCCGAGACAGACGGATTGAGACAGACCGCCTGAGGAAGGCGGTCTGAGACAGACGGTCTGAGACAGACGGTCTGAGACAGTCCGTCTGAGGCAGACGGTCTGAGACAGACGGTCTGAGACAGACGGTCTGAGACAGACGGTCTAAGACAGACGGTCTGAGACAGACGGTCTGAGACAGACGGTCTGAGACAGCCGGTCTGAGACAGGCGGTCTGAGACAGGCGGTCTGAGACAGACGGTCTGAGACAGACGGTCTGAGACCGACGGTCTGAGACAGACGGTCTGAGGCAGACGGTCTGAGACAGACGGTCTGAGACAGACGGTCTGAGACAGTCGGTCTGAGACAGACGGTCTGAGACAGACGGTCTGAGACGGACGGACTGAGTCTGACGGTGTGAGACAGACGGACAGGGACAGACGGACTGAGACAGACGGTCTGAGACAGACGGTCAGAGACAGACGGACTGAGACAGACGGTCTGAGACAGACGGTCGGTGACAGACGAATTGAGACAGACGGTCTGAGACAGACGAATTGAGACAGACGGTCTGAGACAGATGGTCTGAGACAGACGGTCTGAGACAGACGGTCTGATACAGACGGTCTGAGACAGACCGTCTGAGACAGCCGGTCCGAGACAGACGGATTGAGACAGACCGCCTGAGGAAGGCGGTCTGAGACAGACGGTCTGAGACAGACGGTCTGAGACAGACGGTCTGAGACAGTCCGTCTGAGGCAGACGGTCTGAGACAGACGGTCTGAGACAGACGGTCTGAGACAGACGGTCTAAGACAGACGGTCTGAGACAGACGGTCTGAGACAGACGGTCTGAGACAGCCGGTCTGAGACAGGCGGTCTGAGACAGGCGGTCTGAGACAGACGGTCTGAGACAGACGGTCTGAGACCGACGGTCTGAGACAGACGGTCTGAGGCAGACGGTCTGAGACAGACGGTCTGAGACAGACGGTCTGAGACAGTCGGTCTGAGACAGACGGTCTGAGAAAGACGGTCTGAGACGGACGGACTGAGTCTGACGGTCTGAGACAGACGGACAGGGACAGACGGTCTGAGACAGACGAATTGAGACAGACGGTCTGAGACAGACGGTCTGAGACAGACGAATTGAGACAGACGGTCTGAGACAGACGAATTGAGACAGACGGTCTGAGACAGATGGTCTGAGACAGACGGTCTGAGACAGACGGTCTGATACAGACGGTCTGAGACAGACGGTCTGAGACAGCCGGTCCGAGACAGACGGATTGAGACAGACCGCCTGAGGAAGGCGGTCTGAGACAGACGGTCTGAGACAGACGGTCTGAGACAGTCCGTCTGAGGCAGACGGTCTGAGACAGACGGTCTGAGACAGACGGTCTGAGACAGACGGTCTAAGACAGACGGTCTGAGACAGACGGTCTGAGACAGACGGTCTGAGACAGCCGGTCTGAGACAGGCGGTCTGAGACAGGCGGTCTGAGACAGACGGTCTGAGACAGACGGTCTGAGACCGACGGTCTGAGACAGACGGTCTGAGGCAGACGGTCTGAGACAGACGGTCTGAGACAGACGGTCTGAGACAGTCGGTCTGAGACAGACGGTCTGAGACAGACGGTCTGAGACGGACGGACTGAGTCTGACGGTCTGAGACAGACGGACAGGGACAGACGGTCTGAGACAGACTAATTGAGACAGACGGTCTGAGACAGACGGTCTGAGACAGACGGTCTGAGACAGACGGTCTGAGACAGACGGTCTGAGGCAGACGGTCTGAGACAGACGGTCTGAGACAGACGGTCTGAGACAGACGGTCTGAGACAGACGGTCTAAGACAGACGGTCTGAGACAGACGGTCTGAGACAGACGGTCTGAGACAGCCGGTCTGAGACAGGCGGTCTGAGACAGTCGGTCTGAGACAGACGGTCTGAGACGGACGGACTGAGTCTGACGGTCTGAGACAGACGGACAGGGACAGACGGTCCGAGACAGACGGATTGAGACAGACCGCCTGAGGAAGGCGGTCTGAGACAGACGGTCTGAGACAGACGGTCTGAGACAGTCCGTCTGAGGCAGACGGTCTGAGACAGACGGTCTGAGACAGACGGTCTGAGACAGACGGTCTAAGACAGACGGTCTGAGACAGACGGTCTGAGACAGACGGTCTGAGACAGCCGGTCTGAGACAGGCGGTCTGAGACAGGCGGTCTGAGACAGACGGTCTGAGACAGACGGTCTGAGACCGACGGTCTGAGACAGACGGTCTGAGACAGACGGTCTGAGACAGACCGCCTGAGACCGACGGGACGAGATAGATGGTCTGAGACAGACGGTATGAAACAGACGTTCTGAGACAGACAGTATGAAACAGACGGTCTGAGACAGACGGGACGATATGGACGGTCTGAGACAGACGGTCTGAGACAGACGGTATGAAACAGACGGTCTGAGACAGACGGGACGATATAGACGGTCTGAGACCGAGGGGACGAGGTAGAAGGGCTGAGACAGCTGGTCTGAGACAGACGGTCTGAGACCGACGGGACGAGATAGACGGTCTGAGACAGACGGTATGAAACAAACGGCCTGAGACAGACGGTCTGAGGAAGACGGTCTGAGACAGGCGGTCTGAGACAGACGGTCTGAGACACACGGTCTGAGACAGACGGTCTGAGACAGACGTTCTGAGACAGACGGCCTGAGACAGACGGTCTGAGACAGACGGTATGAAACAGACGGTCTGAGACAGACGGGACGATATAGACGGTCTGAGACCGAGGGGACGAGGTAGAAGGGCTGAGACAGCTGGTCTGAGACCGACGGGACGAGACAGACGGTATGAAACAAACGGCCTGAGACAGACGGTCTGAGGCAGACGGTCTGAGACAGGCGGTCTGAGACAGACGGTCTGAGACACACGGTCTGAGACAGGCGGTCTGAGACAGACGTTCTGAGACAGACGGCCTGAGACAGACGGTCTGAGACAGACGGTATGAAACAGGCGGTCTGAGACAGACGGTATGAAACAAACGGTCTGAGACAGACGGGACGCGATAGACGGTCTGAGACCGAGGGGACATGGTAGACGGGCTGAGACAGACGGTCTGAGGCAGACGGGACGAGATAGACGGTCTGAGACCGAGGGGACGAGGTAGACGGTCTGAGACAGACGGTCTGAGACAGACGGTCTGAGACAGACGGTCTGAGACAGACGGTCTGAGACAGACGTTCTGCGGCCTACGGGCTGAGACAGACGATCTGAGACAGACGATCTGAGACAGACGTTCTGTGACAGACGATCTGAGACAGACGGGCTGTGATAGACGGGCTGAGACAGACGGTCAGAGACAGACGGGCTGAGCTAGACGTTCTGAGACAGACGATCTGAGACAGGCGGTCTGCGACAGACGGTCTGAGACAGACGGTCTGAGACAGACGGTTTGCGACAGACGGTCTGAGACAGACGGTCTGAGACAGACGGTCTGAGACAGACGGTCTGAGACATCTGGTCTGAGACAGACGGTCTGAGACCGACGGGACGAGATAGACGGTCTGAGACAGACGGTATGAAACAGACGGCCTGAGACAGACGGTATGAGGCAGACGGTCTGAGACAGGCGCTCTGAGACAGACGGTCTGAGAAAGTCGGTCTGAGACAGACGGTCTGAAACAGGCGGTCTGAGACAGGCGTTCTGAGACAGACGATCTGAGACAGACGGGCTGTAATAGACGGGCCGAGACAGACGGTCTGAGACAGACGGCCTGAGACAGACGGCCTGAAACAGACGGCCTGATACAGACGGCATGAGACAGACGGTCTGAGACAGACGGTCTGAGACAGACGGTCTGAGACAGACGGTCTGAGACAGACGGTCTGACACAGACGGTCTGAGACAGACGGTCTGAGACAGACGGTCTGAGACAGACGGTCTGAGACAGACGGTCTGAGACAGACGTCTGAGACAGACGGTCTGAGACAGACGGTCTGAGACAGACGGTCTGAGACAGACGGTCTGAGACAGGCGGTCTGAGACAGGCGGTCTGACACAGACGGTCTGAGACAGACGGTCTGAGACAGACGGTCTGAGACAGTCGGTCTGAGACAGACGGTGTGAGACAGACATTCTGAGACGGACGGACTGAGTCTGACGGTCTGAGACAGACGGACAGGGACAGACGGACTGAGACAGACGAATTGAGACAGACGGTCTGAGACAGACGGTCTGAGACAGACGGTATGAGACAGACGGTCTGAGACAGCCGGTCCGAGACAGACGGATTGAGACAGACCGCCTGAGGAAGGTGGTCTGAGACAGATGTTCTGAGACAGACGGGCTGAGACCGACGGGCTGAGACAGACGTTCTGAGACAGACGGTCTGAGACAGACGGTCTGAGACAGACGGTCTGAGACAGTCGGTCTGAGACAGACGGTCTGAGACAGACGGTCTGAGACGGACGGACTGAGTCTGACGGTGTGAGACAGACGGACAGGGACAGACGGACTGAGACAGACGGTCTGAGACAGACGGTCAGAGACAGACGGACTGAGACAGACGGTCTGAGACAGACGGTCGGTGACAGACGAATTGAGACAGACGGTCTGAGACAGACGAATTGAGACAGACGGTCTGAGACAGATGGTCTGAGACAGACGGTCTGAGACAGACGGTCTGATACAGACGGTCTGAGACAGACGGTCTGAGACAGCCGGTCCGAGACAGACGGATTGAGACAGACCGCCTGAGGAAGGCGGTCTGAGACAGACGGTCTGAGGCAGACGGTCTGAGACAGTCCGTCTGAGGCAGACGGTCTGAGACAGACGGTCTGAGACAGACGGTCTGAGACAGACGGTCTAAGACAGACGGTCTGAGACAGACGGTCTGAGACAGACGGTCTGAGACAGCCGGTCTGAGACAGGCGGTCTGAGACAGGCGGTCTGAGACAGACGGTCTGAGACAGACGGTCTGAGACCGACGGTCTGAGACAGACGGTCTGAGGCAGACGGTCTGAGACAGACGGTCTGAGACAGACGGTCTGAGACAGTCGGTCTGAGACAGACGGTCTGAGACAGACGGTCTGAGACGGACGGACTGAGTCTGACGGTCTGAGACAGACGGACAGGGACAGACGGACTGAGACAGACGAATTGAGACAGACGGTCTGAGACAGACGGTCTGAGACAGACGGTCTGAGACAGACGGTCTGAGACAGACGGTCTGAGACAGACGGTCTGAGACAGACGGTCTGAGACAGACGGTCTGAGACAGACGGTCTGAGACAGCCGGTCCGAGACAGACGGATTGAGACAGACCGCCTGAGGAAGGCGGTCTGAGACAGACGGTCTGAGACAGACGGTCTGAGACAGTCCGTCTGAGGCAGACGGTCTGAGAAAGACGGTCTGAGACAGACGGTCTGAGACAGACGGTCTAAGACAGACGGTCTGAGACAGACGGTCTGAGACAGACGGTCTGAGACAGCCGGTCTGAGACAGGCGGTCTGAGACAGGCGGTCTGAGACAGACGGTCTGAGGCAGACGGTCTGAGACCGACGGTCTGAGACAGACGGTCTGAGACAGACGGTCTGAGACAGACGGTCTGAGACAGACGGTCTGAGACAGTCGGTCTGAGACAGACGGTCTGAGACAGACGGTCTGAGACAGACGGTCTAAGACAGACGGTCTGAGACAGACGATCTGAGACAGGCGGTCTGAGACAGGCGGTCTGAGACAGACGGTCTGAGACAGGCGGTCTGAGACAGACGGTCTGAGACAGACGGTCTGAGACCGACGGTCTGAGACAGACGGTCTGAGGCAGACGGTCTGAGACAGACGGTCTGAGACAGACGGTCTGAGACAGTCGGTCTGAGACAGACGGTCTGAGACAGACGGTCTGAGACGGACGGACTGAGTCTGACGGTCTGAGACAGACGGACAGGGACAGACGGACTGAGACAGACGAATTGAGACAGACGGTCTGAGACAGACGGTCTGAGACAGACGGTCTGAGACAGACGGTCTGAGACAGACGGTCTGAGACAGACGGTCTGAGACAGACGGTCTGAGACAGCCGGTCCGAGACAGACGGATTGAGACAGACCGCCTGAGGAAGGCGGTCTGAGACAGACGGTCTGAGACAGACGGTCTGAGACAGTCCGTCTGAGGCAGACGGTCTGAGACAGACGGTCTGAGACAGACGGTCTGAGACAGACGGTCTAAGACAGACGGTCTGAGACAGACGGTCTGAGACAGACGGTCTGAGACAGCCGGTCTGAGACAGGCGGTCTGAGACAGGCGGTCTGAGACAGACGGTCTGAGGCAGACGGTCTGAGACCGACGGTCTGAGACAGACGGTCTGAGACAGACGGTCTGAGACAGACGGTCTGAGACAGACGGTCTGAGACAGTCGGTCTGAGACAGACGGTCTGAGACAGACGGTCTGAGACAGACGGTCTAAGACAGACGGTCTGAGACAGACGATCTGAGACAGGCGGTCTGAGACAGGCGGTCTGAGACAGACGGTCTGAGACAGGCGGTCTGAGACAGACGGTCTGAGACAGACGGTCTGAGACCGACGGTCTGAGACAGACGGTCTGAGGCAGACGGTCTGAGACAGACGGTCTGAGACAGACGGTCTGAGACAGTCGGTCTGAGACAGACGGTCTGAGACAGACGGTCTGAGACGGACGGACTGAGTCTGACGGTCTGAGACAGACGGACAGGGACAGACGGACTGAGACAGACGAATTGAGACAGACGGTCTGAGACAGACGGTCTGAGACAGACGGTCTGAGACAGACGGTCTGAGACAGACGGTCTGAGACAGACGGTCTGAGACAGACGGTCTGAGACAGACGGTCTGAGACAGACGGTCTGAGACAGACGGTCTGAGACAGACGGTCTGAGACAGCCGGTCCGAGACAGACGGATTGAGACAGACCGCCTGAGGAAGGCGGTCTGCGACAGACGGTCTGAGACAGACGGTCTGAGACAGACGGTTTGCGACAGACGGTCTGAGACAGACGGTCTGAGACAGACGGTCTGAGACAGACGGTCTGAGACATCTGGTCTGAGACAGACGGTCTGAGACCGACGGGACGAGATAGACGGTCTGAGACAGACGGTATGAAACAGACGGCCTGAGACAGACGGTATGAGGCAGACGGTCTGAGACAGGCGCTCTGAGACAGACGGTCTGAGACAGTCGGTCTGAGACAGACGGTCTGAAACAGGCGGTCTGAGACAGGCGTTCTGAGACAGACGATCTGAGACAGACGGGCTGTAATAGACGGGCCGAGACAGACGGTCTGAGACAGACGGTCTGAGACAGACGGTCTGAGACAGACGGTCTGAGACAGACGGTCTGAGACAGACGGTCTGAGACAGACGGTCTGAGACAGACGGTCTGAGACAGACGGTCTGAGACAGACGGTCTGAGACAGACGGTCTGAGACAGACGGTCTGAGACAGACGGTCTGAGACAGACGGTCTGAGACAGACGGTCTGAGACAGACGGTCTGAGACAGACGGTCTGAGACAGGCGGTCTGAGACAGGCGGTCTGACACAGACGGTCTGAGACAGACGGTCTGAGACAGACGGTCTGAGACAGTCGGTCTGAGACAGACGGTGTGAGACAGACATTCTGAGACGGACGGACTGAGTCTGACGGTCTGAGACAGACGGACAGGGACAGACGGACTGAGACAGACGAATTGAGACAGACGGTCTGAGACAGACGGTCTGAGACAGACGGTATGAGACAGACGGTCTGAGACAGCCGGTCCGAGACAGACGGATTGAGACAGACCGCCTGAGGAAGGTGGTCTGAGACAGATGTTCTGAGACAGACGGGCTGAGACCGACGGGCTGAGACAGACGTTCTGAGACAGACTATCTGAGACAGACGGTCTGAGACAGACGGTCTGAGACAGACGGTCTGAGACAGACGGTCTGAGACAGACGGTCTGAGACAGACGGTCTGAGACAGACGGTCTGAGACAGACGGTCTGAGACAGACGGTCTGAGACAGACGGTCTGAGACAGTCGGTCTGAGACAGACGGTCTGAGACAGACGGTCTGAGACGGACGGACTGAGTCTGACGGTGTGAGACAGACGGACAGGGACAGACGGACTGAGACAGACGGTCTGAGACAGACGGTCAGAGACAGACGGACTGAGACAGACGGTCTGAGACAGACGGTCGGTGACAGACGAATTGAGACAGACGGTCTGAGACAGACGAATTGAGACAGACGGTCTGAGACAGATGGTCTGAGACAGACGGTCTGAGACAGACGGTCTGATACAGACGGTCTGAGACAGACGGTCTGAGACAGCCGGTCCGAGACAGACGGATTGAGACAGACCGCCTGAGGAAGGCGGTCTGAGACAGACGGTCTGAGACAGACGGTCTGAGACAGTCCGTCTGAGGCAGACGGTCTGAGACAGACGGTCTGAGACAGACGGTCTGAGACAGACGGTCTAAGACAGACGGTCTGAGACAGACGGTCTGAGACAGACGGTCTGAGACAGCCGGTCTGAGACAGGCGGTCTGAGACAGGCGGTCTGAGACAGACGGTCTGAGACAGACGGTCTGAGACAGACGGTCTGAGACCGACGGTCTGAGACAGACGGTCTGAGGCAGACGGTCTGAGACAGACGGTCTGAGACAGACGGTCTGAGACAGTCGGTCTGAGACAGACGGTCTGAGACAGACGGTCTGAGACGGACGGACTGAGTCTGACGGTCTGAGACAGACGGACAGGGACAGACGGACTGAGACAGACGAATTGAGACAGACGGTCTGAGACAGACGGTCTGAGACAGACGGTCTGAGACAGACGGTCTGAGACAGACGGTCTGAGACAGACGGTCTGAGACAGACGGTCTGAGACAGCCGGTCCGAGACAGACGGATTGAGACAGACCGCCTGAGGAAGGCGGTCTGAGACAGACGGTCTGAGACAGACGGTCTGAGACAGTCCGTCTGAGGCAGACGGTCTGAGACAGACGGTCTGAGACAGACGGTCTGAGACAGACGGTCTGAGACAGACGGTCTAAGACAGACGGTCTGAGACAGACGGTCTGAGACAGACGGTCTGAGACAGCCGGTCTGAGACAGGCGGTCTGAGACAGGCGGTCTGAGACAGACGGTCTGAGACAGACGGTCTGAGACCGACGGTCTGAGACAGACGGTCTGAGACAGACGGTCTGAGACAGACGGTCTGAGACAGACGGTCTGAGACAGACGGTCTGAGACAGTCGGTCTGAGACAGACGGTCTGAGACAGACGGTCTGAGACAGACGGTCTGAGACAGACGGTCTGAGACAGACGGTCTGAGACAGACGGTCTGAGGCAGACGGTCTGAGACAGACGGTCTGAGACAGACGGTCTGAGACAGTCGGTCTGAGACAGACGGTCTGAGACAGACGGTCTGAGACGGACGGACTGAGTCTGACGGTCTGAGACAGACGGACAGGGACAGACGGACTGAGACAGACGAATTGAGACAGACGGTCTGAGACAGACGGTCTGAGACAGACGGTCTGAGACAGACGGTCTGAGACAGACGGTCTGAGACAGACGGTCTGAGACAGACGGTCTGAGACAGACGGTCTGAGACAGCCGGTCCGAGACAGACGGATTGAGACAGACCGCCTGAGGAAGGCGGTCTGAGACAGACGGTCTGAGACAGACGGTCTGAGACAGTCCGTCTGAGGCAGACGGTCTGAGACAGACGGTCTGAGACAGACGGTCTGAGACAGACGGTCTAAGACAGACGGTCTAAGACAGACGGTCTGAGACAGACGGTCTGAGACAGCCGGTCTGAGACAGGCGGTCTGAGACAGGCGGTCTGAGACAGGCGGTCTGAGACAGACGGTCTGAGACAGACGGTCTGAGACCGACGGTCTGAGACAGACGGTCTGAGACAGACGGTCTGAGACAGACGGTCTGAGACAGTCGGTCTAAGACAGACGGTCTGAGACAGACGGTCTGAGACGGACGGACTGAGTCTGACGGTCTGAGACAGACGGACAGGGACAGACGGACTGAGACAGACGAATTGAGACAGACGGTCTGAGACAGACGGTCTGAGACAGACGGTCTGAGACAGACGGTCTGAGACAGACGGTCTGAGACAGACGGCCTGAGACAGACGGCCTGAAACAGACGGCCTGAGACAGACGGCATGAGACAGACGGTCTGAGACAGACGGTCTGAGACAGCCGGTCTGAGACAGGCGGTCTGAGACAGGCGGTCTGAGACAGACGGTCTGAGACAGACGGTCTGAGACCGACGGTCTGAGACAGACGGTCTGAGACAGACGGTCTGAGACAGACGGTCTGAGACAGTCGGTCTGAGACAGACGGTCTGAGACAGACGGTCTGAGACGGACGGACTGAGTCTGACGGTCTGAGACAGACGGACAGGGACAGACGGACTGAGACAGACGAATTGAGACAGACGGTCTGAGACAGACGGTCTGAGACAGACGGTCTGAGACAGACGGTCTGAGACAGACGGTCTGAGACAGACGGCCTGAGACAGACGGCCTGAAACAGACGGCCTGAGACAGACGGCATGAGACAGACGGTCTGAGACAGACGGTCTGAGACAGACGGTCTGAGACAGACAGTCTGAGACAGACGGTCTGAGACAGACGGTCTGAGACAGACGGTCTGAGACAGACGTCTGAGACAGACGGTCTGAGACAGACGGTCTGAGACAGACGGTCTGAGACAGACGGTCTGAGACAGACGGTCTGAGACAGACGGTCTGAGACAGACGGTCTGAGACAGACGGCCTAAGACAGACGGTATGAAACAAACGGTCTGAGACAGACGGGACGAGATAGACGGTCTGAGACCGAGGGGACGAGTTAGACGGGCTGAGACAGACGGTCTGAGGCAGACGGGACGAGATAGACGGTCTGAGACCGAGGGGACGAGGTAGACGGGCTGAGACAGACGGTATGAAACAGGCGGTCTGAGATAGACGGGACGAGATAGACGGTCTGAGACCGAGGGGACGAGGTAGACGGGCTGAGACAGATGTTCTGAGACAGGCGGTCGGAAACAGGCGGTCCGAGACAGATGTTCTGAGGAAGGTGGTCTGAGACAGACGGACTGAGACAGACGGTCTGAGACAGACGGACAGGGTCAGGCGAACAGACGCTGCCCGATAGCGGCAGGCGGATTGAGACGGACGGGCTGAGACAGACGGTCTGAGACAGCCGGTCTGAGACAGACGGTCTGAGACAGACGGTCTGACACAGATGTTCTGAGACAGACGGACTGAGACAGACGGACTGAGACAGACGGTTTGAGACAGACGGTCTGAGACAGTCCGTCTGAGACAGATGGTCTGAGACAGACGGTCTGAGACAGACGGTCTGCGACAGACGGTCTGAGACAGACGGTCTGAGACAGGCGGTCTGAGACAGGCGGTCTGAGACAGACGGTCTGAGACAGACGGCCTGAGACAGACGGCCTGAAACAGACGGCCTGAGACAGACGGCATGAGACAGACGGTCTGAGACAGACGGTCTGAGACAGACGGTCTGTGACAGACGGTCTGAGACAGACGGTCTGAGACAGACGGCCTGAGACAGACGATCTGAGACAGACGGTATGAAACAATCGGTCTGAGACAGACGCGACGTGATAGACGGTCTGAAACCGAGGGGACGAGGTAGACGGGCTGAGACAGACGGTCTGAGGCAGACGGGACGAGATAGACGGTCTGAGACCGAGGGGACGAGGTAGACGGGCTGAGACAGACGGTATGAAACAGACGGTCTGAGATAGACGGGACGAGATAGACGGTCTGTGACCGAGGGGACGAGGTAGACGGGCTGAGACAGATGTTCTGAGACAGACGGTCTGAGACAGACGATCTGAGGCAGACGGTCTGAGACAGACGGTCTGAGACGGACGGACTGAGTCTGACGGTCTGAGACAGACGGACAGGGACAGACGGACTGCGACAGACGAATTGAGACAGACGGTCTGAGACAGACGGTCTGAGACAGACGGTCTGAGACAGACGGTCTGAGACAGACGGTCTGAGACAGACGGTCTGAGACAGACGGTCTGAGACAGACGGTCTGAGGCAGACGGTCTGAGACAGACGGTCTGAGACAGACGGTCTGAGACAGTCGGTCTGAGACAGACGGTCTGAGACAGACGGTCTGAGACGGACGGACTGAGTCTGACGGTCTGAGACAGACGGACAGGGACAGACGGACTGAGACAGACGAATTGAGACAGACGGTCTGAGACAGACGGTCTGAGACAGACGGTCTGAGACAGACGGTCTGAGACAGACGGTCTGAGACAGACGGTCTGAGACAGACGGTCTGAGACAGACGGTCTGAGACAGCCGGTCCGAGACAGACGGATTGAGACAGACCGCCTGAGGAAGGCGGTCTGAGACAGACGGTCTGAGACAGACGGTCTGAGACAGTCCGTCTGAGGCAGACGGTCTGAGACAGACGGTCTGAGACAGACGGTCTGAGACAGACGGTCTAAGACAGACGGTCTGAGACAGACGGTCTGAGACAGACGGTCTGAGACAGCCGGTCTGAGACAGGCGGTCTGAGACAGGCGGTCTGAGACAGACGGTCTGAGACAGACGGTCTGAGACCGACGGTCTGAGACAGACGGTCTGAGACAGACGGTCTGAGACAGACGGTCTGAGACAGTCGGTCTAAGACAGACGGTCTGAGACAGACGGTCTGAGACGGACGGACTGAGTCTGACGGTCTGAGACAGACGGACAGGGACAGACGGACTGAGACAGACGAATTGAGACAGACGGTCTGAGACAGACGGTCTGAGACAGACGGTCTGAGACAGACGGTCTGAGACAGACGGTCTGAGACAGACGGCCTGAGACAGACGGCCTGAAACAGACGGCCTGAGACAGACGGCATGAGACAGACGGTCTGAGACAGACGGTCTGAGACAGCCGGTCTGAGACAGGCGGTCTGAGACAGGCGGTCTGAGACAGACGGTCTGAGACAGACGGTCTGAGACCGACGGTCTGAGACAGACGGTCTGAGACAGACGGTCTGAGACAGACGGTCTGAGACAGTCGGTCTGAGACAGACGGTCTGAGACAGACGGTCTGAGACGGACGGACTGAGTCTGACGGTCTGAGACAGACGGACAGGGACAGACGGACTGAGACAGACGAATTGAGACAGACGGTCTGAGACAGACGGTCTGAGACAGACGGTCTGAGACAGACGGTCTGAGACAG
Organism: Coelioxys conoideus; assembly: GCA_947623535.1. Classification (NCBI taxonomy): domain Eukaryota; kingdom Metazoa; phylum Arthropoda; class Insecta; order Hymenoptera; family Megachilidae; genus Coelioxys; species Coelioxys conoideus. The sequence continues at coordinate 1,566,154 of CANQJN010000021.1, read as the reverse complement.
ACGGTCTGAGACAGACGGCCTGAGACAGACGGCCTGAAACAGACGGCCTGAGACAGACGGCATGAGACAGACGGTCTGAGACAGACGGTCTGAGACAGACGGTCTGAGACAGACAGTCTGAGACAGACGGTCTGAGACAGACGGTCTGAGACAGACGGTCTGAGACAGACGTCTGAGACAGACGGTCTGAGACAGACGGTCTGAGACAGACGGTCTGAGACAGACGGTCTGAGACAGACGGTCTGAGACAGACGGTCTGAGACAGACGGTCTGAGACAGACGGCCTAAGACAGACGGTATGAAACAAACGGTCTGAGACAGACGGGACGAGATAGACGGTCTGAGACCGAGGGGACGAGTTAGACGGGCTGAGACAGACGGTCTGAGGCAGACGGGACGAGATAGACGGTCTGAGACCGAGGGGACGAGGTAGACGGGCTGAGACAGACGGTATGAAACAGGCGGTCTGAGATAGACGGGACGAGATAGACGGTCTGAGACCGAGGGGACGAGGTAGACGGGCTGAGACAGATGTTCTGAGACAGGCGGTCGGAAACAGGCGGTCCGAGACAGATGTTCTGAGGAAGGTGGTCTGAGACAGACGGACTGAGACAGACGGTCTGAGACAGACGGACAGGGTCAGGCGAACAGACGCTGCCCGATAGCGGCAGGCGGATTGAGACGGACGGGCTGAGACAGACGGTCTGAGACAGCCGGTCTGAGACAGACGGTCTGAGACAGACGGTCTGACACAGATGTTCTGAGACAGACGGACTGAGACAGACGGACTGAGACAGACGGTTTGAGACAGACGGTCTGAGACAGTCCGTCTGAGACAGATGGTCTGAGACAGACGGTCTGAGACAGACGGTCTGCGACAGACGGTCTGAGACAGACGGTCTGAGACAGGCGGTCTGAGACAGGCGGTCTGAGACAGACGGTCTGAGACAGACGGCCTGAGACAGACGGCCTGAAACAGACGGCCTGAGACAGACGGCATGAGACAGACGGTCTGAGACAGACGGTCTGAGACAGACGGTCTGTGACAGACGGTCTGAGACAGACGGTCTGAGACAGACGGCCTGAGACAGACGATCTGAGACAGACGGTATGAAACAATCGGTCTGAGACAGACGCGACGTGATAGACGGTCTGAAACCGAGGGGACGAGGTAGACGGGCTGAGACAGACGGTCTGAGGCAGACGGGACGAGATAGACGGTCTGAGACCGAGGGGACGAGGTAGACGGGCTGAGACAGACGGTATGAAACAGACGGTCTGAGATAGACGGGACGAGATAGACGGTCTGTGACCGAGGGGACGAGGTAGACGGGCTGAGACAGATGTTCTGAGACAGACGGTCTGAGACAGACGATCTGAGGCAGACGGTCTGAGACAGACGGTCTGAGACGGACGGACTGAGTCTGACGGTCTGAGACAGACGGACAGGGACAGACGGACTGCGACAGACGAATTGAGACAGACGGTCTGAGACAGACGGTCTGAGACAGACGGTCTGAGACAGACGGTCTGAGACAGACGGTCTGAGACAGACGGTCTGAGACAGACGGTCTGAGACAGACGGTCTGAGACAGACGGTATGAGACAGACGGCCTGAGACAGACGGCCTGACACAGACGGCCTGAGACAGACGGCATGAGACAGACGGTCTGAGACAGACGGTCTGAGACAGACGGTCTGAGACAGACAGTCTGAGACAGACGGTCTGAGACAGACGGTCTGAGACAGACGGTCTGAGACAGACGTCTGAGACAGACGTCTGAGACAGACGGTCTGAGACAGACGGTCTGAGACAGACGGTCTGAGACAGACGGTCTGAGACAGACGGCCTAAGACAGACGATCTGAGACAGACGGTATGAAACAAACGGTCTGAGACAGACGGGACGAGATAGACGGTCTGAGACCGAGGGGACGAGGTAGACGGGCTGAGATAGACGGTCTGAGGCAGACGGGACGAGATAGACGGTCTGCGACCGAGGGGACGAGGTAGACGGGCTGAGACAGACGGTATGAAACAGGCGGTCTGAGATAGACGGGACGAGATAGACGGTCTGAGACCGAGGGGACGAGGTAGACGGGCTGAGACAGATGTTCTGAGACAGGCGGTCGGAAACAGGCGGTCCGAGACAGATGTTCTGAGGAAGGTGGTCTGAGACAGACGGACAGGGTCAGGCGAACAGACGCTGCCCGATAGCGGCAGGCGGATTGAGACGGACGGGCTGAGACAGACGGTCTGAGACAGCCGGTCTGAGACAGACGGTCTGAGACCGACGGTCTGAGACAGACGGTCTGACACAGATGTTCTGAGACAGACGGACTGAGACAGACGGACTGAGACAGACGGTTTGAGACAGACGGTCTGAGACAGTCCGTCTGAGACAGATGGTCTGAAACAGACGGTCTGAGACAGACGGTCTGAGACAGACGGTCTGAGACAGACGGTCTGAGACAGACGGCCTGAGACAGACGGCCTGAAACAGACGGCCTGAGACAGACGGCATGAGACAGACGGTCTGAGACAGACGGTCTGAGACAGACGGTCTGAGACAGACGGTCTGAGACAGACGGTCTGAGACAGACGGCCTGAGACAGACGATCTGAGACAGACGGTCTGAGACAGACGGTCTGAGACAGACGGTCTGAGACAGACGGTCTGAGACAGACGGTCTGAGACAGACGGCCTGAGACAGACGATCTGAGACAGACGGTATGAAACAAACGGTCTGAGACAGACGGGACGAGATAGACGGTCTGAGACCGAGGGGACGAGGTAGACGGGCTGAGATAGACGGTCTGAGGCAGACGGGACGAGATAGACGGTCTGAGACCGAGGGGACGAGGTAGACGGGCTGAGACAGACGGTATGAAACAGGCGGTCTGAGATAGACGGGACGAGATAGACGGTCTGAGACCGAGGGGACGAGGTAGACGGGCTGAGACAGATGTTCTGAGACAGGCGGTCGGAAACAGGCGGTCCGAGACAGATGTTCTGAGGAAGGTGGTCTGAGACAGACGGACAGGGTCAGGCGAACAGACGCTGCCCGATAGCGGCAGGCGGATTGAGACGGACGGGCTGAGACAGACGGTCTGAGACAGACGGTCTGAGACAGACGGCCTGAGACAGACGGCCTGAAACAGACGGCCTGAGACAGACGGCATGAGACAGACGGTCTGAGACAGACGGTCTGAGACAGACGGTCTGAGACAGACGGTCTGAGACAGACGGTCTGAGACAGACGGCCTGAGACAGACGATCTGAGACAGACGGTCTGAGACAGACGGTCTCAGACAGACGGTCTGAGACAGACGGTCTGAGACAGACGGTCTGAGACAGACGGCCTGAGACAGACGATCTGAGACAGACGGTATGAAACAAACGGTCTGAGACAGACGGGACGAGATAGACGGTCTGAGACCGAGGGGACGAGGTAGACGGGCTGAGATAGACGGTCTGAGGCAGACGGGACGAGATAGACGGTCTGAGACCGAGGGGACGAGGTAGACGGGCTGAGACAGACGGTATGAAACAGGCGGTCTGAGATAGACGGGACGAGATAGACGGTCTGAGACCGAGGGGACGAGGTAGACGGGCTGAGACAGATGTTCTGAGACAGGCGGTCGGAAACAGGCGGTCCGAGACAGATGTTCTGAGGAAGGTGGTCTGAGACAGACGGACAGGGTCAGGCGAACAGACGCTGCCCGATAGCGGCAGGCGGATTGAGACGGACGGGCTGAGACAGACGGTCTGAGACAGACGGTCTGAAACAAACGGTCTGAGACAGACGGGACGTGATAGACGGTCTGAAACCGAGGGGACGAGGTAGACGGGCTGAGACAGACGGTCTGAGGCAGACGGGACGAGATAGACGGTCTGAGACCGAGGGGACGAGGTAGACGGGCTGAGACAGACGGTATGAAACAGACGGTCTGAGATAGACGGGACGAGATAGACGGTCTGTGACCGAGGGGACGAGGTAGACGGGCTGAGGCAGATGTTCTGAGACAGACGGTCTGAGACAGACGATCTGAGGCAGACGGTCTGAGACCGACGGTCTGAGACGGACGGACTGAGTCTGACGGTGTGAGACAGACGGACAGGGACAGACGGACTGAGACAGACGGTCTGAGACAGACGGTCAGAGACAGACGGACAGAGACAGACGGTCTGAGACAGGCGGTCGGTGACAGACGAATTGAGACAGACGGTCTGAGACAGATGGTCTGAGACAGACGGGACGAGATAGACGGTCTGAGACCGAGGGGACGAGGTAGACGGGCTGAGATAGACGGTCTGAGGCAGACGGGACGAGATAGACGGTCTGAGACCGAGGGGACGAGGTAGACGGGCTGAGACAGACGGTATGAAACAGGCGGTCTGAGATAGACGGGACGAGATAGACGGTCTGAGACCGAGGGGACGAGGTAGACGGGCTGAGACAGATGTTCTGAGACAGGCGGTCGGAAACAGGCGGTCCGAGACAGATGTTCTGAGACAGGCGGTCGGAAACAGGCGGTCCGAGACAGATGTTCTGAGGAAGGTGGTCTGAGACAGACGGACTGAGACAGACGGACAGGGTCAGGCGAACAGACGCTGCCCGATAGCGGCAGGCGGATTGAGACAGACGGTCTGAGACAGACGGTCTGAGACAGACGGTCTGAGACAGACGGTCTGAGACAGACGGCCTGAGACAGACGATCTGAGACAGACGGTATGAAACAAACGGTCTGAGACAGACGGGACGAGATAGACGGTCTGAGACCGAGGGGACGAGGTAGACGGGCTGAGATAGACGGTCTGAGGCAGACGGGACGAGATAGACGGTCTGAGACCGAGGGGACGAGGTAGACGGGCTGAGACAGACGGTATGAAACAGGCGGTCTGAGATAGACGGGACGAGATAGACGGTCTGAGACCGAGGGGACGAGGTAGACGGGCTGAGACAGATGTTCTGAGACAGGCGGTCGGAAACAGGCGGTCCGAGACAGATGTTCTGAGGAAGGTGGTCTGAGACAGACGGACAGGGTCAGGCGAACAGACGCTGCCCGATAGCGGCAGGCGGATTGAGACGGACGGGCTGAGACAGACGGTCTGAGACAGACGGTCTGAGACAGACGGTCTGAGACAGACGGCCTGAGACAGACGGCCTGAAACAGACGGCCTGAGACAGACGGCATGAGACAGACGGTCTGAGACAGACGGTCTGAGACAGACGGTCTGAGACAGACGGTCTGAGACAGACGGCCTGAGACAGACGATCTGAGACAGACGGTCTGAGACAGACGGTCTCAGACAGACGGTCTGAGACAGACGGTCTGAGACAGACGGTCTGAGACAGACGGCCTGAGACAGACGATCTGAGACAGACGGTATGAAACAAACGGTCTGAGACAGACGGGACGAGATAGACGGTCTGAGACCGAGGGGACGAGGTAGACGGGCTGAGATAGACGGTCTGAGGCAGACGGGACGAGATAGACGGTCTGAGACCGAGGGGACGAGGTAGACGGGCTGAGACAGACGGTATGAAACAGGCGGTCTGAGATAGACGGGACGAGATAGACGGTCTGAGACCGAGGGGACGAGGTAGACGGGCTGAGACAGATGTTCTGAGACAGGCGGTCGGAAACAGGCGGTCCGAGACAGATGTTCTGAGGAAGGTGGTCTGAGACAGACGGACAGGGTCAGGCGAACAGACGCTGCCCGATAGCGGCAGGCGGATTGAGACGGACGGGCTGAGACAGACGGTCTGAGACAGCCGGTCTGAGACAGACGGTCTGAGACCGACGGTCTGAGACAGACGGTCTGACACAGATGTTCTGAGACAGACGGACTGAGACAGACGGACTGAGACAGACGGTTTGAGACAGACGGTCTGAGACAGTCCGTCTGAGACAGATGGTCTGAGACAGACGGTCTGAGACAGACGGTCTGAGACAGACGATCTGAGACAGACGGTCTGAGACAGACGGTCTGAGACAGACGGTCTGAGACAGACGGTCGGAAACAGGCGGTCCGAGACAGATGTTCTGAGACAGGCGGTCGGAAACAGGCGGTCCGAGACAGATGTTCTGAGGAAGGTGGTCTGAGACAGACGGACTGAGACAGACGGACAGGGTCAGGCGAACAGACGCTGCCCGATAGCGGCAGGCGGATTGAGACAGACGGTCTGAGACAGACGGTCTGAGACAGACGGTCTGAGACAGACGGTCTGAGACAGACGGCCTGAGACAGACGATCTGAGACAGACGGTATGAAACAAACGGTCTGAGACAGACGGGACGAGATAGACGGTCTGAGACCGAGGGGACGAGGTAGACGGGCTGAGATAGACGGTCTGAGGCAGACGGGACGAGATAGACGGTCTGAGACCGAGGGGACGAGGTAGACGGGCTGAGACAGACGGTATGAAACAGGCGGTCTGAGATAGACGGGACGAGATAGACGGTCTGAGACCGAGGGGACGAGGTAGACGGGCTGAGACAGATGTTCTGAGACAGGCGGTCGGAAACAGGCGGTCCGAGACAGATGTTCTGAGGAAGGTGGTCTGAGACAGACGGACAGGGTCAGGCGAACAGACGCTGCCCGATAGCGGCAGGCGGATTGAGACGGACGGGCTGAGACAGACGGTCTGAGACAGACGGTCTGAGACAGACGGTCTGAGACAGACGGCCTGAGACAGACGGCCTGAAACAGACGGCCTGAGACAGACGGCATGAGACAGACGGTCTGAGACAGACGGTCTGAGACAGACGGTCTGAGACAGACGGTCTGAGACAGACGGCCTGAGACAGACGATCTGAGACAGACGGTCTGAGACAGACGGTCTCAGACAGACGGTCTGAGACAGACGGTCTGAGACAGACGGTCTGAGACAGACGGCCTGAGACAGACGATCTGAGACAGACGGTATGAAACAAACGGTCTGAGACAGACGGGACGAGATAGACGGTCTGAGACCGAGGGGACGAGGTAGACGGGCTGAGATAGACGGTCTGAGGCAGACGGGACGAGATAGACGGTCTGAGACCGAGGGGACGAGGTAGACGGGCTGAGACAGACGGTATGAAACAGGCGGTCTGAGATAGACGGGACGAGATAGACGGTCTGAGACCGAGGGGACGAGGTAGACGGGCTGAGACAGATGTTCTGAGACAGGCGGTCGGAAACAGGCGGTCCGAGACAGATGTTCTGAGGAAGGTGGTCTGAGACAGACGGACAGGGTCAGGCGAACAGACGCTGCCCGATAGCGGCAGGCGGATTGAGACGGACGGGCTGAGACAGACGGTCTGAGACAGCCGGTCTGAGACAGACGGTCTGAGACCGACGGTCTGAGACAGACGGTCTGACACAGATGTTCTGAGACAGACGGACTGAGACAGACGGACTGAGACAGACGGTTTGAGACAGACGGTCTGAGACAGTCCGTCTGAGACAGATGGTCTGAGACAGACGGTCTGAGACAGACGGTCTGAGACAGACGATCTGAGACAGACGGTCTGAGACAGACGGTCTGAGACAGACGGTCTGAGACAGACGGTCTGAGACAGACGGTCTGAGACAGACGGTCTGAGACAGACGGCCTGAGACAGACGATCTGAGACAGACGGTATGAAACAAACGGTCTGAGACAGACGGGACGTGATAGACGGTCTGAAACCGAGGGGACGAGGTAGACGGGCTGAGACAGATGTTCTGAGACAGGCGGTCGGAAACAGGCGGTCCGAGACAGATGTTCTGAGGAAGGTGGTCTGAGACAGACGGACTGAGACAGACGGTCTGAGACAGACGGACAGGGTCAGGCGAACAGACGCTGCCCGATAGCGGCAGGCGGATTGAGACGGACGGGCTGAGACAGACGGTCTGAGACAGCCGGTCTGAGACAGACGGTCTGAGACCGACGGTCTGAGACAGACGGTCTGACACAGATGTTCTGAGACAGACGGACTGAGACAGACGGACTGAGACAGACGGTCTGAGACAGACGGACAGGGTCAGGCGAACAGACGCTGCCCGATAGCGGCAGGCGGATTGAGACGGACGGGCTGAGACAGACGGTCTGAGACAGACGGTCTGAGACGGACGGACTGAGTCTGACGGTCTGAGACAGACGGTCTGAGACAGACGGTCTGAGACGGACGGACTGAGTCTGACGGTCTGAGACAGACGGACAGGGACAGACGGACTGAGACAGACGAATTGAGACAGACGGTCTGAGACAGACGGTCTGAGACAGACGGTCTGAGACAGGCGGTCTGAGACAGGCGGTCTGAGACAGACGGTCTGAGACAGACGGCCTGAGACAGACGGCCTGAAACAGACGGCCTGAGACAGACGGCATGAGACAGACGGTCTGAGACAGACGGTCTGAGACAGACGGTCTGAGACAGACGGTCTGAGACAGGCGGTCTGAGACAGGCGGTCTGAGACAGACGGTCTGAGACAGACGATCTGAGACAGACGGTATGAAACAAACGGTCTGAGACAGACGGGACGAGATAGACGGTCTGAGACCGAGGGGACGAGGTAGACGGGCTGAGACAGATGTTCTGAGACAGGCGGTCGGAAACAGGCGGTCCGAGACAGATGTTCTGAGGTAGGTGGTCTGAGACAGACGGACTGAGACAGACGGACAGGGTCAGGCGAACAGACGCTGCCCGATAGCGGCAGGCGGATTGAGACGGACGGGCTGAGACAGACGGTCTGAGACAGCCGGTCTGAGACAGACGGTCTGAGACCGACGGTCTGAGACAGACGGTCTGACACAGATGTTCTGAGACAGACGGACTGAGACAGACGGACTGAGACAGACGGTTTGAGACAGACGGTCTGAGACAGTCCGTCTGAGACAGACGGTCTGAGACAGACGGTCTGAGACAGACGGTCTGAGACAGACGGTCTGAGACAGACGGTCTGAGACAGACGGTCTGAGACAGACGGTCTGAGACAGACGGTCTCAGACAGACGGTCTGAGACAGACGGTCTGAGACAGGCGGTCTGAGACAGGCGGTCTGAGACAGACGGTCTGAGACAGACGGCCTGAGACAGACGGCCTGAAACAGACGGCCTGAGACAGACGGCATGAGACAGACGGTCTGAGACAGACGGTCTGAGACAGACGGTCTGAGACAGACGGTCTGAGACAGACGGTCTGAAACAAACGGTCTGAGACAGACGGGACGTGATAGACGGTCTGAAACCGAGGGGACGAGGTAGACGGGCTGAGACAGACGGTCTGAGGCAGACGGGACGAGATAGACGGTCTGAGACCGAGGGGACGAGGTAGACGGGCTGAGACAGACGGTATGAAACAGACGGTCTGAGATAGACGGGACGAGATAGACGGTCTGTGACCGAGGGGACGAGGTAGACGGGCTGAGGCAGATGTTCTGAGACAGACGGTCTGAGACAGACGATCTGAGGCAGACGGTCTGAGACCGACGGTCTGAGACGGACGGACTGAGTCTGACGGTGTGAGACAGACGGACAGGGACAGACGGACTGAGACAGACGGTCTGAGACAGACGGTCAGAGACAGACGGACAGAGACAGACGGTCTGAGACAGGCGGTCGGTGACAGACGAATTGAGACAGACGGTCTGAGACAGATGGTCTGAGACAGACGGTCTGAGACAGACGGTCTGAGACAGACGGTCTGAGACAGACGGTCTGAGACAGACGGTCTGAAACAAACGGTCTGAGACAGACGGGACGTGATAGACGGTCTGAAACCGAGGGGACGAGGTAGACGGGCTGAGACAGACGGTCTGAGGCAGACGGGACGAGATAGACGGTCTGAGACCGAGGGGACGAGGTAGACGGGCTGAGACAGACGGTATGAAACAGACGGTCTGAGATAGACGGGACGAGATAGACGGTCTGTGACCGAGGGGACGAGGTAGACGGGCTGAGGCAGATGTTCTGAGACAGACGGTCTGAGACAGACGATCTGAGGCAGACGGTCTGAGACCGACGGTCTGAGACGGACGGACTGAGTCTGACGGTGTGAGACAGACGGACAGGGACAGACGGACTGAGACAGACGGTCTGAGACAGACGGTCAGAGACAGACGGACAGAGACAGACGGTCTGAGACAGGCGGTCGGTGACAGACGAATTGAGACAGACGGTCTGAGACAGATGGTCTGAGACAGACGGTCTGAGACAGACGGTCTGATACAGACGGTCTGAGACAGACGGTCTGAGACAGCCGGTCCGAGACAGACGGATTGAGACAGACCGCCTGAGGAAGGCGGTCTGAGACAGACGGTCTGAGACAGACGGTCTGAGACAGTCCGTCTGAGGCAGACGGTCTGAGACAGACGGTCTGGGACAGACGGTCTGAGACAGACGGTCTGGGACAGACGGTCTGAGACAGATGGTCTGAGACAGACGGTCTGAGACAGACGGTCTGAGACAGACGGTCTGAGACAGTCGGTCTGAGACAGACGGTCTGAGACAGACGGTCTGAGACGGACGGACTGAGTCTGACGGTCTGAGACAGACGGACAGGGACAGACGGACTGAGACAGTCGGTCTGAGACAGACGGTCTGAGACGGACGGACTGAGTCTGACGGTCTGAGACAGACGGACAGGGACAGACGGACTGAGACAGACGAATTGAGACAGACGGTCTGAGACAGACGGTCTGAGACAGACGGTCTGAGACAGACGGTCTGAGACAGACGGTCTGAGACAGTCGGTCTGAGACAGACGGTCTGAGACGGACGGACTGAGTCTGACGGTCTGAGACAGACGGACAGGGACAGACGGACTGAGACAGACGAATTGAGACAGACGGTCTGAGACAGACGGTCTGAGACAGACGGCCTGAGACAGACGGCCTGAAACAGACGGCCTGAGACAGACGGCATGAGACAGACGGTCTGAGACAGACGGTCTGAGACAGACGGTCTGAGACAGACAGTCTGAGACAGACGGTCTGAGACAGACGGTCTGAGACAGACGGTCTGAGACAGACGTCTGAGACAGACGGTCTGAGACAGACGGTCTGAGACAGACGGTCTGAGACAGACGGTCTGAGACAGACGGTCTGAGACAGACGGCCTGAGACAGACGATCTGAGACAGACGGTATGAAACAAACGGTCTGAGACAGACGGGACGAGATAGACGGTCTGAGACCGAGGGGACGAGGTAGACGGGCTGAGACAGACGGTCTGAGGCAGACGGGACGAGATAGACGGTCTGAGACCGAGGGGACGAGGTAGACGGGCTGAGACAGACGGTATGAAACAGACGGTCTGAGATAGACGGGACGAGATAGACGGTCTGAGACCGAGGGGACGAGGTAGACGGGCTGAGACAGATGTTCTGAGACAGGCGGTCGGAGACAGGCGGTCCGGGACAGATGTTCTGAGGAAGGTGGTCTGAGACAGACGGACTGAGACAGACGGTCTGAGACAGACGGACAGGGTCAGGCGAACAGACGCTGCCCGATAGGGGCAGGCGGATTGAGACGGACGGGCTGAGACAGACGGTCTGAGACAGCCGGTCTGAGGCAGACGGTCTGCGACAGCCGGTCTGAGACAGACGGTCTGAGACCGACGGTCTGAGACCGACGGTCTGAGACAGACGGTCTGACACAGATGTTCTGAGACAGACGGACTGAGACAGACGGACTGAGATAGACGGGACGAGATAGACGGTCTGAGACCGAGGGGACGAGGTAGACGGGCTGAGACAGATGTTCTGAGACAGGCGGTCGGAGACAGGCGGTCCGAGACAGATGTTCTGAGGAAGGTGGTCTGAGACAGACGGACTGAGACGGACGGTCTGAGACAGACGGACAGGGTCAGGCGAACAGACGCTGCCCGATAGCGGCAGGCGGATTGAGACGGACGGGCTGAGACAGACGGTCTGAGACAGCCGGTCTGAGACAGACGGTCTGAGACAGCCGGTCTGAGACAGACGGTCTGAGACCGACGGTCTGAGACAGACGGTCTGACACAGATGTTCTGAGACAGACGGACTGAGACAGACGGACTGAGACAGACGGTTTGAGACAGACGGTCTGAGACAGTCCGTCTGAGACAGACGGTCTGAGACAGACGGTCTGAGACAGACGGTCTGAGACAGACGGTCTGAGACAGACGGGACGTGATAGACGGTCTGAAACCGAGGGGACGAGGTAGACGGGCTGAGACAGACGGTCTGAGGCAGACGGGACGAGATAGACGGTCTGAGACCGAGGGGCCGAGGTAGACGGGCTGAGACAGACGGGCTGAGACAGACGGTCTGAGGCAGACGGGACGAGATAGACGGTCTGTGACCGAGGGGACGAGGTAGACGGGCTGAGACAGATGTTCTGAGACAGACGGTCTGAGACAGACGATCTGAGGCAGACGGTCTGAGACCGACGGTCTGAGACGGACGGACTGAGTCTGACGGTGTGAGACAGACGGACAGGGACAGACGGACTGAGACAGACGGTCTGAGACAGACGGTCTGAGACAGACGGTCTGAGACAGACGGCCTGAGACAGACGATCTGAGACAGACGGTATGAAACAAACGGTCTGGGACAGACGGGACGAGATAGACGGTCTGAGACCGAGGGGACGAGGTAGACGTGCTGAGACAGACGGTCTGAGGCAGACGGGACGAGATAGACGGTCTGAGACCGAGGGGACGAGGTAGACGGGCTGAGACAGACGGTATGAAACAGACGGTCTGAGATAGACGGGACGAGATAGACGGTCTGAGACCGAGGGGACGAGGTAGACGGGCTGAGACAGATGTTCTGAGACAGGCGGTCGGAGACAGGCGGTCCGAGACAGATGTTCTGAGGAAGGTGGTCTGAGACAGACGGACTGAGACAGACGGTCTGAGACAGACGGACAGGGTCAGGCGAACAGACGCTGCCCGATAGCGGCAGGCGGATTGAGACGGACGGGCTGAGACAGACGGTCTGAGACAGCCGGTCTGAGACAGACGGTCTGAGACAGCCGGTCTGAGACAGACGGTCTGAGACAGTCGGTCTGAGACAGACGGTCTGAGACCGACGGTCTGAGACGGACGGACTGAGTCTGACGGTCTGAGACAGACGGACAGGGACAACGGACTGAGACAGACGAATTGAGACAGACGGTCTGAGACAGACGGTCTGAGACAGACGGTCTGAGACAGACGGCCTGAGACAGACGGCCTGAAACAGACGGCCTGAGACAGACGGCATGAGACAGACGGTCTGAGACAGACGGTCTGAAACAGACGGTCTGAGACAGACAGTCTGAGACAGACGGTCTGAGACAGACGGTCTGAGACAGACGGTCTGAGACAGACGTCTGAGACAGACGGTCTGAGACAGACGGTCTGAGACAGACGGTCTGAGACAGACGGCCTGAGACAGACGATCTGAGACAGACGGTATGAAACAAACGGTCTGAGACAGACGGGACGAGATAGACGGTCTGAGACCGAGGGGACGAGGTAGACGGGCTGAGACAGACGGTCTGAGGCAGACGGGACGAGATAGACGGTCTGCGACCGAGGGGACGAGGTAGACGGGCTGAGACAGACGGTATGAAACAGACGGTCTGAGATAGACGGGACGAGATAGACGGTCTGAGACCGAGGGGACGAGGTAGACGGGCTGAGACAGATGTTCTGAGACAGGCGGTCGGAGACAGGCGGTCCGAGACAGATGTTCTGAGGAAGGTGGTCTGAGACAGACGGACTGAGACAGACGGTCTGAGACAGACGGACAGGGTCAGGCGAACAGACGCTGCCCGATAGGGGCAGGCGGATTGAGACGGACGGGCTGAGACAGACGGTCTGAGACAGCCGGTCTGAGGCAGACGGTCTGCGACAGCCGGTCTGAGACAGACGGTCTGAGACCGACGGTCTGAGACAGACGGTCTGACACAGATGTTCTGAGACAGACGGACTGAGACAGACGGACTGAGACAGACGGTTTGAGACAGACGGTCTGAGACAGTCCGTCTGAGACAGACGGTCTGAGACAGACGGGACGTGATAGTCGGTCTGAAACCGAGGGGACGAGGTAGACGGGCTGAGACAGACGGTCTGAGGCAGACGGGACGAGATAGACGGTCTGAGACCGAGGGGACGAGGTAGACGGGCTGAGACAGACGGTATGAAACAGACGGTCTGAGATAGACGGGACGAGATAGACGGTCTGTGACCGAGGGGACGAGGTAGACGTGCTGAGACAGATGTTCTGAGACAGGCGGTCGGAGACAGGCGGTCCGAGACAGATGTTCTGAGGAAGGTGGTCTGAGACAGACGGACTGAGACAGACGGTCTGAGACAGACGGACAGGGTCAGGCGAACAGACGCTGCCCGATAGCGGCAGGCGGATTGAGACAGACGGTCTGAGACCGACGGTCTGAGACAGACGGTCTGAGACAGACGGTCTGAGACAGACGGTCTGAGACAGACGGTCTGAGACCGACGGTCTGAGACCGACGGTCTGAGACAGACGGTCTGAGACGGACGGACTGAGTCTGACGGTCTGAGACAGACGGACAGGGACAGACGGACTGAGACAGACCGTCTGAGACAGACGGTCTGAGACAGACGGTCTGAGACAGACGGTCTGAGACAGACGGTCTGAGACAGACGGTCTGAGACAGACGGTCCGAGACAGACGGTCTGAGACAGACGGTCTGAGACAGACGGCCTGAGACAGACGGCCTGAAACAGACGGCCTGAGACAGACGGCATGAGACAGACGGTCTGAGACAGACGGTCTGAGACAGACGGTCTGAGACAGACGGTCTGAGACAGACGGCCTGAGACAGACGATCTGAGACAGACGGTATGAAACAAACGGTCTGAGACAGACGGGACGAGATAGACGGTCTGAGACCGAGGGGACGAGGTAGACGGGCTGAGACAGACGGTCTGAGGCAGACGGGACGAGATAGACGGTCTGAGACCGAGGGGACGAGGTAGACGGGCTGAGACAGACGGTATGAAACAGACGGTCTGAGATAGACGGGACGAGATAGACGGTCTGAGACCGAGGGGACGAGGTAGACGGGCTGAGACAGATGTTCTGAGACAGGCGGTCGGAGACAGGCGGTCCGAGACAGATGTTCTGAGACAGGCGGTCGGAGACAGGCGGTCCGAGACAGATGTTCTGAGACAGACGGTCTGAGACAGACGATCTGAGGCAGACGGTCTGAGACCGACGGGCCGAGATAGACGGGCTGAGACAGATGATCTGAGGCAGACGGTCTGAGACAGACGGTCTGAGACAGACGGTCTGAGACAGCTAGTCTGAGACAGACGGTCTGAGACCCACGGGACGAGATAGACGGACAGGGACAGACGGTCTGAGACAGACGAATTGAGACAGACGGACTGACACAGACGGACTGAGACAGACGGTCTGAGACAGACGGTCTGAGATAGACGGGACGAGATAGACGGTCTGAGACCGAGGGGACGAGGTAGACGGGCTGAGACAGATGTTCTGAGACAGGCGGTCGGAGACAGGCGGTCCGAGACAGATGTTCTGAGACAGGCGGTCGGAGACAGGCGGTCCGAGACAGATGTTCTGAGACAGACGGTCTGAGACAGACGATCTGAGGCAGACGGTCTGAGACCGACGGGCCGAGATAGACGGGCTGAGACAGATGATCTGAGGCAGACGGTCTGAGACAGACGGTCTGAGACAGACGGTCTGAGACAGACGGTCTGAGACAGCTAGTCTGAGACAGACGGTCTGAGACCCACGGGACGAGATAGACGGTCTGAGACAGACGGTATGAAACAGACGTTCTGAGACAGACGGACTGAGACAGACGGACTGAGACAGACGGTCTGAGACAGACGGTCTGAGACAGACGGTCTGAGACAGGCGGTCTGAGACAGACGGTCCGAGACAGACGGTCTGAGACAGACGGACAGGGACAGACGGTCTGAGACAGACGAATTGAGACAGACGGACTGACACAGACGGACTGAGACAGACGGTCTGAGGCAGACGGTCTGAGACGGGCGGTTTGAGACTGACGGACTGAGTATGACGGTCTGAGACAGACGGACAGGGACAGACGGACTGAGACAGACGGTCTGAGACAGACGGTCTGAGTCGGACGGACTGTGTCTGACGGTCTGAGACAGACGGTCTGAGACAGACGTCTGAGACAGACGGTCTGAGACAGACGGTCTGAGACAGACGGTCTGAGACAGACGGTCTGAGACAGACGGTCTGAGACAGACGGTCTGAGACAGACGGTCTGAGACAGACGGCCTGAGACAGACGATCTGAGACAGACGGTATGAAACAAACGGTCTGAGACAGACGGGACGAGATAGACGGTCTGCGACCGAGGGGACGAGGTAGACGGGCTGAGACAGACGGTCTGAGGCAGACGGGACGAGATAGACGGTCTGAGACCGAGGGGACGAGGTAGACGGGCTGAGACAGACGGTATGAAACAGACGGTCTGAGATAGACGGGACGAGATAGACGGTCTGTGACCGAGGGGACGAGGTAGACGGGCTGAGACAGATGTTCTGAGACAGGCGGTCGGAGACAGGCGGTCCGAGACAGATGTTCTGAGGAAGGTGGTCTGCGACAGACGGACTGAGACAGACGGTCTGAGACAGACGGACAGGGTCAGGCGAACAGACGCTGCCTGATAGCGGCAGGCGGATTGAGACGGACGGGCTGAGACAGACGGTCTGAGACAGCCGGTCTGAGACAGACGGTCTGAGACCGACGGTCTGAGACAGACGGTCTGACACAGATGTTCTGAGACAGACGGACTGAGACAGACGGACTGAGACAGACGGTTTGAGACAGACGGTCTGAGACAGTCCGTCTGAGCCAGACGGTCTGAGACAGACGGTCTGAGACAGACGGTCTGAGACAGACGGTCTGAGACAGACGGTCTGAGACAGGCGGTCTGAGACAGGTGGTCTGAGACAGACGGTCTGAGACGGACGGACTGAGTCTGACGGTCTGAGACAGACGGACAGGGACAGACGGACTGAGACAGACGGTCTGAGACAGACGGTCCGAGACAGACGGTCTGAGACAGACGGCCTGAGACAGACGGCCTGAAACAGACGGCCTCAGACAGACGGCATGAGACAGACGGTCTGAGACAGACGGTCTGAGACAGACGGTCTGAGACAGACGGTCTGAGACAGACGGTCTGAGACAGACGGTCTGAGACAGACGGTCTGAGACAGACGTCTGAGACAGACGGTCTGAGACAGACGGTCTGAGACAGACGGTCTGAGACAGACGGTCTGAGACACACGGTCTGAGACAGACGGCCTGAGATAGACGATCTGAGACAGACGGTATGAAACAAACGGTCTGAGACAGACGGGACGAGATAGACGGTCTGAGACCGAGGGGTCGAGGTAGACGGGCTGAGACAGACGGTCTGAGGCAGACGGGACGAGATAGACGGTCTGAGACCGAGGGGACGAGGTAGACGGGCTGAGACAGACGGTATGAAACAGACGGTCTGAGATAGACGGGACGAGATAGACGGTCTGAGACCGAGGGGACCAGGTAGACGGGCTGAGACAGATGTTCTGAGACAGGCGGTCGGAGACAGGCGGTCCGAGACAGATGTTCTGAGACAGGCGGTCGGCGACAGGCGGTCCGAGACAGATGTTCTGAGACAGACGGTCTGAGACAGACGATCTGAGGCAGACGGTCTGAGACAGACAGTCTGAGACAGACGTCTGAGACAGACGGTCTAAGACAGACGGTCTGAGACAGACGGTCTGAGACAGACGGTCTGAGACAAACGGTCTGAGACAGACGGTCTGAGACAGACGGCCTGAGACAGACGATCTGAGACAGACGGTATGAAACAAACGGTCTGAGACAGACGGGACGAGATAGACGGTCTGAGACCGAGGGGACGAGGTAGACGGGCTGAGACAGACGGTCTGAGGCAGACGGGACGAGATAGACGGTCTGAGACCGAGGGGACGAGGTAGACGGGCTGAGACAGACGGTATGAAACAGACGGTCTGAGATAGATGGGACGAGATAGACGGTCTGAGACCGAGGGGACGAGGTAGACGGGCTGAGACAGATGTTCTGAGACAGGCGGTCGGAGACAGGCGGTCCGAGACAGATGTTCTGAGGAAGGTGGTCTGAGACAGACGGACTGAGACAGACGGTCTGAGACAGACGGACAGGGTCAGGCGAACAGACGCTGCCCGATAGCGGCAGGCGGATTGAGACGGACGGGCTGATACAGACGGTCTGAGACAGCCGGTCTGAGACAGACGGTCTGAGACAGACGGTCTGACACAGATGTTCTGAGACAGACGGACTGAGACAGACGGACTGAGACAGACGGACTGAGACAGACGGTTTGAGACAGACGGTCTGAGACAGTCCGTCTGAGACAGACGGTCGGAGACAGACGGTCTGAGACAGACGGTCTGAGACAGACGGTCTGAGACAGACGGTCTGAGACAGGCGGTCTGAGACAGACGGACAGGGACAGACGGACTGAGACAGACGGTCTGAGACAGACGGTCTGAGACAGACGGTCTGAGACAGACGGCCTGAGACAGACGGCCTGAAACAGACGGCCTGAGACAGACGGCATGAGACAGACGGTCTGAGACAGACGGTCTGAGACAGATGGTCTGAGACAGACGGTCTGAGACAGACGGTCTGAGACAGACGGTCTGAGACAGACGTCTGAGACAGACGGTCTGAGACAGACGGTCTGAGACAGACGGTCTGAGACAGACGGTCTGAGACAGACGGTCTGAGACAGACGGTCTGAGACAGACGGTCTGAGACAGACGGTCTGAGACAGACGGTCTGAGACAGACGGTCTGAGACAGACGGTCTGAGACAGACGGCCTGAGACAGACGATCTGAGACAGACGGTATGAAACAAACGGTCTGAGGCAGACGGGACGAGATAGACGGTCTGAGACCGAGGGGACGAGGTAGACGGGCTGAGACAGACGGTATGAAACAGACGGTCTGAGATAGACGGGACGAGATAGACGGTCTGAGACCGAGGGGACGAGGTAGACGGGCTGAGACAGATGTTCTGAGACAGGCGGTCGGAGACAGGCGGTCCGAGACAGATGTTCTGAGACAGGCGGTCGGAGACAGGCGGTCCGAGACAGATGTTCTGAGACAGACGGTCTGAGACAGACGATCTGAGGCAGACGGTCTGAGACCGACGGGCCGAGATAGACGGGCTGAGACAGATGATCTGAGGCTGACGGTCTGAGACAGACGGTCTGAGACAGACGGTCTGAGACAGACGGTCTGAGACAGCTGGTCTGAGACAGACGGCCTGAGACAGACGATCTGAGACAGACGGTATGAAACAAACGGTCTGAGACAGACGGGACGAGATAGACGGTCTGAGACCGAGGGGTCGAGGTAGACGGGCTGAGACGGACGGTATGAAACAGACGGTCTGAGATAGACGGGACGAGATAGACCGTCTGAGACCGAGGGGACGAGGTAGACGGGCTGAGACAGATGTTCTGAGACAGGCGGTCGGAGACAGGCGGTCCGAGACAGATGTTCTGAGACAGGCGGTCGGAGACAGGCGGTCCGAGACAGATGTTCTGAGACAGACGGTCTGAGACAGACGATCTGAGGCAGACGGTCTGAGACCGACGGGCCGAGATAGACGGGCTGAGACAGATGATCTGAGGCAGACGGTCTGAGACAGACGGTCTGAGACAGACGGTCTGAGACAGACGGTCTGAGACAGACGGTCTGAGACAGACGGTCTGAGACAGCTGGTCTGAGACAGACGGCCTGAGACAGACGATCTGAGACAGACGGTATGAAACAAACGGTCTGAGACAGACGGGACGAGATAGACGGTCTGAGACCGAGGGGACGAGGTAGACGGGCTGAGACAGACGGTATGAAACAGACGGTCTGAGATAGACGGGACGAGATAGACGGTCTGAGACCGAGCGGACGAGGTAGACGGGCTGAGACAGATGTTCTGAGACAGGCGGTCGGAGACAGGCGGTCCGAGACAGATGTTCTGAGACAGGCGGTCGGAGACAGGCGGTCCGAGACAGATCTTCTGAGACAGACGGTCTGAGACAGACGATCTGAGGCAGACGGTCTGAGACCGACGGGCCGAGATAGACGGGCTGAGACAGATGATCTGAGGCAGACGGTCTGAGACAGACGGTCTGAGACAGCTGGTCTGCGACAGACCGCCTGAGACCGACGGGACGAGATAGACGGTCTGAGACAGACGGTATGAAACAGACGTTCTGAGACAGACAGTATGAAACAGACGGTCTGAGACAGACGGGACGATATAGACGGTCTGAGACAGACGGTCTGAGACAGACGGTCTGAGACAGACGGTATGAAACAGACGGTCTGAGACAGACGGGACGATATAGACGGTCTGTGACCGAGGGGACGAGGTAGACGGGCTGAGACAGCTGGTCTGAGACAGACGGGACGAGATAGACGGTCTGAGACAGACGGTATGAAACAAACGGCCTGAGACAGACGGTCTGAGGCAGACGGTCTGAGACAGGCGGTCTGAGACAGACGGTCTGAGACACACGGTCTGAGACAGACGGTCTGAGACAGACGTTCTGAGACAGACGGCCTGAGACAGACGGTCTGATACAGACGGTATGAAACAGACGGTCTGAGACAGACGGGGCGATATAGACGGTCTGAGAGCGAGGGGCCGAGGTAGACGGGCTGAGACAGATGTCCTGAGACAGGCGGTCTGAGACAGACGGTCTGAGACAGACGGTCTGAGACAGACGGTCTGAGACAGGCGGTCCGAGACAGATGTTCTGAGGAAGGTGGTCTGAGACAGACGGACTGAGACAGACGGTCTGAGACAGACGGACAGGGTCAGGCGAACAGACGCTGCCCGATAGCGGCAGGCGGATTGAGACGGACGGGCTGATACAGACGGTCTGAGACAGCCGGTCTGAGACAGACGGTCTGAGACAGACGGTCTGACACAGATGTTCTGAGACAGACGGACTGAGACAGACGGACTGAGACAGACGGACTGAGACAGACGGTTTGAGACAGACGGTCTGAGACAGTCCGTCTGAGACAGACGGTCGGAGACAGACGGTCTGAGACAGACGGTCTGAGACAGACGGTCTGAGACAGACGGTCTGAGACAGACGGTCTGAGACAGACGGTCTGAGACAGCTGGTCTGAGACAGACGGCCTGAGACAGACGA
Organism: Coelioxys conoideus; assembly: GCA_947623535.1. Lineage (NCBI taxonomy): Eukaryota > Metazoa > Arthropoda > Insecta > Hymenoptera > Megachilidae > Coelioxys > Coelioxys conoideus. The sequence goes on along the minus strand of CANQJN010000021.1, from coordinate 1,544,936 downwards.
TCTGAGACAGACGGTATGAAACAAACGGTCTGAGACAGACGGGACGAGATAGACGGTCTGAGACCGAGGGGTCGAGGTAGACGGGCTGAGACGGACGGTATGAAACAGACGGTCTGAGATAGACGGGACGAGATAGACCGTCTGAGACCGAGGGGACGAGGTAGACGGGCTGAGACAGATGTTCTGAGACAGGCGGTCGGAGACAGGCGGTCCGAGACAGATGTTCTGAGACAGGCGGTCGGAGACAGGCGGTCCGAGACAGATGTTCTGAGACAGACGGTCTGAGACAGACGATCTGAGGCAGACGGTCTGAGACCGACGGGCCGAGATAGACGGGCTGAGACAGATGATCTGAGGCAGACGGTCTGAGACAGACGGTCTGAGACAGACGGTCTGAGACAGACGGTCTGAGACAGACGGTCTGAGACAGCTGGTCTGAGACAGACGGCCTGAGACAGACGATCTGAGACAGACGGTATGAAACAAACGGTCTGAGACAGACGGGACGAGATAGACGGTCTGAGACCGAGGGGACGAGGTAGACGGGCTGAGACAGACGGTATGAAACAGACGGTCTGAGATAGACGGGACGAGATAGACGGTCTGAGACCGAGCGGACGAGGTAGACGGGCTGAGACAGATGTTCTGAGACAGGCGGTCGGAGACAGGCGGTCCGAGACAGATGTTCTGAGACAGGCGGTCGGAGACAGGCGGTCCGAGACAGATCTTCTGAGACAGACGGTCTGAGACAGACGATCTGAGGCAGACGGTCTGAGACCGACGGGCCGAGATAGACGGGCTGAGACAGATGATCTGAGGCAGACGGTCTGAGACAGACGGTCTGAGACAGCTGGTCTGCGACAGACCGCCTGAGACCGACGGGACGAGATAGACGGTCTGAGACAGACGGTATGAAACAGACGTTCTGAGACAGACAGTATGAAACAGACGGTCTGAGACAGACGGGACGATATAGACGGTCTGAGACAGACGGTCTGAGACAGACGGTATGAAACAGACGGTCTGAGACAGACGGGACGATATAGACGGTCTGTGACCGAGGGGACGAGGTAGACGGGCTGAGACAGCTGGTCTGAGACAGACGGGACGAGATAGACGGTCTGAGACAGACGGTATGAAACAAACGGCCTGAGACAGACGGTCTGAGGCAGACGGTCTGAGACAGGCGGTCTGAGACAGACGGTCTGAGACACACGGTCTGAGACAGACGGTCTGAGACAGACGTTCTGAGACAGACGGCCTGAGACAGACGGTCTGATACAGACGGTATGAAACAGACGGTCTGAGACAGACGGGGCGATATAGACGGTCTGAGAGCGAGGGGCCGAGGTAGACGGGCTGAGACAGATGTTCTGAGACAGGCGGTCTGAGACAGACGGTCTGAGACAGACGGTCTGAGACAGACGGTCTGAGACAGACGGTCTGAGACAGACGGTCTGAGACAGACGGTCTGAGACAGACGTTCTGCGGCCTACGGGCAGAGGTAGACGGGCTGAGACAGACGATCTGAGACAGACGATCTGAGACAGACGTTCTGTGACAGACGATCTGAGACAGACGGGCTGTGATAGACGGGCTGAGACAGACGGTCAGAGACAGACGGGCTGAGTTAGACGTTCTGAGACAGACGATCTGAGACAGGCGGTCTGCGACAGACGGTCTGAGACAGACGGTCTGAGACAGACGGTTTGAGACAGACGGTCTGAGACAGACGGTCTGAGACAGACCGTCTGAGACAGACGGTCTGAGACAGACGGTCTGAGACAGACGGTGTGAGACAGATGTTCTGAGACAGGCGGTCTGAGACAGACGGTCTGAGACAGACGGTCTGAGACAGACGGTCTGAGACAGGCGGGCTGAGACAGACGGTCTGAGACAGGCGGGCTGAGACAGACGGTCTGTGACATCTGGTCTGAGACAGACGGTCTGAGACCGACGGGACGAGATAGACGGTCTGAGACAGACGGCCTGAGACAGACGGTATGAGGCAGACGGTCTGAGACAGGCGCTCTGCGACAGACGGTCAGAGACAGACGGTGTGAGACAGATGTTCTGAGACAGGCGGTCTGAGACAGACGGTCTGAGACAGACGGTCTGAGACAGACGGTCTGAGACAGACGGTCTGAGACAGACGTTCTGAGACAGACTATCTGAGAGAGACGGTCTGAGACAGACGGTCTGACACAGACGGTCTGAGACAGGCGGTCTGAGACAGACGGTCTGAGACAGAAGGTCGGAGACAGACGGTCTGAGACAGACGGTCTGAGACAGACGGTCTGAGACAGACGGTCTGAGACAGACGGTCTGAGACAGGCGGGCTGAGACAGACGGTCTGAGACAGGCGGGCTGAGACAGACGGTCTGAGACATCTGGTCTGAGACAGACGGTCTGAGACCGACGGGACGAGATAGACGGTCTGAGACAGACGGTATGAAACAGACGGCCTGAGACAGACGGTATGAGGCAGACGGTCTGAGACAGGCGCTCTGAGACAGACGGTCTGAGACAGACGGTCTGAGACAGACGGGGTAAGACCAACGGTCTGAGACAGACGGTCTGACACAGACGGTCTGAGACAGTCGGTCTGCGACAGACGGTCTGAGACAGACGGTCTGAGACAGGCGTTCTGAGACAGACGATCTGAGACAGACGGGCTGTAATAGACGGGCCGAGACAGACGGTCTGAGACAGACGGCCTGAGACAGACGGCCTGAAACAGACGGCCTGAGACAGACGGCATGAGACAGACGGTCTGAGACAGATGTTCTGAGACAGGCGGTCGGAGACAGGCGGTCCGAGACAGATGTTCTGAGGAAGGTGGTCTGAGACAGACGGACTGAGACAGACGGTCTGAGACAGACGGACAGGGTCAGGCGAACAGACGCTGCCCGATAGCGGCAGGCGGATTGAGACGGACGGGCTGAGACAGACGGTCTGAGACAGCCGGTCTGAGACAGACGGTCTGAGACCGACGGTCTGAGACAGACGGTCTGACACAGATGTTCTGAGACAGACGGACTGAGACAGACGGACTGAGACAGACGGTTTGAGACAGACGATCTGAGACAGACGGTCTGAGACAGACGCTCTGAGACAGACGGTCTGAGACCGACGGTCTGAGACCGACGGTCTGAGACAGACGGTCTGAGACAGACGGTCTGAGACAGACGGTATGAAACAGACGGTCTGAGACAGACGGGACGATATAGACGGTCTGTGACCGAGGGGACGAGGTAGACGGGCTGAGACAGCTGGTCTGAGACAGACGGGACGAGATAGACGGTCTGAGACAGACGGTATGAAACAAACGGCCTGAGACAGACGGTCTGAGGCAGACGGTCTGAGACAGGCGGTCTGAGACAGACGGTCTGAGACACACGGTCTGAGACAGACGGTCTGAGACAGACGTTCTGAGACAGACGGCCTGAGACAGACGGTCTGATACAGACGGTATGAAACAGACGGTCTGAGACAGACGGGGCGATATAGACGGTCTGAGAGCGAGGGGCCGAGGTAGACGGGCTGAGACAGATGTTCTGAGACAGGCGGTCTGAGACAGACGGTCTGAGACAGACGGTCTGAGACAGACGGTCTGAGACAGACGGTCTGAGACAGACGTTCTGCGGCCTACGGGCAGAGGTAGACGGGCTGAGACAGACGATCTGAGACAGACGATCTGAGACAGACGTTCTGTGACAGACGATCTGAGACAGACGGGCTGTGATAGACGGGCTGAGACAGACGGTCAGAGACAGACGGGCTGAGTTAGACGTTCTGAGACAGACGATCTGAGACAGGCGGTCTGCGACAGACGGTCTGAGACAGACGGTCTGAGACAGACGGTTTGAGACAGACGGTCTGAGACAGACGGTCTGAGACAGACGGTCTGAGACAGACCGTCTGAGACAGACGGTCTGAGACAGACGGTCTGAGACAGACGGTGTGAGACAGATGTTCTGAGACAGGCGGTCTGAGACAGACGGTCTGAGACAGACGGTCTGAGACAGACGGTCTGAGACAGGCGGGCTGAGACAGACGGTCTGAGACAGGCGGGCTGAGACAGACGGTCTGTGACATCTGGTCTGAGACCGACGGGACGAGATAGACGGTCTGAGACAGACGGTATGAAACAGATGGCCTGAGACAGACGGTATGAGGCAGACGGTCTGAGACAGGCGCTCTGCGACAGACGGTCTGAGACAGACGGTCTGAGACAGACGGTCTGAGACCGACGGGACGAGATAGACGGTCTGAGACAGACGGCCTGAGACAGACGGTATGAGGCAGACGGTCTGAGACAGGCGCTCTGCGACAGACGGTCAGAGACAGACGGTGTGAGACAGATGTTCTGAGACAGGCGGTCTGAGACAGACGGTCTGAGACAGACGGTCTGAGACAGACGGTCTGAGACAGACGGTCTGAGACAGACGTTCTGAGACAGACTATCTGAGAGAGACGGTCTGAGACAGACGGTCTGACACAGACGGTCTGAGACAGGCGGTCTGAGACAGACGGTCTGAGACAGAAGGTCGGAGACAGACGGTCTGAGACAGACGGTCTGAGACAGACGGTCTGAGACAGACGGTCTGAGACAGACGGTCTGAGACAGGCGGGCTGAGACAGACGGTCTGAGACAGGCGGGCTGAGACAGACGGTCTGAGACATCTGGTCTGAGACAGACGGTCTGAGACCGACGGGACGAGATAGACGGTCTGAGACAGACGGTATGAAACAGACGGCCTGAGACAGACGGTATGAGGCAGACGGTCTGAGACAGGCGCTCTGAGACAGACGGTCTGAGACAGACGGTCTGAGACAGACGGGGTAAGACCAACGGTCTGAGACAGACGGTCTGACACAGACGGTCTGAGACAGTCGGTCTGCGACAGACGGTCTGAGACAGACGGTCTGAGACAGGCGTTCTGAGACAGACGATCTGAGACAGACGGGCTGTAATAGACGGGCCGAGACAGACGGTCTGAGACAGACGGCCTGAGACAGACGGCCTGAAACAGACGGCCTGAGACAGACGGCATGAGACAGACGGTCTGAGACAGATGTTCTGAGACAGGCGGTCGGAGACAGGCGGTCCGAGACAGATGTTCTGAGGAAGGTGGTCTGAGACAGACGGACTGAGACAGACGGTCTGAGACAGACGGACAGGGTCAGGCGAACAGACGCTGCCCGATAGCGGCAGGCGGATTGAGACGGACGGGCTGAGACAGACGGTCTGAGACAGCCGGTCTGAGACAGACGGTCTGAGACCGACGGTCTGAGACAGACGGTCTGACACAGATGTTCTGAGACAGACGGACTGAGACAGACGGACTGAGACAGACGGTTTGAGACAGACGATCTGAGACAGACGGTCTGAGACAGACGCTCTGAGACAGACGGTCTGAGACCGACGGTCTGAGACCGACGGTCTGAGACAGACGGTCTGAGACAGACGGTCTGAGACAGACGTTCTGAGACAGTCGGTCTGAGACAGACGGTCTGAGACAGACGGTCTGAGACAGACGGTCTGAGACGGACGGACTGAGTCTGACGGTCTGAGACAGACGGACAGGGACAGACGGACTGAGACAGACGGTCTGAGACAGACGGTCTGAGACAGACGGTCTGAGACAGACGTTCTGAGACAGTCGGTCTGAGACAGACGGTCTGAGACAGACGGTCTGAGATGGACGGACTGAGTCTGACGGTCTGAGACAGACGGACAGGGACAGACGGACTGAGACAGACGGTCTGAGACAGACGGTCTGAGACAGACGGTCTGAGACAGACGGCCTGAGACAGACGGCCTGAAACAGACGGCCTGAGACAGACGGCATGAGACAGACGGTCTGAGACAGACGGTCTGAGACAGACGGTCTGAGACAGACGGTCTGAGACAGACGGTCTGAGACAGACGGTCTGAGACAGACGGTCAGAGACAGACGTCTGAGACAGACGGTCTGAGACAGACGGTCTGAGACAGACGGTCTGAGACAGACGGTCTGAGACAGACGGCCTGAGACAGACGATCTGAGACAGACGGTATGAAACAAACGGTCTGAGACAGACGGGACGAGATAGACGGTCTGAGACCGAGGGTACGAGGTAGACGGGCTGAGACAGACGGTCTGAGGCAGACGGGACGAGATAGACGGTCTGAGACCGAGGGGACGAGGTAGACGGGCTGAGACAGACGGTATGAAACAGACGGTCTGAGATAGACGGGACGAGATAGACGGTCTGAGACCGAGGGGACGAGGTAGACGGGCTGAGACAGATGTTCTGAGACAGGCGGTCGGAGACAGGCGGTCCGAGACAGATGTTCTGAGACTGACGGTCTGAGACAGACGATCTGAAGCAGACGGTCTGAGACCGACGGGCCGAGATAGACGGGCTGAGACAGATGATCTGAGGCAGACGGTCTGAGACAGACGGTCTGAGACAGACGGTCTGAGACAGACGGTCTGAGACAGACGGTCTGAGACAGCTGGTCTGAGACAGACGGCCTGAGACAGACGATCTGAGACAGACGGTATGAAACAAACGGTCTGAGACCGAGGGGACGAGGTAGACGGGCTGAGACAGACGGTCTGAGGCAGACGGGACGAGATAGACGGTCTGAGACCGAGGGGACGAGGTAGACGGGCTGAGACAGATGTTCTGAGACAGGCGGTCGGAGACAGGCGGTCCGAGACAGACGATCTGAGGCAGACGGTATGAAACAAACGGTCTGAGACCGAGGGGACGAGGTAGACGGGCTGAGACAGACGGTATGAAACAGACGGTCTGAGATAGACGGGACGAGATAGACGGTCTGAGACCGAGGGGACGAGGTAGACGGGCTGAGACAGATGTTCTGAGACAGGCGGTCGGAGACAGGCGATCCGAGACAGATGTTCTGAGACAGGCGGTCGGAGACAGGCGGTCCGAGACAGATGTTCTGAGACAGACGGTCTGAGACAGACGATCTGAAGCAGACGGTCTGATACCGACGGGCCGAGATAGACGGGCTGAGACAGATGATCTGAGGCAGACGGTCTGAGACAGACGGTCTGAGACAGACGGTCTGAGACAGCTGGTCTGAGACAGACGGTCTGAGACCCACGGGACGAGATAGACGGTCTGAGACAGACGGTATGAAACAGACGTTCTGAGACAGACGATCTGAGACTGGCGGTCTGAGACAGACGGTCTGAGACAGCTGGTCTGCGACAGACCGCCTGAGACCGACGGGACGAGATAGACGGTCTGAGGCAGACGGTATGAAACAGACGTTCTGAGACAGACAGTATGAAACAGACGGTCTGAGACAGACGGGACGATATAGACGGTCTGAGACAGACGGTATGAAACAGACGGTCTGAGACAGACGGGACGATATAGACGGTCTGAGACCGAGGGGACGAGGTAGACGGGCTGAGACAGCTGGTCTGAGACAGACGGTCTGAGACAGACGGTCTGAGACAGACGGCCTGAGACAGACGATCTGAGACAGACGGTATGAAACAAACGGTCTGAGACAGACGGGACGAGATAGACGGTCTGAGACCGAGGGTACGAGGTAGACGGGCTGAGACAGACGGTCTGAGGCAGACGGGACGAGATAGACGGTCTGAGACCGAGGGGACGAGGTAGACGGGCTGAGACAGACGGTATGAAACAGACGGTCTGAGATAGACGGGACGAGATAGACGGTCTGAGACCGAGGGGACGAGGTAGACGGGCTGAGACAGATGTTCTGAGACAGGCGGTCGGAGACAGGCGGTCCGAGACAGATGTTCTGAGACTGACGGTCTGAGACAGACGATCTGAAGCAGACGGTCTGAGACCGACGGGCCGAGATAGACGGGCTGAGACAGATGATCTGAGGCAGACGGTCTGAGACAGACGGTCTGAGACAGACGGTCTGAGACAGACGGTCTGAGACAGACGGTCTGAGACAGCTGGTCTGAGACAGACGGCCTGAGACAGACGATCTGAGACAGACGGTATGAAACAAACGGTCTGAGACCGAGGGGACGAGGTAGACGGGCTGAGACAGACGGTCTGAGGCAGACGGGACGAGATAGACGGTCTGAGACCGAGGGGACGAGGTAGACGGGCTGAGACAGATGTTCTGAGACAGGCGGTCGGAGACAGGCGGTCCGAGACAGACGATCTGAGGCAGACGGTATGAAACAAACGGTCTGAGACCGAGGGGACGAGGTAGACGGGCTGAGACAGACGGTATGAAACAGACGGTCTGAGATAGACGGGACGAGATAGACGGTCTGAGACCGAGGGGACGAGGTAGACGGGCTGAGACAGATGTTCTGAGACAGGCGGTCGGAGACAGGCGATCCGAGACAGATGTTCTGAGACAGGCGGTCGGAGACAGGCGGTCCGAGACAGATGTTCTGAGACAGACGGTCTGAGACAGACGATCTGAAGCAGACGGTCTGATACCGACGGGCCGAGATAGACGGGCTGAGACAGATGATCTGAGGCAGACGGTCTGAGACAGACGGTCTGAGACAGACGGTCTGAGACAGCTGGTCTGAGACAGACGGTCTGAGACCCACGGGACGAGATAGACGGTCTGAGACAGACGGTATGAAACAGACGTTCTGAGACAGACGATCTGAGACTGGCGGTCTGAGACAGACGGTCTGAGACAGCTGGTCTGCGACAGACCGCCTGAGACCGACGGGACGAGATAGACGGTCTGAGACAGACGGTATGAAACAGACGTTCTGAGACAGACAGTATGAAACAGACGGTCTGAGACAGACGGGACGATATAGACGGTCTGAGACAGACGGTATGAAACAGACGGTCTGAGACAGACGGGACGATATAGACGGTCTGAGACCGAGGGGACGAGGTAGACGGGCTGAGACAGCTGGTCTGAGACAAACGGTCTGAGACCGACGGGACGAGATAGACGGTCTGAGACAGACGGTATGAAACAAACGGCCTGAGACAGACGGTCTGAGGCAGACGGCCTGAGACAGGCGGTCTGAGACAGACGGTCTGAGACACACGGTCTGAGACAGACGGTCTGAGACAGACGTTCTGAGACAGACGGTCTGAGACAGACGGTATGAAACAGACGGTCTGAGACAGACGGGACGATATAGACGGTCTGAGAGCGAGGGGCCGAGGTAGGCGGGCTGAGACAGATGTTCTGAGACAGGCGGTCTGAGACAGACGGTCTGAGACAGACGGTCTGAGACAGACGGTCTGAGACAGACGGTCTGAGACAGACGGTCTGAGACAGACGTTCTGCGGCCTACGGGCAGAGGTAGACGGGCTGAGACAGACGATCTGAGACAGACGATCTGAGACAGACGTTCTGTGACAGACGATCTGAGACAGACGGGCTGTGATAGACGGGCTGAGACAGACGGTCAGAGACAGACGGGCTGAGCTAGACGTTCTGAGACAGACGATCTGAGACAGGCGGTCTGCGACAGACAGTCTGAGACAGACGGTCTGAGACAGACGGTTTGAGACAGACGGTCTGAGACAGACGGTCTGAGACAGACGGTCTGAGACAGACGGTCTGAGACTGACGGTCTGAGACAGACGGTCTGAGACAGACGGTCTGAGACAGATGTTCTGAGACAGGCGGTCTGAGAGAGACGGTCTGAGACAGACGGTCTGAGACAGACGGTCTGAGACAGACGGTCTGAGACAGGCGGTCTGAGACAGACGGTCTGAGACAGACGTTCTGAGACAGACTATCTGAGAGAGACGGTCTGAGACAGACGGTCTGAGACAGACGGTCTGACACAGACGGTCTGAGACAGGCGGTCTGAGACAGACGGTCTGAGACAGAAGGTCGGAGACAGACGGTCTGAGACAGACGGTCTGAGACAGACGGTCTGAGACAGACGGTCTGAGACAGACGGTCTGAGACAGGCGGGCTGAGACAGACGGTCTGAGACAGGCGGGCTGAGACAGACGGTCTGAGACATCTGGTCTGAGACAGACGGTCTGAGACCGACGGGACGAGATAGACGGTCTGAGACAGACGGTATGAAACAGACGGCCTGAGACAGACGGTATGAGGCAGACGGTCTGAGACAGGCGCTCTGAGACAGACGGTCTGAGACAGACGGTCTGAGACAGACGGGGTAAGACCAACGGTCTGAGACAGACGGTCTGACACAGACGGTCTGAGACAGTCGGTCTGCGACAGACGGTCTGAGACAGACGGTCTGAGACAGGCGTTCTGAGACAGACGATCTGAGACAGACGGGCTGTAATAGACGGGCCGAGACAGACGGTCTGAGACAGACGGCCTGAGACAGACGGCCTGAAACAGACGGCCTGAGACAGACGGCATGAGACAGACGGTCTGAGACAGATGTTCTGAGACAGGCGGTCGGAGACAGGCGGTCCGAGACAGATGTTCTGAGGAAGGTGGTCTGAGACAGACGGACTGAGACAGACGGTCTGAGACAGACGGACAGGGTCAGGCGAACAGACGCTGCCCGATAGCGGCAGGCGGATTGAGACGGACGGGCTGAGACAGACGGTCTGAGACAGCCGGTCTGAGACAGACGGTCTGAGACCGACGGTCTGAGACAGACGGTCTGACACAGATGTTCTGAGACAGACGGACTGAGACAGACGGACTGAGACAGACGGTTTGAGACAGACGATCTGAGACAGACGGTCTGAGACAGACGCTCTGAGACAGACGGTCTGAGACCGACGGTCTGAGACCGACGGTCTGAGACAGACGGTCTGAGACAGACGGTCTGAGACAGACGGTCTGAGACAGACGGTCTGAGACAGACGTTCTGAGACAGTCGGTCTGAGACAGACGGTCTGAGTCTGACGGTCTGAGACAGACGGACAGGGACAGACGGACTGAGACAGACGGTCTGAGACAGACGGTCTGAGACAGACGGTCTGAGACAGACGTTCTGAGACAGTCGGTCTGAGACAGACGGTCTGAGACAGACGGTCTGAGATGGACGGACTGAGTCTGACGGTCTGAGACAGACGGACAGGGACAGACGGACTGAGACAGACGGTCTGAGACAGACGGTCTGAGACAGACGGTCTGAGACAGACGGCCTGAGACAGACGGCCTGAAACAGACGGCCTGAGACAGACGGCATGAGACAGACGGTCTGAGACAGACGGTCTGAGACAGACGGTCTGAGACAGACGGTCTGAGACAGACGGTCTGAGACAGACGGTCTGAGACAGACGGTCAGAGACAGACGTCTGAGACAGACGGTCTGAGACAGACGGTCTGAGACAGACGGTCTGAGACAGACGGTCTGAGACAGACGGCCTGAGACAGACGATCTGAGACAGACGGTATGAAACAAACGGTCTGAGACAGACGGGACGAGATAGACGGTCTGAGACCGAGGGTACGAGGTAGACGGGCTGAGACAGACGGTCTGAGGCAGACGGGACGAGATAGACGGTCTGAGACCGAGGGGACGAGGTAGACGGGCTGAGACAGACGGTATGAAACAGACGGTCTGAGATAGACGGGACGAGATAGACGGTCTGAGACCGAGGGGACGAGGTAGACGGGCTGAGACAGATGTTCTGAGACAGGCGGTCGGAGACAGGCGGTCCGAGACAGATGTTCTGAGACTGACGGTCTGAGACAGACGATCTGAAGCAGACGGTCTGAGACCGACGGGCCGAGATAGACGGGCTGAGACAGATGATCTGAGGCAGACGGTCTGAGACAGACGGTCTGAGACAGACGGTCTGAGACAGACGGTCTGAGACAGCTGGTCTGAGACAGACGGCCTGAGACAGACGATCTGAGACAGACGGTATGAAACAAACGGTCTGAGACCGAGGGGACGAGGTAGACGGGCTGAGACAGACGGTCTGAGGCAGACGGGACGAGATAGACGGTCTGAGACCGAGGGGACGAGGTAGACGGGCTGAGACAGATGTTCTGAGACAGGCGGTCGGAGACAGGCGGTCCGAGACAGACGATCTGAGGCAGACGGTATGAAACAAACGGTCTGAGACCGAGGGGACGAGGTAGACGGGCTGAGACAGACGGTATGAAACAGACGGTCTGAGATAGACGGGACGAGATAGACGGTCTGAGACCGAGGGGACGAGGTAGACGGGCTGAGACAGATGTTCTGAGACAGGCGGTCGGAGACAGGCGATCCGAGACAGATGTTCTGAGACAGGCGGTCGGAGACAGGCGGTCCGAGACAGATGTTCTGAGACTGACGGTCTGAGACAGACGATCTGAAGCAGACGGTCTGAGACCGACGGGCCGAGATAGACGGGCTGAGACAGATGATCTGAGGCAGACGGTCTGAGACAGACGGTCTGAGACAGACGATCTGAAGCAGACGGTCTGATACCGACGGGCCGAGATAGACGGGCTGAGACAGATGATCTGAGGCAGACGGTCTGAGACAGACGGTCTGAGACAGACGGTCTGAGACAGCTGGTCTGAGACAGACGGTCTGAGACCCACGGGACGAGATAGACGGTCTGAGACAGACGGTATGAAACAGACGTTCTGAGACAGACGATCTGAGACTGGCGGTCTGAGACAGACGGTCTGAGACAGCTGGTCTGCGACAGACCGCCTGAGACCGACGGGACGAGATAGACGGTCTGAGACAGACGGTATGAAACAGACGTTCTGAGACAGACAGTATGAAACAGACGGTCTGAGACAGACGGGACGATATAGACGGTCTGAGACAGACGGTATGAAACAGACGGTCTGAGACAGACGGGACGATATAGACGGTCTGAGACCGAGGGGACGAGGTAGACGGGCTGAGACAGCTGGTCTGAGACAAACGGTCTGAGACCGACGGGACGAGATAGACGGTCTGAGACAGACGGTATGAAACAAACGGCCTGAGACAGACGGTCTGAGGCAGACGGCCTGAGACAGGCGGTCTGAGACAGACGGTCTGAGACACACGGTCTGAGACAGACGGTCTGAGACAGACGTTCTGAGACAGACGGTCTGAGACAGACGGTATGAAACAGACGGTCTGAGACAGACGGGACGATATAGACGGTCTGAGAGCGAGGGGCCGAGGTAGGCGGGCTGAGACAGATGTTCTGAGACAGGCGGTCTGAGACAGACGGTCTGAGACAGACGGTCTGAGACAGACGGTCTGAGACAGACGGTCTGAGACAGACGGTCTGAGACAGACGTTCTGCGGCCTACGGGCAGAGGTAGACGGGCTGAGACAGACGATCTGAGACAGACGATCTGAGACAGACGTTCTGTGACAGACGATCTGAGACAGACGGGCTGTGATAGACGGGCTGAGACAGACGGTCAGAGACAGACGGGCTGAGCTAGACGTTCTGAGACAGACGATCTGAGACAGGCGGTCTGCGACAGACAGTCTGAGACAGACGGTCTGAGACAGACGGTTTGAGACAGACGGTCTGAGACAGACGGTCTGAGACAGACGGTCTGAGACAGACGGTCTGAGACTGACGGTCTGAGACAGACGGTCTGAGACAGACGGTCTGAGACAGATGTTCTGAGACAGGCGGTCTGAGAGAGACGGTCTGAGACAGACGGTCTGAGACAGACGGTCTGAGACAGACGGTCTGAGACAGGCGGTCTGAGACAGACGGTCTGAGACAGACGGTCTGAGACAGACGTTCTGCGGCCTACGGGCAGAGGTAGACGGGCTGAGACAGACGGTCTGAGACAGACGGTCTGAGACAGACGGTCTGAGACAGACGGTCTGAGACAGACGGTCTGAGACAGACGGTCTGAGACAGACGGTCTGAGACAGACGGTCTGAGACAGACGGTGTGAGACAGACGGTCTGAGACAGACGGTCTGAGACTGACGGTCTGAGACAGACGGTCTGAGACAGGCGGTCGGAGACAGGCGGTCCGAGACAGATGTTCTGAGACAGACGGTCTGAGACAGACGATCTGAGGCAGACGATCTGATACCGACGGGCCGAGATAGACGGGCTGAGACAGATGATCTGAGGCAGACGGTCTGAGAGAGACGGTCTGAGACAGACGGTCTGAGACAGCTGGTCTGAGACGGACGGTCTGCGACCCACGGGACGAGATAGACGGTCTGAGACAGACGGTATGAAACAGACGTTCTGAGACAGACGATCTGAGACTGGCGGTCTGAGACAGACGGTCTGAGACAGACGGTCTGAGACAGCTGGTCTGCGACAGACCGCCTGAGACCGACGGGACGAGATAGACGGTCTGAGACAGACGGTATGAAACAGACGTTCTGAGACAGACAGTATGAAACAGACGGTCTGAGACAGACGGGACGATATAGACGGTCTGAGACAGCCGGTATGAAACAGACGGTCTGAGACAGATGGGACGATATAGACGGTCTGAGACAGACGGTATGAAACAGACGGCCTGAGACAGACGGTCTGAGGCAGACGGTCTGAGACAGACGGTCTGAGACAGACGTTCTGAGACAGGCGGTCTGAGCCAGACGGTCTGAGACAGACGGTCTGAGACAGACGGTCTGAGACAGACGTTCTGAGACAGACGGTCTGAGACAGACGGTATGAAACAGACGGTCTGAGACAGACGGGACGATATAGACGGTCTGAGAGCGAGGGGCCGAGGTAGGCGGGCTGAGACAGATGTTCTGAGACAGGCGGTCTGAGACAGACGGTCTGAGACAGACGGTCTGAGACAGACGGTCTGAGACAGACGGTCTGAGACAGACGTTCTGCGGCCTACGGGCAGAGGTAGACGGGCTGAGACAGACGATCTGAGACAGACGATCTGAGACAGACGTTCTGTGACAGACGATCTGAGACAGACGGGCTGTGATAGACGGGCTGAGACAGACGGTCAGAGACAGACGGGCTGAGCTAGACGTTCTGAGACAGACGATCTGAGACAGGCGGTCTGCGACAGACGGTCTGAGACATACGGACAGGGACAGACGGACTGAGACAGACAGTCTGAGACAGACGGTCTGAGACAGACGGTCTGAGACAGACGGCCTGAGACAGACGGCCTGAAACAGACGGCCTGAGACAGACGGCATGAGACAGACGGTCTGAGACAGACGGTCTGAGACAGACGGTCTGAGACAGACGGTCTGAGACAGACGATCTGATACCGACGGGCCGAGATAGACGGGCTGAGACAGATGATCTGAGGCAGACGGTCTGAGACAGACGGTCTGAGACAGACGGTCTGAGACAGCTGGTCTGAGACGGACGGTCTGCGACCCAAGGACGAGATAGACGGTCTGAGACAGACGGTATGAAACAGACGTTCTGAGACAGACGATCTGAGACTGGCGGTCTGAGACAGACGGTCTGAGACAGACGTTCTGCGGCCTACGGGCAGAGGTAGACGGGCTGAGACAGACGATCTGAGACAGACGATCTGAGACAGACGTTCTGTGACAGACGATCTGAGACAGACGGGCTGTGATAGACGGGCTGAGACAGACGGTCAGAGACAGACGGGCTGAGCTAGACGTTCTGAGACAGACGATCTGAGACAGGCGGTCTGCGACAGACGGTCTGAGACAGACGGTCTGAGACTGACGGTCTGAGACAGACGGTCTGAGACAGACGGTCTGAGACATACGGACAGGGACAGACGGTCTGAGACAGACGGTCTGAGACAGACGGTCTGAGACAGACGGTCTGAGACAGACGGCCTGAGACAGACGGCCTGAAACAGACGGCCTGAGACAGACGGCATGAGACAGACGGTCTGAGACAGACGGTCTGAGACAGACGGTCTGAGACAGACGGTCTGAGACAGACGGTCTGAGACAGACGGTCTGAGACAGACGGTCTGAGACAGACGGTCAGAGACAGACGTCTGAGACAGACGGTCTGAGATAGACGGTCTGAGACAGACGGTCTGAGACAGACGGTCTGAGACAGCCGGTCTGAGACAGACGGCCTGAGACAGACGATCTGAGACAGACGGTATGAAACAAACGGTCTGAGACAGACGGGACGAGATAGACGGTCTGAGACCGAGGGTACGAGGTAGACGGGCTGAGACAGACGGTCTGAGGCAGACGGGACGAGATAGACGGTCTGAGACCGAGGGGACGAGGTAGACGGGCTCAGACAGACGGTATGAAACAGACGGTCTGAGATAGACGGGACGAGATAGACGGTCTGAGACCGAGGGGACGAGGTAGACGGGCTGAGACAGATGTTCTGAGACAGGCGGTCGGAGACAGGCGGTCCGAGACGGATGTTCTGAGACAGGCGGTCGGAGACAGGCGGTCCGAGACAGATGTTCTGAGACAGACGGTCTGAGACAGACGATCTGAAGCAGACGGTCTGAGACCGACGGGCCGAGATAGACGGGCTGAGACAGATGATCTGAGGCAGACGGTCTGAGACAGACGGTCTGAGACAGACGGTCTGAGACAGACGGTCTGAGACAGCTGGTCTGAGACAGACGGCCTGAGACAGACGATCTGAGACAGACGGTATGAAACAAACGGTCCGAGACCGAGGGGACGAGGTAGACGGGCTGAGACAGACGGTCTGAGACAGACGGTCTGAGGCAGACGGGACGAGATAGACGGGACGAGATAGACGGTCTGAGACCGAGGGGACGAGGTAGACGGGCTGAGACAGATGTTCTGAGACAGGCGGTCGGAGACAGGCGGTCCGAGACAGACGATCTGAGGCAGACGGTATGAAACAAACGGTCTGAGACCGAGGGGACGAGGTAGACGGGCTGAGACAGACGGTATGAAACAGACGGTCTTTGATAGACGGGACGAGATAGACGGTCTGAGACCGAGGGGACGAGGTAGACGGGCTGAGACAGATGTTCTGAGACAGGCGGTCGGAGACAGGCGATCCGAGACAGATGTTCTGAGACAGGCGGTCGGAGACAGGCGGTCCGAGACAGATGTTCTGAGACAGACGGTCTGAGACAGACGATCTGAAGCAGACGGTCTGATACCGACGGGCCGAGATAGACGGGCTGAGACAGATGATCTGAGGCAGACGGTCTGAGACAGACGGTCTGAGACAGCTGGTCTGAGACAGACGGTCTGAGACCCACGGGACGAGATAGACGGTCTGAGACAGACGGTATGAAACAGACGTTCTGAGACAGACGATCTGAGACTGGCGGTCTGAGACAGACGGTCTGAGACAGCTGGTCTGCGACAGACCGCCTGAGACCGACGGGACAAGATAGACGGTCTGAGACAGACGGTATGAAACAGACGTTCTGAGACAGACAGTATGAAACAGACGGTCTGAGACAGACGGGACGATATAGACGGTCTGAGACAGACGGTATGAAACAGACGGTCTGAGACAGACGGGACGATATAGACGGTCTGAGACCGAGGGGACGAGGTAGACGGGCTGAGACAGCTGGTCTGAGACAAACGGTCTGAGACCGACGGGACGAGATAGACGGTCTGAGACAGACGGTATGAAACAAACGGCCTGAGACAGACGGTCTGAGGCAGACGGCCTGAGACAGGCGGTCTGAGACAGACGGTCTGAGACACACGGTCTGAGACAGACGGTCTGAGACAGACGTTCTGAGACAGACGGGACGATATAGACGGTCTGAGAGCGAGGGGCCGAGGTAGGCGGGCTGAGACAGATGTTCTGAGACAGGCGGTCTGAGACAGACGGTCTGAGACAGACGGTCTGAGACAGACGGCCTGATACAGACGGTCTGAGACAGACGTTCTGCGGCCTACGGGCAGAGGTAGACGGGCTGAGACAGACGATCTGAGACAGACGATCTGAGACAGACGTTCTGTGACAGACGATCTGAGACAGACGGGCTGTGATAGACGGGCTGAGACAGACGGTCAGAGACAGACGGGCTGAGCTAGACGTTCTGAGACAGACGATCTGAGACAGGCGGTCTGCGACAGACGGTCTGAGACAGACGGTTTGAGACAGACGGTCTGAGACAGACGGTCTGAGACAGACGGTCTGAGACAGACGGTCTGAGACTGACGGTCTGAGACAGACGGTCTGAGACAGACGGTCTGAGACAGATGTTCTGAGACAGGCGGTCTGAGAGAGACGGTCTGAGACAGACGGTCTGAGCCAGACGGTCTGAGACAGACGGTCTGAGACAGACGGTCTGAGACAGACGGTCTGAGACAGACGGTCTGAGACAGACGGTCTGAGACAGACGGTCTGAGACAGACGGTCTGAGACAGACGGTCTGAGACAGACGGTCTGAGACAGACGGTCTGAGACAGACGGTCTGAGACAGACGGTCTGAGACAGACGGTCTGAGACAGACGGTGTGAGACAGACGGTCTGAGACAGACGGTCTGAGACAGACGGTCTGAGACAGACGGTCTGAGACAGGCGGTCGGAGACAGGCGGTCCGAGACAGATGTTCTGAGACAGACGGTCTGAGACAGACGATCTGAGGCAGACGATCTGATACCGACGGGCCGAGATAGACGGGCTGAGACAGATGATCTGAGGCAGACGGTCTGAGACAGACGGTCTGAGACAGACGGTCTGAGACAGCTGGTCTGAGACTGACGGTCTGCAACCCACGGGACGAGATAGACGGTCTGAGACAGACGGTATGAAACAGACGTTCTGAGACAGACGATCTGAGACTGGCGGTCTGAGACAGACGGTCTGAGACAGACGGTCTGAGACAGACGGTCTGACACAGATGTTCTGAGACAGACGGACTGAGACAGACGGTCTGAGACAGACGGTCTGAGACGGACGGACTGAGTCTGACGGTCTGAGACAGACGGACAGGGACAGACGGACTGAGACAGACGGTCTGAGACAGACGGTCTGAGACAGACGTTCTGAGACAGTCGGTCTGAGACAGACGGTCTGAGACAGACGGTCTGAGATGGACGGACTGAGTCTGACGGTCTGAGACAGACGGACAGGGACAGACGGACTGAGACAGACGGTCTGAGACAGACGGTCTGAGACAGACGGTCTGAGACAGACGGCCTGAGACAGACGGCCTGAAACAGACGGCCTGAGACAGACGGCATGAGACAGACGGTCTGAGACAGACGGTCTGAGACAGACGGTCTGAGACAGACGGTCTGAGACAGACGGTCTGAGACAGACGGTCTGAGACAGACGGTCAGAGACAGACGTCTGAGACAGACGGTCTGAGACAGACGGTCTGAGACAGACGGTCTGAGACAGACGGTCTGAGACAGACGGCCTGAGACAGACGATCTGAGACAGACGGTATGAAACAAACGGTCTGAGACAGACGGGACGAGATAGACGGTCTGAGACCGAGGGTACGAGGTAGACGGGCTGAGACAGACGGTCTGAGGCAGACGGGACGAGATAGACGGTCTGAGACCGAGGGGACGAGGTAGACGGGCTGAGACAGACGGTATGAAACAGACGGTCTGAGATAGACGGGACGAGATAGACGGTCTGAGACCGAGGGGACGAGGTAGACGGGCTGAGACAGATGTTCTGAGACAGGCGGTCGGAGACAGGCGGTCCGAGACAGATGTTCTGAGACTGACGGTCTGAGACAGACGATCTGAAGCAGACGGTCTGAGACCGACGGGCCGAGATAGACGGGCTGAGACAGATGATCTGAGGCAGACGGTCTGAGACAGACGGTCTGAGACAGACGGTCTGAGACAGACGGTCTGAGACAGACGGTCTGAGACAGCTGGTCTGAGACAGACGGCCTGAGACAGACGATCTGAGACAGACGGTATGAAACAAACGGTCTGAGACCGAGGGGACGAGGTAGACGGGCTGAGACAGACGGTCTGAGGCAGACGGGACGAGATAGACGGTCTGAGACCGAGGGGACGAGGTAGACGGGCTGAGACAGATGTTCTGAGACAGGCGGTCGGAGACAGGCGGTCCGAGACAGACGATCTGAGGCAGACGGTATGAAACAAACGGTCTGAGACCGAGGGGACGAGGTAGACGGGCTGAGACAGACGGTATGAAACAGACGGTCTGAGATAGACGGGACGAGATAGACGGTCTGAGACCGAGGGGACGAGGTAGACGGGCTGAGACAGATGTTCTGAGACAGGCGGTCGGAGACAGGCGATCCGAGACAGATGTTCTGAGACAGGCGGTCGGAGACAGGCGGTCCGAGACAGATGTTCTGAGACAGACGGTCTGAGACAGACGATCTGAAGCAGACGGTCTGATACCGACGGGCCGAGATAGACGGGCTGAGACAGATGATCTGAGGCAGACGGTCTGAGACAGACGGTCTGAGACAGACGGTCTGAGACAGCTGGTCTGAGACAGACGGTCTGAGACCCACGGGACGAGATAGACGGTCTGAGACAGACGGTATGAAACAGACGTTCTGAGACAGACGATCTGAGACTGGCGGTCTGAGACAGACGGTCTGAGACAGCTGGTCTGCGACAGACCGCCTGAGACCGACGGGACGAGATAGACGCTCTGAGACAGACGGTATGAAACAGACGTTCTGAGACAGACAGTATGAAACAGACGGTCTGAGACAGACGGGACGATATAGACGGTCTGAGACAGACGGTATGAAACAGACGGTCTGAGACAGACGGGACGATATAGACGGTCTGAGACCGAGGGGACGAGGTAGACGGGCTGAGACAGCTGGTCTGAGACAAACGGTCTGAGACCGACGGGACGAGATAGACGGTCTGAGACAGACGGTATGAAACAAACGGCCTGAGACAGACGGTCTGAGGCAGACGGCCTGAGACAGGCGGTCTGAGACAGACGGTCTGAGACACACGGTCTGAGACAGACGGTCTGAGACAGACGTTCTGAGACAGACGGTCTGAGACAGACGGTATGAAACAGACGGTCTGAGACAGACGGGACGATATAGACGGTCTGAGAGCGAGGGGCCGAGGTAGGCGGGCTGAGACAGATGTTCTGAGACAGGCGGTCTGAGACAGACGGTCTGAGACAGACGGTCTGAGACAGACGGTCTGAGACAGACGGTCTGAGACAGACGGTCTGAGACAGACGTTCTGCGGCCTACGGGCAGAGGTAGACGGGCTGAGACAGACGATCTGAGACAGACGATCTGAGACAGACGTTCTGTGACAGACGATCTGAGACAGACGGGCTGTGATAGACGGGCTGAGACAGACGGTCAGAGACAGACGGGCTGAGCTAGACGTTCTGAGACAGACGATCTGAGACAGGCGGTCTGCGACAGACAGTCTGAGACAGACGGTCTGAGACAGACGGTTTGAGACAGACGGTCTGAGACAGACGGTCTGAGACAGACGGTCTGAGACAGACGGTCTGAGACTGACGGTCTGAGACAGACGGTCTGAGACAGACGGTCTGAGACAGATGTTCTGAGACAGGCGGTCTGAGAGAGACGGTCTGAGACAGACGGTCTGAGACAGACGGTCTGAGACAGACGGTCTGAGACAGGCGGTCTGAGACAGACGGTCTGAGACAGACGGTCTGAGACAGACGGTCTGAGACAGACGTTCTGCGGCCTACGGGCAGAGGTAGACGGGCTGAGACAGACGGTCTGAGACAGACGGTCTGAGACAGACGGTCTGAGACAGACGGTCTGAGACAGACGGTCTGAGACAGACGGTCTGAGACAGACGGTGTGAGACAGACGGTCTGAGACAGACGGTCTGAGACTGACGGTCTGAGACAGACGGTCGGAGACAGGCGGTCCGAGACAGATGTTCTGAGACAGACGGTCTGAGACAGACGATCTGAGGCAGACGATCTGATACCGACGGGCCGAGATAGACGGGCTGAGACAGATGATCTGAGGCAGACGGTCTGAGAGAGACGGTCTGAGACAGACGGTCTGAGACAGCTGGTCTGAGACGGACGGTCTGCGACCCACGGGACGAGATAGACGGTCTGAGACAGACGGTATGAAACAGACGTTCTGAGACAGACGATCTGAGACTGGCGGTCTGAGACAGACGGTCTGAGACAGACGGTCTGAGACAGCTGGTCTGCGACAGACCGCCTGAGACCGACGGGACGAGATAGACGGTCTGAGACAGACGGTATGAAACAGACGTTCTGAGACAGACAGTATGAAACAGACGGTCTGAGACAGACGGGACGATATAGACGGTCTGAGACAGCCGGTATGAAACAGACGGTCTGAGACAGATGGGACGATATAGACGGTCTGAGACAGACGGTATGAAACAGACGGCCTGAGACAGACGGTCTGAGGCAGACGGTCTGAGACAGACGGTCTGAGACAGACGGTCTGAGACAGACGTTCTGAGACAGACGGTCTGAGACAGACGGTATGAAACAGACGGTCTGAGACAGACGGGACGATATAGACGGTCTGAGAGCGAGGGGCCGAGGTAGGCGGGCTGAGACAGATGTTCTGAGACAGGCGGTCTGAGACAGACGGTCTGAGACAGACGGTCTGAGACAGACGGTCTGAGACAGACGGTCTGAGACAGACGGTCTGAGACAGACGTTCTGCGGCCTACGGGCAGAGGTAGACGGGCTGAGACAGACGATCTGAGACAGACGATCTGAGACAGACGTTCTGTGACAGACGATCTGAGACAGACGGGCTGTGATAGACGGGCTGAGACAGACGGTCAGAGACAGACGGGCTGAGCTAGACGTTCTGAGACAGACGATCTGAGACAGGCGGTCTGCGACAGACGGTCTGAGACATACGGACAGGGACAGACGGACTGAGACAGACAGTCTGAGACAGACGGTCTGAGACAGACGGTCTGAGACAGACGGCCTGAGACAGACGGCCTGAAACAGACGGCCTGAGACAGACGGCATGAGACAGACGGTCTGAGACAGACGGTCTGAGACAGACGGTCTGAGACAGACGATCTGATACCGACGGGCCGAGATAGACGGGCTGAGACAGATGATCTGAGGCAGACGGTCTGAGACAGACGGTCTGAGACAGACGGTCTGAGACAGCTGGTCTGAGACGGACGGTCTGCGACCCACGGGACGAGATAGACGGTCTGAGACAGACGGTATGAAACAGACGTTCTGAGACAGACGATCTGAGACTGGCGGTCTGAGACAGACGGTCTGAGACAGACGTTCTGCGGCCTACGGGCAGAGGTAGACGGGCTGAGACAGACGATCTGAGACAGACGATCTGAGACAGACGTTCTGTGACAGACGATCTGAGACAGACGGGCTGTGATAGACGGGCTGAGACAGACGGTCAGAGACAGACGGGCTGAGCTAGACGTTCTGAGACAGACGATCTGAGACAGGCGGTCTGCGACAGACGGTCTGAGACAGACGGTCTGAGACAGACGGTTTGAGACAGACGGTCTGAGACAGACGGTCTGAGACAGACGGTCTGAGACAGACGGTCTGAGACAGACGGTCTGAGACTGACGGTCTGAGACAGACGGTCTGAGACAGACGGTCTGAGACATACGGACAGGGACAGACGGTCTGAGACAGACGGTCTGAGACAGACGGTCTGAGACAGACGGTCTGAGACAGACGGCCTGAGACAGACGGCCTGAAACAGACGGCCTGAGACAGACGGCATGAGACAGACGGTCTGAGACAGACGGTCTGAGACAGACGGTCTGAGACAGACGGTCTGAGACAGACGGTCTGAGACAGACGGTCTGAGACAGACGGTCTGAGACAGACGGTCAGAGACAGACGTCTGAGACAGACGGTCTGAGACAGACGGTCTGAGACAGACGGTCTGAGACAGACGGTCTGAGACAGCCGGTCTGAGACAGACGGCCTGAGACAGACGATCTGAGACAGACGGTATGAAACAAACGGTCTGAGACAGACGGGACGAGATAGACGGTCTGAGACCGAGGGTACGAGGTAGACGGGCTGAGACAGACGGTCTGAGGCAGACGGGACGAGATAGACGGTCTGAGACCGAGGGGACGAGGTAGACGGGCTCAGACAGACGGTATGAAACAGACGGTCTGAGATAGACGGGACGAGATAGACGGTCTGAGACCGAGGGGACGAGGTAGACGGGCTGAGACAGATGTTCTGAGACAGGCGGTCGGAGACAGGCGGTCCGAGACGGATGTTCTGAGACAGGTGGTCGGAGACAGGCGGTCCGAGACAGATGTTCTGAGACAGACGGTCTGAGACAGACGATCTGAAGCAGACGGTCTGAGACCGACGGGCCGAGATAGACGGGCTGAGACAGATGATCTGAGGCAGACGGTCTGAGACAGACGGTCTGAGACAGACGGTCTGAGACAGACGGTCTGAGACAGCTGGTCTGAGACAGACGGCCTGAGACAGACGATCTGAGACAGACGGTATGAAACAAACGGTCCGAGACCGAGGGGACGAGGTAGACGGGCTGAGACAGACGGTCTGAGACAGACGGTCTGAGGCAGACGGGACGAGATAGACGGGACGAGATAGACGGTCTGAGACCGAGGGGACGAGGTAGACGGGCTGAGACAGATGTTCTGAGACAGGCGGTCGGAGACAGGCGGTCCGAGACAGACGATCTGAGGCAGACGGTATGAAACAAACGGTCTGAGACCGAGGGGACGAGGTAGACGGGCTGAGACAGACGGTATGAAACAGACGGTCTTTGATAGACGGGACGAGATAGACGGTCTGAGACCGAGGGGACGAGGTAGACGGGCTGAGACAGATGTTCTGAGACAGGCGGTCGGAGACAGGCGATCCGAGACAGATGTTCTGAGACAGGCGGTCGGAGACAGGCGGTCCGAGACAGATGTTCTGAGACAGACGGTCTGAGACAGACGATCTGAAGCAGACGGTCTGATACCGACGGGCCGAGATAGACGGGCTGAGACAGATGATCTGAGGCAGACGGTCTGAGACAGACGGTCTGAGACAGACGGTCTGAGACAGCTGGTCTGAGACAGACGGTCTGAGACCCACGGGACGAGATAGACGGTCTGAGACAGACGGTATGAAACAGACGTTCTGAGACAGACGATCTGAGACTGGCGGTCTGAGACAGACGGTCTGAGACAGCTGGTCTGCGACAGACCGCCTGAGACCGACGGGACAAGATAGACGGTCTGAGACAGACGGTATGAAACAGACGTTCTGAGACAGACAGTATGAAACAGACGGTCTGAGACAGACGGGACGATATAGACGGTCTGAGACAGACGGTATGAAACAGACGGTCTGAGACAGACGGGACGATATAGACGGTCTGAGACCGAGGGGACGAGGTAGACGGGCTGAGACAGCTGGTCTGAGACAAACGGTCTGAGACAGACGGTCTGAGACAGACGGTCTGAGACAGCCGGTCTGAGACAGACGGCCTGAGACAGACGATCTGAGACAGACGGTATGAAACAAACGGTCTGAGACAGACGGGACGAGATAGACGGTCTGAGACCGAGGGTACGAGGTAGACGGGCTGAGACAGACGGTCTGAGGCAGACGGGACGAGATAGACGGTCTGAGACCGAGGGGACGAGGTAGACGGGCTCAGACAGACGGTATGAAACAGACGGTCTGAGATAGACGGGACGAGATAGACGGTCTGAGACCGAGGGGACGAGGTAGACGGGCTGAGACAGATGTTCTGAGACAGGCGGTCGGAGACAGGCGGTCCGAGACGGATGTTCTGAGACAGGTGGTCGGAGACAGGCGGTCCGAGACAGATGTTCTGAGACAGACGGTCTGAGACAGACGATCTGAAGCAGACGGTCTGAGACCGACGGGCCGAGATAGACGGGCTGAGACAGATGATCTGAGGCAGACGGTCTGAGACAGACGGTCTGAGACAGACGGTCTGAGACAGACGGTCTGAGACAGCTGGTCTGAGACAGACGGCCTGAGACAGACGATCTGAGACAGACGGTATGAAACAAACGGTCCGAGACCGAGGGGACGAGGTAGACGGGCTGAGACAGACGGTCTGAGACAGACGGTCTGAGGCAGACGGGACGAGATAGACGGGACGAGATAGACGGTCTGAGACCGAGGGGACGAGGTAGACGGGCTGAGACAGATGTTCTGAGACAGGCGGTCGGAGACAGGCGGTCCGAGACAGACGATCTGAGGCAGACGGTATGAAACAAACGGTCTGAGACCGAGGGGACGAGGTAGACGGGCTGAGACAGACGGTATGAAACAGACGGTCTTTGATAGACGGGACGAGATAGACGGTCTGAGACCGAGGGGACGAGGTAGACGGGCTGAGACAGATGTTCTGAGACAGGCGGTCGGAGACAGGCGATCCGAGACAGATGTTCTGAGACAGGCGGTCGGAGACAGGCGGTCCGAGACAGATGTTCTGAGACAGACGGTCTGAGACAGACGATCTGAAGCAGACGGTCTGATACCGACGGGCCGAGATAGACGGGCTGAGACAGATGATCTGAGGCAGACGGTCTGAGACAGACGGTCTGAGACAGACGGTCTGAGACAGCTGGTCTGAGACAGACGGTCTGAGACCCACGGGACGAGATAGACGGTCTGAGACAGACGGTATGAAACAGACGTTCTGAGACAGACGATCTGAGACTGGCGGTCTGAGACAGACGGTCTGAGACAGCTGGTCTGCGACAGACCGCCTGAGACCGACGGGACAAGATAGACGGTCTGAGACAGACGGTATGAAACAGACGTTCTGAGACAGACAGTATGAAACAGACGGTCTGAGACAGACGGGACGATATAGACGGTCTGAGACAGACGGTATGAAACAGACGGTCTGAGACAGACGGGACGATATAGACGGTCTGAGACCGAGGGGACGAGGTAGACGGGCTGAGACAGCTGGTCTGAGACAAACGGTCTGAGACCGACGGGACGAGATAGACGGTCTGAGACAGACGGTATGAAACAAACGGCCTGAGACAGACGGTCTGAGGCAGACGGCCTGAGACAGGCGGTCTGAGACAGACGGTCTGAGACACACGGTCTGAGACAGACGGTCTGAGACAGACGTTCTGAGACAGACGGGACGATATAGACGGTCTGAGAGCGAGGGGCCGAGGTAGGCGGGCTGAGACAGATGTTCTGAGACAGGCGGTCTGAGACAGACGGTCTGAGACAGACGGTCTGAGACAGACCGCCTGATACAGACGGTCTGAGACAGACGTTCTGCGGCCTACGGGCAGAGGTAGACGGGCTGAGACAGACGATCTGAGACAGACGATCTGAGACAGACGTTCTGTGACAGACGATCTGAGACAGACGGGCTGTGATAGACGGGCTGAGACAGACGGTCAGAGACAGACGGGCTGAGCTAGACGTTCTGAGACAGACGATCTGAGACAGGCGGTCTGCGACAGACGGTCTGAGACAGACGGTTTGAGACAGACGGTCTGAGACAGACGGTCTGAGACAGACGGTCTGAGACAGACGGTCTGAGACTGACGGTCTGAGACAGACGGTCTGAGACAGACGGTCTGAGACAGATGTTCTGAGACAGGCGGTCTGAGAGAGACGGTCTGAGACAGACGGTCTGAGACAGACGGTCTGAGACAGACGGTCTGAGACAGACGGTCTGAGACAGACGGTCTGAGACAGACGGTCTGAGACAGACGGTCTGAGACAGACGGTCTGAGACAGACGGTCTGAGACAGACGGTCTGAGACAGACGGTCTGAGACAGACGGTCTGAGACAGACGGTCTGAGACAGACGGTGTGAGACAGACGGTCTGAGACAGACGGTCTGAGACAGACGGTCTGATACAGACGGTCTGAGACAGGCGGTCGGAGACAGGCGGTCCGAGACAGATGTTCTGAGACAGACGGTCTGAGACAGACGATCTGAGGCAGACGATCTGATACCGACGGGCCGAGATAGACGGGCTGAGACAGATGATCTGAGGCAGACGGTCTGAGACAGACGGTCTGAGACAGACGGTCTGAGACAGCTGGTCTGAGACTGACGGTCTGCGACCCACGGGACGAGATAGACGGTCTGAGACAGACGGTATGAAACAGACGTTCTGAGACAGACGATCTGAGACTGGCGGTCTGAGACAGACGGTCTGAGACAGACGGTCTGAGACAGCTGGTCTGCGACAGACCGCCTGAGACCGACGGGACGAGATAGACGGTCTGAGACAGACGGTATGAAACAGACGTTCTGAGACAGACAGTATGAAACAGACGGTCTGAGACAGACGGGACGATATAGACGGTCTGAGACAGCCGGTATGAAACAGACGGTCTGAGACAGATGGGACGATATAGACGGTCTGAGACAGACGGTATGAAACAGACGGCCTGAGACAGACGGTCTGAGGCAGACGGTCTGAGACAGACGGTCTGAGACAGACGTTCTGAGACAGGCGGTCTGAGCCAGACGGTCTGAGACAGACGGTCTGAGACAGACGTTCTGAGACAGACGGTCTGAGACAGACGGTATGAAACAGACGGTCAGAGACAGACGGGACGATATAGACGGTCTGAGAGCGAGGGGCCGAGGTAGGCGGGCTGAGACAGATGTTCTGAGACAGGCGGTATGAGACAGACGGTCTGAGACAGACGGTCTGAGACAGACGATCTGAGACAGACGGTCTGAGACAGACGGTCTGAGACAGACGGTCTGAGACAGACGTTCTGCGGCCTACGGGCAGAGGTAGACGGGCTGAGACAGACGATCTGAGACAGACGATCTGAGACAGACGTTCTGTGACAGACGATCTGAGACAGACGGGCTGTGATAGACGGGCTGAGACAGACGGTCAGAGACAGACGGGCTGAGCTAGACGTTCTGAGACAGACGATCTGAGACAGGCGGTCTGCGACAGACGGTCTGAGACAGACGGTCTGAGACAGACGGTTTGAGACAGACGGTCTGAGACAGACGGTCTGAGACAGACGGTCTGAGACAGACGGTCTGAGACAGACGGTCTGAGACTGACGGTCTGAGACAGACGGTCTGAGACAGACGGTCTGAGACAGATGTTCTGAGACAGGCGGTCTGAGAGAGACGGTCTGAGACAGACGGTCTGAGACAGACGGTCTGAGACAGACGGTCTGAGACAGACGGTCTGAGACAGACGGTCTGAGACAGACGGTCTGAGACTGACGGTCTGAGACAGACGGTCTGAGACAGACGGTCTGAGACAGATGTTCTGAGACAGGCGGTCTGAGACAGACGGTCTGAGACAGACGGTCTGAGACAGACGGTCTGAGACAGACGGTCTGAGACAGACGGTCTGAGACAGACGGTCTGAGACAGACGGTCTGAGACAGACGGTCTGAGACAGACGTTCTGAGACAGACGATCTGAGACTGGCGGTCTGAGACAGACGGTCTGAGACAGACGGTCTGAGACAGCTGGTCTGCGACAGACCGCCTGAGACCGACGGGACGAGATAGACGGTCTGAGACAGACGGTATGAAACAGACGTTCTGAGACAGACAGTATGAAACAGACGGTCTGAGACAGACGGGACGATATAGACGGTCTGAGACAGCCGGTATGAAACAGACGGTCTGAGACAGATGGGACGATATAGACGGTCTGAGACAGACGGTATGAAACAGACGGCCTGAGACAGACGGTCTGAGGCAGACGGTCTGAGACAGACGGTCTGAGACAGACGTTCTGAGACAGGCGGTCTGAGCCAGACGGTCTGAGACAGACGGTCTGAGACAGACGTTCTGAGACAGACGGTCTGAGACAGACGGTATGAAACAGACGGTCAGAGACAGACGGGACGATATAGACGGTCTGAGAGCGAGGGGCCGAGGTAGGCGGGCTGAGACAGATGTTCTGAGACAGGCGGTATGAGACAGACGGTCTGAGACAGACGGTCTGAGACAGACGATCTGAGACAGACGGTCTGAGACAGACGGTCTGAGACAGACGGTCTGAGACAGACGTTCTGCGGCCTACGGGCAGAGGTAGACGGGCTGAGACAGACGATCTGAGACAGACGATCTGAGACAGACGTTCTGTGACAGACGATCTGAGACAGACGGGCTGTGATAGACGGGCTGAGACAGACGGTCAGAGACAGACGGGCTGAGCTAGACGTTCTGAGACAGACGATCTGAGACAGGCGGTCTGCGACAGACGGTCTGAGACAGACGGTCTGAGACAGACGGTTTGAG
The DNA here is from genome assembly GCA_947623535.1 of Coelioxys conoideus. NCBI lineage: Eukaryota > Metazoa > Arthropoda > Insecta > Hymenoptera > Megachilidae > Coelioxys > Coelioxys conoideus. The sequence goes on along the minus strand of CANQJN010000021.1, from coordinate 1,514,934 downwards.
ACAGACGGTCTGAGACAGACGGTCTGAGACAGACGGTCTGAGACAGACGGTCTGAGACTGACGGTCTGAGACAGACGGTCTGAGACAGACGGTCTGAGACAGATGTTCTGAGACAGGCGGTCTGAGAGAGACGGTCTGAGACAGACGGTCTGAGACAGACGGTCTGAGACAGACGGTCTGAGACAGACGGTCTGAGACAGACGGTCTGAGACAGACGGTCTGAGACAGACGGTCTGAGACAGACGGTCTGAGACAGACGGTCTGAGACAGACGGTCTGAGACAGACGGTCTGAGACAGACGTTCTGAGACAGACGATCTGAGACTGGCGGTCTGAGACAGACGGTCTGAGACAGACGGTCTGAGACAGCTGGTCTGCGACAGACCGCCTGAGACCGACGGGACGAGATAGACGGTCTGAGACAGACGGTATGAAACAGACGTTCTGAGACAGACAGTATGAAACAGACGGTCTGAGACAGACGGGACGATATAGACGGTCTGAGACAGCCGGTATGAAACAGACGGTCTGAGACAGATGGGACGATATAGACGGTCTGAGACAGACGGTATGAAACAGACGGCCTGAGACAGACGGTCTGAGGCAGACGGTCTGAGACAGACGGTCTGAGACAGACGTTCTGAGACAGGCGGTCTGAGCCAGACGGTCTGAGACAGACGGTCTGAGACAGACGTTCTGAGACAGACGGTCTGAGACAGACGGTATGAAACAGACGGTCAGAGACAGACGGGACGATATAGACGGTCTGAGAGCGAGGGGCCGAGGTAGGCGGGCTGAGACAGATGTTCTGAGACAGGCGGTATGAGACAGACGGTCTGAGACAGACGGTCTGAGACAGACGATCTGAGACAGACGGTCTGAGACAGACGGTCTGAGACAGACGGTCTGAGACAGACGTTCTGCGGCCTACGGGCAGAGGTAGACGGGCTGAGACAGACGATCTGAGACAGACGATCTGAGACAGACGTTCTGTGACAGACGATCTGAGACAGACGGGCTGTGATAGACGGGCTGAGACAGACGGTCAGAGACAGACGGGCTGAGCTAGACGTTCTGAGACAGACGATCTGAGACAGGCGGTCTGCGACAGACGGTCTGAGACAGACGGTCTGAGACAGACGGTTTGAGACAGACGGTCTGAGACAGACGGTCTGAGACAGACGGTCTGAGACAGACGGTCTGAGACTGACGGTCTGAGACAGACGGTCTGAGACAGACGGTCTGAGACAGATGTTCTGAGACAGGCGGTCTGAGAGAGACGGTCTGAGACAGACGGTCTGAGACAGACGGTCTGAGACAGACGGTCTGAGACAGACGGTCTGAGACAGACGGTCTGAGACTGACGGTCTGAGACAGACGGTCTGAGACAGACGGTCTGAGACAGATGTTCTGAGACAGGCGGTCTGAGAGAGACGGTCTGAGACAGACGGTCTGAGACAGACGGTCTGAGACAGACGGTCTGAGACAGACGGTCTGAGACAGACGGTCTGAGACAGACGGTCTGAGACAGACGGTCTGAGACAGACGGTCTGAGACAGACGGTCTGAGACAGACGGTCTGAGACAGACGGTCTGAGACAGACGGTGTGAGACAGACGGTCTGAGACAGACGGTCTGAGACAGACGGTCTGATACAGACGGTCTGAGACAGGCGGTCGGAGACAGGCGGTCCGAGACAGATGTTCTGAGACAGACGGTCTGAGACAGACGATCTGAGGCAGACGATCTGATACCGACGGGCCGAGATAGACGGGCTGAGACAGATGATCTGAGGCAGACGGTCTGAGACAGACGGTCTGAGACAGACGGTCTGAGACAGCTGGTCTGAGACTGACGGTCTGCGACCCACGGGACGAGATAGACGGTCTGAGACAGACGGTATGAAACAGACGTTCTGAGACAGACGATCTGAGACTGGCGGTCTGAGACAGACGGTCTGAGACAGACGGTCTGAGACAGCTGGTCTGCGACAGACCGCCTGAGACCGACGGGACGAGATAGACGGTCTGAGACAGACGGTATGAAACAGACGTTCTGAGACAGACAGTATGAAACAGACGGTCTGAGACAGACGGGACGATATAGACGGTCTGAGACAGCCGGTATGAAACAGACGGTCTGAGACAGATGGGACGATATAGACGGTCTGAGACAGACGGTATGAAACAGACGGCCTGAGACAGACGGTCTGAGGCAGACGGTCTGAGACAGACGGTCTGAGACAGACGTTCTGAGACAGGCGGTCTGAGCCAGACGGTCTGAGACAGACGGTCTGAGACAGACGTTCTGAGACAGACGGTCTGAGACAGACGGTATGAAACAGACGGTCAGAGACAGACGGGACGATATAGACGGTCTGAGAGCGAGGGGCCGAGGTAGGCGGGCTGAGACAGATGTTCTGAGACAGGCGGTATGAGACAGACGGTCTGAGACAGACGGTCTGAGACAGACGATCTGAGACAGACGGTCTGAGACAGACGGTCTGAGACAGACGGTCTGAGACAGACGTTCTGCGGCCTACGGGCAGAGGTAGACGGGCTGAGACAGACGATCTGAGACAGACGATCTGAGACAGACGTTCTGTGACAGACGATCTGAGACAGACGGGCTGTGATAGACGGGCTGAGACAGACGGTCAGAGACAGACGGGCTGAGCTAGACGTTCTGAGACAGACGATCTGAGACAGGCGGTCTGCGACAGACGGTCTGAGACAGACGGTCTGAGACAGACGGTTTGAGACAGACGGTCTGAGACAGACGGTCTGAGACAGACGGTCTGAGACAGACGGTCTGAGACAGACGGTCTGAGACTGACGGTCTGAGACAGACGGTCTGAGACAGACGGTCTGAGACAGATGTTCTGAGACAGGCGGTCTGAGAGAGACGGTCTGAGACAGACGGTCTGAGACAGACGGTCTGAGACAGACGGTCTGAGACAGACGGTCTGAGACAGACGGTCTGAGACAGACGGTCTGAGACAGACGGTCTGAGACTGACGGTCTGAGACAGACGGTCTGAGACAGACGGTCTGAGACAGATGTTCTGAGACAGGCGGTCTGAGACAGACGGTCTGAGACAGACGGTCTGAGACAGACGGTCTGAGACAGACGGTCTGAGACAGACGGTCTGAGACAGACGGTCTGAGACAGACGGTCTGAGACAGACGGTCTGAGACAGACGTTCTGAGACAGACGATCTGAGACTGGCGGTCTGAGACAGACGGTCTGAGACAGACGGTCTGAGACAGCTGGTCTGCGACAGACCGCCTGAGACCGACGGGACGAGATAGACGGTCTGAGACAGACGGTATGAAACAGACGTTCTGAGACAGACAGTATGAAACAGACGGTCTGAGACAGACGGGACGATATAGACGGTCTGAGACAGCCGGTATGAAACAGACGGTCTGAGACAGATGGGACGATATAGACGGTCTGAGACAGACGGTATGAAACAGACGGCCTGAGACAGACGGTCTGAGGCAGACGGTCTGAGACAGACGGTCTGAGACAGACGTTCTGAGACAGGCGGTCTGAGCCAGACGGTCTGAGACAGACGGTCTGAGACAGACGTTCTGAGACAGACGGTCTGAGACAGACGGTATGAAACAGACGGTCAGAGACAGACGGGACGATATAGACGGTCTGAGAGCGAGGGGCCGAGGTAGGCGGGCTGAGACAGATGTTCTGAGACAGGCGGTATGAGACAGACGGTCTGAGACAGACGGTCTGAGACAGACGATCTGAGACAGACGGTCTGAGACAGACGGTCTGAGACAGACGGTCTGAGACAGACGTTCTGCGGCCTACGGGCAGAGGTAGACGGGCTGAGACAGACGATCTGAGACAGACGATCTGAGACAGACGTTCTGTGACAGACGATCTGAGACAGACGGGCTGTGATAGACGGGCTGAGACAGACGGTCAGAGACAGACGGGCTGAGCTAGACGTTCTGAGACAGACGATCTGAGACAGGCGGTCTGCGACAGACGGTCTGAGACAGACGGTCTGAGACAGACGGTTTGAGACAGACGGTCTGAGACAGACGGTCTGAGACAGACGGTCTGAGACAGACGGTCTGAGACTGACGGTCTGAGACAGACGGTCTGAGACAGACGGTCTGAGACAGATGTTCTGAGACAGGCGGTCTGAGAGAGACGGTCTGAGACAGACGGTCTGAGACAGACGGTCTGAGACAGACGGTCTGAGACAGACGGTCTGAGACAGACGGTCTGAGACAGACGGTCTGAGACAGACGGTCTGAGACAGACGGTCTGAGACAGACGGTCTGAGACAGACGGTCTGAGACAGACGGTCTGAGACAGACGTTCTGAGACAGACGATCTGAGACTGGCGGTCTGAGACAGACGGTCTGAGACAGACGGTCTGAGACAGCTGGTCTGCGACAGACCGCCTGAGACCGACGGGACGAGATAGACGGTCTGAGACAGACGGTATGAAACAGACGTTCTGAGACAGACAGTATGAAACAGACGGTCTGAGACAGACGGGACGATATAGACGGTCTGAGACAGCCGGTATGAAACAGACGGTCTGAGACAGATGGGACGATATAGACGGTCTGAGACAGACGGTATGAAACAGACGGCCTGAGACAGACGGTCTGAGGCAGACGGTCTGAGACAGACGGTCTGAGACAGACGTTCTGAGACAGGCGGTCTGAGCCAGACGGTCTGAGACAGACGGTCTGAGACAGACGTTCTGAGACAGACGGTCTGAGACAGACGGTATGAAACAGACGGTCAGAGACAGACGGGACGATATAGACGGTCTGAGAGCGAGGGGCCGAGGTAGGCGGGCTGAGACAGATGTTCTGAGACAGGCGGTATGAGACAGACGGTCTGAGACAGACGGTCTGAGACAGACGATCTGAGACAGACGGTCTGAGACAGACGGTCTGAGACAGACGGTCTGAGACAGACGTTCTGCGGCCTACGGGCAGAGGTAGACGGGCTGAGACAGACGATCTGAGACAGACGATCTGAGACAGACGTTCTGTGACAGACGATCTGAGACAGACGGGCTGTGATAGACGGGCTGAGACAGACGGTCAGAGACAGACGGGCTGAGCTAGACGTTCTGAGACAGACGATCTGAGACAGGCGGTCTGCGACAGACGGTCTGAGACAGACGGTCTGAGACAGACGGTTTGAGACAGACGGTCTGAGACAGACGGTCTGAGACAGACGGTCTGAGACAGACGGTCTGAGACTGACGGTCTGAGACAGACGGTCTGAGACAGACGGTCTGAGACAGATGTTCTGAGACAGGCGGTCTGAGAGAGACGGTCTGAGACAGACGGTCTGAGACAGACGGTCTGAGACAGACGGTCTGAGACAGACGGTCTGAGACAGACGGTCTGAGACTGACGGTCTGAGACAGACGGTCTGAGACAGACGGTCTGAGACAGATGTTCTGAGACAGGCGGTCTGAGAGAGACGGTCTGAGACAGACGGTCTGAGACAGACGGTCTGAGACAGACGGTCTGAGACAGACGGTCTGAGACAGACGGTCTGAGACAGACGGTCTGAGACAGACGGTCTGAGACAGACGGTCTGAGACAGGCGGTCGGAGACAGGCGGTCCGAGACAGACGTTCTGAGACAGACTATCTGAGTGAGACGGTCTGAGACAGACGAGACGATATAGACGGTCTGAGAGCGAGGGGCCGAGGTAGGCGGGCTGAGACAGATGTTCTGAGACAGGCGGTCTGAGACAGACGGTCTGAGACAGACGGTCTGAGACAGACGGTCTGAGACAGACGGTCTGAGACAGACGTTCTGCGGCCTACGGGCAGAGGTAGACGGGCTGAGACAGACGATCTGAGACAGACGATCTGAGACAGACGTTCTGATACAGACGATCTGAGACAGACGGGCTGTGATAGACGGGCTGAGACAGACGGTCAGAGACAGACGGGCTGAGCTAGACGTTTTGAGACAGACGATCTGAGACAGGCGGTCTGCGACAGACGGTCTGAGACAGACGGTCTGAGACAGACGGTTTGAGACAGACTGTCTGAGACAGACGGTCTGAGACAGACGGTCTGAGACAGACGGTCTGAGACAGATGTTCTGAGACAGGCGGTCTGAGAGAGACGGTCTGAGACAGACGGCCTGAGACAGACGGTCTGAGACAGACGGTCTGAGACAGACGGTCTGAGACAGACGGTCTGAGACAGACGGTCTGAGACAGACGGTCTGAGACAGGCGGTCGGAGACAGGCGGTCCGAGACAGATGTTCTGAGACAGACGGTCTGAGACAGACGATCTGAGGCAGACGATCTGATACCGACGGGCCGAGATAGACGGGCTGAGACAGATGATCTGAGGCAGACGGTCTGAGACAGACGGTCTGAGACAGACGGTCTGAGACAGACGGTCTGAGACAGCTGGTCTGAGACAGACGGTCTGCGACCCACGGGACGAGATAGACGGTCTGAGACAGACGGTATGAAACAGACGTTCTGAGACAGACGATCTGAGACTGGCGGTCTGAGACAGACGGTCTGAGACAGCTGGTCTGCGACAGACCGCCTGAGACCGACGGGACGAGATAGACGGTCTGAGACAGACGGTATGAAACAGACGTTCTGAGACAGACAGTATGAAACAGACGGTCTGAGACAGACGGGACGATATAGACGGTCTGAGACAGACGGTATGAAACAGACGGTCTGAGACAGATGGGACGATATAGACGGTCTGAGACAGACGGTATGAAACAGACGGCCTGAGACAGACGGTCTGAGGCAGACGGTCTGAGACAGACGGTCTGAGACAGACGTTCTGAGACAGGCGGTCTGAGCCAGACGGTCTGAGACAGACGGTCTGAGACAGACGGTCTGAGACAGACGTTCTGAGACAGACTATCTGAGTGAGACGGTCTGAGACAGACGAGACGATATAGACGGTCTGAGAGCGAGGGGCCGAGGTAGGCGGGCTGAGACAGATGTTCTGAGACAGGCGGTCTGAGACAGACGGTCTGAGACAGACGGTCTGAGACAGACGGTCTGAGACAGACGGTCTGAGACAGACGGTCTGAGACAGACGTTCTGCGGCCTACGGGCAGAGGTAGACGGGCTGAGACAGACGATCTGAGACAGACGATCTGAGACAGACGTTCTGATACAGACGATCTGAGACAGACGGGCTGTGATAGACGGGCTGAGACAGACGGTCAGAGACAGACGGGCTGAGCTAGACGTTTTGAGACAGACGATCTGAGACAGGCGGTCTGCGACAGACGGTCTGAGACAGACGGTCTGAGACAGACGGTTTGAGACAGACGGTCTGAGACAGACGGTCTGAGACAGACGGTCTGAGACAGACGGTCTGAGACAGATGTTCTGAGACAGGCGGTCTGAGAGAGACGGTCTGAGACAGACGGTCTGAGACAGACGGTCTGAGACAGACGGTCTGAGACAGACGGTCTGAGACAGACGGTCTGAGACAGACGGTCTGAGACAGACGGTCTGAGACTGACGGTCTGAGACAGACGGTCTGAGACAGACGGTCTGAGACAGATGTTCTGAGACAGGCGGTCTGAGAGAGACGGTCTGAGACAGACGGTCTGAGACAGACGGTCTGAGACAGACGGTCTGAGACAGACGGTCTGAGACAGACGGTCTGAGACAGACGGTCTGAGACAGACGGTCTGAGACAGACGGTCTGAGACAGACGGTCTGAGACAGACGGTCTGAGACAGACGGTCTGAGACAGACGGTCTGAGACAGACGGTCTGAGACAGACGGTCTGAGACAGCTGGTCTGAGACAGACGGTCTGCGACCCACGGGACGAGATAGACGGTCTGAGACAGACGGTATGAAACAGACGTTCTGAGACAGACGATCTGAGACTGGCGGTCTGAGACAGACGGTCTGAGACAGCTGGTCTGCGACAGACCGCCTGAGACCGACGGGACGAGATAGACGGTCTGAGACAGACGGTATGAAACAGACGTTCTGAGACAGACAGTATGAAACAGACGGTCTGAGACAGACGGGACGATATAGACGGTCTGAGACAGACGGTATGAAACAGACGGTCTGAGACAGATGGGACGATATAGACGGTCTGAGACAGACGGTATGAAACAGACGGCCTGAGACAGACGGTCTGAGGCAGACGGTCTGAGACAGACGGTCTGAGACAGACGTTCTGAGACAGGCGGTCTGAGCCAGACGGTCTGAGACAGACGGTCTGAGACAGACGGTCTGAGACAGACGTTCTGAGACAGACTATCTGAGTGAGACGGTCTGAGACAGACGAGACGATATAGACGGTCTGAGAGCGAGGGGCCGAGGTAGGCGGGCTGAGACAGATGTTCTGAGACAGGCGGTCTGAGACAGACGGTCTGACACAGACGTTCTGCGGCCTACGGGCAGAGGTAGACGGGCTGAGACAGACGATCTGAGACAGACGATCTGAGACAGACGTTCTGATACAGACGATCTGAGACAGACGGGCTGTGATAGACGGGCTGAGACAGACGGTCAGAGACAGACGGGCTGAGCTAGACGTTTTGAGACAGACGATCTGAGACAGGCGGTCTGCGACAGACGGTCTGAGACAGACGGTCTGAGACAGACGGTTTGAGACAGACGGTCTGAGACAGACGGTCTGAGACAGACGGTCTGAGACAGACGGTCTGAGACAGACGGTCTGAGACAGATGTTCTGAGACAGGCGGTCTGAGAGAGACGGTCTGAGACAGACGGTCTGAGACAGACGGTCTGAGACAGACGGTCTGAGACAGACGGCCTGAGACAGACGGTCTGAGACAGACGGTCTGAGACAGACGGTCTGAGACAGACGGTCTGAGACAGACGGTCTGAGACTGACGGTCTGAGACAGACGGTCTGAGACAGACGGTCTGAGACAGATGTTCTGAGACAGGCGGTCTGAGAGAGACGGTCTGAGACAGACGGTCTGAGACAGACGGTCTGAGACAGACGGTCTGAGACAGACGGTCTGAGACAGACGGTCTGAGACAGACGGTCTGAGACACACGGTCTGAGACAGACGGTCTGAGACAGACGGTCTGAGACAGACGGTCTGAGACAGACGGTCTGAGACAGACGGTCTGAGACAGACGGTCTGAGACAGACGGTCTGAGACAGACGGTCTGAGACAGACGGTCTGAGACAGACGGTCTGAGACAGACGGTCTGAGACAGACGGTGTGAGACAGACGGTCTGAGACAGACGGTCTGAGACAGACGGTCTGAGACAGACGGTTTGAGACAGACGGTCTGAGACAGGCGGTCGGAGACAGACGATCTGAGACAGACGTTCTGTGACAGACGATCTGAGACAGACGGGCTGTGATAGACGGGCTGAGACAGACGGTCAGAGACAGACGGGCTGAGCTAGACGTTCTGAGACAGACGATCTGAGACAGGCGGTCTGCGACAGACGGTCTGAGACAGACGTTCTGAGACAGACGGACTGAGACAGACGGTCTGAGACAGACGGTATGAAACAGACGGTCTGAGACAGACGGGACGATATAGACGGTCTGAGAGCGAGGGGCCGAGGTAGGCGGGCTGAGACAGATGGTCTGAGACAGGCGGTCTGAGACAGACGGTCTGAGACAGACGGTCTGAGACAGACGGTCTGAGACAGACGTTCTGCGGCCTACGGGCAGAGGTAGACGGGCTGAGACAGACGATCTGAGACAGACGATCTGAGACAGACGTTCTGTGACAGACGATCTGAGACAGACGGGCTGTGATAGACGGGCTGAGACAGACGGTCAGAGACAGACGGGCTGAGCTAGACGTTCTGAGACAGACGCTCTGAGACAGGCGGTCTGCGACAGACGGTCTGAGACAGACGGTCTGAGACAGACGGTTTGAGACAGACGGTCTGAGACAGACGGTCTGAGACAGACGGTCTGAGACAGACGGTCTGAGACAGACGGTCTGAGACAGACGGTCTGAGACAGACGTTCTGAGACAGACTATCTGAGAGAGACGGTCTGAGACAGACGGTCTGACACAGACGGTCTGAGACAGACGGTCTGAGACAGACGGTCTGAGACAGACGGTCTGAGACAGAAGGTCGGAGACAGACGGTCTGAGACAGACGGTCTGAGACAGACGGTCTGAGACAGACGGTCTGAGACAGACGGTCTGAGACAGACGGTCTGAGACAGACGGTCTGAGACAGGCGGGCTGAGACAGACGGTCTGAGACAGGCTGGCTGAGACAGACGGTCTGTGACATCTGGTCTGAGACAGACGGTCTGAGACCGACGGGACGAGATAGACGGTCTGAGACAGACGGTATGAAACAGACGGCCTGAGACAGACGGTATGAGGCAGACGGTCTGAGACAGGCGCTCTGAGACAGACGGTCTGAGACAGACGGTCTGAGACAGACGGTGTGAGACAGATGTTCTGAGACAGGCGGTCTGAGACAGACGGTCTGAGACAGACGGTCTGAGACAGACGGTCTGAGACAGACGGTCTGAGACAGACGTTCTGAGACAGACTATCTGAGAGAGACGGTCTGAGACAGACGGTCTGACACAGACGGTCTGAGACAGACGGTCTGAGACAGACGGTCTGAGACAGAAGGTCGGAGACAGACGGTCTGAGACAGACGGTCTGAGACAGACGGTCTGAGACAGACGGTCTGAGACAGACGGTCTGAGACAGGCGGGCTGAGACAGACGGTCTGAGACAGGCGGGCTGAGACAGACGGTCTGAGACATCTGGTCTGAGACAGACGGTCTGAGACCGACGGGACGAGATAGACGGTCTGAGACAGACGGTATGAAACAGACGGCCTGAGACAGACGGTATGAGGCAGACGGTCTGAGACAGGCGCTCTGAGACAGACGGTCTGAGACAGACGGTCTGAGACAGACGGGGTAAGACCAACGGTCTGAGACAGACGGTCTGACACAGACGGTCTGAGACAGTCGGTCTGCGACAGACGGTCTGAGACAGACGGTCTGAGACAGGCGTTCTGAGACAGACGATCTGAGACAGACGGGCTGTAATAGACGGGCCGAGACAGACGGTCTGAGACAGACGGCCTGAGACAGACGGCCTGAAACAGACGGCCTGAGACAGACGGCATGAGACAGACGGTCTGAGACAGATGTTCTGAGACAGGCGGTCGGAGACAGGCGGTCCGAGACAGATGTTCTGAGGAAGGTGGTCTGAGACAGACGGACTGAGACAGACGGTCTGAGACAGACGGACAGGGTCAGGCGAACAGACGCTGCCCGATAGCGGCAGGCGGATTGAGACGGACGGGCTGAGACAGACGGTCTGAGACAGCCGGTCTGAGACAGACGGTCTGAGACCGACGGTCTGAGACAGACGGTCTGACACAGATGTTCTGAGACAGACGGACTGAGACAGACGGACTGAGACAGACGGTTTGAGACAGACGGTCTGAGACAGACGGTCTGAGACAGACGCTCTGAGACAGACGGTCTGAGACCGACGGTCTGAGACCGACGGTCTGAGACAGACGGTCTGAGACAGACGGTCTGAGACAGACGTTCTGAGACAGTCGGTCTGAGACAGACGGTCTGAGACAGACGGTCTGAGACGGACGGACTGAGTCTGACGGTCTGAGACAGACGGACAGGGACAGACGGACTGAGACAGACGGTCTGAGACAGACGGTCTGAGACAGACGGTCTGAGACAGACGTTCTGAGACAGTCGGTCTGAGACAGACGGTCTGAGACAGACGGTCTGAGACGGACGGACTGAGTCTGACGGTCTGAGACAGACGGACAGGGACAGACGGTCTGAGACAGACGGTCTGAGACAGACGGTCTGAGACAGACGGTCTGAGACAGACGGTCTGAGACAGACGGTCTGAGACAGACGGTCTGAGACAGACGGTCTGAGACAGACGGTCTGAGACAGACGGTCTGAGAGACGGTCTGAGACAGACGGTCTGAGACAGACATTCTGTGACAGACGGTCCGAGACAGACGGTCTGAGACGGACTGTATGCGACAGACTGGCTGAGAGCGACGTTCAGAGACAGACGTTCTGAGAGAGACGTTATGAGACTGACGGCCTGAGACGCACGGTCTGAGACAGACGGTCTGAGACAGACGGTCTGAGACAGATGGTCTGAGACAGACGGTCTGAGACAGACGGTCTGAGACAGACGGTCTGAGACAGACGGTCTGAGACAGACGGTCTGAGACAGACGTCTGATATAGACGGTCTGAGACAGACGGTCTGAGACAGATGGTCTGAGACAGACGGTCTGAGACAGACGGTCTGAGAGAGACGGTCTGAGAGAGACGGTCTCAGACAGACGGTCTGAGACAGACGATCTGAGACAGACGGTCTGATATAGACGGTCTGAGACAGACGGTCTGAGACAGACGGTCTGAGAGAGACGGTCTGAGAGACCGTCTGAGACAGACGGTCTGAGACAGACGGTCTGAGACAGACGGTCTGAGACAGACGGTCTGAGACAGACGGTCTGAGAGAGACTGTATGAGAAAGACGGTCTGAGACAGACGGTCTGAGACAGACGGTCTGAGACAGACGGTCTGAGACAGACGGTCTGAGACAGACGGTCTGAGACAGACGGTCTGAGACAGACGGTCTGAGACAGACGGTCTGAGACAGACGGTCTGAGGCAGGCGGTCTGAGGCAGACGGTCTGAGACAGACGGTCAGAGGCAGACAGACTCAGATAGACGGGCAGAGACAGACGGGCTGAGACCGACGTTCAGACACAGACTGTCTGAGACAGACGGTCTGAGACACACGGTCTGAGACAGACGGTCTGAGTCAGACGGTCTGAGGCAGACGGTCTGAGACAGACGGTCTGAGACAGACGGTCTGAGACAGACGGTCTTAGACAGACGGTCTGAGACAGACGGTCTGAGACAGACGGTCTGAGACAGACGGTCTGAGACAGACGATCTGAGACAGACGGTCTGATATAGACGGTCTGAGACAGACGGTCTGAGACAGACGGTCTGAGAGAGACGGTCTGAGAGACGGTCTGAGACAGACGGTCTGAGACAGACGGTATGAGACAGACGGTCTGAGACAGACGGTCTGAGACAGACGGTCTGAGAGAGACTGTATGAGAGAGACGGTCTGAGACAGACGGGCTGAGACAGATGGACAGAGACAGACGCACAGAGACGGACGATATGAGGCACACGGTTTGAGGCTGACGTCTGAGACAGACGGTCTGAGACAGACATTCTGTGACAGACGGTCCGAGACAGACGGTCTGAGACGGACTGTATGCGACAGACTGGCTGAGAGCGACGTTCAGAGACAGACGTTCTGAGAGAGACGTTATGAGACTGACGGCCTGAGACGCACGGTCTGAGACAGACGGTCTGAGACAGACGGTCTGAGACAGACGGTACGGGTCAGACGGTATAAGAAGGACGGACAGAGGCAAACAGACTGAGACAGACGGGATGAGATAGATGGACAGAGACAGACGGGCTGAGACAGATGGACAGAGACAGACGCACAGAGACGGACGATATGAGGCACACGGTTTGAGGCTGACGTCTGAGACAGACGGTCTGAGACAGACATTCTGTGACAGACGGTCCGAGACAGACGGTCTGAGACGGACTGTATGCGACAGACTGGCTGAGAGCGACGTTCAGAGACAGACGTTCTGAGAGAGACGTTATGAGACTGACGGCCTGAGACGCACGGTCTGAGACAGACGGTCTGAGACAGACGTCTGATATAGACGGTCTGAGACAGACGGTCTGAGACAGATGGTCTGAGACAGACGGTCTGAGACAGACGTCTGATATAGACGGTCTGAGACAGACGGTCTGAGACAGATGGTCTGAGACAGACGGTCTGAGACAGACGGTCTGAGAGAGACGGTCTGAGAGAGACGGTCTCAGACAGACGGTCTGAGACAGACGATCTGAGACAGACGGTCTGATATAGACGGTCTGGGACAGACGGTCTGAGACAGACGGTCTGAGAGAGACGGTCTGAGAGACCGTCTGAGACAGACGGTCTGAGACAGACGGTCTGAGACAGACGGTCTGAGACAGACGGTCTGAGAGAGACTGTATGAGAAAGACGGTCTGAGACAGACGGTCTGAGACAGACGGTCTGAGACAGACGGTCTGAGACAGACGGTCTGAGACAGACGGTCTGAGACAGACGGTCTGAGACAGACGGTCTGAGACAGACGGTCTGAGACAGACGGTCTGAGGCAGGCGGTCTGAGGCAGACGGTCTGAGACAGACGGTCAGAGGCAGACAGACTCAGATAGACGGGCAGAGACAGACGGGCTGAGACCGACGTTCAGACACAGACTGTCTGAGACAGACGGTCTGAGACACACGGTCTGAGACAGACGGTCTGAGTCAGACGGTCTGAGGCAGACGGTCTGAGACAGACGGTCTGAGACAGACGGTCTGAGACAGACGGTCTTAGACAGACGGTCTGAGACAGACGGTCTGAGACAGACGGTCTGAGACAGACGGTCTGAGACAGACGATCTGAGACAGACGGTCTGATATAGACGGTCTGAGACAGACGGTCTGAGACAGACGGTCTGAGAGAGACGGTCTGAGAGACGGTCTGAGAGACGGTCTGAGACAGACGGTCTGAGACAGACGGTATGAGACAGACGGTCTGAGACAGACGGTCTGAGACAGACGGTCTGAGACAGACGGTCTGAGAGAGACTGTATGAGAGAGACGGTCTGAGACAGACGGGCTGAGACAGATGGACGGAGACAGACGCACAGAGACGGACGATATGAGGCACACGGTTTGAGGCTGACGTCTGAGACAGACGGTCTGAGACAGACATTCTGTGACAGACGGTCCGAGACAGACGGTCTGAGACGGACTGTATGCGACAGACTGGCTGAGAGCGACGTTCAGAGACAGACGTTCTGAGAGAGACGTTATGAGACTGACGGCCTGAGACGCACGGTCTGAGACAGACGGTCTGAGACAGACGGTCTGAGACAGACGGTCTGAGACAGACGGTGTGAGACAGACGGTCTGAGACAGACGGTCTGAGACAGACGGTCTGAGACAGACGTCTGATATAGACGGTCTGAGACAGACGGTCTGAGACAGATGGTCTGAGACAGACGGTCTGAGACAGACGGTCTGAGAGAGACGGTCTGAGAGAGACGGTCTCAGACAGACGGTCTGAGACAGACGGTCTGAGACAGACGGTCTGAGACAGACGGTCTGAGACAGACGATCTGAGACAGACGGTCTGATATAGACGGTCTGAGACAGACGGTCTGAGACAGACGGTCTGAGACAGACGGTCTGAGGCAGACGGTCTGAGACAGACGGTCTGAGACAGACGGTCTGAGACAGACGGTCTGAGAGAGACTGTATGAGAAAGACGGTCTGAGACAGACGGTCTGAGACAGACGGTCTGAGACAGACGGTCTGAGACAGACGGTCTGAGGCAGACAGACTCAGATAGACGGGCAGAGACATACGGGCTGAGACCGACGTTCAGACACAGACTGTCTGAGAGAGACGGTCTGAGACACACGGTCTGAGACAGACGGTCTGAGAGAGACGGTCTGAGAGAGACGGTCTGAGACAGACGGTCTGAGACAGACGGTCTGAGGCAGACGGTCTGAGACAGACGGTCAGAGGCAGACAGACTCAGATAGACGGGCAGAGACAGACGGGCTGAGACCGACGTTCAGACACAGACTGTCTGAGACAGACGGTCTGAGACACACGGTCTGAGACGGACGGTCTGAGTCAGACAGTCTGAGGCAGACGGTCTGAGACAGACGGTCTGAGACAGACGGTCTGAGACAGACGGTCTGAGACAGACGGTCTGAGACAGACGGTCTGAGACAGACGGTCTGAGACAGACGGTCTGAGACAGACGGTCTGAGACAGACGGTCTGAGACAGACGGTCTGAGAGAGACTGTATGAGAGAGACGGTCTGAGACAGACGGGCTGAGACAGATGGACAGAGACAGACGCACAGAGACGGACGATATGAGGCACACGGTTTGAGGCTGACGTCTGAGACAGACGGTCTGAGACAGACATTCTGTGACAGACGGTCCGAGACAGACGGTCTGAGACGGACTATATGCGACAGACTGGCTGAGAGCGACGTTCAGAGACAGACGTTCTGAGAGAGACGTTATGAGACTGACGGCCTGAGACGCACGGTCTGAGACAGACGGTCTGAGACAGACGGTCTGAGACAGACGGTCTGAGACAGACGGTCTGAGACAGACGGTCTGAGACAGACGGTCTGAGACAGACGGTCTGAGACAGACGGTCTGAGACAGACGGTCTGAGACAGACGGTCTGAGACAGACGTCTGATATAGACGGTCTGAGACAGACGGTCTGTGACAGATGGTCTGAGACAGACGGTCTGAGACAGACGGTCTGAGAGAGACGGTCTGAGAGAGACGGTCTGAGACAGACGGTCTGAGACAGACGGTCTGAGACAGACGGTCTGAGACAGACGGTCTGAGACAGACGGTCTGATATAGACGGTCTGAGACAGACGGTATCAGACAGACGGTCTGAGACAGACGGTCTGAGACAGACGGTCTGAGGCAGGCGGTCTGAGACAGATGGTCTGAGACAGACGGTCAGAGGCAGACAGACTCACATAGACGGGCAGAGACAGACGGGATGAGACCGACGTTCAGACACAGACTGTCTGAGACAGACGGTCTGAGACACACGGTCTGAGACAGACGGTCTGAGAGAGACGGTCTGAGGCAGACGGTCTGAGACAGACGGTCTGAGTCAGACGGTCTGAGGCAGACGGTCTGAGACAGACGGTCTGAGGCAGACGGTCTGAGACAGACGGTCAGAGGCAGACAGACTCAGATAGACGGGCAGAGACAGACGGGCTGAGACCGACGTTCAGACACAGACTGTCTGAGACAGACGGTCTGAGACACACGGTCTGAGACAGACGGTCTGAGTCAGACGGTCTGAGACAGACGGTCTGAGACAGACGGTCTGAGACGGACGGTCTGAGACAGACGGTCTGAGACAGACGGTCTGAGACACACGGTGTGAGACAGACGGTCTGAGACAGACGGTCTGAGACAGACGGTCTGAGACAGACGGTCTGAGGCAGACGGTCTGAGACAGACGGTCTGAGACAGACGGTCTGAGACAGACGGTCTTAGACAGACGGTCTGAGACAGACGGTCTGAGACAGACGGTCTGAGACAGACGGTCTGAGACAGACGATCTGAGACAGACGGTCTGATATAGACGGTCTGAGACAGACGGTCTGAGACAGACGGTCTGAGAGAGACGGTCTGAGAGACGGTCTGAGACAGACGGTCTGAGACAGACGGTATGAGACAGACGGTCTGAGACAGACGGTCTGAGACAGACGGTCTGAGAGAGACTGTATGAGAGAGACGGTCTGAGACAGACGGGCTGAGACAGATGGACAGAGACAGACGCACAGAGACGGACGATATGAGGCACACGGTTTGAGGCTGACGTCTGAGACAGACGGTCTGAGACAGACATTCTGTGACAGACGGTCCGAGACAGACGGTCTGAGACGGACTGTATGCGACAGACTGGCTGAGAGCGACGTTCAGAGACAGACGTTCTGAGAGAGACGTTATGAGACTGACGGCCTGAGACGCACGGTCTGAGACAGACGGTCTGAGACAGACGGTCTGAGACAGACGGTACGGGTCAGACGGTATAAGAAGGACGGACAGAGGCAAACAGACTGAGACAGACGGGATGAGATAGATGGACAGAGACAGACGGGCTGAGACAGATGGACAGAGACAGACGCACAGAGACGGACGATATGAGGCACACGGTTTGAGGCTGACGTCTGAGACAGACGGTCTGAGACAGACATTCTGTGACAGACGGTCCGAGACAGACGGTCTGAGACGGACTGTATGCGACAGACTGGCTGAGAGCGACGTTCAGAGACAGACGTTCTGAGAGAGACGTTATGAGACTGACGGCCTGAGACGCACGGTCTGAGACAGACGGTCTGAGACAGACGTCTGATATAGACGGTCTGAGACAGACGGTCTGAGACAGATGGTCTGAGACAGACGGTCTGAGACAGACGTCTGATATAGACGGTCTGAGACAGACGGTCTGAGACAGATGGTCTGAGACAGACGGTCTGAGACAGACGGTCTGAGAGAGACGGTCTGAGAGAGACGGTCTCAGACAGACGGTCTGAGACAGACGATCTGAGACAGACGGTCTGATATAGACGGTCTGGGACAGACGGTCTGAGACAGACGGTCTGAGAGAGACGGTCTGAGAGACCGTCTGAGACAGACGGTCTGAGACAGACGGTCTGAGACAGACGGTCTGAGACAGACGGTCTGAGAGAGACTGTATGAGAAAGACGGTCTGAGACAGACGGTCTGAGACAGACGGTCTGAGACAGACGGTCTGAGACAGACGGTCTGAGACAGACGGTCTGAGACAGACGGTCTGAGACAGACGGTCTGAGACAGACGGTCTGAGGCAGGCGGTCTGAGGCAGACGGTCTGAGACAGACGGTCAGAGGCAGACAGACTCAGATAGACGGGCAGAGACAGACGGGCTGAGACCGACGTTCAGACACAGACTGTCTGAGACAGACGGTCTGAGACACACGGTCTGAGACAGACGGTCTGAGTCAGACGGTCTGAGGCAGACGGTCTGAGACAGACGGTCTGAGACAGACGGTCTGAGACAGACGGTCTTAGACAGACGGTCTGAGACAGACGGTCTGAGACAGACGGTCTGAGACAGACGGTCTGAGACAGACGATCTGAGACAGACGGTCTGATATAGACGGTCTGAGACAGACGGTCTGAGACAGACGGTCTGAGAGAGACGGTCTGAGAGACGGTCTGAGAGACGGTCTGAGACAGACGGTCTGAGACAGACGGTATGAGACAGACGGTCTGAGACAGACGGTCTGAGACAGACGGTCTGAGACAGACGGTCTGAGAGAGACTGTATGAGAGAGACGGTCTGAGACAGACGGGCTGAGACAGATGGACGGAGACAGACGCACAGAGACGGACGATATGAGGCACACGGTTTGAGGCTGACGTCTGAGACAGACGGTCTGAGACAGACATTCTGTGACAGACGGTCCGAGACAGACGGTCTGAGACGGACTGTATGCGACAGACTGGCTGAGAGCGACGTTCAGAGACAGACGTTCTGAGAGAGACGTTATGAGACTGACGGCCTGAGACGCACGGTCTGAGACAGACGGTCTGAGACAGACGGTCTGAGACAGACGGTCTGAGACAGACGGTGTGAGACAGACGGTCTGAGACAGACGGTCTGAGACAGACGGTCTGAGACAGACGTCTGATATAGACGGTCTGAGACAGACGGTCTGAGACAGATGGTCTGAGACAGACGGTCTGAGACAGACGGTCTGAGAGAGACGGTCTGAGAGAGACGGTCTCAGACAGACGGTCTGAGACAGACGGTCTGAGACAGACGGTCTGAGACAGACGGTCTGAGACAGACGATCTGAGACAGACGGTCTGATATAGACGGTCTGAGACAGACGGTCTGAGACAGACGGTCTGAGACAGACGGTCTGAGGCAGACGGTCTGAGACAGACGGTCTGAGACAGACGGTCTGAGACAGACGGTCTGAGAGAGACTGTATGAGAAAGACGGTCTGAGACAGACGGTCTGAGACAGACGGTCTGAGACAGACGGTCTGAGACAGACGGTCTGAGACAGACGGTCTGAGGCAGACAGACTCAGATAGACGGGCAGAGACATACGGGCTGAGACCGACGTTCAGACACAGACTGTCTGAGAGAGACGGTCTGAGACACACGGTCTGAGACAGACGGTCTGAGAGAGACGGTCTGAGAGAGACGGTCTGAGACAGACGGTCTGAGACAGACGGTCTGAGGCAGACGGTCTGAGACAGACGGTCAGAGGCAGACAGACTCAGATAGACGGGCAGAGACAGACGGGCTGAGACCGACGTTCAGACACAGACTGTCTGAGACAGACGGTCTGAGACACACGGTCTGAGACGGACGGTCTGAGTCAGACAGTCTGAGGCAGACGGTCTGAGACAGACGGTCTGAGACAGACGGTCTGAGACAGACGGTCTGAGACAGACGGTCTGAGACAGACGGTCTGAGACAGACGGTCTGAGACAGACGGTCTGAGACAGACGGTCTGAGACAGACGGTCTGAGACAGACGGTCTGAGAGAGACTGTATGAGAGAGACGGTCTGAGACAGACGGGCTGAGACAGATGGACAGAGACAGACGCACAGAGACGGACGATATGAGGCACACGGTTTGAGGCTGACGTCTGAGACAGACGGTCTGAGACAGACATTCTGTGACAGACGGTCCGAGACAGACGGTCTGAGACGGACTATATGCGACAGACTGGCTGAGAGCGACGTTCAGAGACAGACGTTCTGAGAGAGACGTTATGAGACTGACGGCCTGAGACGCACGGTCTGAGACAGACGGTCTGAGACAGACGGTCTGAGACAGACGGTCTGAGACAGACGGTCTGAGACAGACGGTCTGAGACAGACGGTCTGAGACAGACGGTCTGAGACAGACGGTCTGAGACAGACGGTCTGAGACAGACGGTCTGAGACAGACGTCTGATATAGACGGTCTGAGACAGACGGTCTGTGACAGATGGTCTGAGACAGACGGTCTGAGACAGACGGTCTGAGAGAGACGGTCTGAGAGAGACGGTCTGAGACAGACGGTCTGAGACAGACGGTCTGAGACAGACGGTCTGAGACAGACGGTCTGAGACAGACGGTCTGATATAGACGGTCTGAGACAGACGGTATCAGACAGACGGTCTGAGACAGACGGTCTGAGACAGACGGTCTGAGGCAGGCGGTCTGAGACAGATGGTCTGAGACAGACGGTCAGAGGCAGACAGACTCACATAGACGGGCAGAGACAGACGGGATGAGACCGACGTTCAGACACAGACTGTCTGAGACAGACGGTCTGAGACACACGGTCTGAGACAGACGGTCTGAGAGAGACGGTCTGAGGCAGACGGTCTGAGACAGACGGTCTGAGTCAGACGGTCTGAGGCAGACGGTCTGAGACAGACGGTCTGAGGCAGACGGTCTGAGACAGACGGTCAGAGGCAGACAGACTCAGATAGACGGGCAGAGACAGACGGGCTGAGACCGACGTTCAGACACAGACTGTCTGAGACAGACGGTCTGAGACACACGGTCTGAGACAGACGGTCTGAGTCAGACGGTCTGAGGCAGACGGTCTCAGACAGACGGTCTGAGACGGACGGTCTGAGACAGACGGTCTGAGACAGACGGTCTGAGACACACGGTGTGAGACAGACGGTCTGAGACAGACGGTCTGAGACAGACGGTCTGAGACAGACGGTCTGATATAGACGGTCTGAGACAGACGGTCTGAGACAGACGGTATGAGACAGACGGTATGAGACAGGCATTCAGAGAGAGACGGACTGAGACAGACGGTCTGAGACAGACGGTCTGAGACAGACGGTCTGAGACAGACGGTCTGAGACACACGGTCTGAGACAGACGGTCTGAGACAGACGGTCTGAGACAGACGGTCTGAGACAGACGGTCTGAGACAGGCGGTCTGAGACAGACGGTGTGAGACAGACGATCTGAGACAGACGGTCTGAGACAGACTGTCTGAGACAGACGGTCAGAGACAGACGGTATGAGAGAAACGGACTAAGACAGACGGTATGAGACAGACGGTCTCAGACAGACGGTCTGAGACAGACGTCTGATATAGACGGTCTGAGACAGACGGTCTGAGACAGACGGTCTGAGACAGACGGTCTGAGACAGACGGTCTGAGACAGGCGGTCTGAGACAGACGGTCTGAGACAGACGGTCTGAGACAGACGGTCTGAGACAGACGGTCTGAGAGAGACGGTCTGAGAGAGACGGTCTGAGACAGACGGTCTGAGACAGACGGTCTGAGGCAGACGGTCTGAGACAGACGGTCTGAGACAGACGGTCTGAGACAGACGGTCTGAGACAGACGGTGTGAGACAGACGGTCTGAGACAGGCGGTCTGAGACAGACGGTCTGAGACAGACGGTCTGAGACAGACGGTCTGAGGCAGACGGTCTGAGACAGACGGTCTGAGACAGACGGGCTGAGACCGACGTTCAGACACAGACTGTCTGAGACAGACGGTCTGAGACACACGGTCTGAGACAGACGGTCTGAGAGAGACGGTCTGAGACAGACGGTCTGAGACAGACGGTCTGAGGCAGACGGTCTGAGACAGACGGTCTGAGACAGACGGTCTGAGACAGACGGTCTGAGACAGACGGTCTGAGACAGACGGTGTGAGACAGACGGTCTGAGACAGGCGGTCTGAGACCGACGGTCTGAGACAGACGGTCTGAGACAGACGGTCTGAGACAGACGGTCTGAGACAGACGGTCTGATATAGACGGTCTGAGACAGACGGTCTGAGACAGACGGTCTGAGACAGACGGTCTGAGACAGACGGTCTGATACAGACGGTCTGAGACAGACGGTCTGAGACAGACGGTCTGAGACAGACGGTGTGAGACAGACGGTCTGAGACAGACGGTACGAGACCGACGGTCTGAGACAGACGGTCTGAGACAGACGGACTGCGACAGACGGTCTGAGACAGACGGTACGGGTCAGACGGTATAAGAAGGACGGACAGAGGCAAACAGACTGAGACAGACGGTCTGAGACAGACGGTACGGGTCAGACGGTATAAGAAGGACGGACAGAGGCAAACAGACTGAGACAGACGGGCTGAGACAGATGGACAGAGACAGACGGGCTGAGACAGATGGACAGAGACAGACGCACAGAGACGGACGGTATGAGGCACACGGTTTGAGGCTGACGTCTCAGACAGACGGTCTGAGACAGACGGGCTGAGACAGATGGACAGAGACAGACGCACAGAGACGGACGGTATGAGGCACACGGTTTGAGGCTGACGTCTCAGACAGACGGTCTGAGACAGACGGTCTGAGACAGACGGTCTGAGAGAGACGGTCTGAAACAGACGGTCTCAGACAGAATGTCTGAGACAGACGGTCTGAGACCGACGGTCTGAGACAGACGGTCTGAGACAGACGGTCTGAGACAGACGGTCTGAGACAGACGGTCTGATAGAGACGGTCTGAGACAGACGGTCTGAGACAGACGGTCTGAGAGAGACGGTCTGAGACAGACGGTCTGAGAGAGACTGTCTGAGAGAGACGGTCTGAGACAGACGGTCTGAGACAGACGGTCTGAGACCGACGGTCTGAGACAGACGGTCTGAGACAGACGGTCTGAGACAGACGGTCTGAGGCAGGCGGTCTGAGACAGATGGTCTGAGACAGACGGTCAGAGGCAGACAGACTCAGATAGACGGGCAGAGACATACGGGCTGAGACCGACGTTCAGACACAGACTGTCTGAGAGAGACGGTCTGAGACACACGGTCTGAGACAGACGGTCTGAGAGAGACGGTCTGAGAGAGACGGTCTGAGACAGACGGTCTGAGACAGACGGTCTGAGGCAGACGGTCTGAGACAGACGGTCAGAGACAGACAGACTCAGATAGACGGGCAGAGACAGACGGGCTGAGACCGACGTTCAGAGACAGACTGTCTGAGACAGACGGTCTCAGACAGACGGTCTGAGACCGACGGTCTGAGACAGACGGTCTGAGACAGACGGTCTCAGACAGACGGTCTGAGACAGACGGTCTGAAACAGACATTCTGTGACAGACGGTCCGAGACAGACGGTCTGAGACGGACTGTATGCGACAGACTGGCTGAGAGCGACGTTCAGAGACAGACGTTCTGAGAGAGACGTTATGAGACTGACGGCCTGAGACGCACGGTCTGAGACAGACGGTCTGAGACAGACGGTCTGAGACAGACGGTCTGAGACAGACGGTCTGAGACAGACGGTCTGAGACAGACGGTCTGAGACAGACGGTCTGAGACAGACGGTCTGAGACAGACGGTCTGATATAGACGGTCTGAGACAGACGGTCTGAGACAGACGGTCTGAGACAGACGGTCTGAGGCAGACGGTCTGAGACAGACGGTCTGAGACAGACGGGCTGAGACCGACGTTCAGACACAGACTGTCTGAGACAGACGGTCTGAGACACACGGTCTGAGACAGACGGTCTGAGAGAGACGGTCTGAGACAGACGGTCTGAGACAGACGGTCTGAGGCAGACGGTCTGAGACAGACGGTCTGAGACAGACGGTCTGAGACAGACGGTCTGAGACAGACGGTCTGAGACAGACGGTGTGAGACAGACGGTCTGAGACAGGCGGTGTGAGACAGACGGTCTGAGACAGACGGTACGAGACCGACGGTCTGAGACAGACGGTCTGAGACAGACGGACTGCGACAGACGGTCTGAGACAGACGGTACGGGTCAGACGGTATAAGAAGGACGGACAGAGGCAAACAGACTGAGACAGACGGTCTGAGACAGACGGTACGGGTCAGACGGTATAAGAAGGACGGACAGAGGCAAACAGACTGAGACAGACGGGCTGAGACAGATGGACAGAGACAGACGGGCTGAGACAGATGGACAGAGACAGACGCACAGAGACGGACGGTATGAGGCACACGGTTTGAGGCTGACGTCTCAGACAGACGGTCTGAGACAGACGGGCTGAGACAGATGGACAGAGACAGACGCACAGAGACGGACGGTATGAGGCACACGGTTTGAGGCTGACGTCTCAGACAGACGGTCTGAGACAGACGGTCTGAGACAGACGGTCTGAGAGAGACGGTCTGAAACAGACGGTCTCAGACAGAATGTCTGAGACAGACGGTCTGAGACCGACGGTCTGAGACAGACGGTCTGAGACAGACGGTCTGAGACAGACGGTCTGAGACAGACGGTCTGATAGAGACGGTCTGAGACAGACGGTCTGAGACAGACGGTCTGAGAGAGACGGTCTGAGACAGACGGTCTGAGAGAGACTGTCTGAGAGAGACGGTCTGAGACAGACGGTCTGAGACAGACGGTCTGAGACCGACGGTCTGAGACAGACGGTCTGAGACAGACGGTCTGAGACAGACGGTCTGAGGCAGGCGGTCTGAGACAGATGGTCTGAGACAGACGGTCAGAGGCAGACAGACTCAGATAGACGGGCAGAGACATACGGGCTGAGACCGACGTTCAGACACAGACTGTCTGAGAGAGACGGTCTGAGACACACGGTCTGAGACAGACGGTCTGAGAGAGACGGTCTGAGAGAGACGGTCTGAGACAGACGGTCTGAGACAGACGGTCTGAGGCAGACGGTCTGAGACAGACGGTCAGAGACAGACAGACTCAGATAGACGGGCAGAGACAGACGGGCTGAGACCGACGTTCAGAGACAGACTGTCTGAGACAGACGGTCTCAGACAGACGGTCTGAGACCGACGGTCTGAGACAGACGGTCTGAGACAGACGGTCTCAGACAGACGGTCTGAGACAGACGGTCTGAAACAGACATTCTGTGACAGACGGTCCGAGACAGACGGTCTGAGACGGACTGTATGCGACAGACTGGCTGAGAGCGACGTTCAGAGACAGACGTTCTGAGAGAGACGTTATGAGACTGACGGCCTGAGACGCACGGTCTGAGACAGACGGTCTGAGACAGACGGTCTGAGACAGACGGTCTGAGACAGACGGTCTGAGACAGACGGTCTGAGACAGACGGTCTGAGACAGACGGTCTGAGACAGACGGTCTGAGACAGACGGTCTGATATAGACGGTCTGAGACAGACGGTCTGAGACAGACGGTCTGAGACAGACGGTCTGAGAGAGATGGTCTGAAACAGACGGTCTCAGACAGACGGTCTGAGACAGACGGTCTGAGACAGACGGTCTGATATAGACGGTCTGAGACAGACGGTCTGAGACAGACGGTCTGAGAGAGACGGTCTGAGAGACGGTCTGAGACAGACGGTCTGAGACAGACGGTCTGAGACAGACGGTCTGAGACAGACGGTCTGAGACAGACGGTCTGAGACAGACGGTCTGAGACAGACGGTCTGAGAGAGACTGTCTGAGAGAGACGGTCTGAGACAGACGGTCTGAGACAGACGGTCTGAGACCGACGGTCTGAGAGAGACGGTCTGAGACAGACGGTCTGAGGCAGGCGGTCTGAGACAGACGGTCTGAGACAGACGGTCTGAGACAAACGGTCTGAGACAGACGGTCTGAGACAGACGGTCTGAGACAGACGGTCTGAGACAGACGGTCTGAGACAGACGGTCTGAGACAGACGGTCTGAGACAGACGGTCTGAGACAGACGGCCAGAGGCAGACAGACTCAGATAGACGGGCAGAGACAGACGGGCTGAGACCGACGTTCAGACACAGACTGTCTGAGACAGACGGTCTGAGACACACGGTCTGAGACAGACGGTCTGAGAGAGACGGTCTGAGACAGACGGTCTGAGACAGACGGTCTGAGACAGACGGTCTGAGGCAGACGGTCTGAGACAGACGGTCTGAAACAGACGGTCTGAGACAGACGGTCTGAGACAGACGGTGTGAGACAGACGGTCTGAGACAGACGGTCTGAGACAGACTGTCTGAGACAGACGGTCAGAGACAGACGGTATGAGAGAAACGGACTGAGACAGACGGTATGAGACAGACGGTCTCAGACAGACGGTCTGAGACCGACGGTCTGAGACAGACGGTCTGAGACAGACGGTCTGAGACAGACGGTCTGATATAGACGGTCTGAGACAGACGGTCTGAGACAGACGGTCTGAGACAGACGGTCTGAGACAGACTGTCTGATACAGACGGTCTGAGACAGACGGTCTGAGACAGACGGTCTGAGACAGACGGACTGCGACAGACGGTCTGAGACAGACGGTACGGGTCAGACGGTATAAGAAGGACGGACAGAGGCAAACAGACTGAGACAGACGGGCTGAGACAGATGGACAGAGACAGACGGGCTGAGACAGATGGACAGAGACAGACGCACAGAGACGGACGGTATGAGGCACACGGTTTGAGGCTGACGTCTGAGACAGACGGTCTGAGACAGACGGTCTGAGACAGACGGTCTGAGACAGACGGTCTGAGACAGACGGTCTGAGACAGACGGTCTGAGACAGACATTCTGTGACAGACGGTCCGAGACAGACGGTCTGAGACGGACTGTATGCGACAGACTGGCTGAGAGCGACGTTCAGAGACAGACGTTCTGAGAGAGACGTTATGAGACTGACGGCCTGAGACGCACGGTCTGAGACAGACGGTCTGAGACAGACGGTCTGAGACAGACGGTCTGAGACAGACGGTCTGAGACAGACGGTCTGAGACAGACGTCTGATATAGACGGTCTGAGACAGACGGTCTGAGACAGATGGTCTGAGACAGACGGTCTGAGAGAGACGGTCTGAAACAGACGGTCTCAGACAGACGGTCTGAGACCGACGGACTGAGACAGACCGTCTGAGACAGACGGTCTGAGACAGACGGTCTGAGACAGACGGTCTGATAGAGACGGTCTGAGACAGACGGTCTGAGACAGACGGTCTGAGAGAGACGGTCTGAGACAGACGGTCTGAGAGAGACTGTCTGAGAGAGACGGTCTGAGACAGACGGTCTGAGACAGACGGTCTGAGACCGACGGTCTGAGACCGACGGTCTGAGACAGACGGTCTGAGACAGACGGTCTGAGACAGACGGTCTGAGGCAGGCGGTCTGAGACAGATGGTCTGAGACAGACGGTCAGAGGCAGACAGACTCAGATAGACGGGCAGAGACATACGGGCTGAGACCGACGTTCAGACACAGACTGTCTGAGAGAGACGGTCTGAGACACACGGTCTGAGACAGACGGTCTGAGAGAGACGGTCTGAGAGAGACGGTCTGAGACAGACGGTCTGAGACAGACGGTCTGAGGCAGACGGTCTGAGACAGACGGTCAGAGACAGACAGACTCAGATAGACGGGCAGAGACAGACGGGCTGAGACCGACGTTCAGAGACAGACTGTCTGAGACAGACGGTCTGAGACAGACGGTCTGAGACAGACGGTCTCAGACAGACGGTCTGAGACCGACGGTCTGAGACAGACGGTCTGAGACAGACGGTCTCAGACAGACGGTCTGAGACAGACGGTCTGAGACAGACGGTCTGAAACAGACATTCTGTGACAGACGGTCCGAGACAGACGGTCTGAGACGGACTGTATGCGACAGACTGGCTGAGAGCGACGTTCAGAGACAGACGTTCTGAGAGAGACGTTATGAGACTGACGGCCTGAGACGCACGGTCTGAGACAGACGGTCTGAGACAGACGGTCTGAGACAGACGGTCTGATACAGACGGTCTGAGACAGACGGTCTGAGACAGACGGTCTGAGACAGACGGTCTGAGACAGACGGTCTGAGACAGACGGTCTGAGACAGACGGTCTGATATAGACGGTCTGAGACAGACGGTCTGAGACAGACGGTCTGAGAGAGACGGTCTGAAACAGACGGTCTCAGACAGACGGTCTGAGACAGACGGTCTGAGACAGACGGTCTGAGACAGACGGTCTGATATAGACGGTCTGAGACAGACGGTCTGAGACAGACGGTCTGAGAGAGACGGTCTGAGAGACGGTCTGAGACAGACGGTCTGAGACAGACGGTCTGAGACAGACGGTCTGAGACAGACGTCTGATATAGACGGTCTGAGAGAGACGGTCTGAGACAGACGGTCTGAGACAGACGGTCTGAGACAGACGGTCTGAGAGAGACTGTCTGAGAGAGACGGTCTGAGACAGACGGTCTGAGACAGACGGTCTGAGACCGACGGCCTGAGAGAGACGGTCTGAGACAGACGGTCTGAGGCAGGCGGTCTGAGACAGACGGTCTGAGACAGACGGTCTGAGACAAACGGTCTGAGACAGACGGTCTGAGACAGACGGTCTGAGACAGACGGTCTGAGACAGACGGTCTGAGACAGACGGTCTGAGACAGACGGTCTGAGACAGACGGTCTGAGACAGACGGCCAGAGGCAGACAGACTCAGATAGACGGGCAGAGACAGACGGGCTGAGACCGACGTTCAGACACAGACTGTCTGAGACAGACGGTCTGAGACACACGGTCTGAGACAGACGGTCTGAGAGAGACGGTCTGAGACAGACGGTCTGAGACAGACGGTCTGAGGCAGACGGTCTGAGACAGACGGTCTGAAACAGACGGTCTGAGACAGACGGTCTGAGACAGAAAGGTGTGAGACAGACGGTCTGAGACAGACGGTCTGAGACAGACTGTCTGAGACAGACGGTCAGAGACAGACGGTATGAGAGAAACGGACTGAGACAGACGGTATGAGACAGACGGTCTCAGACAGACGGTCTGAGACCGACGGTCTGAGACAGACGGTCTGAGACAGACGGTCTGAGACAGACTGTCTGATACAGACGGTCTGAGACAGACGGTCTGAGACAGACGGTCTGAGACAGACGGACTGCGACAGACGGTCTGAGACAGACGGTACGGGTCAGACGGTATAAGAAGGACGGACAGAGGCAAACAGACTGAGACAGACGGGCTGAGACAGATGGACAGAGACAGACGGGCTGAGACAGATGGACAGAGACAGACGCACAGAGACGGACGGTATGAGGCACACGGTTTGAGGCTGACGTCTGAGACAGACGGTCTGAGACAGACGGTCTGAGACAGACGGTCTGAGACAGACGGTCTGAGACAGACGGTCTGAGACAGACGGTCTGAGACAGACGGTCTGAGACAGACATTCTGTGACAGACGGTCCGAGACAGACGGTCTGAGACGGACTGTATGCGACAGACTGGCTGAGAGCGACGTTCAGAGACAGACGTTCTGAGAGAGACGTTATGAGACTGACGGCCTGAGACGCACGGTCTGAGACAGACGGTCTGAGACAGACGGTCTGAGACAGACGGTCTGAGACAGACGGTCTGAGACAGACGGTCTGAGACAGACGTCTGATATAGACGGTCTGAGACAGACGGTCTGAGACAGATGGTCTGAGACAGACGGTCTGAGACAGACGGTCTGAGAGAGACGGTCTGAAACAGACGGTCTCAGACAGACGGTCTGAGACCGACGGTCAGAGGCAGACAGACTCAGATAGACGGGCAGAGACAGACGGGCTGAGACCGACGTTCAGACACAGACTGTCTGAGACAGACGGTCTGAGACACACGGTCTGAGACAGACGGTCTGAGACAGACGGCCTGAGGCAGACGGTCTGAGACAGACGGTCTGAGACAGACGGTCTGAGGCAGGCGGTCTGAGACAGACGGTCTGAGACAGACGGTCTGAGACAGACGTCTGATATAGACGGTCTGAGACAGACGGTCTGAGACAGACGGTATGAGAGAAACGGACTGAGACAGACGGTATGAGACAGACGGTCTCAGACAGACGGTCTGAGACCGACGGTCTGAGACAGACGGTCTGAGACAGACGGTCTGAGACAGACTGTCTGATACAGACGGTCTGAGACAGACGGTCTGAGACAGACGGTCTGAGACAGACGGACTGCGACAGACGGTCTGAGACAGACGGTACGGGTCAGACGGTATAAGAAGGACGGACAGAGGCAAACAGACTGAGACAGACGGGCTGAGACAGATGGACAGAGACAGACGGGCTGAGACAGATGGACAGAGACAGACGCACAGAGACGGACGGTATGAGGCACACGGTTTGAGGCTGACGTCTGAGACAGACGGTCTGAGACAGACGGTCTGAGACAGACGGTCTGAGACAGACGGTCTGAGACAGACGGTCTGAGACAGACGGTCTGAGACAGACATTCTGTGACAGACGGTCCGAGACAGACGGTCTGAGACGGACTGTATGCGACAGACTGGCTGAGAGCGACGTT
Source organism: Coelioxys conoideus (assembly GCA_947623535.1). Classification (NCBI taxonomy): domain Eukaryota; kingdom Metazoa; phylum Arthropoda; class Insecta; order Hymenoptera; family Megachilidae; genus Coelioxys; species Coelioxys conoideus. The sequence goes on along the minus strand of CANQJN010000021.1, from coordinate 1,483,995 downwards.
CAGAGACAGACGTTCTGAGAGAGACGTTATGAGACTGACGGCCTGAGACGCACGGTCTGAGACAGACGGTCTGAGACAGACGGTCTGAGACAGACGGTCTGAGACAGACGGTCTGAGACAGACGGTCTGAGACAGACGGTCTGAGACAGACGTCTGATATAGACGGTCTGAGACAGACGGTCTGAGACAGATGGTCTGAGACAGACGGTCTGAGACAGACGGTCTGAGAGAGACGGTCTGAAACAGACGGTCTCAGACAGACGGTCTGAGACCGACGGTCAGAGGCAGACAGACTCAGATAGACGGGCAGAGACAGACGGGCTGAGACCGACGTTCAGACACAGACTGTCTGAGACAGACGGTCTGAGACACACGGTCTGAGACAGACGGTCTGAGACAGACGGCCTGAGGCAGACGGTCTGAGACAGACGGTCTGAGACAGACGGTCTGAGGCAGGCGGTCTGAGACAGATGGTCTGAGACAGACGGTCAGAGGCAGACAGATTCAGATAGACGGGCAGAGACAGACGGGCTGAGACCGACGTTCAGACACAGACTGTCTGAGACAGACGGTCTGAGACAGACGGTCTGAGACAGACGGTCTGAGACAGACGTCTGATATAGACGGTCTGAGAGAGACGGTCTGAGACAGACGGTCTGAGACAGACGGTCTGAGACAGACGGTCTGAGGCAGACGGTCTGAGACAGACGGTCTGAAACAGACGGTCTGAGACAGACGGTCTGAGACAGACGGTCTGAGACAGACGGCCTGAGACAGACGGTCTGAGACAGACGGTCTGAGACAGACGGTCTGAGGCAGGCGGTCTGAGACAGATGGTCTGAGACAGACGGTCTGAGACATACGGTCTGAGAGAGACTGTCTGAGAGAGACCGTCTGAGACAGACTGTCTGAGACAGACGGTCAGAGACAGACGGTATGAGAGAAACGGTCTGAGACCGACGGTCTGAGACAGACGGTCTGATATAGACGGTCTGAGACAGACGGTGTGAAACAGACGGTCTGAGACAGTCGGTACGAGACCGACGGTCTGAGACAGACGGTCTGAGACAGACGGTCTGAGAGAGACGGTCTGAAACAGACGGTCCGAGACAGACGGTCTGAGACGGACTGTATGCGACAGACTGGCTGAGAGCGACGTTCAGAGACAGACGTTCTGAGAGAGACGTTATGAGACTGACGGCCTGAGACGCACGGTCTGAGACAGACGGTCTGAGACAGACGGTCTGAGACATACGGTCTGAGAGAGACTGTCTGAGAGAGACGGTCTGAGACAGACGGTCTGAGGCAGGCGTTCTGAGACAGATTGTCTGAGACAAACGGTCAGAGGCAGACAGACTCAGATAGACGGGCAGAGTCATACGGGCTGAGACCGACGTTCAGACACAGACTGTCTGAGAGAGACGGTCTGAGACACACGGTCTGAGACAGACGGTCTGAGAGAGACGGTCTGAGAGAGACGGTCTGAGACAGACGGTCTGAGACAGACGGTCTGAGGCAGACGGTCTGAGACAGACGGTCAGAGACAGACAGACTCAGATAGACGGGCAGAGACAGACGGGCTGAGACCGACGTTCAGAGACAGACTGTCTGAGACAGACGGTCTGAGACAGACGGTCTGAGACAGACGGTCTGAGAAAGGCGGTCTGAGGCAAACGGACTGAGACAGACGGTATGAGAGAGACGGTCTGAGACAGACGGACTGAGACAGACGGTCTGAGACAGACGGTCTGAGACAGACGGTCCGAGACAGACGGTCTGAGAGAGACTGTCTGAGAGAGACCGTCTGAGACAGACGGTCTGAGACAGACGGTATGAGACAGACGGTATGAGACAGGCATTCAGAGAGAGACGGACTGAGACAGACGGTCTGAGACAGACGGTCTGAGACAGACGGTCTGAGACAGACGGTCTGAGACAGACGGTCTGAGACAGACGGTCTGAGACAGACGGTCTGAGACAGACGGTCTGAGACAGACGGTCTGAGACAGACGGTCTGAGACAGACGGTCTGAGACAGACGGTCTGAGACAGACGGTCTGAGACAGACGGTCTGAGACATACGGTCGGAGACAGACGGTCTGAGACAGACGGTGTGAGACAGACGATCTGAGACAGACGGTCTGAGACAGACTGTCTGAGACAGACGGTCAGAGACAGACGGTATGAGAGAAACGGTCTGAGACCGACGGTCTGAGACAGACGGTCTGATATAGACGGTCTGAGACAGACGGTGTGAAACAGACGGTCTGAGACAGTCGGTACGAGACCGACGGTCTGAGACAGACGGTCTGAGACAGACGGTCTGAGAAAGACGGTCTGAGACAGACGGTCTGAGACAGACGGTCTGAGACAGACGGTCTGAGACAGACATTCTGTGACAGACGGTCCGAGACAGACGGTCTGAGACGGACTGTATGCGACAGACTGGCTGAGAGCGACGTTCAGAGACAGACGTTCTGAGAGAGACGTTATGAGACTGACGGCCTGAGACGCACGGTCTGAGACAGACGGTCTGAGACAGACGGTCTGAGACAGACGGTCTGAGACAGACGGTCTGAGACGGACGGCCTGAGACAGACGTCTGATATAGACGGTCTGAGACAGACGGTCTGAGACAGACGGTCTGAGACAGACGGTCTGAGACAGACGGTCTGAGACAGACGGTCTGAGAGAGACGGTCTGAGACAGACGGTCTGAGACAGATTGTCTGAGACAGACGGTCAGAGGCAGACAGACTCAGATAGACGGGCAGAGTCATACGGGCTGAGACCGACGTTCAGACACAGACTGTCTGAGAGAGACGGTCTGAGACACACGGTCTGAGACAGACGGTCTGAGAGAGACGGTCTGAGAGAGACGGTCTGAGACAGACGGTCTGAGACAGACGGTCTGAGGCAGACGGTCTGAGACAGACGGTCAGAGACAGACAGACTCAGATAGACGGGCAGAGACAGACGGGCTGAGACCGACGTTCAGAGACAGACTGTCTGAGACATACGGTCTGAGACAGACGGTCTGAGACAGACGGTACGAGACCGACGGTCTGAGACAGACGGTCTGAGACAGACGGTCTGAGAAAGACGGTCTGAGACAGACGGTCTGAGACAGACGGTCTGAGACAGACATTCTGTGACAGACGGTCCGAGACAGACGGTCTGAGACGGACGGTCTGATACAGACGGTCTGAGACAGACGGTCTGAGACAGACGGTCTGAGACAGACGGTCTGAGAGAAACGGACTGAGACAGACGGTCTGAGACAGACGGTCTGAGAAAGACGGTCTGAGGCAGGCGGTCTGAGACAGATGGTCTGAGACAGACGGTCAGAGGCAGACAGACTCAGATAGACGGGCAGAGACAGACGGGCTGAGACCGACGTTCAGACACAGACTGTCTGAGAGAGACGGTCTGAGACACACGGTCTGAGACAGACGGTCTGAGACAGACGGTCTGAGAGAGACGGTCAGAGAGAGACGGTCTGAGACAGACGGTCTGAGACAGACGGTCTGAGGCAGACGGTCTGAGACAGACGGTCTGAGACAGACGGTCTGAGACAGACGGTCTGAGACAGACGGTCTGAGACAGACGGTCTGAAACAGACGGTCTCAGACAGACGGTCTGAGACAGACGGTCTGAGACAGACGGTCTGAGACAGACGGTCTGATATAGACGGTCTGAGACAGACGGTCTGAGACAGACGGTCTGAGAGAGACGGTCTGAGAGACGGTCTGAGACAGACGGTCTGAGACAGATGGTCTGAGACAGACGGTCTGAGACAGACGTCTGATATAGACGGTCTGAGAGAGACGGTCTGAGACAGACGGTCTGAGACAGACGGTCTGAGACAGACGGTCTGAGAGAGACTGTCTGAGAGAGACGGTCTGAGACAGACGGTCTGAGACAGACGGTCTGAGACCGACGGTCTGAGAGAGACGGTCTGAGACAGACGGTCTGAGGCAGGCGGTCTGAGACAGACGGTCTGAGACAGACGGTCTGAGACAAACGGTCTGAGACAGACGGTCTGAGACAGACGGTCTGAGACAGACGGTCTGAGACAGACGGTCTGAGACAGACGGTCTGAGACAGACGGTCTGAGACAGACGGCCAGAGGCAGACAGACTCAGATAGACGGGCAGAGACAGACGGGCTGAGACCGACGTTCAGACACAGACTGTCTGAGACAGACGGTCTGAGACACACGGTCTGAGACAGACGGTCTGAGAGAGACGGTCTGAGACAGACGGTCTGAGACAGACGGTCTGAGGCAGACGGTCTGAGACAGACGGTCTGAAACAGACGGTCTGAGACAGACGGTCTGAGACAGACGGTGTGAGACAGACGGTCTGAGACAGACGGTCTGAGACAGACTGTCTGAGACAGACGGTCAGAGACAGACGGTATGAGAGAAACGGACTGAGACAGACGGTATGAGACAGACGGTCTCAGACAGACGGTCTGAGACCGACGGTCTGAGACAGACGGTCTGAGACAGACGGTCTGAGACAGACTGTCTGATACAGACGGTCTGAGACAGACGGTCTGAGACAGACGGTCTGAGACAGACGGACTGCGACAGACGGTCTGAGACAGACGGTACGGGTCAGACGGTATAAGAAGGACGGACAGAGGCAAACAGACTGAGACAGACGGGCTGAGACAGATGGACAGAGACAGACGGGCTGAGACAGATGGACAGAGACAGACGCACAGAGACGGACGGTATGAGGCACACGGTTTGAGGCTGACGTCTGAGACAGACGGTCTGAGACAGACGGTCTGAGACAGACGGTCTGAGACAGACGGTCTGAGACAGACGGTCTGAGACAGACGGTCTGAGACAGACGGTCTGAGACAGACGGTCTGAGACAGACGGTCTGAGACAGACGGTCTGAGACAGACGGTCTGAGACAGACATTCTGAGACAGACGGTCCGAGACAGACGGTCTGAGACGGACTGTATGCGACAGACTGGCTGAGAGCGACGTTCAGAGACAGACGTTCTGAGAGAGACGTTATGAGACTGACGGCCTGAGACGCACGGTCTGAGACAGACGGTCTGAGACAGACGGTCTGAGACAGACGGTCTGAGACAGACGGTCTGAGACAGACGGTCTGAGACAGACGTCTGATATAGACGGTCTGAGACAGACGGTCTGAGACAGATGGTCTGAGACAGACGGTCTGAGACAGACGGTCTGAGAGAGACGGTCTGAAACAGACGGTCTCAGACAGACGGTCTGAGACCGACGGTCAGAGGCAGACAGACTCAGATAGACGGGCAGAGACAGACGGGCTGAGACCGACGTTCAGACACAGACTGTCTGAGACAGACGGTCTGAGACACACGGTCTGAGACAGACGGTCTGAGACAGACGGCCTGAGGCAGACGGTCTGAGACAGACGGTCTGAGACAGACGGTCTGAGGCAGGCGGTCTGAGACAGACGGTCTGAGACAGACGGTCTGAGACAGACGTCTGATATAGACGGTCTGAGACAGACGGTCTGAGACAGACGGTATGAGAGAAACGGACTGAGACAGACGGTATGAGACAGACGGTCTCAGACAGACGGTCTGAGACCGACGGTCTGAGACAGACGGTCTGAGACAGACGGTCTGAGACAGACTGTCTGATACAGACGGTCTGAGACAGACGGTCTGAGACAGACGGTCTGAGACAGACGGACTGCGACAGACGGTCTGAGACAGACGGTACGGGTCAGACGGTATAAGAAGGACGGACAGAGGCAAACAGACTGAGACAGACGGGCTGAGACAGATGGACAGAGACAGACGGGCTGAGACAGATGGACAGAGACAGACGCACAGAGACGGACGGTATGAGGCACACGGTTTGAGGCTGACGTCTGAGACAGACGGTCTGAGACAGACGGTCTGAGACAGACGGTCTGAGACAGGCGGTCTGAGACAGACGGTCTGAGACAGACGGTCTGAGACAGACGGTCTGAGACAGACATTCTGTGACAGACGGTCCGAGACAGACGGTCTGAGACGGACTGTATGCGACAGACTGGCTGAGAGCGACGTTCAGAGACAGACGTTCTGAGAGAGACGTTATGAGACTGACGGCCTGAGACGCACGGTCTGAGACAGACGGTCTGAGACAGACGGTCTGAGACAGACGGTCTGAGACAGACGGTCTGAGACAGACGGTCTGAGACAGACGTCTGATATAGACGGTCTGAGACAGACGGTCTGAGACAGATGGTCTGAGACAGACGGTCTGAGACAGACGGTCTGAGAGAGACGGTCTGAAACAGACGGTCTCAGACAGACGGTCTGAGACCGACGGTCAGAGGCAGACAGACTCAGATAGACGGGCAGAGACAGACGGGCTGAGACCGACGTTCAGACACAGACTGTCTGAGACAGACGGTCTGAGACACACGGTCTGAGACAGACGGTCTGAGACAGACGGTCTGAGACAGACGGCCAGAGGCAGACAGACTCAGATAGACGGGCAGAGACAGACGGGCTGAGACCGACGTTCAGACACAGACTGTCTGAGACAGACGGTCTGAGACACACGGTCTGAGACAGACGGTCTGAGAGAGACGGTCTGAGACAGACGGTCTGAGACAGACGGTCTGAGGCAGACGGTCTGAGACAGACGGTCTGAAACAGACGGTCTGAGACAGACGGTCTGAGACAGACGGTGTGAGACAGACGGTCTGAGACAGACGGTCTGAGACAGACTGTCTGAGACAGACGGTCAGAGACAGACGGTATGAGAGAAACGGACTGAGACAGACGGTATGAGACAGACGGTCTCAGACAGACGGTCTGAGACCGACGGTCTGAGACAGACGGTCTGAGACAGACGGTCTGAGACAGACTGTCTGATACAGACGGTCTGAGACAGACGGTCTGAGACAGACGGTCTGAGACAGACGGTCTGAGACAGACGGACTGCGACAGACGGTCTGAGACAGACGGTACGGGTCAGACGGTATAAGAAGGACGGACAGAGGCAAACAGACTGAGACAGACGGGCTGAGACAGATGGACAGAGACAGACGGGCTGAGACAGATGGACAGAGACAGACGCACAGAGACGGACGGTATGAGGCACACGGTTTGAGGCTGACGTCTGAGACAGACGGTCTGAGACAGACGGTCTGAGACAGACGGTCTGAGACAGACGGTCTGAGACAGACGGTCTGAGACAGACGGTCTGAGACAGACGGTCTGAGACAGACGGTCTGAGACAGACGGTCTGAGACAGACGGTCTGAGACAGACATTCTGTGACAGACGGTCCGAGACAGACGGTCTGAGACGGACTGTATGCGACAGACTGGCTGAGAGCGACGTTCAGAGACAGACGTTCTGAGAGAGACGTTATGAGACTGACGGCCTGAGACGCACGGTCTGAGACAGACGGTCTGAGACAGACGGTCTGAGACAGACGGTCTGAGACAGACGGTCTGAGACAGACGGTCTGAGACAGACGTCTGATATAGACGGTCTGAGACAGACGGTCTGAGACAGATGGTCTGAGACAGACGGTCTGAGACAGACGGTCTGAGAGAGACGGTCTGAAACAGACGGTCTCAGACAGACGGTCTGAGACCGACGGTCAGAGGCAGACAGACTCAGATAGACGGGCAGAGACAGACGGGCTGAGACCGACGTTCAGACACAGACTGTCTGAGACAGACGGTCTGAGACACACGGTCTGAGACAGACGGTCTGAGACAGACGGCCTGAGGCAGACGGTCTGAGACAGACGGTCTGAGACAGACGGTCTGAGGCAGGCGGTCTGAGACAGACGGTCTGAGACAGACGGTCTGAGACAGACGTCTGATATAGACGGTCTGAGACAGACGGTCTGAGACAGACGGTATGAGAGAAACGGACTGAGACAGACGGTATGAGACAGACGGTCTCAGACAGACGGTCTGAGACCGACGGTCTGAGACAGACGGTCTGAGACAGACGGTCTGAGACAGACTGTCTGATACAGACGGTCTGAGACAGACGGTCTGAGACAGACGGTCTGAGACAGACGGACTGCGACAGACGGTCTGAGACAGACGGTACGGGTCAGACGGTATAAGAAGGACGGACAGAGGCAAACAGACTGAGACAGACGGGCTGAGACAGATGGACAGAGACAGACGGGCTGAGACAGATGGACAGAGACAGACGCACAGAGACGGACGGTATGAGGCACACGGTTTGAGGCTGACGTCTGAGACAGACGGTCTGAGACAGACGGTCTGAGACAGACGGTCTGAGACAGACGGTCTGAGACAGACGGTCTGAGACAGACGGTCTGAGACAGACGGTCTGAGACAGACGGTCTGAGACAGACATTCTGTGACAGACGGTCCGAGACAGACGGTCTGAGACGGACTGTATGCGACAGACTGGCTGAGAGCGACGTTCAGAGACAGACGTTCTGAGAGAGACGTTATGAGACTGACGGCCTGAGACGCACGGTCTGAGACAGACGGTCTGAGACAGACGGTCTGAGACAGACGGTCTGAGACAGACGGTCTGAGACAGACGGTCTGAGACAGACGTCTGATATAGACGGTCTGAGACAGACGGTCTGAGACAGATGGTCTGAGACAGACGGTCTGAGACAGACGGTCTGAGAGAGACGGTCTGAAACAGACGGTCTCAGACAGACGGTCTGAGACCGACGGTCAGAGGCAGACAGACTCAGATAGACGGGCAGAGACAGACGGGCTGAGACCGACGTTCAGACACAGACTGTCTGAGACAGACGGTCTGAGACACACGGTCTGAGACAGACGGTCTGAGACAGACGGCCTGAGGCAGACGGTCTGAGACAGACGGTCTGAGACAGACGGTCTGAGGCAGGCGGTCTGAGACAGATGGTCTGAGACAGACGGTCAGAGGCAGACAGATTCAGATAGACGGGCAGAGACAGACGGGCTGAGACCGACGTTCAGACACAGACTGTCTGAGACAGACGGTCTGAGACAGACGGTCTGAGACAGACGGTCTGAGACAGACGTCTGATATAGACGGTCTGAGAGAGACGGTCTGAGACAGACGGTCTGAGACAGACGGTCTGAGACAGACGGTCTGAGGCAGACGGTCTGAGACAGACGGTCTGAAACAGACGGTCTGAGACAGACGGTCTGAGACAGACGGTCTGAGACAGACGGCCTGAGACAGACGGTCTGAGACAGACGGTCTGAGACAGACGGTCTGAGGCAGGCGGTCTGAGACAGATGGTCTGAGACAGACGGTCAGAGGCAGACAGACTCAGATAGACGGGCAGAGACAGACGGGCTGAGACCGACGTTCAGACACAGACTGTCTGAGACAGACGGTCTGAGACACACGGTCTGAGACAGACGGTCTGAGAAAGACGGTCTGAGACAGACGGTCTGAGACAGACGGTCTGAGACAGACGGTCTGAGGCAGACGGTCTGAGACAGACGGTCTGAAACAGACGGTCTGAGACAGACGGTCTGAGACAGACGGTGTGAGACAGACGGTCTGAGACAGACGGTCTGAGACAGACGGTCAGAGACAGACGGTATGAGAGAAACATACTGAGACAGACGGTATGAGACAGACGGTCTCAGACAGACGGTCTGAGACCGACGGTCTGAGACAGACGGTCTGAGACAGACGGTCTGAGACAGACGGTCTGAGACAGACGGTCTGAGACAGACGGTCTGAGACAGACATTCTGTGACAGACGGTCCGAGACAGACGGTCTGAGACGGACTGTATGCGACAGACTGGCTGAGAGCGACGTTCAGAGACAGACGTTCTGAGAGAGACGTTATGAGACTGACGGCCGGAGACGCACGGTCTGAGACAGACGGTCTGAGACAGACGGTCTGAGACATACGGTCTGAGAGAGACTGTCTGAGAGAGACGGTCTGAGACAGACGGTCTGAGGCAGGCGTTCTGAGACAGATTGTCTGAGACAAACGGTCAGAGGCAGACAGACTCAGATAGACGGGCAGAGTCATACGGGCTGAGACCGACGTTCAGACACAGACTGTCTGAGAGAGACGGTCTGAGACACACGGTCTGAGACAGACGGTCTGAGAGAGACGGTCTGAGAGAGACGGTCTGAGACAGACGGTCTGAGACAGACGGTCTGAGGCAGACGGTCTGAGACAGACGGTCAGAGACAGACAGACTCAGATAGACGGGCAGAGACAGACGGGCTGAGACCGACGTTCAGAGACAGACTGTCTGAGACAGACGGTCTGAGACAGACGGTCTGAGACAGACGGTCTGAGAAAGGCGGTCTGAGGCACACGGACTGAGACAGACGGTATGAGAGAGACGGTCTGAGACAGACGGACTGAGACAGACGGTCTGAGACAGACGGTCTGAGACAGACGGTCCGAGACAGACGGTCTGAGAGAGACTGTCTGAGAGAGACCGTCTGAGACAGACGGTCTGAGACAGACGGTATGAGACAGACGGTATGAGACAGGCATTCAGAGAGAGACGGACTGAGACAGACGGTCTGAGACAGACGGTCTGAGACAGACGGTCTGAGACAGACGGTCTGAGACAGACGGTCTGAGACAGACGGTCTGAGACAGACGGTCTGAGACAGACGGTCTGAGACAGACGGTCTGAGACAGACGGTCTGAGACAGACGGTCTGAGACAGACGGTCTGAGACAGACGGTCTGAGACAGACGGTCTGAGACATACGGTCGGAGACAGACGGTCTGAGACAGACGGTGTGAGACAGACGATCTGAGACAGACGGTCTGAGACAGACTGTCTGAGACAGACGGTCAGAGACAGACGGTATGAGAGAAACGGTCTGAGACCGACGGTCTGAGACAGACGGTCTGATATAGACGGTCTGAGACAGACGGTGTGAAACAGACGGTCTGAGACAGTCGGTACGAGACCGACGGTCTGAGACAGACGGTCTGAGACAGACGGTCTGAGAAAGACGGTCTGAGACAGACGGTCTGAGACAGACGGTCTGAGACAGACATTCTGTGACAGACGGTCCGAGACAGACGGTCTGAGACGGACTGTATGCGACAGACTGGCTGAGAGCGACGTTCAGAGACAGACGTTCTGAGAGAGACGTTATGAGACTGACGGCCTGAGACGCACGGTCTGAGACAGACGGTCTGAGACAGACGGTCTGAGACAGACGGTCTGAGACAGACGGTCTGAGACGGACGGCCTGAGACAGACGTCTGATATAGACGGTCTGAGACAGACGGTCTGAGACAGACGGTCTGAGACAGACGGTCTGAGACAGACGGTCTGAGACAGACGGTCTGAGAGAGACGGTCTGAGACAGACGGTCTGAGACAGATTGTCTGAGACAGACGGTCAGAGGCAGACAGACTCAGATAGACGGGCAGAGTCATACGGGCTGAGACCGACGTTCAGACACAGACTGTCTGAGAGAGACGGTCTGAGACACACGGTCTGAGACAGACGGTCTGAGAGAGACGGTCTGAGAGAGACGGTCTGAGACAGACGGTCTGAGACAGACGGTCTGAGGCAGACGGTCTGAGACAGACGGTCAGAGACAGACAGACTCAGATAGACGGGCAGAGACAGACGGGCTGAGACCGACGTTCAGAGACAGACTGTCTGAGACATACGGTCTGAGACAGACGGTCTGAGACAGACGGTACGAGACCGACGGTCTGAGACAGACGGTCTGAGACAGACGGTCTGAGAAAGACGGTCTGAGACAGACGGTCTGAGACAGACGGTCTGAGACAGACATTCTGTGACAGACGGTCCGAGACAGACGGTCTGAGACGGACGGTCTGATACAGACGGTCTGAGACAGACGGTCTGAGACAGACGGTCTGAGACAGACGGTCTGAGAGAAACGGACTGAGACAGACGGTCTGAGACAGACGGTCTGAGAAAGACGGTCTGAGGCAGGCGGTCTGAGACAGATGGTCTGAGACAGACGGTCAGAGGCAGACAGACTCAGATAGACGGGCAGAGACAGACGGGCTGAGACCGACGTTCAGACACAGACTGTCTGAGAGAGACGGTCTGAGACACACGGTCTGAGACAGACGGTCTGAGACAGACGGTCTGAGAGAGACGGTCAGAGAGAGACGGTCTGAGACAGACGGTCTGAGACAGACGGTCTGAGGCAGACGGTCTGAGACAGACGGTCTGAGACAGACGGTCTGAGACAGACGGTCTGAGACAGACGGTCTGAGACAGACGGTCTGAGACAGACATTCTGTGACAGACGGTCCGAGACAGACGGTCTGAGACGGACTGTATGCGACAGACTGGCTGAGAGCGACGTTCAGAGACAGACGTTCTGAGAGAGACGTTATGAGACTGACGGCCTGAGACGCACGGTCTGAGACAGACGGTCTGAGACAGACGGTCTGAGACAGACGGTCTGAGACAGACGGTCTGAGACAGACGGTCTGAGACAGACGTCTGATATAGACGGTCTGAGACAGACGGTCTGAGACAGATGGTCTGAGACAGACGGTCTGAGACAGACGGTCTGAGAGAGACGGTCTGAAACAGACGGTCTCAGACAGACGGTCTGAGACCGACGGTCAGAGGCAGACAGACTCAGATAGACGGGCAGAGACAGACGGGCTGAGACCGACGTTCAGACACAGACTGTCTGAGACAGACGGTCTGAGACACACGGTCTGAGACAGACGGTCTGAGACAGACGGCCTGAGGCAGACGGTCTGAGACAGACGGTGTGAGACAGACGGTCTGAGGCAGGCGGTCTGAGACAGACGGTCTGAGACAGACGGTCTGAGACAGACGTCTGATATAGACGGTCTGAGACAGACGGTCTGAGACAGACGGTATGAGAGAAACGGACTGAGACAGACGGTATGAGACAGACGGTCTCAGACAGACGGTCTGAGACCGACGGTCTGAGACAGACGGTCTGAGACAGACGGTCTGAGACAGACTGTCTGATACAGACGGTCTGAGACAGACGGTCTGAGACAGACGGTCTGAGACAGACGGACTGCGACAGACGGTCTGAGACAGACGGTACGGGTCAGACGGTATAAGAAGGACGGACAGAGGCAAACAGACTGAGACAGACGGGCTGAGACAGATGGACAGAGACAGACGGGCTGAGACAGATGGACAGAGACAGACGCACAGAGACGGACGGTATGAGGCACACGGTTTGAGGCTGACGTCTGAGACAGACGGTCTGAGACAGACCGTCTGAGACAGACGGTCTGAGACAGACGGTCTGAGACAGACGGTCTGAGACAGACGGTCTGAGACAGACGGTCTGAGACAGACATTCTGTGACAGACGGTCCGAGACAGACGGTCTGAGACGGACTGTATGCGACAGACTGGCTGAGAGCGACGTTCAGAGACAGACGTTCTGAGAGAGACGTTATGAGACTGACGGCCTGAGACGCACGGTCTGAGACAGACGGTCTGAGACAGACGGTCTGAGACAGACGGTCTGAGACAGACGGTCTGAGACAGACGTCTGATATAGACGGTCTGAGACAGACGGTCTGAGACAGATGGTCTGAGACAGACGGTCTGAGACAGACGGTCTGAGAGAGACGGTCTGAAACAGACGGTCTCAGACAGACGGTCTGAGACCGACGGTCAGAGGCAGACAGACTCAGATAGACGGGCAGAGACAGACGGGCTGAGACCGACGTTCAGACACAGACTGTCTGAGACAGACGGTCTGAGACACACGGTCTGAGACAGACGGTCTGAGACAGACGGCCTGAGGCAGACGGTCTGAGACAGACGGTCTGAGACAGACGGTCTGAGGCAGGCGGTCTGAGACAGATGGTCTGAGACAGACGGTCAGAGGCAGACAGATTCAGATAGACGGGCAGAGACAGACGGGCTGAGACCGACGTTCAGACACAGACTGTCTGAGACAGACGGTCTGAGACAGACGGTCTGAGACAGACGGTCTGAGACAGACGTCTGATATAGACGGTCTGAGAGAGACGGTCTGAGACAGACGGTCTGAGACAGACGGTCTGAGACAGACGGTCTGAGGCAGACGGTCTGAGACAGACGGTCTGAAACAGACGGTCTGAGACAGACGGTCTGAGACAGACGGTCTGAGACAGACGGCCTGAGACAGACGGTCTGAGACAGACGGTCTGAGACAGACGGTCTGAGGCAGGCGGTCTGAGACAGATGGTCTGAGACAGACGGTCAGAGGCAGACAGACTCAGATAGACGGGCAGAGACAGACGGGCTGAGACCGACGTTCAGACACAGACTGTCTGAGACAGACGGTCTGAGACACACGGTCTGAGACAGACGGTCTGAGAAAGACGGTCTGAGACAGACGGTCTGAGACAGACGGTCTGAGACAGACGGTCTGAGGCAGACGGTCTGAGACAGACGGTCTGAAACAGACGGTCTGAGACAGACGGTCTGAGACAGACGGTGTGAGACAGACGGTCTGAGACACACGGTCTGAGACAGACGGTCAGAGACAGACGGTATGAGAGAAACGGACTGAGACAGACGGTATGAGACAGACGGTCTCAGACAGACGGTCTGAGACCGACGGTCTGAGACAGACGGTCTGAGACAGACGGTCTGAGACAGACGGTCTGAGACAGACGGTCTGAGACAGACGGTCTGAGACAGACGGTCTGAGACAGACATTCTGTGACAGACGGTCCGAGACAGACGGTCTGAGACGGACTGTATGCGACAGACTGGCTGAGAGCGACGTTCAGAGACAGACGTTCTGAGAGAGACGTTATGAGACTGACGGCCTGAGACGCACGGTCTGAGACAGACGGTCTGAGACAGACGGTCTGAGACATACGGTCTGAGAGAGACTGTCTGAGAGAGACGGTCTGAGACAGACGGTCTGAGGCAGGCGTTCTGAGACAGATTGTCTGAGACAAACGGTCAGAGGCAGACAGACTCAGATAGACGGGCAGAGTCATACGGGCTGAGACCGACGTTCAGACACAGACTGTCTGAGAGAGACGGTCTGAGACACACGGTCTGAGACAGACGGTCTGAGAGAGACGGTCTGAGAGAGACGGTCTGAGACAGACGGTCTGAGACAGACGGTCTGAGGCAGACGGTCTGAGACAGACGGTCAGAGACAGACAGACTCAGATAGACGGGCAGAGACAGACGGGCTGAGACCGACGTTCAGAGACAGACTGTCTGAGACAGACGGTCTGAGACAGACGGTCTGAGACAGACGGTCTGAGAAAGGCGGTCTGAGGCAAACGGACTGAGACAGACGGTATGAGAGAGACGGTCTGAGACAGACGGACTGAGACAGACGGTCTGAGACAGACGGTCTGAGACAGACGGTCCGAGACAGACGGTCTGAGAGAGACTGTCTGAGAGAGACCGTCTGAGACAGACGGTCTGAGACAGACGGTATGAGACAGACGGTATGAGACAGGCATTCAGAGAGAGACGGACTGAGACAGACGGTCTGAGACAGACGGTCTGAGACAGACGGTCTGAGACAGACGGTCTGAGACAGACGGTCTGAGACAGACGGTCTGAGACAGACGGTCTGAGACAGACGGTCTGAGACAGACGGTCTGAGACAGACGGTCTGAGACAGACGGTCTGAGACAGACGGTCTGAGACATACGGTCGGAGACAGACGGTCTGAGACAGACGGTGTGAGACAGACGATCTGAGACAGACGGTCTGAGACAGACTGTCTGAGACAGACGGTCAGAGACAGACGGTATGAGAGAAACGGTCTGAGACCGACGGTCTGAGACAGACGGTCTGATATAGACGGTCTGAGACAGACGGTCTGAGACAGACGGTCTGAGACAGACGGTCTGAGACAGACATTCTGTGACAGACGGTCCGAGACAGACGGTCTGAGACGGACTGTATGCGACAGACTGGCTGAGAGCGACGTTCAGAGACAGACGTTCTGAGAGAGACGTTATGAGACTGACGGCCTGAGACGCACGGTCTGAGACAGACGGTCTGAGACAGACGGTCTGAGACAGACGGTCTGAGACAGACGGTCTGAGACGGACGGCCTGAGACAGACGTCTGATATAGACGGTCTGAGACAGACGGTCTGAGACAGACGGTCTGAGACAGACGGTCTGAGACAGACGGTCTGAGACAGACGGTCTGAGAGAGACGGTCTGAGACAGACGGTCTGAGACAGATTGTCTGAGACAGACGGTCAGAGGCAGACAGACTCAGATAGACGGGCAGAGTCATACGGGCTGAGACCGACGTTCAGACACAGACTGTCTGAGAGAGACGGTCTGAGACACACGGTCTGAGACAGACGGTCTGAGAGAGACGGTCTGAGAGAGACGGTCTGAGACAGACGGTCTGAGACAGACGGTCTGAGGCAGACGGTCTGAGACAGACGGTCAGAGACAGACAGACTCAGATAGACGGGCAGAGACAGACGGGCTGAGACCGACGTTCAGAGACAGACTGTCTGAGACATACGGTCTGAGACAGACGGTCTGAGACAGACGGTACGAGACCGACGGTCTGAGACAGACGGTCTGAGACAGACGGTCTGAGAAAGACGGTCTGAGACAGACGGTCTGAGGCAGACGGTCTGAGACAGACATTCTGTGACAGACGGTCCGAGACAGACGGTCTGAGACGGACGGTCTGATACAGACGGTCTGAGACAGACGGTCTGAGACAGACGGTCTGAGACAGACGGTCTGAGACAGACGGTCTGAGAGAAACGGACTGAGACAGACGGTCTGAGACAGACGGTCTGAGAAAGACGGTCTGAGGTAGGCGGTCTGAGACAGATGGTCTGAGACAGACGGTCAGAGGCAGACAGACTCAGATAGACGGGCAGAGACAGACGGGCTGAGACCGACGTTCAGACACAGACTGTCTGAGAGAGACGGTCTGAGACACACGGTCTGAGACAGACGGTCTGAGACAGACGGTCTGAGAGAGACGGTCAGAGAGAGACGGTCTGAGACAGACGGTCTGAGACAGACGGTCTGAGGCAGACGGTCTGAGACAGACGGTCAAAGACAGACAGACTCAGATAGACGGGCAGAGACAGACGGGCTGAGACCGACGTTCAGAGACAGACTGTCTGAGACAGACGGTCTGAGACAGACGGTCTGTGACAGACGGTCTGAGACAGACGGTCTGAGACAGACGGTACGGGTCAGACGGTATAAGAAGGACGGACAGAGGCAAACAGACTGAGACAGACGGGCTGAGACAGATGGACAGAGACAGACGGTGTGAGACAGACGATCTGAGACAGACGGTCTGAGACAGACGGTCTGAGACAGACGGTCTGAGACAGACGGTCTGAGACAGACGGTCTGATACAGACGGTCTGAGACAGACGGTCTGAGACAGACGGTCTGAGACAGACGGTCTGAGACAGACGGTCTGAGACAGACGGTCTGAGACAGACGGTCTGAGACAGACGGTCTGAGACAGACGGTCTGAGACAGACGGTGTGAGACAGTCGATCTGAGACAGACGGTCTGAGACAGACTGTCTGAGACAGACGGTCAGAGACAGACGGTATGAGAGAAACGGACTGACACAGACGGTGTGAGACAGACGATCTGAGACAGACGGTCTGAGACAGACGGTATGAGAGAAACGGACTGACACAGACGGTGTGAGACAGACGATCTGAGACAGACGGTCTGAGACAGACTGTCTGAGACAGACTGTCTGAGACAGACGGTCTGAGACAGACGGTCTGAGACAGACGGTCTGAGACAGACGGTATGAGGCACACGGTTTGAGGCTGACGTCTGAGACAGACGGTCTGATATAGACGGTCTGAGACAGACGGTCTGAGACAGACGGTCTGAGACAGACGGTCTGAGACAGACGGTCTGATACAGACGGTCTGAGACAGACGGTCTGAGACAGACGGTCTGAGACAGACGGTCTGAGACAGACGGTCTGAGACAGACGGTCTGAGACAGACGGTCTGAGACAGACGGTCTGAGACAGACGGTGTGAGACAGACGATCTGAGACAGACGGTCTGAGACAGACTGTCTGAGACAGACGGTCAGAGACAGACGGTATGAGAGAAACGGACTGACACAGACGGTCTGAGACAGACGGTCTGAGACAGACTGTCTGAGACAGACTGTCTGAGACAGACGGTCTGAGACAGACGGTCTGAGAGAAACGGACTGAGACAGACGGTACGAGACCGACGGTCTGAGACAGACGGTCTGAGAGAGACTGTCTGAGAGAGACGGTCTGAGACAGACGGTCTCAGACAGACGGTCTGAGACAGACGGTCTGAGACAGACGGTCTGAGACAGACGGTCTGAGGCACGCGGTCTGAGACAGATGGTCTGAGACAGACGGTCAGAGGCAGACAGACTCAGATAGACGGGCAGAGACAGGCGGGCTGAGACCGACGTTCAGACACAGACTGTCTGAGAGAGACGGTCTGAGACACACGGTCTGAGACAGACGGTCTGAGAGAGACGTTCAGAGACAGACTGTCTGAGACAGACGGTCTGAGACAGACGGTACGGGTCAGACGGTATAAGAAGGACGGACAGAGGCAAACAGACTGAGACAGACGGGCTGAGACAGATGGACAGAGACAGACGCACAGAGACGGACGGTATGAGGCACACGGTTTGAGGCTGACGTCTGAGACAGACGGTCTGATATAGACGGTCTGAGACAGACGGTCTGAGACAGACGGTCTGAGACAGACGGTCTGATACAGACGGTCTGAGACAGACGGGCTGAGACAGACGGTCTGAGACAGACGGTCTGAGACAGACGGTCTGAGACAGACGGTGTGAGACCGACGGTCTGAGACAGACGGTACGAGACCGACGGTCTGAGACAGACGGTCTGAGACAGACATTCTGTGACAGACGGTCCGAGACAGTCGGTCTGAGACGGACTGTATGCGACAGACTGGCTGAGAGCGACGTTCAGAGACAGACGTTCTGAGAGAGACGTTATGAGACTGACGGCCTGAGACGCACGGTCTGAGACAGACGGTCTGAGACAGACGGTCTGAGACAGATTGTCTGAGACAGACGGTCAGAGGCAGACAGACTCAGATAGACGGGCAGAGTCATACGGGCTGAGACCGACGTTCAGACACAGACTGTCTGAGAGAGACGGTCTGAGACACACGGCCTGAGACAGACGGTCTGAGAGAGACGGTCTGAGACAGACGGTCTGAGACAGACGTCTGATATAGACGGTCTGAGACAGACGGTCTGAGACAGATGGTCTGAGACAGACGGTCTGAGACAGACGGTCTGAGAGAGACGGTCTGAAACAGACGGTCTCAGACAGACGGTCTGAGACAGACGGACTGATAGAGACGGTCTGAGACAGACGGTCTGAGACAGACGGTCTGAGAGAGACGGTCTGAGAGACGGTCTGAGACAGACGGTCTGAGACAGACGGTCTGAGACAGACGGTCTGAGACAGACGGTCTGAGACAGACGGTCTGAGACAGACGGTCTGAGACAGACGGTCTGAGACAGACGGTCTGAGACAGACGGTCTGAGACATACGGTCTGAGAGAGACTGTCTGAGAGAGACGGTCTGAGACAGACGGTCTGAGGCAGGCGTTCTGAGACAGATGGTCTGAGACAGACGGTCAGAGGCAGACAGACTCAGATAGACGGGCAGAGTCATACGGGCTGAGACCGACGTTCAGACACAGACTGTCTGAGAGAGACGGTCTGAGACACACGGTCTGAGACAGACGGTCTGAGAGAGACGGTCTGAGAGAGACGGTCTGAGACAGACGGTCTGAGACAGATGGTCTGAGGCAGACGGTCTGAGACAGACGGTCAGAGACAGACAGACTCAGATAGACGGGCAGAGACAGACGGTCTGAGACAGACGGTCTGAGACAGACGGTCTGAGAGAGACGGTCTGAGACAGACGGTCTGAGACAGATTGTCTGAGACAGACGGTCAGAGGCAGACAGACTCAGATAGACGGGCAGAGTCATACGGGCTGAGACCGACGTTCAGACACAGACTGTCTGAGAGAGACGGTCTGAGACACACGGCCTGAGACAGACGGTCTGAGAGAGACGGTCTGAGAGAGACGGTCTGAGACAGACGGTCTGAGACAGACGGTCTGAGGCAGACGGTCTGAGACAGACGGTCAGAGACAGACAGACTCAGATAGACGGGCAGAGACAGACGGGCTGAGACCGACGTTCAGAGACAGACTGTCTGAGACATACGGTCTGAGACAGACGGTCTGAGACAGACGGTACGAGACCGACGGTCTGAGACAGACGGTCTGAGACAGACGGTCTGAGAAAGACGGTCTGAGACAGACGGTCTGAGACAGACGGTCTGAGACAGACATTCTGTGACAGACGGTCCGAGACAGACGGTCTGAGACGGACGGTCTGATACAGACTGTCTGAGAGAGACGGTCTGAGACACACGGTCTGAGACAGACGGTCTGAGAGAGACGGTCTGAGAGAGACGGTCTGAGACAGACGGTCTGAGACAGACGGTCTGAGGCAGACGGTCTGAGACAGACGGTCAGAGACAGACAGACTCAGATAGACGGGCAGAGACAGACGGGCTGAGACCGACGTTCAGAGACAGACTGTCTGAGACATACGGTCTGAGACAGACGGTCTGAGACAGACGGTACGAGACCGACGGTCTGAGACAGACGGTCTGAGACAGACGGTCTGAGAAAGACGGTCTGAGACAGACGGTCTGAGACAGACGGTCTGAGACAGACATTCTGTGACAGACGGTCCGAGACAGACGGTCTGAGACGGACGGTCTGATACAGACGGTCTGAGACAGACGGTCTGAGACAGACGGTCTGAGACAGACGGTCTGAGAGAAACGGACTGAGACAGACGGTCTGAGACAGACGGTCTGAGAAAGACGGTCTGAGGCAGGCGGTCTGAGACAGATGGTCTGAGACAGACGGTCAGAGGCAGACAGACTCAGATAGACGGGCAGAGACAGACGGGCTGAGACCGACGTTCAGACACAGACTGTCTGAGAGAGACGGTCTGAGACACACGGTCTGAGACAGACGGTCTGAGAGAGACGGTCAGAGAGAGACGGTCTGAGACAGACGGTCTGAGGCAGACGGTCTGAGACAGACGGTCAGAGACAGACAGACTCAGATAGACGGGCAGAGACAGACGGGCTGAGACCGACGTTCAGAGACAGACTGTCTGAGACAGACGGTCTGAGACAGACGGTCTGTGACAGACGGTCTGAGACAGACGGTCTGAGACAGACGGTACGGGTCAGACAGTATAAGAAGGACGGACAGAGGCAAACAGACTGAGACAGACGGGCTGAGACAGATGGACAGAGACAGACGCACAGAGACGGACGGTATGAGGCACACGGTTTGAGGCTGACGTCTGAGACAGACGGTCTGATATAGACGGTCTGAGACAGACGGTCTGAGACAGACGGTCTGAGACAGACGGTCTGAGACAGACGGTCTGAGACAGACGGTCTGATACAGACGGTCTGAGACAGACGGTCTGAGACAGACGGTCTGAGACAGACGGTCTGAGACAGACGGTCTGAGACAGACGGTCTGAGACAGACGGTCTGAGACAGACGGTGTGAGACAGACGATCTGAGACAGACGGTCTGAGACAGACTGTCTGAGACAGACGGTCTGAGACAGACGGTCGGAGACAGACGGTCTGAGACAGACGGTGTGAGACAGACGTTCAGAGACAGACTGTCTGAGACAGACGGTCTGAGACAGACGGTCTGAGACAGACGGTACGGGTCAGACGGTATAAGAAGGACGGACAGAGGCAAACAGACTGAGACAGACGGGCTGAGACAGATGGACAGAGACAGACGCACAGAGACGGACGGTATGAGGCACACGGTTTGAGGCTGACGTCTGAGACAGACGGTCTGATATAGACGGTCTGAGACAGACGGTCTGAGACAGACGGTCTGAGACAGACGGTCTGAGACAGACGGTCTGATACAGACGGTCTGAGACAGACGGGCTGAGACAGACGGTCTGAGACAGACGGTCTGAGACAGACGGTCTGAGACAGACGGTGTGAGACCGACGGTCTGAGACAGACGGTACGAGACCGACGGTCTGAGACAGACGGTCTGAGACAGACATTCTGTGACAGACGGTCCGAGACAGTCGGTCTGAGACGGACTGTATGCGACAGACTGGCTGAGAGCGACGTTCAGAGACAGACGTTCTGAGAGAGACGTTATGAGACTGACGGCCTGAGACGCACGGTCTGAGACAGACGGTCTGAGACAGACGGTCTGAGACAGATTGTCTGAGACAGACGGTCAGAGGCAGACAGACTCAGATAGACGGGCAGAGTCATACGGGCTGAGACCGACGTTCAGACACAGACTGTCTGAGAGAGACGGTCTGAGACACACGGCCTGAGACAGACGGTCTGAGAGAGACGGTCTGAGACAGACGGTCTGAGACAGACGTCTGATATAGACGGTCTGAGACAGACGGTCTGAGACAGATGGTCTGAGACAGACGGTCTGAGACAGACGGTCTGAGAGAGACGGTCTGAAACAGACGGTCTCAGACAGACGGTCTGAGACAGACGGACTGATAGAGACGGTCTGAGACAGACGGTCTGAGACAGACGGTCTGAGAGAGACGGTCTGAGAGACGGTCTGAGACAGACGGTCTGAGACAGACGGTCTGAGACAGACGGTCTGAGACAGACGGTCTGAGACAGACGGTCTGAGACAGACGGTCTGAGACAGACGGTCTGAGACAGACGGTCTGAGACAGACGGTCTGAGACATACGGTCTGAGAGAGACTGTCTGAGAGAGACGGTCTGAGACAGACGGTCTGAGGCAGGCGTTCTGAGACAGATGGTCTGAGACAGACGGTCAGAGGCAGACAGACTCAGATAGACGGGCAGAGTCATACGGGCTGAGACCGACGTTCAGACACAGACTGTCTGAGAGAGACGGTCTGAGACACACGGTCTGAGACAGACGGTCTGAGAGAGACGGTCTGAGACAGACGGTCTGAGACAGACGGTCTGAGACAGATGGTCTGAGGCAGACGGTCTGAGACAGACGGTCAGAGACAGACAGACTCAGATAGACGGGCAGAGACAGACGGTCTGAGACAGACGGTCTGAGACAGACGGTCTGAGAGAGACGGTCTGAGACAGACGGTCTGAGACAGATTGTCTGAGACAGACGGTCAGAGGCAGACAGACTCAGATAGACGGGCAGAGTCATACGGGCTGAGACCGACGTTCAGACACAGACTGTCTGAGAGAGACGGTCTGAGACACACGGCCTGAGACAGACGGTCTGAGAGAGACGGTCTGAGAGAGACGGTCTGAGACAGACGGTCTGAGACAGACGGTCTGAGGCAGACGGTCTGAGACAGACGGTCAGAGACAGACAGACTCAGATAGACGGGCAGAGACAGACGGGCTGAGACCGACGTTCAGAGACAGACTGTCTGAGACATACGGTCTGAGACAGACGGTCTGAGACAGACGGTACGAGACCGACGGTCTGAGACAGACGGTCTGAGACAGACGGTCTGAGAAAGACGGTCTGAGACAGACGGTCTGAGACAGACGGTCTGAGACAGACATTCTGTGACAGACGGTCCGAGACAGACGGTCTGAGACGGACGGTCTGATACAGACTGTCTGAGAGAGACGGTCTGAGACACACGGTCTGAGACAGACGGTCTGAGAGAGACGGTCTGAGAGAGACGGTCTGAGACAGACGGTCTGAGACAGACGGTCTGAGGCAGACGGTCTGAGACAGACGGTCAGAGACAGACAGACTCAGATAGACGGGCAGAGACAGACGGGCTGAGACCGACGTTCAGAGACAGACTGTCTGAGACATACGGTCTGAGACAGACGGTCTGAGACAGACGGTACGAGACCGACGGTCTGAGACAGACGGTCTGAGACAGACGGTCTGAGAAAGACGGTCTGAGACAGACGGTCTGAGACAGACGGTCTGAGACAGACATTCTGTGACAGACGGTCCGAGACAGACGGTCTGAGACGGACGGTCTGATACAGACGGTCTGAGACAGACGGTCTGAGACAGACGGTCTGAGACAGACGGTCTGAGAGAAACGGACTGAGACAGACGGTCTGAGACAGACGGTCTGAGAAAGACGGTCTGAGGCAGGCGGTCTGAGACAGATGGTCTGAGACAGACGGTCAGAGGCAGACAGACTCAGATAGACGGGCAGAGACAGACGGGCTGAGACCGACGTTCAGACACAGACTGTCTGAGAGAGACGGTCTGAGACACACGGTCTGAGACAGACGGTCTGAGAGAGACGGTCAGAGAGAGACGGTCTGAGACAGACGGTCTGAGGCAGACGGTCTGAGACAGACGGTCAGAGACAGACAGACTCAGATAGACGGGCAGAGACAGACGGGCTGAGACCGACGTTCAGAGACAGACTGTCTGAGACAGACGGTCTGAGACAGACGGTCTGTGACAGACGGTCTGAGACAGACGGTCTGAGACAGACGGTACGGGTCAGACAGTATAAGAAGGACGGACAGAGGCAAACAGACTGAGACAGACGGGCTGAGACAGATGGACAGAGACAGACGCACAGAGACGGACGGTATGAGGCACACGGTTTGAGGCTGACGTCTGAGACAGACGGTCTGATATAGACGGTCTGAGACAGACGGTCTGAGACAGACGGTCTGAGACAGACGGTCTGAGACAGACGGTCTGAGACAGACGGTCTGATACAGACGGTCTGAGACAGACGGTCTGAGACAGACGGTCTGAGACAGACGGTCTGAGACAGACGGTCTGAGACAGACGGTCTGAGACAGACGGTCTGAGACAGACGATCTGAGACAGACGGTCTGAGACAGACTGTCTGAGACAGACGGTCTGAGACAGACGGTCGGAGACAGACGGTCTGAGACAGACGGTGTGAGACAGACGATCTGAGACAGACGGTCTGAGACAGACTGTCTGAGACAGACGGTCAGAGGCAGACAGACTCAGATAGACGGGCAGAGACAGGCGGGCTGAGACCGACGTTCAGACACAGACTGTCTGAGAGAGACGGTCTGAGACACACGGTCTGAGACAGACGGTCTGAGAGAGACGTTCAGAGACAGACTGTCTGAGACAGACGGTCTGAGACAGACGGTCTGAGACAGACGGTACGGGTCAGACGGTATAAGAAGGACGGACAGAGGCAAACAGACTGAGACAGACGGGCTGAGACAGATGGACAGAGACAGACGCACAGAGACGGACGGTATGAGGCACACGGTTTGAGGCTGACGTCTGAGACAGACGGTCTGATATAGACGGTCTGAGACAGACGGTCTGAGACAGACGGTCTGAGACAGACGGTCTGATACAGACGGTCTGAGACAGACGGGCTGAGACAGACGGTCTGAGACAGACGGTCTGAGACAGACGGTCTGAGACAGACGGTGTGAGACCGACGGTCTGAGACAGACGGTACGAGACCGACGGTCTGAGACAGACGGTCTGAGACAGACATTCTGTGACAGACGGTCCGAGACAGTCGGTCTGAGACGGACTGTATGCGACAGACTGGCTGAGAGCGACGTTCAGAGACAGACGTTCTGAGAGAGACGTTATGAGACTGACGGCCTGAGACGCACGGTCTGAGACAGACGGTCTGAGACAGACGGTCTGAGACAGACGGTCTGAGAGAGACGGTCAGAGAGAGACGGTCTGAGACAGACGGTCTGAGACAGACGGTCTGAGGCAGACGGTCTGAGACAGACGGTCAGAGACAGACGGTCTGAGACAGACGGTCTGAGACAGACATTCTGTGACAGACGGTCCGAGACAGACGGTCTGAGACGGACTGTATGCGACAGACTGGCTGAGAGCGACGTTCAGAGACAGACGTTCTGAGAGAGACGTTATGAGACTAACGGCCTGAGACGCACGGTCTGAGACAGACGGTCTGAGACAGACGGTCTGAGACAGACGGTCTGAGACAGACGGTCTGAGACAGACGGTCTGAGACAGACGTCTGATATAGACGGTCTGAGACAGACGGTCTGAGACAGATGGTCTGAGACAGACGGTCTGAGACAGACGGTCTGAGAGAGACGGTCTGAAACAGACGGTCTCAGACAGACGGTCTGAGACAGACGGACTGATAGAGACGGTCTGAGACAGACGGTCTGAGACAGACGGTCTGAGAGAGACGGTCTGAGAGACGGTCTGAGACAGACGGTCTGAGACAGACGGTCTGAGACAGACGGTCTGAGACAGACGGTCTGAGACAGACGGTCTGAGACAGACGGTCTGAGACAGACGGTCTGAGACAGACGGTCTGAGACAGACGGTCTGAGACAGACGGTCTGAGACATACGGTCTGAGAGAGACTGTCTGAGAGAGACGGTCTGAGACAGACGGTCTGAGGCAGGCGTTCTGAGACAGATGGTCTGAGACAGACGGTCAGAGGCAGACAGACTCAGATAGACGGGCAGAGTCATACGGGCTGAGACCGACGTTCAGACACAGACTGTCTGAGAGAGACGGTCTGAGACACACGGTCTGAGACAGACGGTCTGAGAGAGACGGTCTGAGAGAGACGGTCTGAGACAGACGGTCTGAGACAGATGGTCTGAGGCAGACGGTCTGAGACAGACGGTCAGAGACAGACAGACTCAGATAGACGGGCAGAGACAGACGGTCTGAGACAGACGGTCTGAGACAGACGGTCTGAGAGAGACGGTCTGAGACAGACGGTCTGAGACAGATTGTCTGAGACAGACGGTCAGAGGCAGACAGACTCAGATAGACGGGCAGAGTCATACGGGCTGAGACCGACGTTCAGACACAGACTGTCTGAGAGAGACGGTCTGAGACACACGGCCTGAGACAGACGGTGTGTGAGAGACGGTCTGAGAGAGACGGTCTGAGACAGACGGTCTGAGACAGACGGTCTGAGGCAGACGGTCTGAGACAGACGGTCAGAGACAGACAGACTCAGATAGACGGGCAGAGACAGACGGGCGGAGACCGACGTTCAGAGACAGACTGTCTGAGACATACGGTCTGAGACAGACGGTCTGAGACAGACGGTACGAGACCGACGGTCTGAGACAGACGGTCTGAGACAGACGGTCTGAGAAAGACGGTCTGAGACAGACGGTCTGAGACAGACGGTCTGAGACAGACATTCTGTGACAGACGGTCCGAGACAGACGGTCTGAGACGGACGGTCTGATACAGACTGTCTGAGAGAGACGGTCTGAGACACACGGTCTGAGACAGACGGTCTGAGAGAGACGGTCTGAGAGAGACGGTCTGAGACAGACGGTCTGAGACAGACGGTCTGAGGCAGACGGTCTGAGACAGACGGTCAGAGACAGACAGACTCAGATAGACGGGCAGAGACAGACGGGCTGAGACCGACGTTCAGAGACAGACTGTCTGAGACACACGGTCTGAGACAGACGGTCTGAGACAGACGGTACGAGACCGACGGTCTGAGACAGACGGTCTGAGACAGACGGTCTGAGAAAGACGGTCTGAGACAGACGGTCTGAGACAGACGGTCTGAGACAGACATTCTGTGACAGACGGTCCGAGACAGACGGTCTGAGACGGACGGTCTGATACAGACGGTCTGAGACAGACGGTCTGAGACAGACGGTCTGAGAGAAACGGACTGAGACAGACGGTCTGAGACAGACGGTCTGAGAAAGACGGTCTGAGGCAGGCGGTCTGAGACAGATGGTCTGAGACAGACGGTCAGAGGCAGACGGTCTGAGACAGACGGTCAGAGACAGACAGACTCAGATAGACGGGCAGAGACAGACGGGCTGAGACCGACGTTCAGAGACAGACTGTCTGAGACAGACGGTCTGAGACAGACGGTCTGTGACAGACGGTCTGAGACAGACGGTCTGAGACAGACGGTACGGGTCAGACAGTATAAGAAGGACGGACAGAGGCAAACAGACTGAGACAGACGGGCTGAGACAGATGGACAGAGACAGACGCACAGAGACGGACGGTATGAGGCACACGGTTTGAGGCTGACGTCTGAGACAGACGGTCTGATATAGACGGTCTGAGACAGACGGTCTGAGACAGACGGTCTGAGACAGACGGTCTGAGACAGACGGTCTGAGACAGACGGTCTGATACAGACGGTCTGAGACAGACGGTCTGAGACAGACGGTCTGAGACAGACGGTCTGAGACAGACGGTGTGAGACAGACGGTCTGAGACAGACGGTGTGAGACAGACGATCTGAGACAGACGGTCTGAGACAGACTGTCTGAGACAGACGGTCTGAGACAGACGGTCGGAGACAGACGGTCTGAGACAGACGGTGTGAGACAGACGATCTGAGACAGACGGTCTGAGACAGACTGTCTGAGACAGACGGTCAGAGACAGACGGTATGAGAGAAACGGTCTGAGACCGACGGTCTGAGACAGACGGTCAGATATAGACGGTCTGAGACAGACGGTCTGAGACAGACGGTCTGAGACAGACGGTCTGAGACAGACGGTCTGAGACAGACGGTGTGAAACAGACGGTCTGAGACAGTCGGTACGAGACCGACGGTCTGAGACAGACGGTCTGAGACAGACGGTCTGAGAAAGACGGTCTGAGACAGACGGTCTGAGACAGACGGTCTGAGACATCATTCTGTGACAGACGGTCCGAGACAGACGGTCTGAGACAGACGGTCTGAGACAGACGGTCTGAGACGGACGGCCTGAGACAGACGTCTGATATAGACGGTCTGAGACAGACGGTCTGAGACAGACGGTCTGAGACAGACGGTCTGAGACAGACGGTCTGAGACAGACGGTCTGAGACAGACGGTCTGAGAGAGACGGTCTGAGACAGACGGTCTGAGACAGATTGTCTGAGACAGACGGTCAGAGGCAGACAGACTCAGATAGACGGGCAGAGTCATACGGGCTGAGACCGACGTTCAGACACAGACTGTCTGAGAGAGACGGTCTGAGACACACGGTCTGAGACAGACGGTCTGAGAGAGACGGTCTGAGAGAGACGGTCTGAGACAGACGGTCTGAGACAGACGGTCTGAGGCAGACGGTCTGAGACAGACGGTCAGAGACAGACAGACTCAGATAGACGGGCAGAGACAGACGGGCTGAGACCGACGTTCAGAGACAGACTGTCTGAGACATACGGTCTGAGACAGACGGTCTGAGACAGACGGTACGAGACCGACGGTCTGAGACAGACGGTCTGAGACAGACGGTCTGAGAAAGACGGTCTGAGACAGACGGTCTGAGACAGACGGTCTGAGACAGACATTCTGTGACAGACGGTCCGAGACAGACGGTCTGAGACGGACGGTCTGATACAGACGGTCTGAGACAGACGGTCTGAGACAGACGGTCTGAGACAGACGGTCTGAGAGAAACGGACTGAGACAGACGGTCTGAGACAGACGGTCTGAGAAAGACGGTCTGAGGCAGGCGGTCTGAGACAGATGGTCTGAGACAGACGGTCAGAGGCAGACAGACTCAGATAGACGGGCAGAGACAGACGGGCTGAGACCGACGTTCAGACACAGACTGTCTGAGAGAGACGGTCTGAGACACACGGTCTGAGACAGACGGTCTGAGAGAGACGGTCAGAGAGAGACGGTCTGAGACAGACGGTCTGAGACAGACGGTCTGAGGCAGACGGTCTGAGACAGACGGTCAGAGACAGACAGACTCAGATAGACGGTCTGAGACAGACGGGCTGAGACCGACGTTCAGAGACAGACTGTCTGAGACAGACGGTCTGAGACAGACGGTCTGTGACAGACGGTCTGAGACAGACGGTCTGAGACAGACGGTACGGGTCAGACGGTATAAGAAGGACGGACAGAGGCAAAGAGACTGAGACAGACGGGCTGAGACAGATGGACAGAGACAGACGGTGTGAGACAGACGATCTGAGACAGACGGTCTGAGACAGACGGTCTGAGACAGACGGTCTGAGACAGACGGTCTGAGACAGACGGTCTGATACAGACGGTCTGAGACAGACGGTCTGAGACAGACGGTCTGAGACAGACGGTCTGAGACAGACGGTCTGAGACAGACGGTCTGAGACAGACGGTCTGAGACAGACGGTGTGAGACAGACGATCTGAGACAGACGGTCTGAGACAGACTGTCTGAGACAGACGGTCAGAGACAGACGGTATGAGAGAAACGGACTGACACAGACGGTGTGAGACAGACGATCTGAGACAGACGGTCTGAGACAGACTGTCTGAGACAGACGGTCAGAGACAGACGGTATGAGAGAAACGGACTGACACAGACGGTCTGAGACAGACGGTCTGAGACAGACTGTCTGAGACAGACGGTCTGAGACAGACGGTCTGAGACAGACGGTATGAGGCACACGGTTTGAGGCTGACGTCTGAGACAGACGGTCTGATATAGACGGTCTGAGACAGACGGTCTGAGACAGACGGTCTGAGACAGACGGTCTGAGACAGACGGTCTGATACAGACGGTCTGAGACAGACGGTCTGAGACAGACGGTCTGAGACAGACGGTCTGAGACAGACGGTCTGAGACAGACGGTCTGAGACAGACGGTCTGAGACAGACGGTCTGAGACAGACGGTGTGAGACAGACGATCTGAGACAGACGGTCTGAGACAGACTGTCTGAGACAGACGGTCAGAGACAGACGGTATGAGAGAAACGGACTGACAAAGACGGTCTGAGACAGACGGTCTGAGACAGACTGTCTGAGACAGACTGTCTGAGACAGACGGTCTGAGACAGACGGTCTGAGAGAAACGGACTGAGACAGACGGTACGAGACCGACGGTCTGAGACAGACGGTCTGAGAGAGACTGTCTGAGAGAGACGGTCTGAGACAGACGGTCTCAGACAGACGGTCTGAGACAGACGGTCTGAGACAGACGGTCTGAGACAGACGGTCTGAGGCACGCGGTCTGAGACAGATGGTCTGAGACAGACGGTCAGAGGCAGACAGACTCAGATAGACGGGCAGAGACAGGCGGGCTGAGACCGACGTTCAGACACAGACTGTCTGAGAGAGACGGTCTGAGACACACGGTCTGAGACAGACGGTCTGAGAGAGACGTTCAGAGACAGACTGTCTGAGACAGACGGTCTGAGACAGACGGTCTGAGACAGACGGTACGGGTCAGACGGTATAAGAAGGACGGACAGAGGCAAACAGACTGAGACAGACGGGCTGAGACAGATGGACAGAGACAGACGCACAGAGACGGACGGTATGAGGCACACGGTTTGAGGCTGACGTCTGAGACAGACGGTCTGATATAGACGGTCTGAGACAGACGGTCTGAGACAGACGGTCTGAGACAGACGGTCTGATACAGACGGTCTGAGACAGACGGGCTGAGACAGACGGTCTGAGACAGACGGTCTGAGACAGACGGTCTGAGACAGACGGTCAGAGACAGACAGACTCAGATAGACGGGCAGAGACAGACGGGCTGAGACCGACGTTCAGAGACAGACTGTCTGAGACATACGGTCTGAGACAGACGGTCTGAGACAGACGGTACGAGACCGACGGTCTGAGACAGACGGTCTGAGACAGACGGTCTGAGAAAGACGGTCTGAGACAGACGGTCTGAGACAGACGGTCTGAGACAGACATTCTGTGACAGACGGTCCGAGACAGACGGTCTGAGACGGACGGTCTGATACAGACGGTCTGAGACAGACGGTCTGAGACAGACGGTCTGAGACAGACGGTCTGAGAGAAACGGACTGAGACAGACGGTCTGAGACAGACGGTCTGAGAAAGACGGTCTGAGACAGGCGGTCTGAGACAGATGGTCTGAGACAGACGGTCAGAGGCAGACAGACTCAGATAGACGGGCAGAGACAGACGGGCTGAGACCGACGTTCAGACACAGACTGTCTGAGAGAGACGGTCTGAGACACACGGTCTGAGACAGACGGTCTGAGAGAGACGGTCAGAGAGAGACGGTCTGAGACAGACGGTCTGAGGCAGACGGTCTGAGACAGACGGTCAGAGACAGACAGACTCAGATAGACGGGCAGAGACAGACGGGCTGAGACCGACGTTCAGAGACAGACTGTCTGAGACAGACGGTCTGAGACAGACGGTCTGTGACAGACGGTCTGAGACAGACGGTCTGAGACAGACGGTACGGGTCAGACGGTATAAGAAGGACGGACAGAGGCAAACAGACTGAGACAGACGGGCTGAGACAGATGGACAGAGACAGACGCACAGAGACGGACGGTATGAGGCACACGGTTTGAGGCTGACGTCTGAGACAGACGGTCTGATATAGACGGTCTGAGACAGACGGTCTGAGACAGACGGTCTGAGACAGACGGTCTGAGACAGACGGTCTGAGACAGACGGTCTGATACAGACGGTCTGAGACAGACGGTCTGAGACAGACGGTCTGAGACAGACGGTCTGAGACAGACGGTCTGAGACAGACGGTCTGAGACAGACGGTCTGAGACAGACGGTGTGAGACAGACGATCTGAGACAGACGGTCTGAGACAGACTGTCTGAGACAGACGGTCTGAGACAGACGGTCTGAGAGAAACGGACTGAGACAGACGGTACGAGACCGACGGTCTGAGACAGACGGTCTGAGAGAGACTGTCTGAGAGAGACGGTCTGAGACAGACGGTCTCAGACAGACGGTCTGAGACAGACGGTCTGAGACAGACGGTCTGAGGCACGCGGTCTGAGACAGATGGTCTGAGACAGACGGTCAGAGGCAGACAGACTCAGATAGACGGGCAGAGACAGGCGGGCTGAGACCGACGTTCAGACACAGACTGTCTGAGAGAGACGGTCTGAGACACACGGTCTGAGACAGACGGTCTGAGAGAGACGTTCAGAGACAGACTGTCTGAGACAGACGGTCTGAGACAGACGGTCTGAGACAGACGGTCTGAGACAGACGGTACGGGTCAGACGGTATAAGAAGGACGGACAGAGGCAAACAGACTGAGACAGACGGGCTGAGACAGATGGACAGAGACAGACGCACAGAGACGGACGGTATGAGGCACACGGTTTGAGGCTGACGTCTGAGACAGACGGTCTGATATAGACGGTCTGAGACAGACGGTCTGAGACAGACGGTCTGAGACAGACGGTCTGATACAGACGGTCTGAGACAGACGGGCTGAGACAGACGGTCTGAGACAGACGGTCTGAGACAGACGGTCTGAGACAGACGGTGTGAGACCGACGGTCTGAGACAGACGGTACGAGACCGACGGTCTGAGACAGACGGTCTGAGACAGACATTCTGTGACAGACGGTCCGAGACAGACGGTCTGAGACGGACTGTATGCGACAGACTGGCTGAGAGCGACGTTCAGAGACAGACGTTCTGAGAGAGACGTTATGAGACTGACGGCCTGAGACGCACGGTCTGAGACAGACGGTCTGAGACAGACGGTCTGAGACAGACGGTCTGAGACAGACGGTCTGAGACAGACGGTCTGAGACAGACGTCTGATATAGACGGTCTGAGACAGACGGTCTGAGACAGATGGTCTGAGACAGACGGTCTGAGACAGACGGTCTGAGAGAGACGGTCTGAAACAGACGGTCTCAGACAGACGGTCTGAGACCGACGGTCTGAGACCGACGGTCTGAGAGAGACGGTCTGAGACAGACGGTCTGAGACAGACGGTCTGAGACAGACGGTCTGAGACAGACGGTCTGAGACAGACGGTCTGAGACAGACGGTCTGAGACAGACGGTCTGAGACAGACGGTCTGAGACAGACGGTCTGAGACAGACGGTCTGAGACAGACGGTCTGAGACAGACGGTCTGAGACAGACGGTCTGAGACATACGGTCTGAGAGAGACTGTCTGAGAGAGACGGTCTGAGACAGACGGTCTGAGGCAGGCGTTCTGAGACAGATGGTCTGAGACAGACGGTCAGAGGCAGACAGACTCAGATAGACGGGCAGAGTCATACGGGCTGAGACCGACGTTCAGACACAGACTGTCTGAGAGAGACGGTCTGAGACACACGGTCTGAGACAGACGGTCTGAGAGAGACGGTCTGAGAGAGACGGTCTGAGACAGACGGTCTGAGACAGACGGTCTGAGGCAGACGGTCTGAGACAGACGGTCAGAGACAGACAGACTCAGATAGACGGGCAGAGACAGACGGGCTGAGACCGACGTTCAGAGACAGACTGTCTGAGACAGACGGTCTGAGACAGACGGTCTGAGAAAGGCGGTCTGAGACAAACGGACTAAGACAGACGGTATGAGAGAGACGGTCTGAGACAGACGGACTGAGACAGACGGTCTGAGACAGACGGTCTGAGACAGACGGTCCGAGACAGACGGTCTGAGAGAGACTGTCTGAGAGAGACCGTCTGAGACAGACGGTCTGAGACAGACGGTCTGAGACAGACATTCTGTGACAGACGGTCCGAGACAGTCGGTCTGAGACGGACTGTATGCGACAGACTGGCTGAGAGCGACGTTCAGAGACAGACGTTCTGAGAGAGACGTTATGAGACTGACGGCCTGAGACGCACGGTCTGAGACAGACGGTCTGAGACAGACGGTCTGAGACAGACGGTCTGAGACAGACGCTCTGAGACAGACGGTCTGAGACAGACGGTCTGAGACAGACGGTCTGAGACAGACGGTCTGAGACAGACGGTCTGAGACAGACGGCCTGAGACAGACGTCTGATATAGACGGTCTGAGACAGACGGTCTGAGACAGACGGTCTGAGACAGACGGTCTGAGACAGACGGTCTGAGACAGACATTCTGTGACAGACGGTCCGAGACAGACGGTCTGAGACCGACGGTCTGAGACCGACGGTCTGAGACAGACGGTCTGAGACAGACGGACTGATAGAGACGGTCTGAGACAGACGGTCTGAGACAGACGGTCTGAGAGAGACGGTCTGAGAGACGGTCTGAGACAGACGGTCTGAGACAGACGGTCTGAGACAGACGGTCTGAGACAGACGGTCTGAGATAGACGGTCTGAGACAGACGGTCTGAGACAGACGGTCTGAGACATACGGTCTGAGAGAGACTGTCTGAGAGAGACGGTCTGAGACAGACGGTCTGAGGCAGGCGTTCTGAGACAGATGGTCTGAGACAGACGGTCAGAGGCAGACAGACTCAGATAGACGGGCAGAGTCATACGGGCTGAGACCGACGTTCAGACACAGACTGTCTGAGAGAGACGGTCTGAGACACACGGTCTGAGACAGACGGTCTGAGAGAGACGGTCTGAGAGAGACGGTCTGAGACAGACGGTCTGAGGCAGACGGTCTGAGGCAGACGGTCTGAGACAGACGGTCAGAGACAGACAGACTCAGATAGACGGGCTGAGACCGACGTTCAGAGACAGACTGTCTGAGACAGACGGTCTGAGACAGACGGTCTGAGAAAGGCGGTCTGAGACAAACGGACTGAGACAGACGGTATGAGAGAGACGGTCTGAGACAGACGGACTGAGACAGACGGTCTGAGACAGACGGTCTGAGACAGACGGTCCGAGACAGACGGTCTGAGAGAGACTGTCTGAGAGAGACCGTCTGAGACAGACGGTCTGAGACAGACGGTATGAGACAGACGGTATGAGACAGGCATTCAGAGAGAGACGGACTGAGACAGACGGTCTGAGACAGACGGTCTGAGACAGACGGTCTGAGACAGACGGTCTGAGACAGACGGTCTGAGACATACGGTCGGAGACAGACGGTCTGAGACAGACGGTGTGAGACAGACGATCTGAGACAGACGGTCTGAGACAGACTGTCTGAGACAGACGGTCAGAGACAGACGGTATGAGAGAACGGGTCTGAGACCGACGGTCTGAGACAGACGGTCTGATATAGACGGTCTGAGACAGACGGTCTGAGACAGACGGTCTGAGACAGACGGTCTGAGACAGACGGTCTGAGACAGACGGTGTGAAACAGACGGTCTGAGACAGACGGTACGAGACCGACGGTCTGAGACAGACGGTCTGAGACAGACGGTCTGAGAAAGACGGTCTGAGACAGACGGTCTGAGACAGACGGTCTGAGACAGACGGTCTGAGACAGACATTCTGTGACAGACGGTCCGAGACAGACGGTCTGAGACGGACTGTATGCGACAGACTGGCTGAGAGCGACGTTCAGAGACAGACGTTCTGAGAGAGACGTTATGAGACTGACGGCCTGAGACGCACGGTCTGAGACAGACGGTCTGAGACAGACGGTCTGAGACAGCCGGTCTGAGACAGACGGTCTGAGACAGACGGTCTGAGAGAAACGGACTGAGACAGACGGTACGAGACCGACGGTCTGAGACAGACTGTCTGAGAGAGACTGTCTGAGAGAGACGGTCTGAGACAGACGGTCTCAGACAGACGGTCTGAGACAGACGGTCTGAGACAGACGGTCTGAGACAGACGGTCTGAGGCACGCGGTCTGAGACAGATGGTCTGAGACAGACGGTCAGAGGCAGACAGACTCAGATAGACGGGCAGAGACAGGCGGGCTGAGACCGACGTTCAGACACAGACTGTCTGAGAGAGACGGTCTGAGACACACGGTCTGAGACAGACGGTCTGAGAGAGACGTTCAGAGACAGACTGTCTGAGACAGACGGTCTGAGACAGACGGTCTGAGACAGACGGTCTGAGACAGACGGTACGGGTCAGACGGTATAAGAAGGACGGACAGAGGCAAACAGACTGAGA
Source organism: Coelioxys conoideus (assembly GCA_947623535.1). NCBI lineage: Eukaryota > Metazoa > Arthropoda > Insecta > Hymenoptera > Megachilidae > Coelioxys > Coelioxys conoideus. The sequence goes on along the minus strand of CANQJN010000021.1, from coordinate 1,447,275 downwards.
CAGACGGGCTGAGACAGATGGACAGAGACAGACGCACAGAGACGGACGGTATGAGGCACACGGTTTGAGGCTGACGTCTGAGACAGACGGTCTGATATAGACGGTCTGACACAGACGGTCTGAGACAGACGGTCTGAGACAGACGGTCTGAGACAGACATTCTGTGACAGACGGTCCGAGACAGACGGTCTGAGACGGACTGTATGCGACAGACTGGCTGAGAGCGACGTTCAGAGACAGACGTTCTGAGAGAGACGTTATGAGACTGACGGCCTGAGACGCACGGTCTGAGACAGACGGTCTGAGACAGACGGTCTGAGACAGACGGTCTGAGACAGACGGTCTGAGACTGACGGTCTGAGACAGACGGTCTGAGACAGACGGTCTGAGACAGACGGCCTGAGACAGACGTCTGATATAGACGGTCTGAGACAGACGGTCTGAGACAGACGGTCTGAGACAGACGGTCTGAGACAGACGGTCTGAGACAGACGGTCTGAGACAGACATTCTGTGACAGACGGTCCGAGACAGACGGTCTGAGACGGACTGTATGCGACAGACTGGCTGAGAGCGACGTTCAGAGACAGACGTTCTGAGAGAGACGTTATGAGACTGACGGCCTGAGACGCACGGTCTGAGACAGACGGTCTGAGACAGACGGTCTGAGACAGACGGTCTGAGACAGACGGTCTGAGACAGACGTCTGATATAGACGGTCTGAGACAGACGGTCTGAGACAGACGGTCTGAGACAGACGGTCTGAGACAGACGGTCTGAGAGAGACGGTCTGAAACAGACGGTCTCAGACAGACGGTCTGAGACCGACGGTCTGAGACCGACGGTCTGAGACCGACGGTCTGAGACAGACGGTCTGAGACAGACGGTCTGAGACAGACGGACTGATAGAGACGGTCTGAGACAGACGGTCTGAGACAGACGGTCTGAGAGAGACGGTCTGAGAGACGGTCTGAGACAGACGGTCTGAGACAGACGGTCTGAGACAGACGGTCTGAGACAGACGGTCTGAGACAGACGGTCTGAGACAGACATTCTGTGACAGACGGTCCGAGACAGACGGTCTGAGACGGACTGTATGCGACAGACTGGCTGAGAGCGACGTTCAGAGACAGACGTTCTGAGAGAGACGTTATGAGACTGACGGCCTGAGACGCACGGTCTGAGACAGACGGTCTGAGACAGACGGTCTGAGACAGACGGTCTGAGACAGACGGTCTGAGACAGACGGTCTGAGACAGACGGTCTGAGACAGACGTCTGATATAGACGGTCTGAGACAGACGGTCTGAGACAGATGGTCTGAGACAGACGGTCTGAGACAGACGGTCTGAGAGAGACGGTCTGAAACAGACGGTCTCAGACAGACGGTCTGAGACCGACGGTCTGAGACCGACGGTCTGAGACAGACGGTCTGAGACAGACGGACTGATAGAGACGGTCTGAGACAGACGGTCTGAGACAGACGGTCTGAGAGAGACGGTCTGAGAGACGGTCTGAGACAGACGGTCTGAGACAGACGGTCTGAGACAGACGGTCTGAGACAGACGGTCTGAGACAGACGGTCTGAGACAGACGGTCTGAGACAGACGGTCTGAGACAGACGGTCTGAGACATACGGTCTGAGAGAGACTGTCTGAGAGAGACGGTCTGAGACAGACGGTCTGAGGCAGGCGTTCTGAGACAGATGGTCTGAGACAGACGGTCAGAGGCAGACAGACTCAGATAGACGGGCAGAGTCATACGGGCTGAGACCGACGTTCAGACACAGACTGTCTGAGAGAGACGGTCTGAGACACACGGTCTGAGACAGACGGTCTGAGAGAGACGGTCTGAGAGAGACGGTCTGAGACAGACGGTCTGAGACAGACGGTCTGAGGCAGACGGTCTGAGACAGACGGTCAGAGACAGACAGACTCAGATAGACGGGCAGAGACAGACGGGCTGAGACCGACGTTCAGAGACAGACTGTCTGAGACAGACGGTCTGAGACAGACGGTCTGAGAAAGGCGGTCTGAGACAAACGGACTGAGACAGACGGTATGAGAGAGACGGTCTGAGACAGACGGACTGAGACAGACGGTCTGAGACAGACGGTCTGAGACAGACGGTCCGAGACAGACGGTCTGAGAGAGACTGTCTGAGAGAGACCGTCTGAGACAGACGGTCTGAGACAGACGGTCTGAGACAGACATTCTGTGACAGACGGTCCGAGACAGTCGGTCTGAGACGGACTGTATGCGACAGACTGGCTGAGAGCGACGTTCAGAGACAGACGTTCTGAGAGAGACGTTATGAGACTGACGGCCTGAGACGCACGGTCTGAGACAGACGGTCTGAGACAGACGGTCTGAGACAGACGGTCTGAGACAGACGCTCTGAGACAGACGGTCTGAGACAGACGGTCTGAGACAGACGGTCTGAGACAGACGGTCTGAGACAGACGGTCTGAGACAGACGGCCTGAGACAGACGTCTGATATAGACGGTCTGAGACAGACGGTCTGAGACAGACGGTCTGAGACAGACGGTCTGAGACAGACGGTCTGAGACAGACATTCTGTGACAGACGGTCCGAGACAGACGGTCTGAGACGGACTGTATGCGACAGACTGGCTGAGAGCGACGTTCAGAGACAGACGTTCTGAGAGAGACGTTATGAGACTGACGGCCTGAGACGCACGGTCTGAGACAGACGGTCTGAGACAGACGGTCTGAGACAGACGGTCTGAGACAGACGGTCTGAGACAGACGGTCTGAGACAGACGGTCTGAGACAGACGGTCTGAGACAGACGTCTGATATAGACGGTCTGAGACAGACGGTCTGAGACAGATGGTCTGAGACAGACGGTCTGAGACAGACGGTCTGAGAGAGACGGTCTGAAACAGACGGTCTCAGACAGACGGTCTGAGACCGACGGTCTGAGACCGACGGTCTGAGACAGACGGTCTGAGACAGACGGTCTCAGACAGACGATCTGAGACAGACGGTCTGAGACAGACGGTCTGAGAGAGACGGTCTGAGAGACGGTCTGAGACAGACGGTCTGAGACAGACGGTCTGAGACAGACGGTCTGAGACAGACGGTCTGAGACAGACGGTCTGAGACAGACGGTCTGAGACAGACGGTCTGAGACAGACGGTCTGAGACATACGGTCTGAGAGAGACTGTCTGAGAGAGACGGTCTGAGACAGACGGTCTGAGGCAGGCGTTCTGAGACAGATGGTCTGAGACAGACGGTCAGAGGCAGACAGACTCAGATAGACGGGCAGAGTCATACGGGCTGAGACCGACGTTCAGACACAGACTGTCTGAGAGAGACGGTCTGAGACACACGGTCTGAGACAGACGGTCTGAGAGAGACGGTCTGAGAGAGACGGTCTGAGACAGACGGTCTGAGGCAGACGGTCTGAGACAGACGGTCAGAGACAGACAGACTCAGATAGACGGGCTGAGACCGACGTTCAGAGACAGACTGTCTGAGACAGACGGTCTGAGACAGACGGTCTGAGAAAGGCGGTCTGAGACAAACGGACTGAGACAGACGGTATGAGAGAGACGGTCTGAGACAGACGGACTGAGACAGACGGTCTGAGACAGACGGTCTGAGACAGACGGTCTGAGACAGACGGTCTGAGACATACGGTCTGAGAGAGACTGTCTGAGAGAGACGGTCTGAGACAGACGGTCTGAGGCAGGCGTTCTGAGACAGATGGTCTGAGACAGACGGTCAGAGGCAGACAGACTCAGATAGACGGGCAGAGTCATACGGGCTGAGACCGACGTTCAGACACAGACTGTCTGAGAGAGACGGTCTGAGACACACGGTCTGAGACAGACGGTCTGAGAGAGACGGTCTGAGAGAGACGGTCTGAGACAGACGGTCTGAGACAGACGGTCTGAGGCAGACGGTCTGAGACAGACGGTCAGAGACAGACAGACTCAGATAGACGGGCAGAGACAGACGGGCTGAGACCGACGTTCAGAGACAGACTGTCTGAGACAGACGGTCTGAGACAGACGGTCTGAGAAAGGCGGTCTGAGACAAACGGACTGAGACAGACGGTATGAGAGAGACGGTCTGAGACAGACGGACTGAGACAGACGGTCTGAGACAGACGGTCTGAGACAGACGGTCCGAGACAGACGGTCTGAGAGAGACTGTCTGAGAGAGACCGTCTGAGACAGACGGTCTGAGACAGACGGTCTGAGACAGACATTCTGTGACAGACGGTCCGAGACAGTCGGTCTGAGACGGACTGTATGCGACAGACTGGCTGAGAGCGACGTTCAGAGACAGACGTTCTGAGAGAGACGTTATGAGACTGACGGCCTGAGACGCACGGTCTGAGACAGACGGTCTGAGACAGACGGTCTGAGACAGACGGTCTGAGACAGACGCTCTGAGACAGACGGTCTGAGACAGACGGTCTGAGACAGACGGTCTGAGACAGACGGTCTGAGACAGACGGTCTGAGACAGACGGCCTGAGACAGACGTCTGATATAGACGGTCTGAGACAGACGGTCTGAGACAGACGGTCTGAGACAGACGGTCTGAGACAGACGGTCTGAGACAGACATTCTGTGACAGACGGTCCGAGACAGACGGTCTGAGACGGACTGTATGCGACAGACTGGCTGAGAGCGACGTTCAGAGACAGACGTTCTGAGAGAGACGTTATGAGACTGACGGCCTGAGACGCACGGTCTGAGACAGACGGTCTGAGACAGACGGTCTGAGACAGACGGTCTGAGACAGACGGTCTGAGACAGACGGTCTGAGACAGACGGTCTGAGACAGACGGTCTGAGACAGACGTCTGATATAGACGGTCTGAGACAGACGGTCTGAGACAGATGGTCTGAGACAGACGGTCTGAGACAGACGGTCTGAGAGAGACGGTCTGAAACAGACGGTCTCAGACAGACGGTCTGAGACCGACGGTCTGAGACCGACGGTCTGAGACAGACGGTCTGAGACAGACGGTCTCAGACAGACGATCTGAGACAGACGGTCTGAGACAGACGGTCTGAGAGAGACGGTCTGAGAGACGGTCTGAGACAGACGGTCTGAGACAGACGGTCTGAGACAGACGGTCTGAGACAGACGGTCTGAGACAGACGGTCTGAGACAGACGGTCTGAGACAGACGGTCTGAGACAGACGGTCTGAGACATACGGTCTGAGAGAGACTGTCTGAGAGAGACGGTCTGAGACAGACGGTCTGAGGCAGGCGTTCTGAGACAGATGGTCTGAGACAGACGGTCAGAGGCAGACAGACTCAGATAGACGGGCAGAGTCATACGGGCTGAGACCGACGTTCAGACACAGACTGTCTGAGAGAGACGGTCTGAGACACACGGTCTGAGACAGACGGTCTGAGAGAGACGGTCTGAGAGAGACGGTCTGAGACAGACGGTCTGAGGCAGACGGTCTGAGACAGACGGTCAGAGACAGACAGACTCAGATAGACGGGCTGAGACCGACGTTCAGAGACAGACTGTCTGAGACAGACGGTCTGAGACAGACGGTCTGAGAAAGGCGGTCTGAGACAAACGGACTGAGACAGACGGTATGAGAGAGACGGTCTGAGACAGACGGACTGAGACAGACGGTCTGAGACAGACGGTCTGAGACAGACGGTCCGAGACAGACGGTCTGAGAGAGACTGTCTGAGAGAGACCGTCTGAGACAGACGGTCTGAGACAGACGGTATGAGACAGACGGTATGAGACAGGCATTCAGAGAGAGACGGACTGAGACAGACGGTCTGAGACAGACGGTCTGAGACAGACGGTCTGAGACAGACGTCTGATATAGACGGTCTGAGACAGACGGTCTGAGACAGATGGTCTGAGACAGACGGTCTGAGACAGACGGTCTGAGAGAGACGGTCTGAAACAGACGGTCTCAGACAGACGGTCTGAGACCGACGGTCTGAGACCGACGGTCTGAGACAGACGGTCTGAGACAGACGGACTGATAGAGACGGTCTGAGACAGACGGTCTGAGACAGACGGTCTGAGAGAGACGGTCTGAGAGACGGTCTGAGACAGACGGTCTGAGACAGACGGTCTGAGACAGACGGTCTGAGACAGACGGTCTGAGACAGACGGTCTGAGACAGACGGTCTGAGACAGACGGTCTGAGACAGACGGTCTGAGACAGACGGTCTGAGACAGACGGTCTGAGACAGACGGTCTGAGACATACGGTCTGAGAGAGACTGTCTGAGAGAGACGGTCTGAGACAGACGGTCTGAGGCAGGCGTTCTGAGACAGATGGTCTGAGACAGACGGTCAGAGGCAGACAGACTCAGATAGACGGGCAGAGTCATACGGGCTGAGACCGACGTTCAGACACAGACTGTCTGAGAGAGACGGTCTGAGACACACGGTCTGAGACAGACGGTCTGAGAGAGACGGTCTGAGAGAGACGGTCTGAGACAGACGGTCTGAGACAGACGGTCTGAGGCAGACGGTCTGAGACAGACGGTCAGAGACAGACAGACTCAGATAGACGGGCAGAGACAGACGGGCTGAGACCGACGTTCAGAGACAGACTGTCTGAGACAGACGGTCTGAGACAGACGGTCTGAGAAAGGCGGTCTGAGACAAACGGACTGAGACAGACGGTATGAGAGAGACGGTCTGAGACAGACGGACTGAGACAGACGGTCTGAGACAGACGGTCTGAGACAGACGGTCCGAGACAGACGGTCTGAGAGAGACTGTCTGAGAGAGACCGTCTGAGACAGACGGTCTGAGACAGACGGTCTGAGACAGACATTCTGTGACAGACGGTCCGAGACAGTCGGTCTGAGACGGACTGTATGCGACAGACTGGCTGAGAGCGACGTTCAGAGACAGACGTTCTGAGAGAGACGTTATGAGACTGACGGCCTGAGACGCACGGTCTGAGACAGACGGTCTGAGACAGACGGTCTGAGACAGACGGTCTGAGACAGACGCTCTGAGACAGACGGTCTGAGACAGACGGTCTGAGACAGACGGTCTGAGACAGACGGTCTGAGACAGACGGTCTGAGACAGACGGCCTGAGACAGACGTCTGATATAGACGGTCTGAGACAGACGGTCTGAGACAGACGTCTGATATAGACGGTCTGAGACAGACGGTCTGAGACAGATGGTCTGAGACAGACGGTCTGAGACAGACGGTCTGAGAGAGACGGTCTGAAACAGACGGTCTCAGACAGACGGTCTGAGACCGACGGTCTGAGACCGACGGTCTGAGACAGACGGTCTGAGACAGACGGACTGATAGAGACGGTCTGAGACAGACGGTCTGAGACAGACGGTCTGAGAGAGACGGTCTGAGAGACGGTCTGAGACAGACGGTCTGAGACAGACGGTCTGAGACAGACGGTCTGAGACAGACGGTCTGAGACAGACGGTCTGAGACAGACGGTCTGAGACAGACGGTCTGAGACAGACGGTCTGAGACATACGGTCTGAGAGAGACTGTCTGAGAGAGACGGTCTGAGACAGACGGTCTGAGGCAGGCGTTCTGAGACAGATGGTCTGAGACAGACGGTCAGAGGCAGACAGACTCAGATAGACGGGCAGAGTCATACGGGCTGAGACCGACGTTCAGACACAGACTGTCTGAGAGAGACGGTCTGAGACACACGGTCTGAGACAGACGGTCTGAGAGAGACGGTCTGAGAGAGACGGTCTGAGACAGACGGTCTGAGGCAGACGGTCTGAGGCAGACGGTCTGAGACAGACGGTCAGAGACAGACAGACTCAGATAGACGGGCTGAGACCGACGTTCAGAGACAGACTGTCTGAGACAGACGGTCTGAGACAGACGGTCTGAGAAAGGCGGTCTGAGACAAACGGACTGAGACAGACGGTATGAGAGAGACGGTCTGAGACAGACGGACTGAGACAGACGGTCTGAGACAGACGGTCTGAGACAGACGGTCCGAGACAGACGGTCTGAGAGAGACTGTCTGAGAGAGACCGTCTGAGACAGACGGTCTGAGACAGACGGTATGAGACAGACGGTATGAGACAGGCATTCAGAGAGAGACGGACTGAGACAGACGGTCTGAGACAGACGGTCTGAGACAGACGGTCTGAGACAGACGGTCTGAGACATACGGTCGGAGACAGACGGTCTGAGACAGACGGTGTGAGACAGACGATCTGAGACAGACGGTCTGAGACAGACGGTGTGAGACAGACGGTCTGAGAGAGACTGTCTGAGAGAGACGGTCTGAGACAGACGGTATGAGACAGACGGTCTGAGACAGACGGTCAGAGACAGACGGTATGAGAGAACGGGTCTGAGACCGACGGTCTGAGACAGACGGTCTGATATAGACGGTCTGAGACAGACGGTCTGAGACAGACGGTCTGAGACAGACGGTCTGAGACAGACGGTCTGAGACAGACGGTGTGAAACAGACGGTCTGAGACAGACGGTACGAGACCGACGGTCTGAGACAGACGGTCTGAGACAGACGGTCTGAGAAAGACGGTCTGAGACAGACGGTCTGAGACAGACGGTATGAGACAGACGGTCTGAGACAGACATTCTGTGACAGACGGTCCGAGACAGACGGTCTGAGACGGACTGTATGCGACAGACTGGCTGAGAGCGACGTTCAGAGACAGACGTTCTGAGAGAGACGTTATGAGACTGACGGACTGATAGAGACGGTCTGAGACAGACGGTCTGAGACAGACGGTCTGAGACAGCCGGTCTGAGACAGACGGTCTGAGACAGACGGCCTGAGACAGACGTCTGATATAGACGGTCTGAGACAGACGGTCTGAGACAGACGGTCTGAGAGAGACGGTCTGAGACAGACGGTCTGAGACAGACGGTCTGAGACAGACGGTCTGAGAGAGACGGTCTGAGACAGTCGGTCTCAGACGGACGGTCTGAGACCGACGGTCTGAGACAGACGGTCTGAGACAGACGGTGTGAGACAGACGGTCTGAGAGAGACTGTCTGAGAGAGACGGTCTGAGACAGACGGTCTCAGACAGACGGTCTGAGACAGACGGTCTGAGACAGACGGTCTGAGACAGACGGTCTGAGACAGACGGTCTGAGACAGACGGTCTGAGACAGACGGTCTGAGACAGACGGTCTGAGAAAGACGGTCTGAGGCAGGCGGTCTGAGACAGATGGTCTGAGACAGACGGTCAGAGGCAGACAGACTCAGATAGACGGGCAGAGACAGACGGGCTGAGACCGACGTTCAGACACAGACTGTCTGAGAGAGACGGTCTGAGACACACGGTCTGAGACAGACGGTCTGAGAGAGACGGTCTGAGAGAGACGGTCTGAGACAGACGGTCTGAGGCAGACGGTCTGAGACAGACGGTCTGAGACAGACGGTCTGAGACAGACGGTCTGAGGCAGACGGTCTGAGACAGACGGTCAGAGACAGACCGTCTGATACAGACGGTCTGAGACAGACGGTCTGAGACAGACGGTCTGAGACAGACGGTCCGAGACAGACGGTCTGAGAGAGACAGTCTGAGAGAGACGGTCTGAGGCAGGCGGTCTGAGACAGATGGTCTGAGACAGACGGTCAGAGGCAGACAGACTCAGATAGACGGGCAGAGACAGACTGTCTGAGACAGACGGTCTGAGACAGACGGTCTGAGAGAAACGGACTGAGACAGACGGTACGAGACCGACGGTCTGAGACAGACGGTACGAGACCGACGGTCTGAGACAGACGGTCTGAGACAGACGGTCTGAGACAGACGGTCTGAGACAGACGGTCTGAGACAGACGGTCTGAGACAGACGGTCTGAGACAGACATTCTGTGACAGACGGTCCGAGACAGTCGGTCTGAGACGGACTGTATGCGACAGACTGGCTGAGAGCGACGTTCAGAGACAGACGTTCTGAGAGAGACGTTATGAGACTGACGGCCTGAGACGCACGGTCTGAGACAGACGGTCTGAGACAGACGGTCTGAGACAGACGGTCTGAGACAGACGGTCTGAGACAGACGGTCTGAGACAGACGGTCTGAGACAGACGGTCTGAGACAGACGGTCTGAGACAGACGGTCTGAGACAGACGGCCTGAGACAGACGTCTGATATAGACGGTCTGAGACAGACGGTCTGAGACAGACGGTCTGAGACAGACGGTCTGAGACAGACGGTCTGAGACAGACGGTCTGAGAGAGACGGTCTGAGACAGACGGTCTCAGACAGACGGTCTGAGACGGACGGTCTGATATAGACGGTCTGAGACAGACGGTCCGAGACGGACGGTATGCGACAGACTGGCTGAGACCGACGTACAGAGACAGACGTTATGAGACTGATGGCCTGAGACGCACGGTCAGAGACTGACGTTCTGAGACAGACGGTCTGAGACAGACGGTATGAGAGAAACGAACTGAGACAGACGGTATGAGAAAGACGGTCTGAGACAGACGGTCTGAGACTGACGGTCTGAGACCGACGGTCTGAGACAGACGGCCTGGAACAGAGGGTACGGGTCAGACGGTATGAGAAGGACGGACAGAGGCACACAGACTGAGACAGATGGGCTGAAACAGATGGACAGAGACAGACGCACAGAGACGGACGGTATGAGGCACACGGTCTGAGGCTGACGGTCTGAGACAGACGGTCTGAGACAGACGGTCTGAGACAGACGGTCTGAGACAGACGGTCGGAGACAGACGGTCTGTGACAGACGGTCCGAGACAGACGGTCTGAGACAGACGTTATGAGACTGACGGCCTGAGACGCACGGTCAGAGACAGACGTTCTGAGACAGACGGTCTGAGACAGACGGTCTGAGACAGATGGTCTGAGACAGACGGTCAGAGGCAGACAGACTCAGATAGACAGGCAGAGACAGACGGGCTGAGACCGACGTTCAGAGACAGACTGTCTGAGACAGACGGTTTGAGACAGACGGTCTGAGACAGACGGTCTGAGACAGACGGTCTGAGACAGACGGTCTGAGACAGACGGTCTGAGACAGACGGTCTGAGACAGACGGTCTGAGACAGACGGTCTGAGACAGACGGTCCGAGACAGACGGTCTGAGAGAGACAGTCTGAGAGAGACGGTCTGAGGCAGGCGGTCTGAGACAGATGGTCTGAGACAGACGGTCAGAGGCAGACAGACTCAGATAGACGGGCAGAGACAGACTGTCTGAGACAGACGGTCTGAGACAGACGGTCTGAGAGAAACGGACTGAGACAGATGGTCTGAGACAGACGGTCAGAGGCAGACAGACTCAGATAGACAGGCAGAGACAGACGGGCTGAGACCGACGTTCAGAGACAGACTGTCTGAGACAGACGGTTTGAGACAGACGGTCTGAGACAGACGGTCTGAGACAGACGGTCTGAGACAGACGGTCTGAGACAGACGGTCTGAGACAGACGGTCTGAGACAGACGGTCTGAGACAGACGGTCTGAGACAGACGGTCCGAGACAGACGGTCTGAGAGAGACAGTCTGAGAGAGACGGTCTGAGGCAGGCGGTCTGAGACAGATGGTCTGAGACAGACGGTCAGAGGCAGACAGACTCAGATAGACGGGCAGAGACAGACTGTCTGAGACAGACGGTCTGAGACAGACGGTCTGAGAGAAACGGACTGAGACAGACGGTACGAGACCGACGGTCTGAGACAGACGGTCTGAGACAGACGGTCTGAGACAGACGGTCTGAGACAGACGGTCTGAGACAGACGGTCTGGGACAGACGGTCTGAGAGAGACGGTCTGAGACAGACGGTCTGAGACAGACTGTCCGAGACAGACGGTCTGAGACAGACGGTCTGAGACAGACGGTCTGAGACAGACGGTCTGAGAAAGGCGGTCTGAGACAAACGGACTGAGACACACGGTCTGAGACAGACGGTCTGAGACAGACGGTCTGAGACAGACGGTCTGAGACAGACGGTGTGAGACAGACGATCTGAGACAGACGGTCTGAGACAGACTGTCTGAGACAGACGGTCAGAGACAGACGGTATGAGAGAAACGGACTGAGACAGACGGTCTGAGACAGACGGTCTGAGACAGAAGGTCTGAGACCGACGGTCTGAGACAGACAGACTCAGATAGACGGGCAGAGCCAGACGGGCTGAGACCGACGTTCAGAGACAGACTGTCTGAGACAGACGGTCTGAGACAGACGGTCTGACACAGACGGTCTGAGACAGGCGGTCTGAGACAAACGGACTGAGACAGACGGTATGAGAGAGACGGTCTGAGACAGACGGACTGAGACAGACGGTCTGAGACAGACGGTCCGAGACAGACGGTCTGAGAGAGACAGTCTGAGAGAGACGGTCTGAGGCAGGCGGTCTGAGACAGATGGTCTGAGACAGACGGTCAGAGGCAGACAGACTCAGATAGACGGGCAGAGACAGACGGGCTGAGACCGGCGTTCAGACACAGACTGTCTGAGACAGACGGTCTGAGACAGACGGTCTGAGACAGACGGTCTGAGACAGACGGTCTGAGACAGACGGTCTGAGACAGACGGTCTGAGACAGACGGTCAGAGACAGACGGTATGAGAGAAACGGACTGAGACAGACGGTCTGAGACAGAAGGTCTGAGACCGACGGTCTGAGACAGACAGACTCAGATAGACGGGCAGAGCCAGACGGGCTGAGACCGACGTTCAGAGACAGACTGTCTGAGACAGACGGTCTGAGACAGACGGTCTGACACAGACGGTCTGCGACAGGCGGTCTGAGACAAACGGACTGAGACAGACGGTATGAGAGAGACGGTCTGAGACAGACGGACTGAGACAGACGGTCTGAGACAGACGGTCCGAGACAGACGGTCTGAGAGAGACAGTCTGAGAGAGACGGTCTGAGGCAGGCGGTCTGAGACAGATGGTCTGAGACAGACGGTCAGAGGCAGACAGACTCAGATAGACGGGCAGAGACAGACGGGCTGAGACCGACGTTCAGACACAGACTGTCTGAGACAGACGGTCTGAGACAGACGGTCTGAGACAGACGGTCTGAGACAGACGGTCTGAGACAGACGGTCTGAGACAGACGGTCTGAGACAGACGGTCTGAGACAGACGGTCTGAGACAGACGGTCTGAGACAGTCGTTATGAGACTGACGGCCTGAGACCCACGGTCTGTGACAGACTGTCCGAGACAGACGGTCTGAGAGAGACGGTCTGAGAGAGACGGTCTGAGACAGACGGTCTGAGGTAGACGGTCTGAGACAGACGGTCTGAGACACACGGTGTGAGACAGGCGGCCTGAGAGAGACGGACTGAGACAGACGGTCTGAGACGGACGGTCTGAGACAGACGGTCTGTGACAGACGGTCCGAGACAGACGGTCTGAGACAGACGTTATGAGACTGACGGCCTGAGACGCACGGTCAGAGACAGACGTTCTGAGACAGACGGTATGAGAGAAACGGTCTGAGACAGACGGTATGAGAAAGACGGTCTGAGACCGACGGTCTGAGACAGACGGTCTGAGAGAGACGTTCTGAGACAGACGGTCTGAGACAGACGGTATGAGAGAAACGGTCTGAGACAGACGGTATGAGAAAGACGGTCTGAGACCGGCGGTCTGAGACAGACGGTCTGAGAGAGACGGTATGAGACAGACGGTCTGAGACAGACGGTCTGAGACAGACGGTTAGAGACAGACGGTCTGAGACAGACGGTCTGAGACAAACGGACTGAGACAGACGGTATGAGAGAGACGGTCTGAGACAGACGGAATGAGACAGCCGGTATGATACACACGGTATGAGACAGGCGTTCAGAGACAGACGGTCTGAGACAGACGTTGTGAGACTGACGGCCTGAGACGCACGGTCTGTGACAGACGGTCCGAGACAGACGGTCTGAGACGGACGGTATGCGACAGACTGGCTGAGACCGACGTTCAGAGACAGACGTTCTGAGACAGACGGTGTGAGACAGACGGTCTGAGACAGACGGTCTGAGACACACGGTCTGAGACAGACGGTCTGAGAGAGACGGTATGAGAAAGACGGTCTGAGACAGACGGACTGCGACAGACGGTCTGAAGCAGGCGGTCTGAGACAGATGGTCTCAGACAGACGGTCAGAGGCAGACAGACTCAGATAGACGGGCAGAGACGGACGGGCTGAGACCGACGTTCAGAGACGGACTGTCTGAGAGAGACGGTCTGAGACAGACGGTCTGAGACACACGGTCTGAGACAGACGGTCTGAGAGAGACGGTATGAGAAAGACGGTCTGAGACAGACGGACTGCGACAGACGGTCTGAGACAGACGGTCTGAGACAGACGGTCTGAGACAGACGGTCTGAGACAGACGGTCTGAGACAGACGGTCTGAGACAGACGGTCTGAGACAGACGGTATGAGAGAAACGGTCTGAGACAGACGGTATGAGAAAGACGGTCTGAGACCGACGGTCTGAGACAGACGGTCTGAGACAAACGGACTGAGACGGACGGTATGAGAGAGACGGTCTGAGACAGACGGAATGAGAGACGGTATGATACACACGGTATGGGACAGACGGTATGAGACAGGCATTCAGAGAGAGACGGACTGAGACAGACGGTATGAGACAGACGGTCTGAGACAGACGGACTGAGACAGACGGTCTGAGACAGACGGTCTGAGACAGACGGTCCGAGACAGACGGTCTGAGAGAGACTGTCTGAGAGAGACGGTCTGAGACAGACGGTCTGAGACTGACGGTATGAGACAGGCATTCAGAGAGCGACGGACTGAGACAGACGGTATGAGACAGACGGTCTGAGACACACGGTCTGAGACAGACGGTCTGAGGCAGACGGTCTGAGACAGACGGTCTGAGACAGACGGTCTGAGACAGACGGTCTGAGACAGACGGTCTGAGACAGACGGTTTGAGACAGACGGTCTGAGACAGACTGTCCGAGACAGACGGTCTGAGACAGACGGTCTGAGACAGACGGTCTGAGACAGACGGTCTGAGACAGACGGTCTGAGACAGACGGTCTGAGAAAGGCGGTCTGAGACAAACGGACTGAGACACACGGTCTGAGACAGACGGTCTGAGACAGACGGTCTGAGACAGACGGTCTGAGACAGACGGTCTGAGACAGACGGTCTGAGACAGACGGTCTGAGACAGACGGTGTGAGACAGACGATCTGAGACAGACGGTCTGAGACAGACTGTCTGAGACAGACGGTCAGAGACAGACGGTATGAGAGAAACGGACTGAGACAGACGGTCTGAGACAGACGGTCTGAGACAGAAGGTCTGAGACCGACGGTCTGAGACAGACAGACTCAGATAGACGGGCAGAGCCAGACGGGCTGAGACCGACGTTCAGAGACAGACTGTCTGAGACAGACGGTCTGAGACAGACGGTCTGACACAGACGGTCTGAGACAGGCGGTCTGAGACAAACGGACTGAGACAGACGGTATGAGAGAGACGGTCTGAGACAGACGGACTGAGACAGACGGTCTGAGACAGACGGTCCGAGACAGACGGTCTGAGAGAGACAGTCTGAGAGAGACGGTCTGAGGCAGGCGGTCTGAGACAGATGGTCTGAGACAGACGGTCAGAGGCAGACAGACTCAGATAGACGGGCAGAGACAGACGGGCTGAGACCGGCGTTCAGACACAGACTGTCTGAGACAGACGGTGTGAGACAGACGGTCTGAGACAGACGGTCTGAGACAGACGGTCTGAGACAGACGGTCAGAGACAGACGGTATGAGAGAAACGGACTGAGACAGACGGTCTGAGACAGACGGTCTGAGACAGAAGGTCTGAGACCGACGGTCTGAGACAGACAGACTCAGATAGACGGGCAGAGCCAGACGGGCTGAGACCGACGTTCAGAGACAGACTGTCTGAGGCAGACGGTCTGAGACAGACGGTCTGACACAGACGGTCTGAGACAGGCGGTCTGAGACAAACGGACTGAGACAGACGGTATGAGAGAGACGGTCTGAGACAGACGGACTGAGACAGACGGTCTGAGACAGACGGTCCGAGACAGACGGTCTGAGAGAGACAGTCTGAGAGAGACGGTCTGAGGCAGGCGGTCTGAGACAGATGGTCTGAGACAGACGGTCAGAGGCAGACAGACTCAGATAGACGGGCAGAGACAGACGGGCTGAGACCGGCGTTCAGACACAGACTGTCTGAGACAGACGGTGTGAGACAGACGGTCTGAGACAGACGGTCTGAGACAGACGGTCTGAGACAGACGGTCTGAGACAGACGGTCAGAGACAGACGGTATGAGAGAAACGGACTGAGACAGACGGTCTGAGACAGACGGTCTGAGACAGAAGGTCTGAGACCGACGGTCTGAGACAGACAGACTCAGATAGACGGGCAGAGCCAGACGGGCTGAGACCGACGTTCAGAGACAGACTGTCTGAGACAGACGGTCTGAGACAGACGGTCTGACACAGACGGTCTGAGACAGGCGGTCTGAGACAAACGGACTGAGACAGACGGTATGAGAGAGACGGTCTGAGACAGACGGACTGAGACAGACGGTCTGAGACAGACGGTCCGAGACAGACGGTCTGAGAGAGACAGTCTGAGAGAGACGGTCTGAGGCAGGCGGTCTGAGACAGATGGTCTGAGACAGACGGTCAGAGGCAGACAGACTCAGATAGACGGGCAGAGACAGACGGGCTGAGACCGGCGTTCAGACACAGACTGTCTGAGACAGACGGTGTGAGACAGACGGTCTGAGACAGACGGTCTGAGACAGACGGTCTGAGACAGACGGTCTGAGACAGACGGTCAGAGACAGACGGTATGAGAGAAACGGACTGAGACAGACGGTCTGAGACAGACGGTCTGAGACTGAAGGTCTGAGACCGACGGTCTGAGACAGACAGACTCAGATAGACGGGCAGAGCCAGACGGGCTGAGACCGACGTTCAGAGACAGACTGTCTGAGACAGACGGTCTGAGACAGACGGTCTGACACAGACGGTCTGAGACAGGCGGTCTGAGACAAACGGACTGAGACAGACGGTATGAGAGAGACGGTCTGAGACAGACGGACTGAGACAGACGGTCTGAGACAGACGGTCCGAGACAGACGGTCTGAGAGAGACAGTCTGAGAGAGACGGTCTGAGGCAGGCGGTCTGAGACAGATGGTCTGAGACAGACGGTCAGAGGCAGACAGACTCAGATAGACGGGCAGAGACAGACGGGCTGAGACCGGCGTTCAGACACAGACTGTCTGAGACAGACGGTGTGAGACAGACGGTCTGAGACAGACGGTCTGAGACAGACGGTCTGAGACAGACGGTCTGAGACAGACGGTCAGAGACAGACGGTATGAGAGAAACGGACTGAGACAGACGGTCTGAGACAGACGGTCTGAGACAGAAGGTCTGAGACCGACGGTCTGAGACAGACAGACTCAGATAGACGGGCAGAGCCAGACGGGCTGAGACCGACGATCAGAGACAGACTGTCTGACACAGACGGTCTGAAACAGACGGTCTGACACAGACGGTCTGAGACAGGCGGTCTGAGACAAACGGACTGAGACAGACGGTATGAGAGAGACGGTCTGAGACAGACGGACTGAGACAGACGGTCTGAGACAGACGGTCCGAGACAGACGGTCTGAGAGAGACAGTCTGAGAGAGACGGTCTGAGGCAGGCGGTCTGAGACAGATGGTCTGAGACAGACGGTCAGAGGCAGACAGACTCAGATAGACGGGCAGAGACAGACGGTCTGAGACAGACGGTCTGAGACAGACGTTATGAGACTGACGGCCTGAGACCCACGGCCTGTGACAGACTGTCCGAGACAGACGGTCTGAGTCAGACGGTCTGAGACAGACGGTCTGAGACAGACGGTCTGAGACAGACGGTCTGAGAGAGACGGTCTGAGAGAGACGGTCTGAGACAGACGGTCTGAGGTAGACGGTCTGAGACAGACGGTCTGAGACAGACGTTATGAGACTGACGGCCTGAGACCCACGGTCTGTGACAGACTGTCCGAGACAGACGGTCTGAGTCAGACGGTCTGAGACAGACGGTCTGAGACAGACGGTCTGAGACAGACGGTCTGAGACAGACGGTCTGAGAGAGACGGTCTGAGAGAGACGGTCTGAGACAGACGGTCTGAGGTAGACGGTCTGAGACAGACGGTCTGAGACACACGGTGTGAGACAGGCGGTCTGAGAGAGACGGACTGAGACAGACGGTCTGAGACGGACGGTCTGAGACAGACGGTCTGTGACAGACGGTCCGAGACAGACGGTCTGAGACAGACGGTCTGTGACAGACGGTCTGAGACAGACGGTACGGGTCAGACGGTATAAGAAGGACGGACAGAGGCAAACAGACTGAGACAGACGGGCTGAGACAGATGGACAGAGACAGACGGTGTGAGACAGACGATCTGAGACAGACGGTCTGAGACAGACGGTCTGAGACAGACGTTATGAGACTGACGGCCTGAGACCCACGGCCTGTGACAGACTGTCCGAGACAGACGGTCTGAGTCAGACGGTCTGAGACAGACGGTCTGAGACAGATGGTCTCAGACAGACGGTCAGAGGCAGACAGACTCAGATAGACGGGCAGAGACGGACGGGCTGAGACCGACGTTCAGAGACGGACTGTCTGAGAGAGACGGTCTGAGACAGACGGTCTGAGACACACGGTCTGAGACACACGGTCTGAGACAGACGGTCTGAGAGAGACGGTATGAGAAAGACGGTCTGAGACAGACGGTCTGAGACAGACGGTCTGAGCCAGACGGACTGCGACAGACGGTCTGAAGCAGGCGGTCTGAGACAGATGGTCTCAGACAGACGGTCAGAGGCAGACAGACTCAGATAGACGGGCAGAGACAGACGGGCTGAGACCGACGTTCAGAGACAGACTGTCTGAGACAGACGGTCTGAGACAGACGGTCTGAGACAGACGGTTAGAGACAGACGGTCTGAGACAGACGGTCTGAGACAAACGGACTGAGACAGACGGTATGAGAGAGACGGTCTGAGACAGACGGAATGAGAGACGGTATGATACACACGGTATGGGACAGACGGTATGAGACAGACGGTGTGAGACAGACGGTCTGAGACAGGCGGTACAAGACCGACGGTCTGAGACAGACGGTCTGAAGCAGACGGTCTGAGACAGACGGTCTGAGACAGACGGTCCGAGACAGACGGTCTGAGAGAGACTGTCTGAGAGAGACGGTCTGAGACAGACGGTCTGAGACTGACGGTATGAGACAGGCATTCAGAGAGCGACGGACTGAGACAGACGGTATGAGACAGACGGTCTGAGACACACCGTCTGAGACAGACGGTCTGAGGCAGACGGTCTGAGACAGACGGTCTGAGACAGACGGTCTGAGACAGACGGTCTGAGACAGACGGTCTGTGACAGACGGTTTGAGACAGACGGTCTGAGACAGACGGTCTGAGACAGACGGCCTGAGACAGACGGTCTGAGACAGACGGTGTGAGACGGACGGTCTGAGACAGACGGTCTGAGACAGACGGTCTGAGACACACGGTCTGAGACAGACGGTCTGAGAGAGACGGTATGAGAAAGACGGTCTGAGACAGGCGGTCTGAGACAGACGGACTGAGACAGACGGTCTGAAGCAGGCGGTCTGTGACAGATGGTCTCAGACAGACGGTCAGAGGCAGAGAGACTCAGATAGACGGGCAGAGACAGACGGGCTGAGACCGACGTTCAGAGACAGACTGTCTGAGACAGACGGTCTGAGACAGACGGTCTGAGACAGACGGTCTGAGACCGACGGTCTGAGACAGACGGTCTGAGACAGACGGTCCGAGACAGACGGTCTGAGAGAGACTGTCTGAGAGAGACGGTCTGGGACAGACGGTATGAGACAGACGGTCTGAGACAGACGGTCTGAGACAGACGGTCTGAGACAGACGGTCTGAGACAGACGGTGTGAGACAGACGGTCTGAGACAGGCGGTACAAGACCGACGGTCTGAGACAGACGGTCTGAAGCAGGCGGTCTGAGACAGATGGTCTCAGACAGACGGTCAGAGCCAGACAGACTCAGATAGACGGGCAGAGACAGACGGGCTGAGACCGACGTTCAGAGACAGACTGTCTGAGACAGACGGTCTGAGACAGACGGTCTGAGACAGACGGTCTGAGACAGACGGTCTGAGACAGACGGTTAGAGACAGACGGTCTGAGACAGACGGTCTGAGACAAACGGACTGAGACAGACGGTATGAGAGAGACGGTCTGAGACAGACGGAATGAGACAGACGGTCCGAGACAGGCGGTCTGAGAGAGACAGTCTGAGAGAGACGGTCTGAGCCAGGCGGTCTGAGACAGATGGTCTGAGACAGACGGTCAGAGGCAGACAGACTCAGATAGACGGGCAGAGACAGACGGGCTGAGACCTACGTTCAGAGACAGACTGTCTGAGACAGACGGACTGAGACAGACGGTATGAGACAGACGGCCTGAGACAGACGGTCTGAGACAGACGGTCTGAGACAGACGGTCTGAGACAGACGGTCTGAGACAGACGGTCTGATACAGACGGTCTGAGACAGACGGTCTGAGACAGACGGTCTGAGACAGACGGTCTGAGACACACGGTCTGAGGCAGACGGTCTGAGAGAGACGGTATGAGAAAGACGGTCCGAGACAGACGGTCTGAGACAGACGGTCTGTGACAGACGGACTGAGACAGACGGTCTGAAGCAGGCGGTCTGAGACACATGGTCTCATACAGACGGTCAGAGGCAGACAGACTCAGATAGACGGGCAGAGACAGACGGACTGAGACAGACGGTCTGAGACGGACGGTCTGAGACAGACGGTCTGTGACAGACGGTCCGAGACAGACGGTCTGAGACAGACGTTATGAGACTGACGGCCTGAGACGCACGGTCAGAGACAGACGTTCTGAGACAGACGGTCTGAGACAGACGGTATGAGAGAAACGGTCTGAGACAAACGGTATGAGAAAGACGGTCTGAGACCGGCGGTCTGAGACAGACAGTCTGGGAGAGACGGTATGAGACAGACGGTCTGAGACAGACGGTCTGAGACAGACGGTCTGAGACAGACGGTTAGAGACAGACGGTCTGAGACAGACGGTCTGAGACAAACGGACTGAGACAGACGGTATGAGAGAGACGGTCTGAGACAGACGGAATGAGACAGCCGGTATGATACACACGGTATGAGACAGGCGTTCAGAGACAGACTGTCTGAGACAGACGTTGTGAGACTGACGGCCTGAGACGCACGGTCTGTGACAGACGGTCCGAGACAGACGGTCTGAGACGGACGGTATGCGACAGACTGGCTGAGACCGACGTTCAGAGACAGACGTTCTGAGACAGACGGTGTGAGACAGACGGTCTGAGACAGACGGTCTGAGACAGACGGTCTGAGAGAGACGGTCTGAGAGAGACGGTCTGAGACAGACGGTCTGAGGTAGACGGTCTGAGACAGACGGTCTGAGACACACGGTGTGAGACAGGCGGTCTGAGAGAGACGGTCTGTGACAGACGGTCTGAGACAGACGGTCTGATACAGACGGTCTGAGACAGACGGTCTGAGACAGACGGCCTGAGACAGACGGTCTGAGACAGACGGTGTGAGACAGACGGTCTGAGACAGACGGTCTGAGACAGACGGTCTGAGACACACGGTCTGAGACAGACGGTCTGAGAGAGACGGTATGAGAAAGACGGTCTGAGACAGGCGGTCTGAGACAGACGGACTGAGACAGACGGTCTGAAGCAGGCGGTCTGTGACAGATGGTCTCAGACAGACGGTCAGATGCAGACAGACTCAGATAGACGGGCAGAGACAGACGGGCTGTGACCGACGTTCAGAGACAGACTGTCTGAGACAGACGGTCTGAGACAGACGGTCTGAGACAGACGGTCTGAGACCGACGGTCTGAGACCGACGGTCTGAGACAGACGGTCCGAGACAGACGGTCTGAGAGAGACTGTCTGATAGAGACGGTCTGGGACAGACGGTATGAGAGACGGTATGATACACACGGTATGGGACAGACGGTATGAGACAGACGGTGTGAGACAGACGGACTGCGACAGACGGTCTGAAGCAGGCGGTATGAGACAGATGGTCTCAGACAGACGGTCAGAGGCAGACAGACTCAAATAGACGGGCAGAGACAGACGGGCTGAGACCGACGTTCAGAGACAGACTGTCTGAGAGAGACGGTCTGAGACAGACGGTCTGAGACAGACGGTCTGAGACAGACGGTCTGAGACAGACGGTTAGAGACAGACGGTCTGAGACAGAGGGTCTGAGACAAACGGACTGAGACAGACGGTATGAGAGAGACGGTCTGAGACTGACGGAATGAGAGACGGTATGATACACACGGTATGGGACAGACGGTATGAGACAGACGGTGTGAGACAGACGGTCTGAGACAGGCGGTACAAGACCGACGGTCTGAGACAGACGGTCTGAAGCAGACGGTCTGAGACAGACGGTCTGAGACAGACGGTCTGAGACAGACGGTCTGAGACAGACGGTCTGAGACAGACGGTCTGAGACAGACGGTCTGAGACAGACGGTCTGAGACAGACGGTCTGAGACAGACGGTCTGAGACAGACGTTATGAGACTGACGGCCTGAGACGCACGGTCTGTGACAGACTGTCCGAGACAGACGGACTGAGACAGACGGTGTGAGGCAGACGGTCTGAGACCGACGGTCTGAGACAGACGGTCTGAGACAGACGGTCTGAGACAGACGGTCTGAGACAGACGGTCTGAGACACACGGTCTGAGACAGACGGTCTGAGAGAGACGGTATGAGACAGACGGTCTGAGACAGACGGTCTGAGACAGACGGTTAGAGACAGACGGTCTGAGACAGACGGTCTGAGACAAACGGACTGAGACAGACGGTATGAGGGAGACGGTCTGAGACAGACGGAATGAGACAGCCGGTATGATACACACGGTATGAGACAGGCGTTCTGAGACAGACGGCGTGAGACAGACGGTCTGAGACCGACAGTCTGAGACAGACGATCTGAGACAGACGGTCTGAGACAGACGGTCTGAGACAGACGGTCTGAGACACACGGTCTGAGACAGACGGTCTGAGAGAGACGGTATGAGAAAGACGGTCTGAGACAGACGGACTGCGACAGACGGTCTGAAGCAGGCGGTCTGAGACAGATGGTCTCAGACAGACGGTCAGAGGCAGACAGACTCAGATAGACGGGCAGAGACGGACGGGCTGAGACCGACGTTCAGAGACGGACTGTCTGAGAGAGACGGTCTGAGACAGACGGTCTGAGACACACGGTCTGAGACACACGGTCTGAGACAGACGGTCTGAGAGAGACGGTATGAGAAAGACGGTCTGAGACAGACGGTCTGAGACAGACGGTCTGAGCCAGACGGACTGCGACAGACGGTCTGAAGCAGGCGGTCTGAGACAGATGGTCTCAGACAGACGGTCAGAGGCAGACAGACTCAGATAGACGGGCAGAGACAGACGGGCTGAGACCGACGTTCAGAGACAGACTGTCTGAGACAGACGGTCTGAGACAGACGGTCTGAGACAGACGGTTAGAGACAGACGGTCTGAGACAGACGGTCTGAGACAAACGGACTGAGACAGACGGTATGAGAGAGACGGTCTGAGACAGACGGAATGAGAGACGGTATGATACACACGGTATGGGACAGACGGTATGAGACAGACGGTGTGAGACAGACGGTCTGAGACAGGCGGTACAAGACCGACGGTCTGAGACAGACGGTCTGAAGTAGACGGTCTGAGACAGACGGTCTGAGACAGACGGTCCGAGACAGACGGTCTGAGAGAGACTGTCTGAGAGAGACGGTCTGAGACAGACGGTCTGAGACTGACGGTATGAGACAGGCATTCAGAGAGCGACGGACTGAGACAGACGGTATGAGACAGACGGTCTGAGACACACGGTCTGAGACAGACGGTCTGAGGCAGACGGTCTGAGACAGACGGTCTGAGACAGACGGTCTGAGACAGACGGTCTGAGACAGACGGTCTGTGACAGACGGTTTGAGACAGACGGTCTGAGACAGACGGTCTGAGACAGACGGCCTGAGACAGACGGTCTGAGACAGACGGTGTGAGACGGACGGTCTGAGACAGACGGTCTGAGACAGACGGTCTGAGACACACGGTCTGAGACAGACGGTCTGAGAGAGACGGTATGAGAAAGACGGTCTGAGACAGGCGGTCTGAGACAGACGGACTGAGACAGACGGTCTGAAGCAGGCGGTCTGTGACAGATGGTCTCAGACAGACGGTCAGAGGCAGAGAGACTCAGATAGACGGGCAGAGACAGACGGGCTGAGACCGACGTTCAGAGACAGACTGTCTGAGACAGACGGTCTGAGACAGACGGTCTGAGACAGACGGTCTGAGACCGACGGTCTGAGACAGACGGTCTGAG
This sequence comes from Coelioxys conoideus, assembly GCA_947623535.1. NCBI lineage: Eukaryota > Metazoa > Arthropoda > Insecta > Hymenoptera > Megachilidae > Coelioxys > Coelioxys conoideus. The sequence goes on along the minus strand of CANQJN010000021.1, from coordinate 1,422,811 downwards.
ACAGACGGTCCGAGACAGACGGTCTGAGAGAGACTGTCTGAGAGAGACGGTCTGGGACAGACGGTATGAGACAGACGGTCTGAGACAGACGGTCTGAGACAGACGGTCTGAGACAGACGGTCTGAGACAGACGGTGTGAGACAGACGGTCTGAGACAGGCGGTACAAGACCGACGGTCTGAGACAGACGGTCTGAAGCAGGCGGTCTGAGACAGATGGTCTCAGACAGACGGTCAGAGCCAGACAGACTCAGATAGACGGGCAGAGACAGACGGGCTGAGACCGACGTTCAGAGACAGACTGTCTGAGACAGACGGTCTGAGACAGACGGTCTGAGACAGACGGTCTGAGACAGACGGTTAGAGACAGACGGTCTGAGACAGACGGTCTGAGACAAACGGACTGAGACAGACGGTATGAGAGAGACGGTCTGAGACAGACGGAATGAGACAGACGGTCCGAGACAGGCGGTCTGAGAGAGACAGTCTGAGAGAGACGGTCTGAGGCAGGCGGTCTGAGACAGATGGTCTGAGACAGACGGTCAGAGGCAGACAGACTCAGATAGACGGGCAGAGACAGACGGGCTGAGACCTACGTTCAGAGACAGACTGTCTGAGACAGACGGACTGAGACAGACGGTATGAGACAGACGGCCTGAGACAGACGGTCTGAGACAGACGGTCTGAGACAGACGGTCTGAGACAGACGGTCTGAGACAGACGGTCTGATACAGACGGTCTGAGACAGACGGTCTGAGACAGACGGTCTGAGACAGACGGTCTGAGACACACGGTCTGAGGCAGACGGTCTGAGAGAGACGGTATGAGAAAGACGGTCCGAGACAGACGGTCTGAGACAGACGGTCTGTGACAGACGGACTGAGACAGACGGTCTGAAGCAGGCGGTCTGAGACACATGGTCTCATACAGACGGTCAGAGGCAGACAGACTCAGATAGACGGGCAGAGACAGACGGACTGAGACAGACGGTCTGAAGCAGGCGGTCTGTGACAGATGGTCTCAGACAGACGGTCAGAGGCAGACAGACTCAGATAGACGGGCAGAGACAGACGGGCTGAGACCGACGTTCAGAGTCAGACTGTCTGAGACAGACGGTCTGAGACAGACGGTCTGAGACAGACGGTCTGAGACAGACGGTCTGAGACAGACGGTCTGAGACAGACGGTTAGAGACAGACGGTCTGAGACAGACGGTCTGAGACAAACGGACTGCGACAGACGGTATGAGAGAGACGGTCTGAGACAGACGGAATGAGACAGACGGTATGATACACACGGTATGAGACAGGCGTTCAGAGACGGACGGACAGAGATAGACGGCATGAGACCGACGGACAGAGGCAGACGATCTGGGACAGACCGTCTGAGACAGACGGTCCGAGACAGACGGTCCGAGACAGACGGTCTGAGAGAGACTGTCTGAGAGAGACGGTCTGAGACAGACGGTCTGAGACAGACGGTCTGAGACAGACGGTCCGAGACAGACGGTCTGAGAGAGACTGTCTGAGACAGACGGTCTGAGACAGACGGTTCGAGACAGACGGTCTGAGAGAGACTGTCTGAGAGAGACGGTCTGAGACAGACGGTATGAGACAGACGGTCTGAGAGAGACGGTCTGAGACAGACGGTATGAGACAGACGGTCTGAGACAGACGGTCTGAGAGAGACTGTCTGAGAGAGACGGTCTGAGACAGACGGTCTGAGACAGACGGTCTGAGACAGACGGTCCGAGACAGACGGTCTGAGAGAGACTGTCTGAGACAGACGGTCTGAGACAGACGGTCCGAGACAGACGGTCTGAGAGAGACTGTCTGAGAGAGACGGTCTGAGACAGACGGTATGAGACAGACGGTCTGAGACAGACGGTCTGAGACAGACGGTCTGAGACAGACGGTCTGAGACAGACGGCCTGAGACAGACGGTGTGAGACAGACGGTCTGAGACAGACGGTACAAGACCGACGGTCTGAGACAGACGGTCTGAAGCAGGCGGTCTGAGACAGATGGTCTCAGACAGACGGTCAGAGGCAGACAGACTCAGATAGACGGGCAGAGACAGACGGGCTGAGACCGACGTTCAGAGACAGACTGTCTGAGACTGACGGTCTGAGACAGACGGTACAAGACCGACGGTCTGAGACAGACGGTCTGAAGCAGGCGGTCTGAGACAGATGGTCTCAGACAGACGGTCAGAGGCAGACGGTCCGAGACAGACGGTCTGAGAGAGACTGTCTGAGAGAGACGGTCTGAGACAGACGGTCTGAGACAGACGGTTTGAGACAGACGGTATGAGAAAGGCATTCAGAGAGAGACGGACTGAGACAGACGGTATGAGACTGACGGCCTGAGACAGACGGTCTGAGACAGACGGTCTGAGACAGCCGGTCTGAGACAGACGGTCTGAGACAGACGGACTGGGACAGACGGTCTGAGACAGACGGTGTCAGACAGACGGTCTGAGACAGACGGTCTGAGACAGACGGTCTGAGACAGACGGTCTGAGAGAGACGGTATGAGAAAGACGGTCTGAGACAGACGGTCTGAGACAGACGGTCTGTGACAGACGGACTGAGACAGACGGTCTGAAGCAGGCGGTCTGAGACACATGGTCTCAGACAGACGGTCAGAGGCAGATAGACTCAGATAGACGGGCAGAGACAGACGGGCTGAGACCGACGTTCAGAGACAGACTGTCTGAGACAGACGGTCTGAGACAGACGGTCTGAGACAGACGGTCTGAGACAGACGGTCTGAGACAGACGGTTAGAGACAGACGGTCTGAGACAGACGGTCTGAGACAGACGGTCTGAGACAGACGGTCCGAGACAGACGGTCTGAGACAGACGGTCTGAGACAAACGGACTGCGACAGACGGTATGAGAGAGACGGTCTGAGACAGACGGAATGAGACAGACGGTATGATACACACGGTATGAGACAGACGGTATGATACACACGGTATGAGACAGGCGTTCAGAGACGGACGGACAGAGATAGACGGCATGAGACCGACGGACAGAGGCAGACGATCTGGGACAGACCGTCTGAGACAGACGGTCCGAGACAGACGGTCCGAGACGGACGGTCTGAGAGAGACTGTCTGAGAGAGACGGTCTGAGACAGACGGTCTGAGACAGACGGTCTGAGACAGACGGTCCGAGACAGACGGTCTGAGAGAGACTGTCTGAGACAGACGGTCTGAGACAGACGGTCCGAGACAGACGGTATGAGAAAGGCATTCAGAGAGAGACGGACTGAGACAGACGGTATGAGACAGACGGCCTGAGACAGACGGTCTGAGACAGACGGTCTGAGACAGCCGGTCTGAGACAGACGGTCTGAGACAGACGGACTGGGACAGACGGTCTGAGACAGACGGTGTCAGACAGACGGTCTGAGACAGACGGTCTGAGACAGACGGTCTGAGACAGACGGTCTGAGACAGACGGTCTGAGACAGACGGTCTGAGACAGACGGTCTGAGACAGACGGTCTGAGACAGACGGTCTGAGACAGATGGTCTGAGACAGACGGTCTGAGACACACGGTCTGAGGCAGACGGTCTCAGAGAGACGGTATGAGAAAGACAGTCTGAGGCAGACGGTCTGAGACAGACGGTCTGAGACAGACGGTCTGAGACAGACGGTCTGAGACAGACGGTCTGAGACAGACGGTCAGAGGCAGACAGTCTCAGGTAGACGGGCAGAGACAGACGGGCTGAGACCGACGTTCAGAGACAGACTGTCTGAGACAGACGGTCTGAGACAGACGGTCTGAGACAGACGGTCTGAGACAGACGGTCTGAGACAGACGGTTAGAGACAGACGGTCTGAGACAGACGGTCTGAGACAGACGGTCTGAGACAAACGGACTGAGACAGACGGTATGAGAGAGACGGTCTGAGACAGACGGAATGAGACAGACGGTATGATGCACACGGTATGAGACAGGCGTTCAGAGACGGACTGACAGAGATAGACGGCATGAGACCGACGGACTGAGGCAGACGGACTGGGACAGACGGTCTGAGACAGACGGTCTGAGACAGACGGTGTCAGACAGACGGTCTGAGACAGACGGTCTGAGGCAGACGGTCTGAGACAGACGGTCAGAGACAGACGGTCTGATACAGACGGTCTGAGACAGACGGTCCGAGACAGACGGTCTGAGAGAGACTGTCTGAGAGAGACGGTCTGAGACAGACGGTCTGAGACAGACGGTATGAGACAGACGGTATGAGACAGGCATTCAGAGAGAGACGGACTGAGACAGACGGTATGAGACATACGGTCTGAGACAGACGGTCTGAGACAGACAGTCTGAGACAGACGGTCTGAGACAGACGGTCTGAGACAGACGGTCTGAGACAGACGGTCTGAGACAGACGGTCTGAGACAGACGTTCTGAGACAGACGGTCTGAGGCAGACGGTCTGAGACAGACGGTCTGAGACAGACGGTCTGAGACAGGCGGTCTGAGACAGACCGTCTGTGACAGACGGTCTGAGACAGACGGTCTGAGACAGACGGTCTGAGACAGACGGTCTAAGACAGACGGTCTGAGACAGACGGTCTGAGACAGACGGTGTGAGACAGACGGTCTGAGACCGACGGTCTGAGACAGACGGTCTGAGACAGACGGTCTGAGACAGACGGTCTGAGACAGACGGTCTGAGACAGACGGTCTGAGACAGACGGTCTGAGACACACGGTCTGAGACAGACGGTCTGAGGGAGACGGTATGAGAAAGACGGTCTGAGACAGACGGTCTGAGACAGACGGACTGAGACAGACGGTCTGAAGCAGGCGGTCTGAGACAGATGGTCTCAGACAGACGGTCAGAGGCAGACAGACTCAGATAGACGGGCAGAGACAGACGGGCTGAGACCGACGTTCAGAGACAGACTGTCTGAGACAGACGGTCTGAGACAGACGGTCTGAGACAGACGGTCTGAGACAGACGGTCTGAGACAGACGGTTAGAGACAGACGGTCTGAGACAGACGGTCTGGGACAGACGGTCCGAGACAGACGGTCTGAGAGAGACTGTCTGAGAGAGACGGTCTGAGACAGACGGTCTGAGACAGACGGTATGGGACAGACGGTATGAGACAGGCATTCAGAGAGAGACGGACTGAGACAGACGGTATGAGACAGACGGTCTGAGACAGACGGACTGAGACAGACGGTCTTAGACAGACGGTCTGAGACAGACGGTCTGAGACAGACGGTCTGAGACAGACGGTCTGAGACAGACGGTGTGAGACAGACGGTCTGAGACAGGCGGTACGAGACCGACGGTCTGAGACAGACGGTCTGAGACAGACGGACTGCGACAGACGGTCTGAGACAGTCGGGCTGAGAAAGACCGTATGCGACAAATGGTCTGATACAGACGGTCGGAGACAGACGGTCTGAGACAGACGGACTGAGACTGACGGTCTGAGAGAGACGGTGTGAGACAGACGGTCTGAGACAGACGGTACAAGACCGACGGTCTGAGACAGACGGTCTGAAGCAGGCGGTCTGAGACAGACGGTCTCAGACAGACGGTCAGAGGCAGACAGACTCAGATAGACGGGCAGAGACAGACGGGCTGAGACCGACGTTCAGAGACAGACTGTCTGAGACAGACGGTCTGAGACAGACGGTACAAGACCGACGGTCTGAGACAGACGGTACAAGACCGACGGTCTGAGACAGACGGTCTGAAGCAGGCGGTCTGAGACAGATGGTCTCAGACAGACGGTCAGAGGCAGACAGACTCAGATAGACGGGCAGAGACAGACGGGCTGAGACCGACGTTCAGAGACAGACTGTCTGAGACAGACGGTCTGAGACAGACGGTACAAGACCGACGGTCTGAGACAGACGGTCTGAAGCAGGCGGTCTGAGACAGACGGTGTCAGACAGACGGTCTGAGACAGACGGTCTGAGACAGATGGTCTCAGACAGACGGTCAGAGGCAGACAGACTCAGATAGACGGGCAGAGACAGACGGGCTGAGACCGACGTTCTGAGACAGACGGTCTGAGACAGACGGTTTGAGACAGACGGTATGAGAAAGGCATTCAGAGAGAGACGGACTGAGACAGACGGTATGAGACAGACGGCCTGAGACAGACGGTCTGAGACAGACGGTCTGAGACAGACGGTCTGAGACAGACGGTCTGAGACAGATGGTCTGAGACAGACGGTCTGAGACACACGGTCTGAGGCAGACGGTCTGAGAGAGACGGTATGAGAAAGACAGTCTGAGACAGACGGTCTGAGACAGACGGTCTGAGACAGACGGTCTGAGACAGGCGGATTGAAACAGACCGCCTGAGGATGGTTGTCTAAGACGGACGGACTGAGACAGACGGTCTGAGACAGACGGTCTGAGACATACGGTCTGACACAGACGGCCTGAGACAGACGGTCTGAGACAGGCGGTCTGAGGCAGACGGTCTGAGACAGACGGTCTGAGATAGACGGTCTGAGACAGAAGAATTGACACAGACGGTCTGAGACAGACGGTCTGAGACAGCCGGTCTGAGACAGACGGATTGAGCAGACCGCATCAGGAAGGTGGTCTGAGACAGACGGACTAAGACAGGCGGTCTGAGACAGACCGCCTGAGGAAGTTGGTCCGAGACAGACGGTCTGAGACAGACGGTCTGAGACAGACGGCCTGAGACAGACGGTCTGAGACAGGCGGTCTGAGGCAGACGGTCTGAGACAGACGGTCTGAGATAGACGGTCTGAGACAGAAGAATTGACACAGACGGTCTGAGACAGACGGTCTGAGACAGCCGGTCTGAGACAGACGGATTGAGGCAGACCGCCTCAGGAAGGCGGTCTGAGACAGACGGACTAAGACAGACGGTCTGAGACAGACGGTCTGAGACAGACGGACTGAGACAGACGGTCTGAGACAGACGGTCTGAGACAGACGGTCTGAGACAGCCGGTCTGAGACAGACGGATTGAGACAGACAGCCTGAGGAAGGTGGTCTGAGACAGACGGTCTGAGACAGACGGTCTGAGACAGACGGTCTGAGACAGACGGACAGGGACAGGCGAACAGACGCTGCCCGATAGCGGCAGGCGAATTGAGACGGACGGTCTGAGACAGGCTGTCTGAGACAGACGGTCTGAGACAGGCGGTCTGAGACAGACGGACTGAGTCTGACGGTCTGAGACAGACGGACAGGGACAGACGGACTGAGACAGACGGTCTGACACAGACGTTCTGAGACAGACGGACTGAGACAGACGGACTGAGACAGACGGACTGAGACAGACGTTCTGAGACAGACGGTCTGAGACAGACGTTCTGAGACAGACGGTCTGAGGCAGGCGGTCTGAGACAGACGGACTGAGTCTGACGGTCTGAGACAGACGGACAGGGACAGACGGACTGAGACAGACGGTCTGAGACAGACGGTCTGAGGCAGACGGACTGAGACAGACGTTCTGAGACAGACGGACAGGGACAGACGGACTGAGACAGACGGTCTGACACAGACGTTCTGAGACAGACGGACTGAGACAGACGGACTGAGACAGACGGACTGAGACAGACGTTCTGAGACAGACGGTCTGAGACAGACGTTCTGAGACAGACGGTCTGAGGCAGGCGGTCTGAGACAGACGGACTGAGTCTGACGGTCTGAGACAGACGGACAGGGACAGACGGACTGAGACAGACGGTCTGAGACAGACGGTCTGAGGCAGACGGTCTGAGACAGACGGTCTGACACAGACGTTCTGAGACAGACGGACTGAGGCAGACGGACTGATACAGGCGGTCTGAGGCAGACGGTCTGAGACAGACGGTCTGACACAGACGTTCTGAGACAGACGGACTGAGGCAGACGGACTGAGACAGGCGGTCTGAGGCAGACGGTCTGAGACAGACGGTCTGAGACAGACGAATTGAGACAGACGGTCTGAGACAGACGAATTGAGACAGACAGCCTGAGGCAGGTGGTCTGAGATAGACGGTCTGAGACAGACGGTCTGAGACAGACGGACAGGGACAGGCGAACAGACGCTGCCCGATAGCGGCAGGCGAATTGAGACGGACGGTCTGAGACAGGCTGTCTGAGACAGGCGGTCTGAGACAGACGGACTGAGTCTGACGGTCTGAGACAGACGGACAGGGACAGACGGACTGAGACAGACGGTCTGACACAGACGTTATGAGACAGATGGACTGAGACAGACGGACTGAGACAGAGGGTCTGAGACTGACGGATTGAGTCAGACGGTCTCAGACAGACGGTCTGAGACAGTCGGTCTGAGACAGACGGTCTGATACAGACGGTCTGAGACAGGCGGTCTGAGACAGACGGACTGAGTCTGACGGTCTGAGACAGACGGACAGGGACAGACGGACTGAGACAGACGGTCTGAGACAGACGGTCTGAGGCAGACGGTCTGAGACAGACGGTCTGACACAGACGTTCTGAGACAGACGGACTGAGGCAGACGGACTGAGACAGGCGGTCTGAGGCAGACGGTCTGAGACAGACGGTCTGAGACAGACGAATTGAGCCAGACGGTCTGAGACAGACGAATTGAGACAGACGGTCTGAGACAGACGGATTGAAACAGACCGCCTGAGGATGGTTGTCTGAGACGGACGGACTGAGACAGACGGTCTGAGACAGACGGTCGGTGACAGACGAATTGAGACAGACGGTCTGCGACAGACGAATTGAGACAGACGGTCTGAGACAGACGGTCTGAGACAGACGGTCTGAGACAGTCGCTCCGAGACAGACGGATTGTGACAGACCGCCTGAGGAAGGTGGTCTGAGACAGACTGACTGAGACAGACGGTCTGAGGTAGACGGTCTGAGACAGACGGTCTGAGACAGTAGAATTGACACAGACGGTCTGAGACAGACGGTCTGAGGTAGACGGTCTGAGACAGACGGTCTGAGACAGTAGAATTGACACAGACGGTCTGAGACAGACGGTCTGAGACAGACGGTCTGAGAGAGACGGTCTGAGACAGACGGTCTGAGACAGACGGTCTGAGAGAGACGGATTGAGACAGACCGCCTGAGGAAGGTGGTCTGAGACAGACGGACTGAGACAGACGGTCTGAGACAGACGGACAGGGTCAGGCGAACAGACGCTGCCCGATAGCGGCAGCGGATTGAGACGGACGGTCTGAGACGGACGGTCTGAGACAGGCGGTCTGAGAAAGACGGACTGAGTCTGACGGTCTGAGACAGACGGACAGGGACAGACGGACTGAGACAGACCGCCTGAGGAAGGTGGTCTGAGACAGACGGACTGAGACAGACGGTCTGAGACAGACGGTCCGAGACAGTAGAATTGACACAGACGGTTTGAGACAGACGGTCTGAGACAGACGGTCTGAGACAGACGGTCTGAGACAGACCGCCTGAGGAAGGTGGTCTGAGATAGACGGACTGAGACAGACGGTCTGAGACAGACGGACAGGGTCAGGCGAACAGACGCTGCCCGATAGCGGCAGCGGATTGAGACGGACGGTCTGAGACGGACGGTCTGAGACAGACGGTCTGAGAAAGACGGACTGAGTCTGACGGTCTGAGACAGACGGACAGGGACAGACGGACTGAGACAGGCGGTCTGAGACAGACGGTCAGAGACAGACGTATTGAGACAGACCGCCTGAGGAAGGTGGTCTGAGTCAGACGTTCTCAGGCAGACGGTCTGAGACAGACGGTCCGACACAGACGTTCTGAGACAGACGGACTGACACAGACGGACTGAGACAGACGGTCTGAGACAGACAGTCTGAGACGGGCGGTCTGAGACAGACGGACTGAGTCTGACGGTCTGAGACAGACGGTCTGACCCAGACGTTCTGAGACAGACGGACTGAGACAGACGGACTGAGACAGACGGACTGAGACAGACGGACTGAGACAGACGGACTGAGACAGACGGTCTGAGACAGACGGTCTGAGACAGACGGTCTGACACAGACGTTCTGAGACAGACGGTCTGACACAGACGGACTGAGACAGACGGTCTGAGAGAGACGGTCTGAGACGGGCGGTCTGAGACAGACGGTCTGAGACAGACGGTCTGAGACAGACGGCCTGAGACAGACGGTCTGAGGCGGGCGGTCTGAGGCAGACGGTCTGAGACAGACGGTCTGAGATAGACGGTCTGAGACAGACGGTCTGAGACAGACGGTCTGAGACAGCCGGTCTGAGACAGACGGATTGAGACAGACAGCCTGAGGAAGGTGGTCTGAGACAGACGGACAGGGACAGGCGAACAGACGCTGCCCGATAGCGGCAGGCGAATTGAGACGGACAGTCTGAGACAGGCTGTCTGAGACAGACGGTCTGAGACAGACGGTCTGAGACAGACGGTCTGAGACAGACGGCCTGAGACAGACTGTCTGGGACAGACGGTCTGAGGCAGGCGGCCTGAGACAGACGGTCTGAGATAGACGGTCTGAGACAGGCGGTCTGAGACAGACGGTCTGAGACAGACGGTCTGAGACAGAGGGTCTGAGACTGACGGATTGAGTCAGACGGTCTCAGACAGACGGTCTGAGACAGTCGGTCTGAGACAGACGGTCTGATACAGACGGTCTGATACAGGCGGTCTGAGACAGACGGACTGAGTCTGACGGTCTGAGGCAGACGGTCTGAGACAGACGGTCTGACACAGACGTTCTGAGACAGACGGACTGAGGCAGACGGACTGACACAGACGGTCTGAGACAGACGGTCTGAGACAGAAGAATTGACACAGACGGTCTTAGACAGACGGTCTGAGACAGCCGGTCTGAGACAGACGGATTGAGACAGACCGCCTGAGACAGACGGTCTGAGACAGGCGGTCTGAGGCAGACGGTCTGAGACAGACGGTCTGAGATAGACGGTCTGAGACAGGCGGTCTGAGACAGACGGTCTGAGACAGACGGTCTGAGACAGACGGTCTGAGACGGAGGGTCTGAGACTGACGGATTGAGTCAGACGGTCTCAGACAGACGGTCTGAGACAGTCGGTCTGAGACAGACGGTCTGAGACAGACGGTCTGAGACAGGCGGTCTGAGACAGACGGACTGAGTCTGACGGTCTGAGACAGACGGACAGGGACAGACGGATTGAGACAGACGGTCTTAGACAGACGGTCTGAGACATACGGTCTGACACAGACGTTCTGAGACAGACGGACTGAGGCAGACGGACTGAGACAGACGGTCAGAGACAGACGGTCTGAGACAGAAGAATTGACACAGACGGTCTGAGACAGACGGTCTGAGAGAGACGGATTGAGACAGACCGCCTGAGGAAGGTGGTCTGAGACAGACGGACTGAGACAGACGGTCTGAGACAGACGGACAGGGTCAGGCGAACAGACGCTGCCCGATAGCGGCTGCGGATTGAGACAGACGGACTGAGACAGACGGTCTGAGACAGTCGGTCTGAGACAGACGGTCTGAGGCAGACGGTCTGAGACAGGCGGATTGAAACAGACCGCCTGAGGATGGTTGTCTGAGACGGACAGACTGAGACAGACGGTCTGAGACAAACGGTCTGAGACATACGGTCTGACACAGACGGCCTGAGACAGATGGTCTGAGACAGGCGGTCTGAGGCAGACGGTCTGAGACAGACGGTCTGAGATAGACGGTCTGAGACAGAAGAATTGACACAGACGGTCTGAGACAGACGGTCTGAGACAGCCGGTCTGAGACAGACGGATTGAGGCAGACCGCCTGAGGAAGGTGGTCTGAGACAGACGGACTAAGACAGACGGTCTGAGACAGACCGCCTGAGGAAGTTGGTCTGAGACAGACGGACTAAGACAGACGGTCTGAGACAGACTGTCTGAGACAGCCGGTCTGAGACAGACGGATTGAGACAGACCGTCTGAGGAAGGTGGTCTGAGACAGACTGACTGAGACAGACGGTCTGAGGCAGACGGTCTGAGACAGACGGTCTGAGACAGTAGAATTGACACAGACGGTCTGAGACAGACGGTCTGAGACAGGCGGTCTGAGACAGACGGTCTGAGACAGACGGTCTGAGACAGACGGTCTGAGACAGAGGGTCTGAAACTGACGGATTGAGTCAGACGGTCTCAGACAGACGGTCTGAGACAGTCGGTCTGAGACAGACGGTCTGAGACAGACGGTCTGAGACAGGCGGATTGAAACAGACCGCCTGAGGATGGTTGTCTGAGACGGACGGACTGAGACAGACGGTCTGAGACAGACGGTCTGAGACATACGGTCTCACACAGACGGCCTGAGACAGACGGTCTGAGACAGGCGGTCTGAGGCAGACGGTCAGAGACAGACGGTCTGAGATAGACGGTCTGAGACAGAAGAATTGACACAGACGGTCTGAGACAGACGGTCTGAGACAGCCGGTCTGAGACAGACGGATTGAGGCAGACCGCCTGAGGAAGGTGGTCTGAGACAGACTGACTGAGACAGACGGTCTGAGGTAGACGGTCTGAGACAGACGGTCTGAGACAGTAGAATTGACACAGACGGTCTGAGACAGACGGTCTGAGGTAGACGGTCTGAGACAGACGGTCTGAGACAGACGGTCTGAGAGAGACGGATTGAGACAGACCGCCTGAGGAAGGTGGTCTGAGACAGACGGACTGAGACAGACGGTCTGAGACAGACGGTCTGAGACAGACGGTCTGAGACAGACCGCCTGAGGAAGGTGGTCTGAGATAGACGGACTGAGACAGACGGTCTGACACAGACGGACAGGGTCAGGCGAACAGACGCTGCCCGATAGCGGCAGCGGATTGAGACGGACGGTCTGAGACGGACGGTCTGAGACAGACGGTCTGAGAAAGACGGACTGAGTCTGACGGTCTGAGACAGACGGACAGGGACAGACGGATTGAGACAGACGGTCTTAGACAGACGGTCTGAGACATACGGTCTGACACAGACGTTCTGAGACAGACGGACTGAGGCAGACCGACTGAGACAGACGGTCTGAGACAGACGGTCTGAGACAGACGGTCTGAGACAGAAGAATTGACACAGACGGTCTTAGACAGACGGTCTGAGACAGCCGGTCTGAGACAGACGGATTGAGACAGACCGCCTGAGACAGACGGTCTGAGACAGGCGGTCTGAGGCAGACGGTCTGAGACAGACGGTCTGAGATAGACGGTCTGAGACAGGCGGTCTGAGACAGACGGTCTGAGACAGACGGTCTGAGACGGAGGGTCTGAGACTGACGGATTGAGTCAGACGGTCTCAGACAGACGGTCTGAGACAGTCGGTCTGAGACAGACGGTCTGAGACAGACGGTCTGAGACAGGCGGTCTGAGACAGACGGACTGAGTCTGACGGTCTGAGACAGACGGACAGGGACAGACGGATTGAGACAGACGGTCTTAGACAGACGGTCTGAGACATACGGTCTGACACAGACGTTCTGAGACAGACGGACTGAGGCAGACGGACTGAGACAGACGGTCAGAGACAGACGGTCTGAGACAGACGGTCTGAGACAGACGGTCTGAGACAGGCGGATTGAAACAGACCGCCTGAGGATGGTTGTCTGAGACGGACAGACTGAGACAGACGGTCTGAGACAAACGGTCTGAGACATACGGTCTGACACAGACGGCCTGAGACAGATGGTCTGAGACAGGCGGTCTGAGGCAGACGGTCTGAGACAGACGGTCTGAGATAGACGGTCTGAGACAGAAGAATTGACACAGACGGTCTGAGACAGACGGTCTGAGACAGCCGGTCTGAGACAGACGGATTGAGGCAGACCGCCTGAGGAAGGTGGTCTGAGACAGACGGACTAAGACAGACGGTCTGAGACAGACCGCCTGAGGAAGTTGGTCTGAGACAGACGGACTAAGACAGACGGTCTGAGACAGACTGTCTGAGACAGCCGGTCTGAGACAGACGGATTGAGACAGACCGTCTGAGGAAGGTGGTCTGAGACAGACTGACTGATACAGACGGTCTGAGGCAGACGGTCTGAGACAGACGGTCTGAGACAGTAGAATTGACACAGACGGTCTGAGACAGACGGTCTGAGACAGGCGGTCTGAGACAGACGGTCTGAGGCAGACGGTCTGAGACAGACGGTCTGAGACAGAGGGTCTGAGACTGACGGATTGAGTCAGACGGTCTCAGACAGACGGTCTGAGACAGTCGGTCTGAGACAGACGGTCTGAGACAGACGGTCTGAGACAGGCGGATTGAAACAGACCGCCTGAGGATGGTTGTCTGAGACGGACGGACTGAGACAGACGGTCTGAGACAGACGGTCTGAGACATACGGTCTGACACAGACGGCCTGAGACAGACGGTCTGAGACAGGCGGTCTGAGGCAGACGGTCAGAGACAGACGGTCTGAGATAGACGGTCTGAGACAGAAGAATTGACACAGACGGTCTGAGACAGACGGTCTGAGACAGCCGGTCTGAGACAGACGGATTGAGGCAGACCGCCTGAGGAAGGTGGTCTGAGACAGACTGACTGAGACAGACGGTCTGAGGTAGACGGTCTGAGACAGACGGTCTGAGACAGTAGAATTGACACAGACGGTCTGAGACAGACGGTCTGAGGTAGACGGTCTGACAGACGGTCTGAGACAGACGGTCTGAGAGAGACGGATTGAGACAGACCGCCTGAGGAAGGTGGTCTGAGACAGACGGACTGAGACAGACGGTCTGAGACAGACGGACAGGGTCAGGCGAACAGACGCTGCCCGATAGCGGCAGCGGATTGAGACGGACGGTCTGAGACGGACGGTCTGAGACAGGCGGTCTGAGAAAGACGGACTGAGTCTGACGGTCTGAGACAGACGGACAGGGACAGACGGACTGAGACAGACCGCCTGAGGAAGGTGATCTGAGACAGACGGACTGAGACAGACGGTCTGAGACAGACGGTCCGAGACAGTAGAATTGACACAGACGGTCTGAGACAGACGGTCTGAGACAGACGGTCTGAGACAGACGGTCTGAGACAGACGGTCTGAGACAGACGGACAGGGTCAGGCGAACAGACGCTGCCCGATAGCGGCAGCGGATTGAGACGGACGGTCTGAGACGGACGGTCTGAGACAGACGGTCTGAGAAAGACGGACTGAGTCTGACGGTCTGAGACAGACGGACAGGGACAGACGGACTGAGACATTCGGTCTGAGACAGACGGTCTGAGACAGACGGTCTGTGACAGACGGTCAGAGACAGACGTATTGAGACAGACCGCCTGAGGAAGGTGGTCTGAGTCAGACGTTCTCAGGCAGACGGTCTGAGACAGACGGTCCGACACAGACGTTCTGAGACAGACGGACTGACACAGACGGACTGAGACAGACGGTCTGAGACAGACAGTCTGAGACGGGCGGTCTGAGACAGACGGACTGAGTCTGACGGTCTGAGACAGACGGTCTGACCCAGACGTTCTGAGACAGACGGACTGAGACAGACGGACTGAGACAGACGGACTGAGACAGACGGTCTGAGACAGACGGTCTGACACAGACGTTCTGAGACAGACGGTCTGACACAGACGGACTGAGACAGACGGTCTGAGAGAGACGGTCTGAGACGGGCGGTCTGAGACAGACGGTCTGAGACAGACGGTCTGAGACAGACGGCCTGAGACAGACGGTCTGAGGCGGGCGGTCTGAGGCAGACGGTCTGAGACAGACGGTCTGAGATAGACGGTCTGAGACAGACGGTCTGAGACAGACGGTCTGAGACAGCCGGTCTGAGACAGACGGTCTGAGACAGACGGTCTGAGACAGACGGTCTGAGACAGACCGCCTGAGGAAGGTGGTCTGAGATAGACGGACTGAGACAGACGGTCTGAGACAGACGGACAGGGTCAGGCGAACAGACGCTGCCCGATAGCGGCAGCGGATTGAGACGGACGGTCTGAGACGGACGGTCTGAGACAGACGGTCTGAGAAAGACGGACTGAGTCTGACGGTCTGAGACAGACGGACAGGGACAGACGGACTGAGACATTCGGTCTGAGACAGACGGTCTGAGACAGACGGTCTGTGACAGACGGTCAGAGACAGACGTATTGAGACAGACCGCCTGAGGAAGGTGGTCTGAGTCAGACGTTCTCAGGCAGACGGTCTGAGACAGACGGTCCGACACAGACGTTCTGAGACAGACGGACTGACACAGACGGACTGAGACAGACGGTCTGAGACAGACAGTCTGAGACGGGCGGTCTGAGACAGACGGACTGAGTCTGACGGTCTGAGACAGACGGTCTGACCCAGACGTTCTGAGACAGACGGACTGAGACAGACGGACTGAGACAGACGGACTGAGACAGACGGACTGAGACAGACGGTCTGAGACAGACGGTCTGAGACAGACGGTCTGACACAGACGTTCTGAGACAGACGGTCTGACACAGACGGACTGAGACAGACGGTCTGAGAGAGACGGTCTGAGACGGGCGGTCTGAGACAGACGGTCTGAGACAGACGGTCTGAGACAGACGGCCTGAGACAGACGGTCTGAGGCGGGCGGTCTGAGGCAGACGGTCTGAGACAGACGGTCTGAGATAGACGGTCTGAGACAGACGGTCTGAGACAGACGGTCTGAGACAGCCGGTCTGAGACAGACGGATTGAGACAGACAGCCTGAGGAAGGTGGTCTGAGACAGACGGACAGGGACAGGCGAACAGACGCTGCCCGATAGCGGCAGGCGAATTGAGACGGACAGTCTGAGACAGGCTGTCTGAGACAGACGGTCTGAGACAGACGGTCTGAGACAGACGGTCTGAGACAGACGGCCTGAGACAGACTGTCTGGGACAGACGGTCTGAGGCAGACGGTCTGAGACAGACGGACTGAGACTGACGGTCTGAGGCAGACGGTCTGAGACAGACGGTCTGACACAGACGTTCTGAGACAGACGGACTGAGGCAGACGGACTGAGACAGACGGTCTGAGACAGACGGTCTGAGACAGAAGAATTGACACAGACGGTCTTAGACAGACGGTCTGAGACAGCCGGTCTGAGACAGACGGATTGAGACAGACCGCCTGAGACAGACGGTCTGAGACAGGCGGTCTGAGGCAGACGGTCTGAGACAGACGGTCTGAGATAGACGGTCTGAGACAGACGGTCTGAGACAGACGGTCTGAGACAGACGGTCTGAGACAGACGGTCTGAGACGGAGGGTCTGAGACTGACGGATTGAGTCAGACGGTCTCAGACAGACGGTCTGAGACAGTCGGTCTGAGACAGACGATCTGAGACAGACGGTCTGAGACAGGCGGTCTGAGACAGACGGACTGAGTCTGACGGTCTGAGACAGACGGACAGGGACAGACGGATTGAGACAGACGGTCTTAGACAGACGGTCTGGGACATACGGTCTGACACAGACGTTCTGAGACAGACGGACTGAGGCAGATGGACTGAGACAGACGGTCAGAGACAGACGGTCTGAGACAGAAGAATTGACACAGACGGTCTGAGACAGACGGTCTGAGACAGCCGGTCTGAGACAGCCGGTCTGAGACAGACGGATTGAGACAGACCGCCTGAGGAAGGTGGTCTGAGACAGACGGACTAAGACAGACGGTCTGAGACAGACTGTCTGAGACAGCCGGTCTGAGACAGACGGATTGAGACAGACCGCCTGAGGAAGGTGGTCTGAGACAGACGGACTGAGACAGACGGTCTGAGACAGACGGACAGGGTCAGGCGAACAGACGCTGCCCGATAGCGGCTGCGGATTGAGACAGACGGACTGAGACAGACGGTCTGAGACAGACGGTCTGAGACAGTCGGTCCGAGACAGACGGATTGAGACAGACCGCCTGAGGAAGGTGGTCTGAGACAGACTGACAGAGACAGACGGTCTGAGGCAGACGGTCTGAGACAGGCGGTCTGAGACAGACGGTCTGAGACAGACGGTCTGAGACAGACGGTCTGAGACAGAGGGTCTGAGACTGGCGGATTGAGTCAGACGGTCTCAGACAGACGGTCTGAGACAGTCGGTCTGAGACAGACGGTCTGAGACAGACGGTCTGAGACAGGCGGATTGAAACAGACCGCCTGAGGATGGTTGTCTGAGACGGACGGACTGAGACAGACGGTCTGAGACAAACGGTCTGAGACATACGGTCTGACACAGACGGCCTGAGACAGATGGTCTGAGACAGGCGGTCTGAGGCAGACGGTCTGAGACAGACGGTCTGAGATAGACGGTCTGAGACAGAAGAATTGACACAGACGGTCTGAGACAGACGGTCTGAGACAGCCGGTCTGAGACAGACGGATTGAGGCAGACCGCCTGAGGAAGGTGGTCTGAGACAGACGGACTAAGACAGACGGTCTGAGACAGACCGCCTGAGGAAGTTGGTCTGAGACAGACGGACTAAGACAGACGGTCTGAGACAGACTGTCTGAGACAGCCGGTCTGAGACAGACGGATTGAGACAGACCGTCTGAGGAAGGTGGTCTGAGACAGACTGACTGAGACAGACGGTCTGAGGCAGACGGTCTGAGACAGACGGTCTGAGACAGTAGAATTGACACAGACGGTCTGAGACGGACGGTCTGAGACAGGCGGTCTGAGACAGACGGTCTGAGACAGACGGTCTGAGACAGACGGTCTGAGACAGAGGGTCTGAGACTGACGGATTGAGTCACACGGTCTCAGACAGACGGTCTGAGACAGTCGGTCTGAGACAGACGGTCTGAGACAGACGGTCTGAGACAGGCGGATTGAAACAGACCGCCTGAGGATGGTTGTCTGAGACGGACGGACTGAGACAGACGGTCTGAGACAGACGGTCTGAGACATACGGTCTGACACAGACGGCCTGAGACAGACGGTCTGAGACAGGCGGTCTGAGGCAGACGGTCAGAGACAGACGGTCTGAGATAGACGGTCTGAGACAGAAGAATTGACACAGACGGTCTGAGACAGACGGTCTGAGACAGCCGGTCTGAGACAGACAGATTGAGGCAGACCGCCTGAGGAAGGTGGTCTGAGACAGACGGACTAAGACAGACGGTCTGAGACAGACCGCCTGAGGAAGTTGGTCTGAGACAGACGGACTAAGACAGACGGTCTGAGACAGACTGTCTGAGACAGCCGGTCTGAGACAGACGTATTGAGACAGACCGTCTAAGGAAGGTGGTCTGAGACAGACGGACTAAGACAGACGGTCTGAGACAGACCGCCTGAGGAAGTTGGTCCGAGACAGACGGACTGAGACAGACGGTCTGAGACAGACGGTCTGAGACAGACGGTCTGAGACAGGCGGATTGAAACAGACCGCCTGAGGATGGTTGTCTGAGACGGACGGACTGAGACAGACGGTCTGAGACAGACGGTCTGAGACATACGGTCTGACACAGACGGCCTGAGACAGACGGTCTGAGACAGGCGGTCTGAGGCAGACGGTCTGAGACAGACGGTCTGAGATAGACGGTCTGAGACAGAAGAATTGACACAGACGGTCTGAGACAGACGGTCTGAGACAGCCGGTCTGAGACAGACGGATTGAGGCAGACCGCCTGAGGAAGGTGGTCTGAGACAGACGGACTAAGACAGACGGTCTGAGACAGACCGCCTGAGGAAGTTGGTCCGAGACAGACGGACTGAGACAGACGGTCTGAGACAGACGGTCTGAGACAGACGGCCTGAGACAGACGGTCTGAGACAGGCGGTCTGAGACAGACGGTCCGAGACAGTAGAATTGACACAGACGGTCTGAGACAGACGGTCTGAGACAGACGGTCTGAGACAGACGGTCTGAGACAGACGGACAGGGTCAGGCGAACAGACGCTGCCCGATAGCGGCAGCGGATTGAGACGGACGGTCTGAGACGGACGGTCTGAGACGGACGGTCTGAGACAGACGGTCTGAGAAAGACGGACTGAGTCTGACGGTCTGAGACAGACGGACAGGGACAGACGGACTGAGACATTCGGTCTGAGACAGACGGTCTGAGACAGACGGTCTGTGACAGACGGTCAGAGACAGACGTATTGAGACAGACCGCCTGAGGAAGGTGGTCTGAGTCAGACGTTCTCAGGCAGACGGTCTGAGACAGACGGTCCGACACAGACGTTCTGAGACAGACGGACTGACACAGACGGACTGAGACAGACGGTCTGAGAAAGACGGACTGAGTCTGACGGTCTGAGACAGACGGACAGGGACAGACGGACTGAGACATTCGGTCTGAGACAGACGGTCTGAGACAGACGGTCTGTGACAGACGGTCAGAGACAGACGTATTGAGACAGACCGCCTGAGGAAGGTGGTCTGAGTCAGACGTTCTCAGGCAGACGGTCTGAGACAGACGGTCCGACACAGACGTTCTGAGACAGACGGACTGACACAGACGGACTGAGACAGACGGTCTGAGACAGACAGTCTGAGACGGGCGGTCTGAGACAGACGGACTGAGTCTGACGGTCTGAGACAGACGGTCTGACCCAGACGTTCTGAGACAGACGGACTGAGACAGACGGACTGAGACAGACGGACTGAGACAGACGGACTGAGACAGACGGTCTGAGACAGACGGTCTGAGACAGACGGTCTGACACAGACGTTCTGAGACAGACGGTCTGACACAGACGGACTGAGACAGACGGTCTGAGAGAGACGGTCTGAGACGGGCGGTCTGAGACAGACGGTCTGAGACAGACGGTCTGAGACAGACGGCCTGAGACAGACGGTCTGAGGCGGGCGGTCTGAGGCAGACGGTCTGAGACAGACGGTCTGAGATAGACGGTCTGAGACAGACGGTCTGAGACAGACGGTCTGAGACAGCCGGTCTGAGACAGACGGATTGAGACAGACAGCCTGAGGAAGGTGGTCTGAGACAGACGGACAGGGACAGGCGAACAGACGCTGCCCGATAGCGGCAGGCGAATTGAGACGGACAGTCTGAGACAGGCTGTCTGAGACAGACGGTCTGAGACAGACGGTCTGAGACAGACGGTCTGAGACAGACGGCCTGAGACAGACTGTCTGGGACAGACGGTCTGAGGCAGACGGTCTGAGACAGACGGACTGAGACTGACGGTCTGAGGCAGACGGTCTGAGACAGACGGTCTGACACAGACGTTCTGAGACAGACGGACTGAGGCAGACGGACTGAGACAGACGGTCTGAGACAGACGGTCTGAGACAGAAGAATTGACACAGACGGTCTTAGACAGACGGTCTGAGACAGCCGGTCTGAGACAGACGGATTGAGACAGACCGCCTGAGACAGACGGTCTGAGACAGGCGGTCTGAGGCAGACGGTCTGAGACAGACGGTCTGAGATAGACGGTCTGAGACAGACGGTCTGAGACAGACGGTCTGAGACAGACGGTCTGAGACAGACGGTCTGAGACGGAGGGTCTGAGACTGACGGATTGAGTCAGACGGTCTCAGACAGACGGTCTGAGACAGTCGGTCTGAAACAGACGATCTGAGACAGACGGTCTGAGACAGGCGGTCTGAGACAGACGGACTGAGTCTGACGGTCTGAGACAGACGGACAGGGACAGACGGATTGAGACAGACGGTCTTAGACAGACGGTCTGGGACATACGGTCTGACACAGACGTTCTGAGACAGACGGACTGAGGCAGACGGACTGAGACAGACGGTCAGAGACAGACGGTCTGAGACAGAAGAATTGACACAGACGGTCTGAGACAGACGGTCTGAGACAGCCGGTCTGAGACAGCCGGTCTGAGACAGACGGATTGAGACAGACCGCCTGAGGAAGGTGGTCTGAGACAGACGGACTAAGACAGACGGTCTGAGACAGACTGTCTGAGACAGCCGGTCTGAGACAGACGGATTGAGACAGACCGCCTGAGGAAGGTGGTCTGAGACAGACGGACTGAGACAGACGGTCTGAGACAGACGGACAGGGTCAGGCGAACAGACGCTGCCCGATAGCGGCAGCGGATTGAGACGGACGGTCTGAGACGGACGGTCTGAGACAGGCGGTCTGAGAAAGACGGACTGAGTCTGACGGTCTGAGACAGAAGGACTGAGTCTGACGGTCTGAGACAGACGGTCTGACCCAGACGTTCTGAGACAGACGGTCTGACACGGACGGACTGAGACAGACGGTCTGAGAGAGACGGTCTGAGACGGGCGGTCTGAGACACGCGGTCTGAGACAGACTGTCTGAGACAGACGGTCTGAGACAGAGGGTCTGAGACTGACGGATTGAGACAGACGGTCTGAGACAGACGGTCTGAGACAGACGGTCTGAGACAGCCGGTCTGAGACAGACGGATTGAGACAGACAGCCTGAGGAAGGTGGTGTGAGACAGACGGTCTGAGACAGACGGTCTGAGACAGACGGTCTGAGAGAGACGGATTGAGACAGACCGCCTGAGGAAGGTGGTCTGAGACAGACGGACTGAGACAGACGGTCTGAGACAGACGGACAGGGTCAGGCGAACAGACGCTGCCCGATAGCGGCTGCGGATTGAGACAGACGGACTGAGACAGACGGTCTGAGACAGACGGTCTGAGACAGTCGGTCCGAGACAGACGGATTGAGACAGACCGCCTGAGGAAGGTGGTCTGAGACAGACTGACAGAGACAGACGGTCTGAGGCAGACGGTCTGAGACAGGCGGTCTGAGACAGACGGTCTGAGACAGACGGTCTGAGACAGACGGTCTGAGACAGAGGGTCTGAGACTGGCGGATTGAGTCAGACGGTCTCAGACAGACGGTCTGAGACAGTCGGTCTGAGACAGACGGTCTGAGACAGACGGTCTGAGACAGGCGGATTGAAACAGACCGCCTGAGGATGGTTGTCTGAGACGGACGGACTGAGACAGACGGTCTGAGACAAACGGTCTGAGACATACGGTCTGACACAGACGGCCTGAGACAGATGGTCTGAGACAGGCGGTCTGAGGCAGACGGTCTGAGACAGACGGTCTGAGATAGACGGTCTGAGACAGAAGAATTGACACAGACGGTCTGAGACAGACGGTCTGAGACAGCCGGTCTGAGACAGACGGATTGAGGCAGACCGCCTGAGGAAGGTGGTCTGAGACAGACGGACTAAGACAGACGGTCTGAGACAGACCGCCTGAGGAAGTTGGTCTGAGACAGACGGACTAAGACAGACGGTCTGAGACAGACTGTCTGAGACAGCCGGTCTGAGACAGACGGATTGAGACAGACCGTCTGAGGAAGGTGGTCTGAGACAGACTGACTGAGACAGACGGTCTGAGGCAGACGGTCTGAGACAGACGGTCTGAGACAGTAGAATTGACACAGACGGTCTGAGACGGACGGTCTGAGACAGGCGGTCTGAGACAGACGGTCTGAGACAGACGGTCTGAGACAGACGGTCTGAGACAGAGGGTCTGAGACTGACGGATTGAGTCACACGGTCTCAGACAGACGGTCTGAGACAGTCGGTCTGAGACAGACGGTCTGAGACAGACGGTCTGAGACAGGCGGATTGAAACAGACCGCCTGAGGATGGTTGTCTGAGACGGACGGACTGAGACAGACGGTCTGAGACAGACGGTCTGAGACATACGGTCTGACACAGACGGCCTGAGACAGACGGTCTGAGACAGGCGGTCTGAGGCAGACGGTCAGAGACAGACGGTCTGAGATAGACGGTCTGAGACAGAAGAATTGACACAGACGGTCTGAGACAGACGGTCTGAGACAGCCGGTCTGAGACAGACGGATTGAGGCAGACCGCCTGAGGAAGGTGGTCTGAGACAGACGGACTAAGACAGACGGTCTGAGACAGACCGCCTGAGGAAGTTGGTCTGAGACAGACGGACTAAGACAGACGGTCTGAGACAGACTGTCTGAGACAGCCGGTCTGAGACAGACGTATTGAGACAGACCGTCTAAGGAAGGTGGTCTGAGACAGACGGACTAAGACAGACGGTCTGAGACAGACCGCCTGAGGAAGTTGGTCCGAGACAGACGGACTGAGACAGACGGTCTGAGACAGACGGTCTGAGACAGACGGTCTGAGACAGGCGGATTGAAACAGACCGCCTGAGGATGGTTGTCTGAGACGGACGGACTGAGACAGACGGTCTGAGACAGACGGTCTGAGACATACGGTCTGACACAGACGGCCTGAGACAGACGGTCTGAGACAGGCGGTCTGAGGCAGACGGTCTGAGACAGACGGTCTGAGATAGACGGATTGAGGCAGACCGCCTGAGGAAGGTGGTCTGAGACAGACGGACTAAGACAGACGGTCTGAGACAGACCGCCTGAGGAAGTTGGTCCGAGACAGACGGACTGAGACAGACGGTCTGAGACAGACGGTCTGAGACAGACGGCCTGAGACAGACGGTCTGAGACAGGCGGTCTGAGGCAGACGGTCTGAGACAGACGGTCTGAGATAGACGGTCTGAGACAGAAGAATTGACACAGACGGTCTGAGACAGACGGTCTGAGACAGCCGGTCTGAGACAGACGGATTGAGGCAGACCGCCTCAGGAAGGTGGTCTGAGACAGACGTACTAAGACAGACGGTCTGAGACAGACCGCCTGAGGAAGTTGGTCCGAGACAGACGGACTAAGACAGACGGTCTGAGACAGATGGTCTGAGACAGACGGCCTGAGACAGACGGTCTGAGACAGGCGGTCTGAGGCAGACGGTCTGAGACAGACGGTCTGAGACAGCCGGTCTGAGACAGACGGATTGAGGCAGACCGCCTCAGGAAGGTGGTCTGAGACAGACGGACTAAGACAGACGGTCTGAGACAGACGGTCTGAGACAGACGGACTGAGACAGACGGTCTGAGACAGACGGTCTGAGACAGACGGTCTGAGACAGCCGGTCTGAGACAGACGGATTGAGACAGACAGCCTGAGGAAGGTGGTCTGAGACAGACGGTCTGAGACAGACGGTCTGAGACAGACGGTCTGAGACAGACGGACAGGGACAGGCGAACAGACGCTGCCCGATAGCGGCAGGCGAATTGAGACGGACGGTCTGAGACAGGCTGTCTGAGACAGACGGTCTGAGACAGGCGGTCTGAGACAGACGGACTGAGTCTGACGGTCTGAGACAGACGGACAGGGACAGACGGACTGAGACAGACGGTCTGACACAGACGTTCTGAGACAGACGGACTGAGACAGACGGACTGAGACAGACGGACCGAGACAGACGTTCTGAGACAGACGGTCTGAGACAGACGTTCTGAGACAGACGGTCTGAGGCAGGCGGTCTGAGACAGACGGACTGAGTCTGACGGTCTGAGACAGACGGACAGGGACAGACGGACTGAGACAGACGGTCTGAGACAGAGGGTCTGAGACTGACGGATTGAGTCAGACGGTCTCAGACAGACGGTCTGAGACAGTCGGTCTGAGACAGACGGTCTGATACAGACGGTCTGATACAGGCGGTCTGAGACAGACGGACTGAGACTGACGGTCTGAGGCAGACGGTCTGAGACAGACGGTCTGACACAGACGTTCTGAGACAGACGGACTGAGGCAGACGGACTGAGACAGACGGTCTGAGACAGACGGTCTGAGACAGAAGAATTGACACAGACGGTCTTAGACAGACGGTCTGAGACAGCCGGTCTGAGACAGACGGATTGAGACAGACCGCCTGAGACAGACGGTCTGAGACAGGCGGTCTGAGGCAGACGGTCTGAGACAGACGGTCTGAGATAGACGGTCTGAGACAGACGGTCTGAGACAGACGGTCTGAGACAGACGGTCTGAGACAGACGGTCTGAGACGGAGGGTCTGAGACTGACGGATTGAGTCAGACGGTCTCAGACAGACGGTCTGAGACAGTCGGTCTGAGACAGACGATCTGAGACAGACGGTCTGAGACAGGCGGTCTGAGACAGACGGACTGAGTCTGACGGTCTGAGACAGACGGACAGGGACAGACGGATTGAGACAGACGGTCTTAGACAGACGGTCTGGGACATACGGTCTGACACAGACGTTCTGAGACAGACGGACTGAGGCAGACGGACTGAGACAGACGGTCAGAGACAGACGGTCTGAGACAGAAGAATTGACACAGACGGTCTGAGACAGACGGTCTGAGACAGCCGGTCTGAGACAGCCGGTCTGAGACAGACGGATTGAGACAGACCGCCTGAGGAAGGTGGTCTGAGACAGACGGACTAAGACAGACGGTCTGAGACAGACTGTCTGAGACAGCCGGTCTGAGACAGACGGATTGAGACAGACCGCCTGAGGAAGGTGGTCTGAGACAGACGGACTGAGACAGACGGTCTGAGACAGACGGACAGGGTCAGGCGAACAGACGCTGCCCGATAGCGGCAGCGGATTGAGACGGACGGTCTGAGACGGACGGTCTGAGACAGGCGGTCTGAGAAAGACGGACTGAGTCTGACGGTCTGAGACAGAAGGACTGAGTCTGACGGTCTGAGACAGACGGTCTGACCCAGACGTTCTGAGACAGACGGTCTGACACGGACGGACTGAGACAGACGGTCTGAGAGAGACGGTCTGAGACGGGCGGTCTGAGACACGCGGTCTGAGACAGACTGTCTGAGACAGACGGTCTGAGACAGAGGGTCTGAGACTGACGGATTGAGACAGACGGTCTGAGACAGACGGTCTGAGACAGACGGTCTGAGACAGCCGGTCTGAGACAGACGGATTGAGACAGACAGCCTGAGGAAGGTGGTGTGAGACAGACGGTCTGAGACAGACGGTCTGAGACAGACGGTCTGAGAGAGACGGATTGAGACAGACCGCCTGAGGAAGGTGGTCTGAGACAGACGGACTGAGACAGACGGTCTGAGACAGACGGACAGGGTCAGGCGAACAGACGCTGCCCGATAGCGGCTGCGGATTGAGACAGACGGACTGAGACAGACGGTCTGAGACAGACGGTCTGAGACAGTCGGTCCGAGACAGACGGATTGAGACAGACCGCCTGAGGAAGGTGGTCTGAGACAGACTGACAGAGACAGACGGTCTGAGGCAGACGGTCTGAGACAGGCGGTCTGAGACAGACGGTCTGAGACAGACGGTCTGAGACAGACGGTCTGAGACAGAGGGTCTGAGACTGGCGGATTGAGTCAGACGGTCTCAGACAGACGGTCTGAGACAGTCGGTCTGAGACAGACGGTCTGAGACAGACGGTCTGAGACAGGCGGATTGAAACAGACCGCCTGAGGATGGTTGTCTGAGACGGACGGACTGAGACAGACGGTCTGAGACAGACGGTCTGAGACATACGGTCTGACACAGACGGCCTGAGACAGACGGTCTGAGACAGGCGGTCTGAGGCAGACGGTCAGAGACAGACGGTCTGAGATAGACGGTCTGAGACAGAAGAATTGACACAGACGGTCTGAGACAGACGGTCTGAGACAGCCGGTCTGAGACAGACGGATTGAGGCAGACCGCCTGATGAAGGTGGTCTGAGACAGACGGACTAAGACAGACGGTCTGAGACAGACCGCCTGAGGAAGTTGGTCTGAGACAGACGGACTAAGACAGACGGTCTGAGACAGACTGTCTGAGACAGCCGGTCTGAGACAGACGTATTGAGACAGACCGTCTAAGGAAGGTGGTCTGAGACAGACGGACTAAGACAGACGGTCTGAGACAGACCGCCTGAGGAAGTTGGTCCGAGACAGACGGACTGAGACAGACGGTCTGAGACAGACGGTCTGAGACAGACGGTCTGAGACAGGCGGATTGAAACAGACCGCCTGAGGATGGTTGTCTGAGACGGACGGACTGAGACAGACGGTCTGAGACAGACGGTCTGAGACATACGGTCTGACACAGACGGCCTGAGACAGACGGTCTGAGACAGGCGGTCTGAGGCAGACGGTCTGAGACAGACGGTCTGAGATAGACGGTCTGAGACAGAAGAATTGACACAGACGGTCTGAGACAGACGGTCTGAGACAGCCGGTCTGAGACAGACGGATTGAGGCAGACCGCCTGAGGAAGGTGGTCTGAGACAGACGGACTAAGACAGACGGTCTGAGACAGACCGCCTGAGGAAGTTGGTCCGAGACAGACGGACTGAGACAGACGGTCTGAGACAGACGGTCTGAGACAGACGGCCTGAGACAGACGGTCTGAGACAGGCGGTCTGAGGCAGACGGTCTGAGACAGACGGTCTGAGATAGACGGTCTGAGACAGAAGAATTGACACAGACGGTCTGAGACAGACGGTCTGAGACAGCCGGTCTGAGACAGACGGATTGAGGCAGACCGCCTCAGGAAGGTGGTCTGAGACAGACGTACTAAGACAGACGGTCTGAGACAGACCGCCTGAGGAAGTTGGTCCGAGACAGACGGACTAAGACAGACGGTCTGAGACAGATGGTCTGAGACAGACGGCCTGAGACAGACGGTCTGAGACAGGCGGTCTGAGGCAGACGGTCTGAGACAGACGGTCTGAGATAGACGGTCTGAGACAGAAGAATTGACACAGACGGTCTGAGACAGACGGTCTGAGACAGCCGGTCTGAGACAGACGGATTGAGGCAGACCGCCTCAGGAAGGTGGTCTGAGACAGACGGACTAAGACAGACGGTCTGAGACAGACGGTCTGAGACAGACGGACTGAGACAGACGGTCTGAGACAGACGGTCTGAGACAGACGGTCTGAGACAGCCGGTCTGAGACAGACGGATTGAGACAGACAGCCTGAGGAAGGTGGTCTGAGACAGACGGTCTGAGACAGACGGTCTGAGACAGACGGTCTGAGACAGACGGACAGGGACAGGCGAACAGACGCTGCCCGATAGCGGCAGGCGAATTGAGACGGACGGTCTGAGACAGGCTGTCTGAGACAGACGGTCTGAGACAGGCGGTCTGAGACAGACGGACTGAGTCTGACGGTCTGAGACAGACGGACAGGGACAGACGGACTGAGACAGACGGTCTGACACAGACGTTCTGAGACAGACGGACTGAGACAGACGGACTGAGACAGACGGACTGAGACAGACGTTCTGAGACAGACGGTCTGAGACAGACGTTCTGAGACAGACGGTCTGAGGCAGGCGGTCTGAGACAGACGGACTGAGTCTGACGGTCTGAGACAGACGGACAGGGACAGACGGACTGAGACAGACGGCTGAGACAGACGGTCTGAGGCAGACGGTCTGAGACAGACGGTCTGACACAGACGTTCTGAGACAGACGGACTGAGGCAGACGGACTTAGACAGACGGTCTGAGACAGACGGTCTGAGACAGACGGACTGAGGCAGACGGACTGAGACATACGAATTGAGACAGACGGTCTGAGACAGACGAATTGAGACAGACGGTCTGAGACAAACGGTCTGAGACAGACGGTCTGAGACAGACGGATTGAGACAGACAGCCTGAGGCAGGTGGTCTGAGATAGACGGTCTGAGACAGACGGTCTCAGACAGACGGACAGGGACAGGCGAACAGACGCTGCCCGATAGCGGCAGGCGAATTGAGACGGACGGTCTGAGACAGGCTGTCTGAGACAGGCGGTCTGAGACAGACGGACTGAGTCTGACGGTCTGAGACAGACGGACAGGGACAGACGGACTGAGACAGACGGTCTGACACAGACGTTATGAGACAGACGGACTGAGACAGACGGACTGAGACAGAGGGTCTGAGACTGACGGATTGAGTCAGACGGTCTCAGACAGACGGTCTGAGACAGTCGGTCTGAGACAGACGGTCTGATACAGACGGTCTGAGACAGGCGGTCTGAGACAGACGGACTGAGTCTGACGGTCTGAGACAGACGGACAGGGACAGACGGACTGAGACAGACGGTCTGAGACAGACGGTCTGAGGCAGACGGTCTGAGACAGACGGTCTGACACAGACATTCTGAGACAGACGGACTGAGGCAGACGGACTGAGACAGGCGGTCTGAGGCAGACGGTCTGAGACAGACGGTCTGAGACAGACGAATTGAGACAGACGGTCTGAGACAGACGAATTGAGACAGACGGTCTGAGACAGACGGATTGAAACAGACCGCCTGAGGATGGTTGTCTGAGACGGACGGACTGAGACAGACGGTCTGAGACAGACGGTCGGTGACAGACGAATTGAGACAGACGGTCTGAGACAGACGAATTGAGACAGACGGTCTGAGACAGACGGTCTGAGACAGACGGTCTGAGACAGTCGCTCCGAGACAGACGGATTGTGACAGACCGCCTGAGGAAGGTGGTCTGAGACAGACTGACTGAGACAGACGGTCTGAGGTAGACGGTCTGAGACAGACGGTCTGAGACAGTAGAATTGACACAGACGGTCTGAGACAGACGGTCTGAGACAGGCGGTCTGAGAGAGACGGTCTGAGACAGACGGTCTGAGACAGACGGTCTGAGAGAGACGGATTGAGACAGACCGCCTGAGGAAGGTGGTCTGAGACAGACGGACTGAGACAGACGGTCTGAGACAGACGGACAGGGTCAGGCGAACAGACGCTGCCCGATAGCGGCAGCGGATTGAGACGGACGGTCTGAGACGGACGGTCTGAGAGAGACGGTCTGAGACAGACGGTCTGAGACAGACGGTCTGAGAGAGACGGATTGAGACAGACCGCCTGAGGAAGGCGGTCTGAGAAAGACGGACTGAGTCTGACGGTCTGAGACAGACGGACAGGGACAGACGGACTGAGACAGACGGTCTGAGACAGTAGAATTGACACAGACGGTCTGAGACAGACGGTCTGAGACAGACGGTCTGAGACAGCCGGTCTGAGACAGACGGATTGAGACAGACAGCCTGAGGAAGGTGGTGTGAGACAGACGGTCTGAGACAGACGGTCTGAGACAGACGGTCTGAGAGAGACGGATTGAGACAGACCGCCTGAGGAAGGTGGTCTGAGACAGACGGACTGAGACAGACGGTCTGAGACAGACGGACAGGGTCAGGCGAACAGACGCTGCCCGATAGCGGCTGCGGATTGAGACAGACGGACTGAGACAGACGGTCTGAGACAGACGGTCTGAGACAGTCGGTCCGAGACAGACGGATTGAGACAGACCGCCTGAGGAAGGTGGTCTGAGACAGACTGACAGAGACAGACGGTCTGAGGCAGACGGTCTGAGACAGACGCTCTGAGACAGTAGAATTGACACAGACGGTCTGAGACAGACGGTCTGAGACAGGCGGTCTGAGACAGACGGTCTGAGACAGACGGTCTGAGACAGACGGTCTGAGACAGAGGGTCTGAGACTGACGGATTGAGTCAGACGGTCTCAGACAGACGGTCTGAGACAGTCGGTCTGAGACAGACGGTCTGAGACAGACGGTCTGAGACAGGCGGATTGAAACAGACCGCCTGAGGATGGTTGTCTGAGACGGACGGACTGAGACAGACGGTCTGAGACAGACGGTCTGAGACATACGGTCTGACACAGACGGCCTGAGACAGATGGTCTGAGACAGGCGGTCTGAGGCAGACGGTCTGAGACAGACGGTCTGAGATAGACGGTCTGAGACAGAAGAATTGACACAGACGGTCTGAGACAGACGGTCTGAGACAGCCGGTCTGAGACAGACGGATTGAGGCAGACCGCCTGAGGAAGGTGGTCTGAGACAGACGGACTAAGACAGACGGTCTGAGACAGACCGCCTGAGGAAGTTGGTCTGAGACAGACGGACTAAGACAGACGGTCTGAGACAGACTGTCTGAGACAGCCGGTCTGAGACAGACGGATTGAGACAGACCGTCTGAGGAAGGTGGTCTGAGACAGACTGACTGAGACAGACGGTCTGAGGCAGACGGTCTGAGACAGACGGTCTGAGACAGT
The DNA here is from genome assembly GCA_947623535.1 of Coelioxys conoideus. Lineage (NCBI taxonomy): Eukaryota > Metazoa > Arthropoda > Insecta > Hymenoptera > Megachilidae > Coelioxys > Coelioxys conoideus. Next base: position 1,391,045 of record CANQJN010000021.1, on the reverse strand, counting down.
AGAATTGACACAGACGGTCTGAGACAGACGGTCTGAGACAGGCGGTCTGAGACAGACGGTCTGAGACAGACGGTCTGAGACAGACGGTCTGAGACAGAGGGTCTGAGACTGACGGATTGAGTCAGACGGTCTCAGACAGACGGTCTGAGACAGTCGGTCTGAGACAGACGGTCTGAGACAGACGGTCTGAGACAGGCGGATTGAAACAGACCGCCTGAGGATGGTTGTCTGAGACGGACGGACTGAGACAGACGGTCTGAGACAGACGGTCTGAGACATACGGTCTGACACAGACGGCCTGAGACAGACGGTCTGAGACAGGCGGTCTGAGGCAGACGGTCTGAGACAGACGGTCTGAGATAGACGGTCTGAGACAGAAGAATTGACACAGACGGTCTGAGACAGACGGTCTGAGACAGCCGGTCTGAGACAGACGGATTGAGGCAGACCGCCTGAGGAAGGTGGTCTGAGACAGACGGACTAAGACAGACGGTCTGAGACAGACCGCCTGAGGAAGTTGGTCTGAGACAGACGGACTAAGACAGACGGTCTGAGACAGACTGTCTGAGACAGCCGGTCTGAGACAGACGGATTGAGACAGACCGTCTGAGGAAGGTGGTCTGAGACAGACGGACTAAGACAGACGGTCTGACACAGACCGCCTGAGGAAGTTGGTCCGAGACAGACGGACTGAGACAGACGGTCTGAGACAGACGGTCTGAGACAGACGGTCTGAGACAGACGGTCTGAGACAGACGGTCTGAGACAGACGTTATGAGACAGACGGACTGAGACAGACGTTCTGAGACAGACGGACTGAGGCAGACGGACTGAGACAGACGGTCTGAGACAGACGGTCTGAGACAGACGGTCTGAGACAGAAGAATTGACACAGACGGTCTGAGACAGCCGGTCTGAGACAGACGGATTGAGACAGACCGCCTGAGACAGACGGTCTGAGACAGGCGGTCTGAGGCAGACGGTCTGAGACAGACGGTCTGAGATAGACGGTCTGAGACAGTCGGTCTGAGACAGACGGTCTGAGGCAGACGGTCTGAGATAGACGGTCTGACACAGACGTTCTGAGACAGACGGACTAAGACAGACGGACTGAGACAGCCGTTCTGAGACAGACGGTCTGAGACAGACGTTCTGAGACAGACGGTCTGAGACAGGCGGTCTGAGACAGACGAATTGAGACAGACGGTCTGAGACAGGCGAATTGAGACAGACGGTCTGAGACAGACGGATTGAAACAGACCGCCTGAGGATGGTTGTCTGAGACGGACGGACTGAGACAGACGGTCTGAGACAGACGGTCGGTGACAGACGAATTGAGACAGACGGTCTGAGACAGACGAATTGAGACAGACGGTCTGAGACAGACGGTCTGAGACAGACGGTCTGAGACAGACGGTCTGAGACAGACGGTCTGAGACAGACGGTCTGAGACAGCCGGTCTGAGACAGACGGATTGAGACAGACCGCCTGAGGAAGGTGGTCTGAGACAGACGGTCTGAGACAGACGGACAGGGTCAGGCGAACAGACGCTGCCCGATAGCGGCAGCGGATTGAGACGGACGGTCTGAGACGGACGAACTGAGTCTGACGGTCTGAGACAGACGGACAGGGACAGACGGACTGAGACAGACGGTCTGAGACAGTCGGTCAGAGACAGACGGACTGAGACAGACGGTCTGAGACAGACGGTCGGTGACAGACGAATTGAGACAGACGGTCTGAGACAGACGAATTGAGACAGACGGTCTGAGACAGACGGTCTGAGACGGGCGGTCTGAGACAGACGGTCTGAGACAGACGGACAGGGACAGGCGAACAGACGCTGCCCGATAGCGGCAGGCGAATTGAGACGGACGGTCTGAGACAGGCTGTCTGAGACAGACGGTCTGAGACAGACGGTCTGAGACAGACGGCCTGAGACAGACTGTCTGGGACAGGCGGTCTGAGGCAGACGGTCTGAGACAGACGGTCTGAGACAGACGGTCTGAGACAGCCGGTCTGAGACAGACGGATTGAGACAGACAGCCTGAGGAAGGTGGTCTGAGACAGACGGTCTGAGACAGACGGTCTGAGACAGACGGACAGGGACAGACGGACTGAGACAGACGGTCTGAGACAGACGGTCTGAGACAGAAGAATTGACACAGACGGTCTTAGACAGACGGTCTGAGACAGACGGTCTGAGACAGACGGACAGGGACAGGCGAACAGACGCTGCCCGATAGCGGCAGGCGAATTGAGACGGACGGTCTGAGACAGGCTGTCTGAGACAGGCGGTCTGAGACAGACGGACTGAGTCTGACGGTCTGAGACAGACGGACAGGGACAGACGGACTGAGACAGACGGTCTGACACAGACGTTATGAGACAGACGGACTGAGACAGACGGACTGAGACAGACGGACTGAGACAGAGGGTCTGAGACTGACGGATTGAGTCAGACGGTCTCAGACAGACGGTCTGAGACAGACGGTCTGAGACAGGCGGTCTGAGACAGACGGACTGAGTCTGACGGTCTGAGACAGACGGACAGGGACACACGGATTGAGACAGACGGACTGAGGCAGACGGACTGAGACAGACGGTCTGAGACAGACGGTCTGAGACAGACGGTCTGAGACAGACCGCCTGAGACAGACGGATTGAGACAGACCGCCTGAGGAAGGTGGTCTGAGACAGACGGCCTGAGACAGACTGTCTGGGACAGGCGGTCTGAGGCAGACGGTCTGAGACAGACGGTCTGAGACAGACGGTCTGAGACAGCCGGTCTGAGACAGACGGATTGAGACAGACAGCCTGAGGAAGGTGGTCTGAGACAGACGGTCTGAGACAGACGGTCTGAGACAGACGGTCTGAGACAGACGGACAGGGACAGGCGAACAGACGCTGCCCGATAGCGGCAGGCGAATTGAGACGGACGGTCTGAGACAGGCTGTCTGAGACAGACGGTCTGAGACAGACGGTCTGAGACAGACGGCCTGAGACAGACTGTCTGGGACAGGCGGTCTGAGGCAGACGGTCTGAGACAGACGGTCTGAGATAGACGGTCTGAGACAGTCGGTCTGAGACAGACGGTCTGAGACAGACGGTCTGAGACAGCCGGTCTGAGACAGACGGATTGAGACAGACCGCCTGAGGAAGGTGGTCTGAGACAGACGGTCTGAGACAGACGGACAGGGTCAGGCGAACAGACGCTGCCCGATAGCGGCAGCGGATTGAGACGGACGGTCTGAGACGGACGGACTGAGTCTGACGGTCTGAGACAGACGGATAGGGACAGACGGACTGAGACAGACGGTCTGTGACAGTCGGTCAGAGACAGACGGACTGAGACAGACGGTCTGAGACAGACGGTCGGTGGCAGACGAATTGAGACAGACGGTCTGAGACAGACGAATTGAGACAGACGGTCTGAGACAGACGGTCTGAGACGGGCGGTCTGAGACAGACGGTCTGAGACAGACGGACAGGGACAGGCGAACAGACGCTGCCCGATAGCGGCAGGCGAATTGAGACGGACGGTCTCAGACAGGCTGTCTGAGACAGACGGTCTGAGACAGACGGTCTGAGACAGACGGCCTGAGACAGACTGTCTGGGACAGGCGGTCTGAGGCAGACGGTCTGAGACAGACGGTCTGAGACAGACGGTCTGTGACAGCCGGTCTGAGACAGACGGATTGAGACAGACAGCCTGAGGAAGGTGGTCTGAGACAGACGGTCTGAGACAGACGGACAGGGACAGGCGAACAGACGCTGCCCGATAGCGGCAGGCGAATTGAGACGGACGGTATGAGACAGGCTGTCTGAGACAGACGGTCTGAGACAGACGGTCTGAGACAGACGGCCTGAGACAGACTGTCTGGGACAGGCGGTCTGAGGCAGACGGTCTCAGACAGACGGTCTGAGACAGTCGGTCTGAGACAGACGGTCTGACGCAGACGGTCTGAGACAGACGGTCTGACACAGACGTTCTGAGACAGACGGACTGAGGCAGACGGACTGAGACAGACGGTCTGAGACAGACGGTCTGAGACAGAAGAATTGACACAGACGGTCTTAGACAGACGGACTGAGACAGCCGGTCTGAGACAGACGGATTGAGACAGACAGCCTGAGGAAGGTGGTCTGAGACAGACCGTCTGAGACAGACGGACAGGGACAGACGGACTGAGACAGATGGTCTGAGACAGACGGTCTGAGACAGACGGTCTGAGACAGACGGACTGAGGCAGACGGACTGAGACAGACGAATTGAGACAGACGGTCTGAGACAGACGAATTGAGACAGACGGTCTGAGACAAACGGTCTGAGACAGACGGTCTGAGACAGACGGTCTGAGACAGTCGGTCCGAGACAGACGGATTGTGACAGACCGCCTGAGGAAGGTGGTCGGAGACAGACTGACTGAGACAGACGGCCTGAGGTAGACGGTCTGAGACAGACGGACTGAGACAGACGGTCTGAGACAGGCGGTCTGAGACAGACGGACTGAGTCTGACGCTCTGAGACAGACGGACAGGGACAGACGGACTGAGACAGACGGTCTGAGACAGACGGTCTGAGACAGAAGAATTGACACAGACGGTCTTAGACAGACGGTCTGAGACAGACGGTCTGAGACAGACGGACAGGGACAGGCGAACAGACGCTGCCCGATAGCGGCAGGCGAATTGAGACGGACGGTCTGAGACAGGCTGTCTGAGACAGGCGGTCTGAGACAGACGGACTGAGTCTGACGGTCTGAGACAGACGGACAGGGACAGACGGACTGAGACAGACGGTCTGACACAGACGTTATGAGACAGACGGACTGAGACAGACGGACTGAGACAGAGGGTCTGAGACTGACGGATTGAGTCAGACGGTCTCAGACAGACGGTCTGAGACAGTCGGTCTGAGACAGACGGTCTGATACAGATGGTCTGAGACAGGCGGTCTGAGACAGACGGACTGAGTCTGACGGTCTGAGACAGACGGACAGGGACAGACGGACTGAGACAGACGGTCTGAGACAGACGGTCTGAGACAGACGGTCTGACACAGACGTTCTGAGACAGACGGACTGAGGCAGACGGACTGAGACAGACGCTCTGAGACAGACGGTCTGAGACAGACGGTCTGAGACAGAAGAATTGACACAGACGGTCTGAGACAGACGGTCTGAGACAGCCGGTCTGAGACAGACGGATTGAGACAGACCGCCTGAGACAGACGGTCTGAGACAGGCGGTCTGAGGCAGACGGTCTGAGACAGACGGTCTGAGATAGACGGTCTGAGACAGTCGGTCTGAGACAGACGGTCTGAGGCAGACGGTCTGAGATAGACGGTCTGACACAGACGTTCTGAGACAGACGGACTAAGACAGACGGACTGAGACAGCCGTTCTGAGACAGACGGTCTGAGACAGACGTTCTGAGACAGACGGTCTGAGACAGGCGGTCTGAGACAGACGAATTGAGACAGACGGTCTGAGACAGACGAATTGAGACAGACGGTCTGAGACAGACGGATTGAAACAGACCGCCTGAGGATGGTTGTCTGAGACGGACGGACTGAGACAGACGGTCTGAGACAGACGGTCGGTGACAGACGAATTGAGACAGACGGTCTGAGACAGACGAATTGAGACAGACGGTCTGAGACAGACGGTCTGAGACAGACGGTCTGAGACAGACGGTCTGAGACAGCCGGTCTGAGACAGACGGACAGGGTCAGGCGAACAGACGCTGCCCGATAGCGGCAGCGGATTGAGACGGACGGTCTGAGACGGACGAACTGAGTCTGATGGTCTGAGACAGACGGACAGGGACAGACGGACTGAGACAGACGGTCTGAGACAGTCGGTCAGAGACAGACGGACTGAGACAGACGGTCTGAGACAGACGGTCGGTGACAGACGAATTGAGACAGACGGTCTGAGACAGACGAATTGAGACAGACGGTCTGAGACAGACGGTCTGAGACGGGCGGTCTGAGACAGACGGTCTGAGACAGACGGACAGGGACAGGCGAACAGACGCTGCCCGATAGCGGCAGGCGAATTGAGACGGACGGTCTGAGACAGGCTGTCTGAGACAGACGGTCTGAGACAGACGGTCTGAGACAGACGGCCTGAGACAGACTGTCTGGGACAGGCGGTCTGAGGCAGACGGTCTGAGACAGACGGTCTGAGACAGACGGTCTGAGACAGCCGGTCTGAGACAGACGGATTGAGACAGACAGCCTGAGGAAGGTGGTCTGAGACAGACGGTCTGAGACAGACGGACAGGGACAGGCGAACAGACGCTGACCGATAGCGGCAGGCGAATTGAGACGGACGGTCTGAGACAGGCTGTCTGAGGCAGACGGACTGAGACAGACGAATTGAGACAGACCGTCTGAGACAGACGAATTGAGACAGACGGTCTGAGACAAACGGTCTGAGACAGACGGTCTGAGACAGACGGTCTGAGACAGTCGGTCCGAGACAGACGGATTGTGACAGACCGCCTGAGGAAGGTGGTCTGAGACAGACTGACTGAGACAGACGGTCTGAGGTAGACGGTCTGAGACAGACGGTCTGAGACAGACGGTCTGAGACAGGCGGTATGAGACAGACGGACTGAGTCTGACGCTCTGAGACAGACGGAGAGGGACAGACGGACTGAGACAGACGGTCTGAGACAGACGGTCTGAGACAGCCGGTCTGAGACAGACGGATTGAGACAGACAGCCTGAGGCAGGTGGTCTGAGACAGACGGTCTGAGACAGACGGTCTGAGACAGACGGACAGGGACAGGCGAACAGACGCTGCCCTATAGCGGCAGGCGAATTGAGACGGACGGTCTGAGACAGGCTGTCTGAGACAGGCGGTCTGAGACAGACGGACTGAGTCTGACGGTCTGAGACAGACGGACAGGGACAGACGGACTGAGACAGACGGTCTGACACAGACGTTATGAGACAGACGGACTGAGACAGACGGACTGAGACAGAGGGTCTGACACTGACGGATTGAGTCAGACGGTCTCAGACAGACGGTCTGAGACAGTCGGTCTGAGACAGACGGTCTGATACAGACGGTCTGAGACAGGCGGTCTGAGACAGACGGACTGAGTCTGACGGTCTGAGACAGACGGACAGGGACAGACGGACTGAGACAGACGGTCTGAGACAGACGGTCTGAGGCAGACGGTCTGAGACAGACGGTCTGACACAGACGTTCTGAGACAGACGGACTGAGGCAGACGGACTGAGACAGACGGTCTGAGACAGACGGTCTGAGGGAGACGGTCTGAGACAGAAGAATTGACACAGACGGTCTGAGACAGACGGTCTGAGACAGCCGGTCTGAGACAGCCGGTCTGAGACAGACGGATTGAGACAGACCGCCTGAGACAGACGGTCTGAGACAGGCGGTCTGAGGCAGACGGTCTGAGACAGACGGTCTGAGATAGACGGTCTGAGACAGTCGGTCTGAGACAGACGGTCTGAGGCAGACGGTCTGAGACAGACGGTCTGACACAGACGTTCTGAGACAGACGGACTGAGGCAGACGGACTGAGACAGACGGTCTGAGACAGACGGTCTGAGACAGAAGAATTGACACAGACGGTCTTAGACAGACGGTCTGAGACAACCGGTCTGAGACAGACGGATTGAGACAGACAGCCTGAGGAAGGTGGTCTGAGACAGACGGTCTGAGACAGACGGTCTGAGACGGACGGTCTGAGACAGGCTGTCTGAGACAGGCGGTCTGAGACAGACGGACTGAGTCTGACGGTCTGAGACAGACGGACAGGGACAGACGGACTGAGACAGACGAATTGAGACAGACGGTCTGAGACAGACGGACTGAGACAGACGGACTGAGACAGAGGGTCTGAGACTGACGGATTGAGTCAGACGGTCTCAGACAGACGGTCTGAGACAGTCGGTCTGAGACAGACGGTCTGATACAGACGGTCTGAGACAGGCGGTCTGAGACAGACGGACTGAGTCTGACGGTCTGAGACAGACGGACAGGGACAGACGGACTGAGACAGACGGTCTGAGACAGACGGTCTGAGGCAGACGGTCTGAGACAGACGGTCTGACACAGACGTTCTGAGACAGACGGACTGAGGCAGACGGACTGAGACAGACGGTCTGAGACAGACGGTCTGAGACAGAAGAATTGACACAGACGGTGTGAGACAGACGGTCTGAAACAGCCGGGCTGAGACAGACGGATTGAGACAGACCGCCTGAGACAGACGGTCTGAGACAGGCGGTCTGAGGCAGACGGTCTGAGACAGACGGTCTGAGATAGACGGTCTGAGACAGGCGGTCTGAGACAGACTGTCTGAGACAGCCGGTCTGAGACAGACGGATTGAGACAGACCGCCTGAGGAAGGTGGTCTGAGACAGACGGACTAAGACAGACGGACTGAGACAGACGGTCTGAGACAGACGGCCTGAGACAGACGGTCTGAGACAGACGGTCTGACACAGACGTTCTGAGACAGACGGACTGAGGCAGACGGACTGAGACAGACGGTCTGAGACAGAAGAATTGACACAGACGGTCTGAGACAGACGGTCTGAGACAGCCGGTCTGAGACTGACGGATTGAGACAGACCATCTGAGACTGACGGATTGAGACAGACCGCCTGAGACAGACGTTCTGAGACTGGCGCTCTGAGGCAGATGGTCTGAGACAGACGGTCTGAGATAGACGGTCTGAGACATGCGGTCTGAGACAGACGGTCTGAGACAGACGGTCTGAGACAGACGGTCTGAGACAGCCGGTCTGAGACAGACGGATTGAGACAGACCGCCTGAGGAAGGTGGTCTGAGACAGACGGACTAAGACAGACGGTCTGAGACAGACGGTCTGAGACAGACGGACTGAGACAGACGGTCTGAGACAGACGGTCTGAGACAGACGGTCTGAGACAGACGGTCTGAGACAGCCGGTCTGAGACAGACGGATTGAGACAGACAGCCTGAGGAAGGTGGTCTGAGGCAGACGGTCTGAGACAGACGGTCTGAGACAGACGGGCCGGGACAGGCGAACAGACGCTGCCCGATAGCGGCAGGCGAATTGAGACGGACGGTCTGAGACAGGCTGTCTGAGACAGGCGGTCTGAGACAGACGGACTGGGTCTGACGGTCTGAGACAGACGGACAGGGACAGACGGACTGAGACAGACGGTCTGACACAGACGTTCTGAGACAGACGGACTGAGACAGACGGACTGAGACAGAGGGTCTGAGACTGACGGATTGAGTCAGACGGTCTCAGACAGACGGTCTGAGACAGTCGGTCTGAGACAGACGGTGTGATACAGACGGTCTGAGACAGGCGGTCTGAGACAGACGGACTGAGTCTGACGGTCTGAGACAGACGATCTGATACAGACGGTCTGAGACAGAAGAATTGACACAGACGGTCTGAGACAGCCGGTCTGAGACAGACGGATTGAGACAGACCGCCTGAGACAGACGGTCTGAGACAGGCGGTCTGAGGCAGACGGTCTGAGACAGACGGTCTGAGATAGACGGTCTGAGACAGGCGGTTTGAGACAGACGGTCTGAGACAGACGGTCTGAGACAGACGGTCTGAGACAGACGGTCTGAGACAGACGGTCTGAGACAGACGGTCTGAGACAGAGGGTCTGAGACTGACGGATTGAGTCAGACGGTCTCAGACAGACGGTCTGAGACAGACGGTCTGAGACAGGCGGTCTGAGACAGACGGACTGAGTCTGACGGTCTGAGACAGACGGACAGGGACACACGGATTGAGACAGACGGACTGAGGCAGACGGACTGAGACAGACGGTCTGAGACAGACGGTCTGAGACAGACGGTCTGAGACAGACCGCCTGAGACAGACGGATTGAGACAGACCGCCTGAGGAAGGTGGTCTGAGACAGACGGACTAAGACAGACGGTCTGAGACAGACTGTCTGAGACAGCCGGTCTGAGACGGATGGATTGAGACAGACCGCCTGAGGAAGGTGGTCTGAGACAGACGGACTAAGACAGACGGTCTGAGACAGACGGTCTGAGACAGACCGCCTGAGGAAGTTGGTCCGAGACAGACCGCCTGAGGAAGTTGGTCCGAGACAGACGGACTGAGACAGACGGTCTGAGACAGACGGTCTGAGACAGACGGCCTGAGACATACTGTCTGAGACAGGCGGTCTGAGGCAGACGGTCTGAGACAGACGGTCTGAGATAGACGGTCTGAGACAGACGGACCGGGACAGGCGAACAGACGCTGCCCGATAGCGGCAGGCGAATTGAGACGGACGGTCTGAGACAGGCTGTCTGAGACAGGCGGTCTGAGACAGACGGACTGGGTCTGACGGTCTGAGACAGACGGACAGGGACAGACGGACTGAGACAGACGGTCTGACACAGACGTTCTGAGACAGACGGACTGAGACAGACGGACTGAGACAGAGGGTCTGAGACTGACGGATTGAGTCAGACGGTCTCAGACAGACGGTCTGAGACAGTCGGTCTGAGACAGACGGTGTGATACAGACGGTCTGAGACAGGCGGTCTGAGACAGACGGACTGAGTCTGACGGTCTGAGACAGACGATCTGAGACAGACGGTCTGAGACAGAAGAATTGACACAGACGGTCTGAGACAGACGGTCTGAGACAGCCGGTCAGAGACAGACGGATTGAGACAGACCGCCTGAGACAGACGGTCTGAGACAGGCGGTCTGAGGCAGACGGTCTGAGACAGACGGTCTGAGATAGACGGTCTGAGACAGGCGGTTTGAGACAGACGGTCAGAGACAGACGGTCTGAGACAGACGGTCTGAGACAGACGGTCTGAGACAGACGGTCTGAGACAGAGGGTCTGAGACTGACGGATTGAGTCAGACGGTCTCAGACAGACGGTCTGAGACAGACGGTCTGAGACAGGCGGTCTGAGACAGACGGACTGAGTCTGACGGTCTGAGACAGACGGACAGGGACACACGGATTGAGACAGACGGACTGAGGCAGACGGACTGAGACAGACGGTCTGAGACAGACGGTCTGAGACAGACGGTCTGAGACAGACCGCCTGAGACAGACGGATTGAGACAGACCGCCTGAGGAAGGTGGTCTGAGACAGACGGACTAAGACAGACGGTCTGAGACAGACTGTCTGAGACAGCCGGTCTGAGACGGATGGATTGAGACAGACCGCCTGAGGAAGGTGGTCTGAGACAGACGGACTAAGACAGACGGTCTGAGACAGACGGTCTGAGACAGACCGCCTGAGGAAGTTGGTCCGAGACAGACGGACTGAGACAGACGGTCTGAGACAGACGGTCTGAGACAGACGGCCTGAGACATACGGTCTGAGACAGGCGGTCTGAGGCAGACGGTCTGAGACAGACGGTCTGAGATAGACGGTCTGAGACAGGCGGTCTGAGACAGACGGTCTGAGACAGACGGCCTGAGACAGATGGTCTGAGACAGGCGGTCTGCGGCAGACGGTCTGAGACAGACGGTCTGAGATAGACGGACTGAGGCAGACGGACTGAGACAGACGGTCTGAGACAGAAGAATTGACACAGACGGTCTGAGACAGACGGTCTGAGACAGCCGGTCTGAGACTGACGGATTGAGACAGACCGCCTGAGACAGACGTTCTGAGACTGGCGCTCTGAGGCAGATGGTCTGAGACAGACGGTCTGAGATAGACGGTCTGAGACATGCGGTCTGAGACAGACGGTCTGAGACAGACGGTCTGACACAGACGTTCTGAGACAGACGGACTGAGGCAGACGGACTGAGACAGACGGTCTGAGACATACGGTCTGAGACAGAAGAATTGACACAGACGGTGTGAGACAGACGGTCTGAAACAGCCGGGCTGAGACAGACGGATTGAGACAGACCGCCTGAGACAGACGGTCTGAGACAGGCGGTCTGAGGCAGACGGTCTGAGACAGACGGTCTGAGATAGACGGTCTGAGACAGGCGGTCTGAGACAGACTGTCTGAGACAGCCGGTCTGAGACAGACGGATTGAGACAGACCGCCTGAGGAAGGTGGTCTGAGACAGACGGACTAAGACAGACGGTCTGAGACAGACGGCCTGAGACAGACGGTCTGAGACAGACGGTCTGACACAGACGTTCTGAGACAGACGGACTGAGGCAGACGGACTGAGACAGACGGTCTGAGACAGAAGAATTGACACAGACGGTCTGAGACAGACGGTCTGAGACAGCCGGTCTGAGACTGACGGATTGAGACAGACCGCCTGAGACTGACGGATTGAGACAGACCGCCTGAGACAGACGTTCTGAGACTGGCGCTCTGAGGCAGATGGTCTGAGACAGACGGTCTCAGATAGACGGTCTGAGACATGCGGTCTGAGACAGACGGTCTGAGACAGCCGGTCTGAGACAGACGGATTGAGACAGACCGCCTGAGGAAGGTGGTCTGAGACAGACGGACTAAGACAGACGGTCTGAGACAGACGGTCTGAGACAGACGGACTGAGACAGACGGTCTGAGACAGACGGTCTGAGACAGACGGTCTGAGACAGACGGTCTGAGACAGCCGGTCTGAGACAGACGGATTGAGACAGACAGCCTGAGGAAGGTGGTCTGAGGCAGACGGTCTGAGACAGACGGTCTGAGACAGACGGACCGGGACAGGCGAACAGACGCTGCCCGATAGCGGCAGGCGAATTGAGACGGACGGTCTGAGACAGGCTGTCTGAGACAGGCGGTCTGAGACAGACGGACTGGGTCTGACGGTCTGAGACAGACGGACAGGGACAGACGGACTGAGACAGACGGTCTGACACAGACGTTCTGAGACAGACGGACTGAGACAGACGGACTGAGACAGAGGGTCTGAGACTGACGGATTGAGTCAGACGGTCTCAGACAGACGGTCTGAGACAGTCGGTCTGAGACAGACGGTGTGATACAGACGGTCTGAGACAGGCGGTCTGAGACAGACGGACTGAGTCTGACGGTCTGAGACAGACGGTCTGAGACAGACGGTCTGAGACAGACGGTCTGAGACAGACGGTCTGAGACAGAAGAATTGACACAGACGGTCTGAGACAGACGGTCTGAGACAGCCGGTCTGAGACAGACGGATTGAGACAGACCGCCTGAGACAGACGGTCTGAGACAGGCGGTCTGAGGCAGACGGTCTGAGACAGACGGTCTGAGATAGACGGTCTGAGACAGGCGGTTTGAGACAGACGGTCTGAGACAGACGGTCTGAGACAGACGGTCTGAGACAGACGGTCTGAGACAGACGGTCTGAGACAGACGGTCTGAGACAGACGGTCTGAGACAGACGGTCTGAGACAGAGGGTCTGAGACTGACGGATTGAGTCAGACGGTCTCAGACAGACGGTCTGAGACAGACGGTCTGAGACAGGCGGTCTGAGACAGACGGACTGAGTCTGACGGTCTGAGACAGACGGACAGGGACACACGGATTGAGACAGACGGACTGAGGCAGACGGACTGAGACAGACGGTCTGAGACAGACGGTCTGAGACAGACGGTCTGAGACAGACCGCCTGAGACAGACCGCCTGAGGAAGGTGGTCTGAGACAGACGGACTAAGACAGACGGTCTGAGACAGACTGTCTGAGACAGCCGGTCTGAGACGGATGGATTGAGACAGACCGCCTGAGGAAGGTGGTCTGAGACAGACGGACTAAGACAGACGGTCTGAGACAGACCGCCTGAGGAAGTTGGTCCGAGACAGACGGACTGAGACAGACGGTCTGAGACAGACGGTCTGAGACAGACGGCCTGAGACATACGGTCTGAGACAGGCGGTCTGAGGCAGACGGTCTGAGACAGACGGTCTGAGATAGACGGTCTGAGACAGACGGACCGGGACAGGCGAACAGACGCTGCCCGATAGCGGCAGGCGAATTGAGACGGACGGTCTGAGACAGGCTGTCTGAGACAGGCGGTCTGAGACAGACGGACTGGGTCTGACGGTCTGAGACAGACGGACAGGGACAGACGGACTGAGACAGACGGTCTGACACAGACGTTCTGAGACAGACGGACTGAGACAGACGGACTGAGACAGAGGGTCTGAGACTGACGGATTGAGTCAGACGGTCTCAGACAGACGGTCTGAGACAGTCGGTCTGAGACAGACGGTGTGATACAGACGGTCTGAGACAGGCGGTCTGAGACAGACGGACTGAGTCTGACGGTCTGAGACAGACGATCTGAGACAGACGGTCTGAGACAGAAGAATTGACACAGACGGTCTGAGACAGACGGTCTGAGACAGCCGGTCTGAGACAGACGGATTGAGACAGACCGCCTGAGACAGACGGTCTGAGACAGGCGGTCTGAGGCAGACGGTCTGAGACAGACGGTCTGAGATAGACGGTCTGAGACAGGCGGTTTGAGACAGACGGTCTGAGACAGACGGTCTGAGACAGACGGTCTGAGACAGACGGTCTGAGACAGACGGTCTGAGACAGAGGGTCTGAGACTGACGGATTGAGTCAGACGGTCTCAGACAGACGGTCTGAGACAGACGGTCTGAGACAGGCGGTCTGAGACAGACGGACTGAGTCTGACGGTCTGAGACAGACGGACAGGGACACACGGATTGAGACAGACGGACTGAGGCAGACGGACTGAGACAGACGGTCTGAGACAGACGGTCTGAGACAGACGGTCTGAGACAGACCGCCTGAGACAGACGGATTGAGACAGACCGCCTGAGGAAGGTGGTCTGAGACAGACGGACTAAGACAGACGGTCTGAGACAGACTGTCTGAGACAGCCGGTCTGAGACGGATGGATTGAGACAGACCGCCTGAGGAAGGTGGTCTGAGACAGACGGACTAAGACAGACGGTCTGAGACAGACGGTCTGAGACAGACCGCCTGAGGAAGTTGGTCCGAGACAGACGGACTGAGACAGACGGTCTGAGACAGACGGTCTGAGACAGACGGCCTGAGACATACGGTCTGAGACAGGCGGTCTGAGGCAGACGGTCTGAGACAGACGGTCTGAGATAGACGGTCTGAGACAGGCGGTCTGAGACAGACGGTCTGAGACAGACGGCCTGAGACAGATGGTCTGAGACAGGCGGTCTGCGGCAGACGGTCTGAGACAGACGGTCTGAGATAGACGGACTGAGGCAGACGGACTGAGACAGACGGTCTGAGACAGAAGAATTGACACAGACGGTCTGAGACAGACGGTCTGAGACAGCCGGTCTGAGACTGACGGATTGAGACAGACCGCCTGAGACAGACGTTCTGAGACTGGCGCTCTGAGGCAGATGGTCTGAGACAGACGGTCTGAGATAGACGGTCTGAGACATGCGGTCTGAGACAGACGGTCTGAGACAGACGGTCTGACACAGACGTTCTGAGACAGACGGACTGAGGCAGACGGACTGAGACAGACGGTCTGAGACAGACGGTCTGAGACAGAAGAATTGACACAGACGGTGTGAGACAGACGGTCTGAAACAGCCGGGCTGAGACAGACGGATTGAGACAGACCGCCTGAGACAGACGGTCTGAGACAGGCGGTCTGAGGCAGACGGTCTGAGACAGACGGTCTGAGATAGACGGTCTGAGACAGGCGGTCTGAGACAGACTGTCTGAGACAGCCGGTCTGAGACAGACGGATTGAGACAGACCGCCTGAGGAAGGTGGTCTGAGACAGACGGACTAAGACAGACGGACTGAGACAGACGGTCTGAGACAGACGGCCTGAGACAGACGGTCTGAGACAGACGGTCTGACACAGACGTTCTGAGACAGACGGACTGAGGCAGACGGACTGAGACAGACGGTCTGAGACAGAAGAATTGACACAGACGGTCTGAGACAGTCGGTCTGAGACAGCCGGTCTGAGACTGACGGATTGAGACAGACCGCCTGAGACTGACGGATTGAGACAGACCGCCTGAGACAGACGTTCTGAGACTGGCGCTCTGAGGCAGATGGTCTGAGACAGACGGTCTGAGATAGACGGTCTGAGACATGCGGTCTGAGACAGACGGTCTGAGACAGACGGTCTGAGACAGCCGGTCTGAGACAGACGGATTGAGACAGACCGCCTGAGGAAGGTGGTCTGAGACAGACGGACTAAGACAGACGGTCTGAGACAGACGGTCTGAGACAGACGGACTGAGACAGACGGTCTGAGACAGACGGTCTGAGACAGACGGTCTGAGACAGCCGGTCTGAGACAGACGGATTGAGACAGACAGCCTGAGGAAGGTGGTCTGAGGCAGACGGTCTGAGACAGACGGTCTGAGACAGACGGACCGGGACAGGCGAACAGACGCTGCCCGATAGCGGCAGGCGAATTGAGACGGACGGTCTGAGACAGGCTGTCTGAGACAGGCGGTCTGAGACAGACGGACTGGGTCTGACGGTCTGAGACAGACGGACAGGGACAGACGGACTGAGACAGACGGTCTGACACAGACGTTCTGAGACAGACGGACTGAGACAGACGGACTGAGACAGAGGGTCTGAGACTGACGGATTGAGTCAGACGGTCTCAGACAGACGGTCTGAGACAGTCGGTCTGAGACAGACGGTGTGATACAGACGGTCTGAGACAGGCGGTCTGAGACAGACGGACTGAGTCTGACGGTCTGAGACAGACGATCTGAGACAGACGGTCTGAGACAGAAGAATTGACACAGACGGTCTGAGACAGACGGTCTGAGACAGCCGGTCTGAGACAGACGGATTGAGACAGACCGCCTGAGACAGACGGTCTGAGACAGGCGGTCTGAGGCAGACGGTCTGAGACAGACGGTCTGAGATAGACGGTCTGAGACAGGCGGTTTGAGACAGACGGTCTGAGACAGACGGTCTGAGACAGACGGTCTGAGACAGACGGTCTGAGACAGACGGTCTGAGACAGACGGTCTGAGACAGACGGTCTGAGACAGACGGTCTGAGACAGAGGGTCTGAGACTGACGGATTGAGTCAGACGGTCTCAGACAGACGGTCTGAGACAGACGGTCTGAGACAGGCGGTCTGAGACAGACGGACTGAGTCTGACGGTCTGAGACAGACGGACAGGGACACACGGATTGAGACAGACGGACTGAGGCAGACGGACTGAGACAGACGGTCTGAGACAGACGGTCTGAGACAGACGGTCTGAGATAGACGGACTGAGGCAGACGGACTGAGACAGACGGTCTGAGACAGAAGAATTGACACAGACGGTCTGAGACAGACGGTCTGAGACAGCCGGTCTGAGACTGACGGATTGAGACAGACCGCCTGAGACAGACGTTCTGAGACTGGCGCTCTGAGGCAGATGGTCTGAGACAGACGGTCTGAGATAGACGGTCTGAGACATGCGGTCTGAGACAGACGGTCTGAGACAGACGGTCTGACACAGACGTTCTGAGACAGACGGACTGAGGCAGACGGACTGAGACAGACGGTCTGAGACAGACGGTCTGAGACAGAAGAATTGACACAGACGGTGTGAGACAGACGGTCTGAAACAGCCGGGCTGAGACAGACGGATTGAGACAGACCGCCTGAGACAGACGGTCTGAGACAGGCGGTCTGAGGCAGACGGTCTGAGACAGACGGTCTGAGATAGACGGTCTGAGACAGGCGGTCTGAGACAGACTGTCTGAGACAGCCGGTCTGAGACAGACGGATTGAGACAGACCGCCTGAGGAAGGTGGTCTGAGACAGACGGACTAAGACAGACGGACTGAGACAGACGGTCTGAGACAGACGGCCTGAGACAGACGGTCTGAGACAGACGGTCTGACACAGACGTTCTGAGACAGACGGACTGAGGCAGACGGACTGAGACAGACGGTCTGAGACAGAAGAATTGACACAGACGGTCTGAGACAGACGGTCTGAGACAGCCGGTCTGAGACTGACGGATTGAGACAGACCGCCTGAGACTGACGGATTGAGACAGACCGCCTGAGACAGACGTTCTGAGACTGGCGCTCTGAGGCAGATGGTCTGAGACAGACGGTCTGAGATAGACGGTCTGAGACATGCGGTCTGAGACAGACGGTCTGAGACAGACGGTCTGAGACAGACGGTCTGAGACAGCCGGTCTGAGACAGACGGATTGAGACAGACCGCCTGAGGAAGGTGGTCTGAGACAGACGGACTAAGACAGACGGTCTGAGACAGACGGTCTGAGACAGACGGACTGAGACAGACGGTCTGAGACAGACGGTCTGAGACAGACGGTCTGAGACAGCCGGTCTGAGACAGACGGATTGAGACAGACAGCCTGAGGAAGGTGGTCTGAGGCAGACGGTCTGAGACAGACGGTCTGAGACAGACGGACCGGGACAGGCGAACAGACGCTGCCCGATAGCGGCAGGCGAATTGAGACGGACGGTCTGAGACAGGCTGTCTGAGACAGGCGGTCTGAGACAGACGGACTGGGTCTGACGGTCTGAGACAGACGGACAGGGACAGACGGACTGAGACAGACGGTCTGACACAGACGTTCTGAGACAGACGGACTGAGACAGACGGACTGAGACAGAGGGTCTGAGACTGACGGATTGAGTCAGACGGTCTCAGACAGACGGTCTGAGACAGTCGGTCTGAGACAGACGGTGTGATACAGACGGTCTGAGACAGGCGGTCTGAGACAGACGGACTGAGTCTGACGGTCTGAGACAGACGATCTGAGACAGACGGTCTGAGACAGAAGAATTGACACAGACGGTCTGAGACATACGGTCTGAGACAGCCGGTCTGAGACAGACGGATTGAGACAGACCGCCTGAGACAGACGGTCTGAGACAGGCGGTCTGAGGCAGACGGTCTGAGACAGACGGTCTGAGATAGACGGTCTGAGACAGGCGGTTTGAGACAGACGGTCTGAGACAGACGGTCTGAGACAGACGGTCTGAGACAGACGCTCTGAGACAGACGGTCTGAGACAGACGGTCTGAGACAGAGGGTCTGAGACTGACGGATTGAGTCAGACGGTCTCAGACAGACGGTCTGAGACAGACGGTCTGAGACAGGCGGTCTGAGACAGGCGGACTGAGTCTGACGGTCTGAGACAGACGGACAGGGACACACGGATTGAGACAGACGGACTGAGGCAGACGGACTGAGACAGACGGTCTGAGACAGACGGTCTGAGACAGACGGTCTGAGACAGACCGCCTGAGACAGACGGATTGAGACAGACCGCCTGAGGAAGGTGGTCTGAGACAGACGGACTAAGACAGACGGTCTGAGACAGACTGTCTGAGACAGCCGGTCTGAGACGGATGGATTGAGACAGACCGCCTGAGGAAGGTGGTCTGAGACAGACGGACTAAGACAGACGGTCTGAGACAGACGGTCTGAGACAGACCGCCTGAGGAAGTTGGTCCGAGACAGACGGACTGAGACAGACGGTCTGAGACAGACGGTCTGAGACAGACGGCCTGAGACATACGGTCTGAGACAGGCGGTCTGAGGCAGACGGTCTGAGACAGACGGTCTGAGATAGACGGTCTGAGACAGACGGACCGGGACAGGCGAACAGACGCTGCCCGATAGCGGCAGGCGAATTGAGACGGACGGTCTGAGACAGGCTGTCTGAGACAGGCGGTCTGAGACAGACGGACTGGGTCTGACGGTCTGAGAGAGACGGACAGGGACAGACGGACTGAGACAGACGGTCTGACACAGACGTTCTGAGACAGACGGACTGAGACAGACGGACTGAGACAGAGGGTCTGAGACTGACGGATTGAGTCAGACGGTCTCAGACAGACGGTCTGAGACAGTCGGTCTGAGACAGACGGTGTGATACAGACGGTCTGAGACAGGCGGTCTGAGACAGACGGACTGAGTCTGACGGTCTGAGACAGACGATCTGAGACAGACGGTCTGAGACAGAAGAATTGACACAGACGGTCTGAGACAGACGGTCTGAGACAGCCGGTCTGAGACAGACGGATTGAGACAGACCGCCTGAGACAGACGGTCTGAGACAGGCGGTCTGAGGCAGACGGTCTGAGACAGACGGTCTGAGATAGACGGTCTGAGACAGGCGGTTTGAGACAGACGGTCTGAGACAATCGGTCTGAGACAGACGGTCTGAGACAGACGGTCTGAGACAGACGGTCTGAGACAGACGGTCTGAGACAGACGGTCTGAGACAGACGGTCTGAGACAGAGGGTCTGAGACTGACGGATTGAGTCAGACGGTCTCAGACAGACGGTCTGAGACAGACGGTCTGAGACAGGCGGTCTGAGACAGACGGTCTGAGACTGGCGCTCTGAGGCAGATGGTCTGAGACAGACGGTCTGAGATAGACGGTCTGAGACATGCGGTCTGAGACAGACGGTCTGAGATAGACGGTCTGAGACAGTCGGTCTGAGACAGACGGTCTGAGGCAGACGGTCTGAGACAGACGGTCTGACACAGACGTTCTGAGACAGACGGACTGAGGCAGACGGACTGAGACAGACGGTCTGAGACAGACGGTCTGAGACAGAAGAATTGACACAGACGGTCTTAGACAGACGGTCTGAGACAACCGGTCTGAGACAGACGGATTGAGACAGACAGCCTGAGGAAGGTGGTCTGAGACAGACGGTCTGAGACAGACGGTCTGAGACGGACGGTCTGAGACAGGCTGTCTGAGACAGGCGGTCTGAGACAGACGGACTGAGTCTGACGGTCTGAGACAGACGGACAGGGACAGACGGACTGAGACAGACGAATTGAGACAGACGGTCTGAGACAGACGGACTGAGACAGACGGACTGAGACAGAGGGTCTGAGACTGACGGATTGAGTCAGACGGTCTCAGACAGACGGTCTGAGACAGTCGGTCTGAGACAGACGGTCTGATACAGACGGTCTGAGACAGGCGGTCTGAGACAGACGGACTGAGTCTGACGGTCTGAGACAGACGGACAGGGACAGACGGACTGAGACAGACGGTCTGAGACAGACGGTCTGAGGCAGACGGTCTGAGACAGACGGTCTGACACAGACGTTCTGAGACAGACGGACTGAGGCAGACGGACTGAGACAGACGGTCTGAGACAGACGGTCTGAGACAGAAGAATTGACACAGACGGTGTGAGACAGACGGTCTGAAACAGCCGGTCTGAGACAGACGGTCTGAAACAGCCGGTCTGAGACAGACGGATTGAGACAGACCGCCTGAGGAAGGTGGTCTGAGACAGACGGACTAAGACAGACGGACTGAGACAGACGGTCTGAGACAGACGGCCTGAGACAGACGGTCTGAGACAGACGGTCTGACACAGACGTTCTGAGACAGACGGACTGAGGCAGACGGACTGAGGCAGACGGTCTGAGATAGAAGAATTGACACAGACGGTCTGAGACAGACGGTCTGAGACAGCCGGTCTGAGACTGACGGATTGAGACAGACCGCCTGAGACAGACGTTCTGAGACTGGCGCTCTGAGGCAGATGGTCTGAGACAGACGGTCTGAGATAGACGGTCTGAGACATGCGGTCTGAGACAGACGGTCTGAGACAGACGGTCTGAGACAGACGGTCTGAGACAGCCGGTCTGAGACAGACGGATTGAGACAGACCGCCTGAGGAAGGTGGTCTGAGACAGACGGACTAAGACAGACGGTCTGAGACAGACGGTCTGAGACAGACGGACTGAGACAGACGGTCTGAGACAGACGGTCTGAGACAGACGGTCTGAGACAGACGGTCTGAGACGGCCGGTCTGAGACAGACGGATTGAGACAGACAGCCTGAGGAAGGTGGTCTGAGGCAGACGGTCTGAGACAGACGGTCTGAGACAGACGGACCGGGACAGGCGAACAGACGCTGCCCGATAGCGGCAGGCGAATTGAGACGGACGGTCTGAGACAGGCTGTCTGAGACAGGCGGTCTGAGACAGACGGACTGGGTCTGACGGTCTGAGACAGACGGACAGGGACAGACGGACTGAGACAGACGGTCTGACACAGACGTTCTGAGACAGACGGACTGAGACAGACGGACTGAGACAGAGGGTCTGAGACTGACGGATTGAGTCAGACGGTCTCAGACAGACGGTCTGAGACAGTCGGTCTGAGACAGACGGTGTGATACAGACGGTCTGAGACAGGCGGTCTGAGACAGACGGACTGAGTCTGACGGTCTGAGACAGACGATCTGAGACAGACGGTCTGAGACAGAAGAATTGACACAGACGGTCTGAGACAGACGGTCTGAGACAGCCGGTCTGAGACAGACGGATTGAGACAGACCGCCTGAGACAGACGGTCTGAGACAGGCGGTCTGAGGCAGACGGTCTGAGACAGACGGTCTGAGATAGACGGTCTGAGACAGGCGGTTTGAGACAGACGGTCTGAGACAGACGGTCTGAGACAGACGGTCTGAGACAGACGGTCTGAGACAGACGGTCTGAGACAGACGGTCTGAGACAGACGGTCTGAGACAGAGGGTCTGAGACTGACGGATTGGGTCAGACGGTCTCAGACAGACGGTCTGAGACAGACGGTCTGAGACAGGCGGTCTGAGACAGACGGACTGAGTCTGACGGTCTGAGACAGACGGACAGGGACACACGGATTGAGACAGACGGACTGAGGCAGACGGACTGTGACAGACGGTCTGAGACAGACGGTCTGAGACAGAAGAATTGACACAGACGGTCTGAGACAGACGGTCTGAGACAGATGGTCTGAGACAGCCGGTCTGAGACAGACGGATTGAGACAGACCGCCTGAGGAAGGTGGTCTGAGACAGACGGACTAAGACAGACGGTCTGAGACAGACTGTCTGAGACAGCCGGTCTGAGACAGATGGATTGAGACAGACCGCCTGAGGAAGGTGGTCTGAGACAGACGGACTAAGACAGACGGTCTGAGACAGACGGTCTGAGACAGACCGCCTGAGGAAGTTGGTCCGAGACAGACGGACTGAGACAGACGGTCTGAGACAGACGGTCTGAGACAGACGGCCTGAGACATACGGTCTGAGACAGGCGGTCTGAGGCAGACGGTCTGAGACAGACGGTCTGAGATAGACGGTCTGAGACAGGCGGTCTGAGACAGACGGTCTGAGACAGACGGCCTGAGACAGATGGTCTGAGACAGGCGGTCTGCGGCAGACGGTCTGAGACAGACGGTCTGAGATAGACGGTCTGAGACAGGCGGTCTGAGACAGACGGTCTGAGACAGACGGCCTGAGACAGATGGTCTGAGACAGGCGGTCTGCGGCAGACGGTCTGAGACAGACGGTCTCAGACAGACGGTCTAGACAGTCGGTCTGAGACAGACGGTCTGAGACAGACGGTCTGAGACAGACGGTCTGAGACATACGGTCTGAGATTGACGGATTGACTCAGACGGTCTCAGACAGACGGTCTAGACAGTCGGTCTGAGACAGACGGTCTGAGACAGACGGCCTGAGACAGATGGTCTGAGACAGGCGGTCTGCGGCAGACGGTCTGAGACAGACGGTCTCAGACAGACGGTCTAGACAGTCGGTCTGAGACAGACGGTCTGAGACAGACGGTCTGAGACAGACGGTCTGAGACATACGGTCTGAGATTGACGGATTGACTCAGACGGTCTCAGACAGACGGTCTAGACAGTCGGTCTGAGACAGACGGTCTGAGACAGACGGTCTGAGACAGACGGTCTGAGACAGACGGTCTGAGACAGACGGTCTGAGACAGGCGGTCTGAGACAGACGGACTGAGTCTGACGGTCTGAGACAGACGGACAGGGACAGACGGACTGAGACAGACGGTCTGAGACAGACGGTCTGACACAGACGTTCTGAGACAGACGGACTGAGGCAGACGGACTGAGACAGACGGTCTGAGACAGACGGTCTGAGACAGAAGAATTGACACAGACGGTCTGAGACAGACGGTCTGAGACAGCCGGTCTGAGACAGCCGGTCTGAGACAGACCGATTGAGACAGACCGCCTGAGGAAGGTGGTCTGAGACAGACGGACTAAGACAGACGGTCTGAGACAGACGGTCTGAGACAGACGGACTGAGACAGACGGTCTGAGACAGACGGTCTCAGACAGACGGTCTGAGACAGACGGTCTGAGACAGCCGGTCTGAGACAGCCGGTCTGAGACAGACCGATTGAGACAGACCGCCTGAGGAAGGTGGTCTGAGACAGACGGACTAAGACAGACGGTCTGAGACAGACGGTCTGAGACAGACGGACTGAGACAGACGGTCTGAGACAGACGGTCTCAGACAGACGGTCTGAGACAGACGGTCTGAGACAGACGGTCTGAGACAGAGGGTCTGAGACTGACGGATTGAGTCAGACGGTCTCAGACAGACGGTCTGAGACAGATGGTCTGAGACAGGCGGTCTGAGACAGACGGACTGAGTCTGACGGTCTGAGACAGACGGACAGGGTCACACGGATTGAGACAGACGGACTGAGGCAGACGGACTGAGACAGACGGTCTGAGACAGACGGTCTGAGACAGAAGAATTGACACAGACGGTCTGAGACAGACGGTCTGAGACAGATGGTCTGAGACAGATGGTCTGAGACAGCCGGTCTGAGACAGACGGATTGAGACAGACCGCCTGAGGAAGGTGGTCTGACACAGACGGACTAAGACAGACGGTCTGAGACAGACCGCCTGAGGAAGTTGGTCCGAGACAGACGGACTGAGACAGACGGTCTGATACAGACGGTCTGAGACAGACGGCCTGAGACATACGGTCTGAGACAGGCGGTCTGAGGCAGACGGTCTGAGACAGACGGTCTGAGATAGACGGTCTGAGACAGGCGGTCTGAGACAGACGGTCTGAGACAGACGGCCTGAGACAGATGGTCTGAGACAGGCGGTCTGCGGCAGACGGTCTGAGACAGACGGTCTGAGATAGACGGACTGAGGCAGACGGACTGAGACAGACGGTCTGAGACAGAAGAATTGACACAGACGGTCTGAGACAGACGGTCTGAGACAGCCGGTCTGAGACTGACGGATTGAGACAGACCGCCTGAGACAGACGTTCTGAGACTGGCGCTCTGAGGCAGATGGTCTGAGACAGACGGTCTGAGATAGACGGTCTGAGACATGCGGTCTGAGGCAGACGGTCTGAGACAGACGGTCTGACACAGACGTTCTGAGACAGACGGACTGAGGCAGACGGACTGAGACAGACGGTCTGAGACAGAAGAATTGACACAGACGGTCTGAGACAGACGGTCTGAGACAGCCGGTCTGAGACTGACGGATTGAGACAGACCGCCTGAGACAGACGTTCTGAGACTGGCGCTCTGAGGCAGATGGTCTGAGACAGACGGTCTGAGATAGACGGTCTGAGACATGCGGTCTGAGACAGACGGTCTGAGACAGACGGTCTGAGACAGACGGTCTGAGACAGACGGTCTGAGACAGCCGGTCTGAGACAGACGGATTGAGACAGACCGCCTGAGGAAGGTGGTCTGAGACAGACGGACTAAGACAGACGGTCTGAGACAGACGGTCTGAGACAGACGGACTGAGACAGACGGTCTGAGACAGACGGTCTGAGACAGACGGTCTGAGACAGACGGTCTGAGACAGCCGGTCTGAGACAGACGGATTGAGACAGACAGCCTGAGGAAGGTGGTCTGAGGCAGACGGTCTGAGACAGACGGTCTGAGACAGACGGACCGGGACAGGCGAACAGACGCTGCCCGATAGCGGCAGGCGAATTGAGACGGACGGTCTGAGACAGGCTGTCTGAGACAGGCGGTCTGAGACAGACGGACTGGGTCTGACGGTCTGAGACAGACGGACAGGGACAGACGGACTGAGACAGACGGTCTGACACAGACGTTCTGAGACAGACGGACTGAGACAGACGGACTGAGACAGAGGGTCTGAGACTGACGGATTGAGTCAGACGGTCTCAGACAGACGGTCTGAGACAGTCGGTCTGAGACAGACGGTGTGATACAGACGGTCTGAGACAGGCGGTCTGAGACAGACGGACTGAGTCTGACGGTCTGAGACAGACGATCTGAGACAGACGGTCTGAGACAGAAGAATTGACACAGACGGTCTGAGACAGACGGTCTGAGACAGCCGGTCTGAGACAGACGGATTGAGACAGACCGCCTGAGACAGACGGTCTGAGACAGGCGGTCTGAGGCAGACGGTCTGAGACAGACGGTCTGAGATAGACGGTCTGAGACAGGCGGTTTGAGACAGACGGTCTGAGACAGACGGTCTGAGACAGACGGTCTGAGACAGACGGTCTGAGACAGACGGTCTGAGACAGAGGGTCTGAGACTGACGGATTGAGTCAGACGGTCTCAGACAGACGGTCTGAGACAGACGGTCTGAGACAGACGGTCTGAGACAGGCGGTCTGAGACAGACTGACTGAGTCTGACGGTCTGAGACAGACGGACAGGGACACACGGATTGAGACAGACGGACTGAGGCAGACGGACTGTGACAGACGGTCTGAGACAGAAGAATTGACAAAGACGGTCTGAGACAGACGGTCTGAGACAGATGGTCTGAGACAGCCGATCTGAGACAGACGGATTGAGACAGACCGCCTGAGGAAGGTGGTCTGAGACAGACGGACTAAGACAGACGGTCTGAGACAGACTGTCTGAGACAGCCGGTCTGAGACAGATGGATTGAGACAGACCGCCTGAGGAAGGTGGTCTGAGACAGACGGACTAAGACAGACGGTCTGAGACAGACGGTCTGAGACAGACCGCCTGAGGAAGTTGGTCCGAGACAGACGGACTGAGACAGACGGTCTGAGACAGACGGTCTGAGACAGACGGCCTGAGACATACGGTCTGAGACAGGCGGTCTGAGGCAGACGGTCTGAGACAGACGGTCTGAGACAGACGGTCTCAGACAGACGGTCTGAGACAGACGGTCTGAGACAGACGGTCTGAGACAGACGGTCTGAGACAGACGGTCTGAGACAGACGGTCTGAGACAGACGGACAGGGACAGACGGACAGGGACAGGCGAACAGACGCTGCCCGATAGCGGCAGGCGAATTGAGACGGACGGTCTGAGACAGGCTGTCTGAGACAGACGGTCTGAGACAGGCGGTCTGAGACAGACGGACTGAGACAGACGGTCTGAGACAGACGGTCTGAGACAGAGGGTCTGAGACTGACGGATTGAGTCAGACGGTCTCAGACAGACGGTCTGAGACAGACGGTCTGAGACAGGCGGTCTGAGACAGACGGACTGAGTCTGACGGTCTGAGACAGACGGACAGGGACACACGGATTGAGACAGACGGACTGAGGCAGACGGACTGAGACAGACGGTCTGAGACAGACGGTCTGAGACAGACGGTCTGAGACAGACCGCCTGAGACAGACGGATTGAGACAGACCGCCTGAGGAAGGTGGTCTGAGACAGACGGACTAAGACAGACGGTCTGAGACAGACTGTCTGAGACAGCCGGTCTGAGACGGATGGATTGAGACAGACCGCCTGAGGAAGGTGGTCTGAGACAGACGGACTAAGACAGACGGTCTGAGACAGACGGTCTGAGACAGACCGCCTGAGGAAGTTGGTCCGAGACAGACGGACTGAGACAGACGGTCTGAGACTGGCGCTCTGAGGCAGATGGTCTGAGACAGACGGTCTGAGATAGACGGTCTGAGACATGCGGTCTGAGACAGACGGTCTGAGATAGACGGTCTGAGACAGTCGGTCTGAGACAGACGGTCTGAGGCAGACGGTCTGAGACAGACGGTCTGACACAGACGTTCTGAGACAGACGGACTGAGGCAGACGGACTGAGACAGACGGTCTGAGACAGACGGTCTGAGACAGAAGAATTGACACAGACGGTCTTAGACAGACGGTCTGAGACAACCGGTCTGAGACAGACGGATTGAGACAGACAGCCTGAGGAAGGTGGTCTGAGACAGACGGTCTGAGACAGACGGTCTGAGACGGACGGTCTGAGACAGGCTGTCTGAGACAGGCGGTCTGAGACAGACGGACTGAGTCTGACGGTCTGAGACAGACGGACAGGGACAGACGGACTGAGACAGACGAATTGAGACAGACGGTCTGAGACAGACGGACTGAGACAGACGGACTGAGACAGAGGGTCTGAGACTGACGGATTGAGTCAGACGGTCTCAGACAGACGGTCTGAGACAGTCGGTCTGAGACAGACGGTCTGATACAGACGGTCTGAGACAGGCGGTCTGAGACAGACGGACTGAGTCTGACGGTCTGAGACAGACGGACAGGGACAGACGGACTGAGACAGACGGTCTGAGACAGACGGTCTGAGGCAGACGGTCTGAGACAGACGGTCTGACACAGACGTTCTGAGACAGACGGACTGAGGCAGACGGACTGAGACAGACGGTCTGAGACAGACGGTCTGAGACAGAAGAATTGACACAGACGGTGTGAGACAGACGGTCTGAAACAGCCGGTCTGAGACAGACGGTCTGAAACAGCCGGTCTGAGACAGACGGATTGAGACAGACCGCCTGAGGAAGGTGGTCTGAGACAGACGGACTAAGACAGACGGACTGAGACAGACGGTCTGAGACAGACGGCCTGAGACAGACGGTCTGAGACAGACGGTCTGACACAGACGTTCTGAGACAGACGGACTGAGGCAGACGGACTGAGGCAGACGGTCTGAGATAGAAGAATTGACACAGACGGTCTGAGACAGACGGTCTGAGACAGCCGGTCTGAGACTGACGGATTGAGACAGACCGCCTGAGACAGACGTTCTGAGACTGGCGCTCTGAGGCAGATGGTCTGAGACAGACGGTCTGAGATAGACGGTCTGAGACATGCGGTCTGAGACAGACGGTCTGAGACAGACGGTCTGAGACAGACGGTCTGAGACAGCCGGTCTGAGACAGACGGATTGAGACAGACCGCCTGAGGAAGGTGGTCTGAGACAGACGGACTAAGACAGACGGTCTGAGACAGACGGTCTGAGACAGACGGACTGAGACAGACGGTCTGAGACAGACGGTCTGAGACAGACGGTCTGAGACAGACGGTCTGAGACGGCCGGTCTGAGACAGACGGATTGAGACAGACAGCCTGAGGAAGGTGGTCTGAGGCAGACGGTCTGAGACAGACGGTCTGAGACAGACGGACCGGGACAGGCGAACAGACGCTGCCCGATAGCGGCAGGCGAATTGAGACGGACGGTCTGAGACAGGCTGTCTGAGACAGGCGGTCTGAGACAGACGGACTGGGTCTGACGGTCTGAGACAGACGGACAGGGACAGACGGACTGAGACAGACGGTCTGACACAGACGTTCTGAGACAGACGGACTGAGACAGACGGACTGAGACAGAGGGTCTGAGACTGACGGATTGAGTCAGACGGTCTCAGACAGACGGTCTGAGACAGTCGGTCTGAGACAGACGGTGTGATACAGACGGTCTGAGACAGGCGGTCTGAGACAGACGGACTGAGTCTGACGGTCTGAGACAGACGATCTGAGACAGACGGTCTGAGACAGAAGAATTGACACAGACGGTCTGAGACAGACGGTCTGAGACAGCCGGTCTGAGACAGACGGATTGAGACAGACCGCCTGAGACAGACGGTCTGAGACAGGCGGTCTGAGGCAGACGGTCTGAGACAGACGGTCTGAGATAGACGGTCTGAGACAGGCGGTTTGAGACAGACGGTCTGAGACAGACGGTCTGAGACAGACGGTCTGAGACAGACGGTCTGAGACAGACGGTCTGAGACAGACGGTCTGAGACAGACGGTCTGAGACAGAGGGTCTGAGACTGACGGATTGGGTCAGACGGTCTCAGACAGACGGTCTGAGACAGACGGTCTGAGACAGGCGGTCTGAGACAGACGGACTGAGTCTGACGGTCTGAGACAGACGGACAGGGACACACGGATTGAGACAGACGGACTGAGGCAGACGGACTGTGACAGACGGTCTGAGACAGACGGTCTGAGACAGAAGAATTGACACAGACGGTCTGAGACAGACGGTCTGAGACAGATGGTCTGAGACAGCCGGTCTGAGACAGACGGATTGAGACAGACCGCCTGAGGAAGGTGGTCTGAGACAGACGGACTAAGACAGACGGTCTGAGACAGACTGTCTGAGACAGCCGGTCTGAGACAGATGGATTGAGACAGACCGCCTGAGGAAGGTGGTCTGAGACAGACGGACTAAGACAGACGGTCTGAGACAGACGGTCTGAGACAGACCGCCTGAGGAAGTTGGTCCGAGACAGACGGACTGAGACAGACGGTCTGAGACAGACGGTCTGAGACAGACGGCCTGAGACATACGGTCTGAGACAGGCGGTCTGAGGCAGACGGTCTGAGACAGACGGTCTGAGATAGACGGTCTGAGACAGGCGGTCTGAGACAGACGGTCTGAGACAGACGGCCTGAGACAGATGGTCTGAGACAGGCGGTCTGCGGCAGACGGTCTGAGACAGACGGTCTGAGATAGACGGTCTGAGACAGGCGGTCTGAGACAGACGGTCTGAGACAGACGGCCTGAGACAGATGGTCTGAGACAGGCGGTCTGCGGCAGACGGTCTGAGACAGACGGTCTCAGACAGACGGTCTAGACAGTCGGTCTGAGACAGACGGTCTGAGACAGACGGTCTGAGACAGACGGTCTGAGACATACGGTCTGAGATTGACGGATTGACTCAGACGGTCTCAGACAGACGGTCTAGACAGTCGGTCTGAGACAGACGGTCTGAGACAGACGGTCTGAGACAGACGGTCTGAGACAGACGGTCTGAGACAGACGGTCTGAGACAGACGGTCTGAGACAGGCGGTCTGAGACAGACGGACTGAGTCTGACGGTCTGAGACAGACGGACAGGGACAGACGGACTGAGACAGACGGTCTGAGACAGACGGTCTGACACAGACGTTCTGAGACAGACGGACTGAGGCAGACGGACTGAGACAGACGGTCTGAGACAGACGGTCTGAGACAGAAGAATTGACACAGACGGTCTGAGACAGACGGTCTGAGACAGCCGGTCTGAGACAGCCGGTCTGAGACAGACCGATTGAGACAGACCGCCTGAGGAAGGTGGTCTGAGACAGACGGACTAAGACAGACGGTCTGAGACAGACGGTCTGAGACAGACGGACTGAGACAGACGGTCTGAGACAGACGGTCTCAGACAGACGGTCTGAGACAGACGGTCTGAGACAGACGGTCTGAGACAGAGGGTCTGAGACTGACGGATTGAGTCAGACGGTCTCAGACAGACGGTCTGAGACAGATGGTCTGAGACAGGCGGTCTGAGACAGACGGACTGAGTCTGACGGTCTGAGACAGACGGACAGGGTCACACGGATTGAGACAGACGGACTGAGGCAGACGGACTGAGACAGACGGTCTGAGACAGACGGTCTGAGACAGAAGAATTGACACAGACGGTCTGAGACAGACGGTCTGAGACAGATGGTCTGAGACAGATGGTCTGAGACAGCCGGTCTGAGACAGACGGATTGAGACAGACCGCCTGAGGAAGGTGGTCTGACACAGACGGACTAAGACAGACGGTCTGAGACAGACCGCCTGAGGAAGTTGGTCCGAGACAGACGGACTGAGACAGACGGTCTGATACAGACGGTCTGAGACAGACGGCCTGAGACATACGGTCTGAGACAGGCGGTCTGAGGCAGACGGTCTGAGACAGACGGTCTGAGATAGACGGTCTGAGACAGGCGGTCTGAGACAGACGGTCTGAGACAGACGGCCTGAGACAGATGGTCTGAGACAGGCGGTCTGCGGCAGACGGTCTGAGACAGACGGTCTGAGATAGACGGACTGAGGCAGACGGACTGAGACAGACGGTCTGAGACAGAAGAATTGACACAGACGGTCTGAGACAGACGGTCTGAGACAGCCGGTCTGAGACTGACGGATTGAGACAGACCGCCTGAGACAGACGTTCTGAGACTGGCGCTCTGAGGCAGATGGTCTGAGACAGACGGTCTGAGATAGACGGTCTGAGACATGCGGTCTGAGGCAGACGGTCTGAGACAGACGGTCTGACACAGACGTTCTGAGACAGACGGACTGAGGCAGACGGACTGAGACAGACGGTCTGAGACAGAAGAATTGACACAGACGGTCTGAGACAGACGGTCTGAGACAGCCGGTCTGAGACTGACGGATTGAGACAGACCGCCTGAGACAGACGTTCTGAGACTGGCGCTCTGAGGCAGATGGTCTGAGACAGACGGTCTGAGATAGACGGTCTGAGACATGCGGTCTGAGACAGACGGTCTGAGACAGACGGTCTGAGACAGACGGTCTGAGACAGCCGGTCTGAGACAGACGGATTGAGACAGACCGCCTGAGGAAGGTGGTCTGAGACAGACGGACTAAGACAGACGGTCTGAGACAGACGGTCTGAGACAGACGGACTGAGACAGACGGTCTGAGACAGACGGTCTGAGACAGACGGTCTGAGACAGACGGTCTGAGACAGCCGGTCTGAGACAGACGGATTGAGACAGACAGCCTGAGGAAGGTGGTCTGAGGCAGACGGTCTGAGACAGACGGTCTGAGACAGACGGACCGGGACAGGCGAACAGACGCTGCCCGATAGCGGCAGGCGAATTGAGACGGACGGTCTGAGACAGGCTGTCTGAGACAGGCGGTCTGAGACAGACGGACTGGGTCTGACGGTCTGAGACAGACGGACAGGGACAGACGGACTGAGACAGACGGTCTGACACAGACGTTCTGAGACAGACGGACTGAGACAGACGGACTGAGACAGAGGGTCTGAGACTGACGGATTGAGTCAGACGGTCTCAGACAGACGGTCTGAGACAGTCGGTCTGAGACAGACGGTGTGATACAGACGGTCTGAGACAGGCGGTCTGAGACAGACGGACTGAGTCTGACGGTCTGAGACAGACGATCTGAGACAGACGGTCTGAGACAGAAGAATTGACACAGACGGTCTGAGACAGACGGTCTGAGACAGCCGGTCTGAGACAGACGGATTGAGACAGACCGCCTGAGACAGACGGTCTGAGACAGGCGGTCTGAGGCAGACGGTCTGAGACAGACGGTCTGAGATAGACGGTCTGAGACAGGCGGTTTGAGACAGACGGTCTGAGACAGACGGTCTGAGACAGACGGTCTGAGACAGAGGGTCTGAGACTGACGGATTGAGTCAGACGGTCTCAGACAGACGGTCTGAGACAGACGGTCTGAGACAGACGGTCTGAGACAGGCGGTCTGAGACAGACTGACTGAGTCTGACGGTCTGAGACAGACGGACAGGGACACACGGATTGAGACAGACGGACTGAGGCAGACGGACTGTGACAGACGGTCTGAGACAGAAGAATTGACAAAGACGGTCTGAGACAGACGGTCTGAGACAGATGGTCTGAGACAGCCGATCTGAGACAGACGGATTGAGACAGACCGCCTGAGGAAGGTGGTCTGAGACAGACGGACTAAGACAGACGGTCTGAGACAGACTGTCTGAGACAGCCGGTCTGAGACAGATGGATTGAGACAGACCGCCTGAGGAAGGTGGTCTGAGACAGACGGACTAAGACAGACGGTCTGAGACAGACGGTCTGAGACAGACCGCCTGAGGAAGTTGGTCCGAGACAGACGGACTGAGACAGACGGTCTGAGACAGACGGTCTGAGACAGACGGCCTGAGACATACGGTCTGAGACAGGCGGTCTGAGGCAGACGGTCTGAGACAGACGGTCTGAGACAGACGGTCTCAGACAGACGGTCTGAGACAGACGGTCTGAGACAGACGGTCTGAGACAGACGGTCTGAGACAGACGGTCTGAGACAGACGGTCTGAGACAGACGGTCTGAGACAGACGGACAGGGACAGACGGACAGGGACAGGCGAACAGACGCTGCCCGATAGCGGCAGGCGAATTGAGACGGACGGTCTGAGACAGGCTGTCTGAGACAGACGGTCTGAGACAGGCGGTCTGAGACAGACGGACTGAGTCTGACGGTCTGAGACAGACGGACAGGGACAGACGGACTGAGACAGACGGACTGAGACAGACGGACTGAGACAGACGGACTGAGACAGACGTTCTGAGACAGACGGCCTGAGACAGGCGGTCTGAGACAGACGAGTTGAGACAGACGGTCTGAGACAGACGGATTGAGACAGACCGTCTAAGGACGGTGGTCTGAGACAGACGGACTAAGACAGACGGTCTGAGACAGACCGCCTGAGGAAGTTGGTCCGAGACAGACGGACTGAGACAGACGGTCTGAGACAGACTGTCTGAGACAGACGGCCTGAGACAGACGGTCTGAGACAGGCGGTCTGAGGCAGACGGTCTGAGACAGACCGTCTGAGATAGACGGTCTGAGACAGAAGAATTGACACAGACGGTCTGAGACAGACGGTCTGAGACAGCCGGTCTGAGACAGACGGACTGAGTCTGACGGTCTGAGACAGACGGACAGGGACAGACGGACTGAGACAGACGGTCTGACACAGACGTTCTGAGACAGACGGACTGAGACAGACGGACTGAGACAGACGGACTGAGACAGACGTTCTGAGACAGACTGTCTGAGACAGACGTTCTGAGACAGACGGTCTGAGACAGGCGGTCTGAGACAACGAATTGAGACAGGCGGTCTGAGACAGACGAATTGAGACAGACGGTCTGAGACAGACGGATTGAAACAGACCGCCTGAGGATGGTTGTCTGAGACGGACGGACTGAGACAGACGGTCTGAGACAGACGGTCGGTGACAGACGAATTGAGACAGACGGTCTGAGACAGACGAATTGAGACAGACGGTCTGAGACAGACGGTCTGAGACAGACGGTCTGAGACAGACGGTCTGAGACAGACGGTCTGAGACAGACGGTCTGAGACAGGCGGTCTGAGACAGACTGACTGAGTCTGACGGTCTGAGACAGACGGACAGGGACACACGGATTGAGACAGACGGACTGAGGCAGACGGACTGTGACAGACGGTCTGAGACAGAAGAATTGACAAAGACGGTCTGAGACAGACGGTCTGAGACAGATGGTCTGAGACAGCCGATCTGAGACAGACGGATTGAGACAGACCGCCTGAGGAAGGTGGTCTGAGACAGACGGACTAAGACAGACGGTCTGAGACAGACTGTCTGAGACAGCCGGTCTGAGACAGATGGATTGAGACAGACCGCCTGAGGAAGGTGGTCTGAGACAGACGGACTAAGACAGACGGTCTGAGACAGACGGTCTGAGACAGACCGCCTGAGGAAGTTGGTCCGAGACAGACGGACTGAGACAGACGGTCTGAGACAGACGGTCTGAGACAGACGGCCTGAGACATACGGTCTGAGACAGGCGGTCTGAGGCAGACGGTCTGAGACAGACGGTCTGAGACAGACGGTCTCAGACAGACGGTCTGAGACAGACGGTCTGAGACAGACGGTCTGAGACAGACGGTCTGAGACAGACGGTCTGAGACAGACGGTCTGAGACAGACGGACAGGGACAGACGGACAGGGACAGGCGAACAGACGCTGCCCGATAGCGGCAGGCGAATTGAGACGGACGGTCTGAGACAGGCTGTCTGAGACAGACGGTCTGAGACAGGCGGTCTGAGACAGACGGACTGAGTCTGACGGTCTGAGACAGACGGACAGGGACAGACGGACTGAGACAGACGGACTGAGACAGACGGACTGAGACAGACGGACTGAGACAGACGTTCTGAGACAGACGGCCTGAGACAGGCGGTCTGAGACAGACGAGTTGAGACAGACGGTCTGAGACAGACGGATTGAGACAGACCGTCTAAGGACGGTGGTCTGAGACAGACGGACTAAGACAGACGGTCTGAGACAGACCGCCTGAGGAAGTTGGTCCGAGACAGACGGACTGAGACAGACGGTCTGAGACAGACTGTCTGAGACAGACGGCCTGAGACAGACGGTCTGAGACAGGCGGTCTGAGGCAGACGGTCTGAGACAGACCGTCTGAGATAGACGGTCTGAGACAGAAGAATTGACACAGACGGTCTGAGACAGACGGTCTGAGACAGCCGGTCTGAGACAGACGGACTGAGTCTGACGGTCTGAGACAGACGGACAGGGACAGACGGACTGAGACAGACGGTCTGACACAGACGTTCTGAGACAGACGGACTGAGACAGACGGACTGAGACAGACGTTCTGAGACAGACTGTCTGAGACAGACGTTCTGAGACAGACGGTCTGAGACAGGCGGTCTGAGACAACGAATTGAGACAGGCGGTCTGAGACAGACGAATTGAGACAGACGGTCTGAGACAGACGGATTGAAACAGACCGCCTGAGGATGGTTGTCTGAGACGGACGGACTGAGACAGACGGTCTGAGACAGACGGTCGGTGACAGACGAATTGAGACAGACGGTCTGAGACAGACGAATTGAGACAGACGGTCTGAGACAGACGGTCTGAGACAGACGGTCTGAGACAGACGGTCTGAGACAGCCGGTCTGAGACAGACGGATTGAGACAGACCGCCTGAGGAAGGTGGTCTGAGACAGACGGACTGAGACAGACGGTCTGAGACAGACGGACTGAGACAAACGGTCTGAGACAGACGGTCTCAGACAGACGGTCTGAGACAGACGGTCTGAGACAGACGGTCTGAGACAGACGGTCTGAGACAGACGGTCTGAGACAGACGGTCTGAGACAGACGGTCTGAGACAGACGGTCTGAGACAGACGGTCTGAGACAGACGGACAGGGACAGGCGAACAGACGCTGCCCGATAGCGGCAGGCGAATTGAGACGGACGGTCTGAGACAGGCTGTCTGAGACAGACGGTCTGAGACAGGCGGTCTGAGACAGACGGACTGAGTCTGACGGTCTGAGACAGACGGACAGGGACAGACGGACTGAGACAGACGGACTGAGACAGACGGACTGAGACAGACGGACTGAGACAGACGTTCTGAGACAGACGGTCTGAGACAGACGGTCTGAGACAGACGGCCTGAGACAGGCGGTCTGAGACAGACGAGTTGAGACAGACGGTCTGAGACAGACGGATTGAGACAGACCGTCTAAGGACGGTGGTCTGAGACAGACGGACTAAGACAGACGGTCTGAGACAGACCGCCTGAGGAAGTTGGTCCGAGACAGACGGACTGAGACAGACGGTCTGAGACAGACTGTCTGAGACAGACGGCCTGAGACAGACGGTCTGAGACAGGCGGTCTGAGGCAGACGGTCTGAGACAGACCGTCTGAGATAGACGGTCTGAGACAGAAGAATTGACACAGACGGTCTGAGACAGACGGTCTGAGACAGCCGGTCTGAGACAGACGGACTGAGTCTGACGGTCTGAGACAGACGGACAGGGACAGACGGACTGAGACAGACGGTCTGACACAGACGTTCTGAGACAGACGGACTGAGACAGACGGACTGAGACAGACGTTCTGAGACAGACGGTCTGAGACAGACGTTCTGAGACAGACGGTCTGAGACAGGCGGTCTGAGACAGACGAATTGAGACAGGCGGTCTGAGACAGACGAATTGAGACAGACGGTCTGAGACAGACGGATTGAAACAGACCGCCTGAGGATGGTTGTCTGAGACGGACGGACTGAGACAGACGGTCTGAGACAGACGGTCGGTGACAGACGAATTGAGACAGACGGTCTGAGACAGACGAATTGAGACAGACGGTCTGAGACAGACGGTCTGAGACAGACGGTCTGAGACAGACGGTCTGAGACAGACGGTCTGAGACAGCCGGTCTGAGACAGACGGATTGAGACAGACCGCCTGAGGAAGGTGGTCTGAGACAGACGGACTGAGACAGACGGTCTGAGACAGACGGACAGGGTCAGGCGAACAGACGCTGCCCGATAGCGGCAGCGGATTGAGACGGACGGTCTGAGACGGACGGACTGAGTCTGACGGTCTGAGACAGACGGACAGGGACAGACGGACTGAGACAGACGGTATGAGACAGTCGGTCAGAGACAGACGGACTGAGACAGACGGTCTGAGACAGACGGTCGGTGACAGACGAATTGAGACAGACGGTCTGAGACAGACGAATTGAGACAGACGGTCTGAGACAGACGGTCTGAGACAGTCGCTCCGAGACAGACGGATTGTGACAGACCGCCTGAGGAAGGTGGTCTGAGACAGACTGACTGAGACAGACGGTCTGAGGTAGACGGTCTGAGACAGACGGTCTGAGACAGTAGAATTGACACAGACGGTCTGAGACAGACGGTCTGAGACAGACGGTCTGAGAGAGACGGTCTGAGACAGACGGTCTGAGACAGACGGTCTGAGAGAGACGGATTGATACAGACCGCCTGAGGAAGGTGGTCTGAGACAGACGGACTGAGACAGACGGTCTGAGACAGACGGACAGGGTCCGGCGAACAGACGCTGCCCGATAGCGGCAGCGAATTGAGACGGACGGTCTGAGACGGACGGTCTGAGACAGGCGGTCTGAGAAAGACGGACTGAGTCTGACGGTCTGAGACAGACGGACAGGGACAGACGGACTGAGACAGACGGTCTGAGACAGTAGAATTGACACAGACGGTCTGAGACAGACGGTCTGAGACAGACGGTCTGAGACAGACGGTCTGAGACAGCCGGTCTGAGACAGACGGATTGAGACAGACAGCCTGAGGAAGGTGGTGTGAGACAGACGGTCTGAGACAGACGGACAGGGACAGGCGAACAGACGCTGCCCGATAGCGGCAGGCGAATTGAGACGGACGGTCTGAGACGGACGGACTGAGTCTGACGGTCTGAGACAGACGGACAGGGACAGACGGACTGAGACAGACGGTCTGAGACAGTCGGTCAGAGACAGACGAACTGAGACAGACGGTCTGAGACAGACGGCCTGAGACAGACTGTCTGGGACAGGCGGTCTGAGGCAGACGGTCTGAGACAGACGGTCTGAGAGAGACGGATTGAGACAGACCGCCTGAGGAAGGTGGTCTGAGACAGACGGACTGAGACAGACGGTCTGAGACAGACGGTCTGAGACAGTCGGTCCGAGACAGACGGATTGAGACAGACCGCCTGAGGAAGGTGGTCTGAGACAGACTGACTGAGACAGACGGTCTGAGGCAGACGGTCTGAGACATCCGGTCTGAGACAGTAGAATTGACACAGACGGTCTGAGACAGACGGTCTGAGACAGACGGTCTGAGACAGGCGGTCTGAGACAGACGGTCTGAGACAGACGGTCTGAGACAGACGGTCTGAGACAGAGGGTCTGAGACTGACGGATTGAGTCAGACGGTCTCAGACAGACGGTCTGAGACAGTCGGTCTGAGACAGACGGTCTGAGACAGACGGTCTGAGACAGGCGGTCTGAGACAGACGGACTGAGTCTGACGGTCTGAGACAGACGGACAGGGACAGACGGATTGAGACAGACGGTCTGAGACATACGGTCTGACACAGACGTTCTGAGACAGACGGACTGAGGCAGACGGACTGAGACAGACGGTCTGAGACAGAAGAATTGACACAGACGGTCTGAGGCAGACGGTCTGAGACAGCCGGTCTGAGACAGCCGATCTGAGACAGACGGATTGAGACAGACCGCCTGAGGAAGGTGGTCTGAGACAGACGGACTAAGACAGACGGTCTGGGACAGACTGTCTGAGACAGCCGGTCTGAGACAGACGGATTGAGACAGACCGTCTGAGGAAGGTGGTCTGAGACAGACGGACTAAGACAGACGGTCTGAGACAGACCGCCTGAGGAAGTTGGTCCGAGACAGACGGACTGAGACAGACGGTCTGAGACAGACGGTCTGAGACAGACGGTCTGAGACAGACGGCCTGAGACAGACGGTCTGAGACAGGCGGTCTGAGGCAGACGGTCTGAGACAGACGGTCTGAGATAGACGGTCTGAGACAGAAGAATTGACACAGACGGTCTGAGACAGACGGTCTGAGACAGCCGGTCTGAGACAGACGGATTGAGGCAGACCGCCTGAGGAAGGTGGTCTGAGACAGACGGACTAAGACAGACGGTCTGAGACAGACGGTCTGAGACAGACGGACTGAGACAGACGGTCTGAGACAGACGGTCTGAGACAGACGGTCTGAGACAGCCGGTCTGAGACAGACGGATTGAGACAGACGGACAGGGACAGGCGAACAGACGCTGCCCGATAGCGGCAGGCGAATTGAGACGGACGGTCTGAGACAGGCTGCCTGAGACAGACGGTCTGAGACAGGCGGACAGGGTCAGGCGAACAGACGCTGCCCGATAGCGGCAGCGGATTGAGACGGACGGTCTGAGACGGACGGACTGAGTCTGACGGTCTGAGACAGACGGACAGGGACAGACGGACTGAGACAGACGGTCTGAGACAGTCGGTCAGAGACAGACGGACTGAGACAGACGGTCTGAGACAGACGGTCGGTGACAGACGAATTGAGACAGACGGTCTGAGACAGACGAATTGAGACAGACGGTCTGAGACAGACGGTCTGAGACAGACGGTCTGAGACAGACGGTCTGAGACAGACGGTCAGAGACAGTCGGTCCGAGACAGACGGATTGTGACAGACCGCCTGAGGAAGGTGGTCTGAGACAGACTGACTGAGACAGACGGTCTGAGGTAGACGGTCTGAGACAGACGGTCTGAGACAGTAGAATTGACACAGACGGTCTGAGACAGACGGTCTGAGACAGACGGTCTGAGACAGACGGTCTGAGACAGACGGTCTGAGACAGACGGTCTGAGACAGACGGTCTGAGACCGACGGTCTGAGACAGACGGTCTGAGAGAGACGGATAGAGACAGACCGCCTGAGGAAGGTGGTCTGAGA
The DNA here is from genome assembly GCA_947623535.1 of Coelioxys conoideus. NCBI lineage: Eukaryota > Metazoa > Arthropoda > Insecta > Hymenoptera > Megachilidae > Coelioxys > Coelioxys conoideus. The sequence goes on along the minus strand of CANQJN010000021.1, from coordinate 1,350,239 downwards.
CTGACGTACTGAGACAGACGGTCTGAGACAGACGGACAGGGTCAGGCGAACAGACGCTGCCCGATAGCGGCAGCGGATTGAGACGGACGGTCTGAGACAGGCGGTCTGAGACAGACGGACTGAGTCTGACGGACTGAGACAGACGGTCTGAGACAGTAGAATTGACACAGACGGTCTGAGACAGACGGTCTGAGACAGACGGTCTGAGACAGACGGTCTGAGACAGCCGGTCTGAGACAGACGGATTGAGACAGACAGCCTGAGGAAGGTGGTGTGAGACAGACGGTCTGAGACAGACGGACAGGGACAGGCGAACAGACGCTGCCCGATAGCGGCAGGCGAATTGAGACGGACGGTCTGAGACAGGCTGTCTGAGACAGACGGTCTGAGACAGGCGGTCTGAGACAGACGGACTGAGTCTGACGGTCTGAGACAGACGGACAGGGACAGACGGACTGAGACAGACGGTCTGAGACAGCCGGTCTGAGACAGACGGATTGAGACAGACAGCCTGAGGAAGGTGGTCTGAGACAGACGGTCTGAGACAGGCGGTCTGAGACAGACGAATTGAGACAGACGGTCTGAGACAGACGAATTGAGACAGACGGTCAGATACAGACGGATTGAAACAGACCGCCTGAGGATGGTTGTCTGAGACGGACGGACTGAGACAGACGGTCTGAGACAGACGGTCGGTGACAGACGAATTGAGACAGACGGTCTGAGACAGACGAATTGAGACAGACGGTCTGAGACAGACGGTCTGAGACAGACGGTCTGAGACAGCCGGTCTGAGACAGACGGATTGAGACAGACCGCCTGAGGAAGGTGGTCTGAGACAGACGGACTGAGACAGACGGTCTGAGACAGACGGACAGGGTCAGGCGAACAGACGCTGCCCGATAGCGGCAGCGGATTGAGACGGACGGTCTGAGACGGACGGACTGAGTCTGACGGTCTGAGACAGACGGACAGGGACACACGGACTGAGACAGACGGTCTGAGACAGTCGGTCAGAGACAGACGGACTGAGACAGACGGTCTGAGACAGACGGTCGGTGACAGACGAATTGAGACAGACGGTCTGAGACAGACGAATTGAGACAGACGGTCTGAGACAGACGGTCTGAGACGGGCGGTCTGAGACAGACGGTCTGAGACAGACGGTCTGAGACAGACGGCCTGAGACAGACGGTCTGAGGCAGGCGGTCTGAGGCAGACGGACTGAGACAGACGGTCTGAGATAGACGGTCTGAGACAGGCGGTCTAAGACAGACGGTCTGAGACAGACGGTCTGAGACAGAGGGTCTGAGACTGACGGATTGAGACAGACGTTCTGAGACAGACGGTCTGAGACAGACGGTCTGAGACAGACGGTCTGAGACAGCCGGTCTGAGACAGACGGATTGAGACAGACAGCCTGAGGAAGGTGGTCTGAGTCAGACGGTCTGAGACAGACGGACAGGGACAGGCGAACAGACGCTGCCCGATAGCGGCAGGCGAATTGAGACGGACGGTCTGAGACAGGCTGTCTGAGACAGACGGATTGAGACAGACAGCCTGAGGAAGGTGGTCTGAGGCAGACGGTCTGGGACAGACGGTCTGAGGCAGACGGTCTGAGACAGACGGTCTGAGATAGACGTTCTGAGACAGGCGGTCTGAGACAGACGGTCTGAGACAGACGGACTGAGGCAGACGGACTGAGACAGACGTCTGAGACAGACGAATTGAGACAGACGGTCTGAGACAGACGGTCAGAGACAGACGGTCTGAGACAGACGGTCTGAGACAGACGGACAGGGACAGGCGAACAGACGCTGCCCGATAGCGGCAGGCGAATTGAGACGGACGGTCTGAGACAGGCTGTCTGAGACAGGCGGTCTGAGACAGACGGACTGAGTCTGACGGTCTGAGACAGACGGACAGGGACAGACGGACTGAGACAGACGTTCTGAGACAGACGGACTGAGACAGACGGACTGAGACAGAGGGTCTGAGACTGACGGATTGAGTCAGACGGTCTCAGACAGACGGTCTGAGACAGTCGGTCTGAGACAGACGGTCTGATACAGACGGTCTGAGACAGGCGGTCTGAGACAGACGGACTGAGTCTGACGGTCTGAGACAGACGGACAGGGACAGACGGACTGAGACAGACGGTCTGAGACAGACGGTCTGAGACAGAAGGATTGACACAGACGGTCTTAGACAGACGGTCTGACACAGACGTTCTGAGACAGACGGACTGAGGCAGACGGACTGAGACAGACGGTCTGAGACAGACGGTCTGAGACAGACGAATTGACACAGACGGTCTGAGACAGACGGTCTGAGACAGCCGGTCTGAGACAGACGGATTGAGACAGACCGCCTGAGACAGTCGGTCTGAGACAGACGGTCTGAGGCAGACGGTCTGAGACAGACGGTCTGAGACAGACGGTCTGAGACAGCCGGTCTGAGACAGACGGATTGAGACAGACCGCCTGAGGAAGGTGGTCTGAGACAGACGGACTGAGACAGACGGTCTGAGACAGACGGACAGGGTCAGGCGAACAGACGCTGCCCGATAGCGGCAGCGGATTGAGACGGACGGTCTGAGACGGACGGACTGAGTCTGACGGTCTGAGACAGACGGACAGGGACAGACGGACTGAGACAGACGGTCTGAGACAGTCGGTCAGAGACAGACGGACTGAGACAGACGGTCTGAGACAGACGGTCGGTGACAGACGAAGTGAGACAGACGGTCTGAGACAGACGAATTGAGACAGACGGTCTGAGACAGACGGTCTGAGACAGTCGGTCCGAGACAGACGGATTGAGACAGACCGCCTGAGGAAGGTGGTCTGAGACAGACGGACTGAGACAGACGGTCTGAGACAGACGGTCTGAGACAGTCGGTCCGAGACAGACGGATTGAGACAGACCGCCTGAGGAAGGTGGTCTGAGACAGACTGACTGAGACAGACGGTCTGAGGCAGACGGTCTGAGACATCCGGTCTGAGACAGTAGAATTGACACAGACGGTCTGAGACAGACGGTCTGAGACAGACGGTCTGAGACAGGCGGTCTGACACAGACGGTCTGAGACAGACGGACTGAGGCAGACGGACTGAGACAGACGGTCTGAGACAGACGAATTGAGACAGACGGTCTGAGACAGACGGTCAGAGACAGACGGTCTGAGACAGACGGTCTGAGACAGACGGTCTGAGACAGTCGGTCCGAGACAGACGGATTGTGACAGACCGCCTGAGGAAGGTGGTCTGAGACAGACTGACTGAGACAGACGGTCTGAGGTAGACGGTCTGAGACAGACGGTCTGAGACAGACGGTCTGAGACAGACGGTCTGAGACAGGCGGTCTGAGACAGACGGACTGAGTCTGACGCTCTGAGACAGACGGACAGGGACAGACGGACTGAGACAGACGGTCTGACACAGACGTTCTGAGACAGACGGACTGAGGCAGACGGACTGAGACAGACGGTCTGAGACAGAAGAATTGACACAGACGGTCTGAGACAGACGGTCTGAGACAGCCGGTCTGAGACAGACGGATTGAGACAGACCGCCTGAGACAGACGTTCTGAGACAGGCGGTCTGAGGCAGACGGTCTGAGACAGACGGTCTGAGATAGACGGTCTGAGACAGGCGGTCTGAGACAGACGGTCTGAGACAGACGGTCTGAGACAGACGGTCTGAGACAGCCGGTCTGAGACAGACGGATTGAGACAGACGGTCTGAGACAGACGGTCAGAGACAGACGGTCTGAGACAGACGGTCTGAGACAGACGGACAGGGACAGGCGAACAGACGCTGCCCGATAGCGGCAGGCGAATTGAGACGGACGGTCTGAGACAGGCTGTCTGAGACAGGCGGTCTGAGACAGACGGACTGAGTCTGACGGTCTGAGACAGACGGACAGGGACAGACGGACTGAGACAGACGTTCTGAGACAGACGGACTGAGACAGACGGACTGAGACAGAGGGTCTGAGACTGACGGATTGAGTCAGACGGTCTCAGACAGACGGTCTGAGACAGTCGGTCTGAGACAGACGGTCTGATACAGACGGTCTGAGACAGGCGGTCTGAGACAGACGGACTGAGTCTGACGGTCTGAGACAGACGGACAGGGACAGACGGACTGAGACAGACGGTCTGAGACAGACGGTCTGAGACAGAAGGATTGACACAGACGGTCTTAGACAGACGGTCTGACACAGACGTTCTGAGACAGACGGACTGAGGCAGACGGACTGAGACAGACGGTCTGAGACAGACGGTCTGAGACAGACGAATTGACACAGACGGTCTGAGACAGACGGTCTGAGACAGCCGGTCTGAGACAGACGGATTGAGACAGACCGCCTGAGACAGTCGGTCTGAGACAGACGGTCTGAGGCAGACGGTCTGAGACAGACGGTCTGAGACAGACGGTCTGAGACAGCCGGTCTGAGACAGACGGATTGAGACAGACCGCCTGAGGAAGGTGGTCTGAGACAGACGGACTGAGACAGACGGTCTGAGACAGACGGACAGGGTCAGGCGAACAGACGCTGCCCGATAGCGGCAGCGGATTGAGACGGACGGTCTGAGACGGACGGACTGAGTCTGACGGTCTGAGACAGACGGACAGGGACAGACGGACTGAGACAGACGGTCTGAGACAGTCGGTCAGAGACAGACGGACTGAGACAGACGGTCTGAGACAGACGGTCGGTGACAGACGAATTGAGACAGACGGTCTGAGACAGACGAATTGAGACAGACGGTCTGAGACAGACGGTCTGAGACAGTCGGTCCGAGACAGACGGATTGAGACAGACCGCCTGAGGAAGGTGGTCTGAGACAGACGGACTGAGACAGACGGTCTGAGACAGACGGTCTGAGACAGTCGGTCCGAGACAGACGGATTGAGACAGACCGCCTGAGGAAGGTGGTCTGAGACAGACTGACTGAGACAGACGGTCTGAGGCAGACGGTCTGAGACATCCGGTCTGAGACAGTAGAATTGACACAGACGGTCTGAGACAGACGGTCTGAGACAGACGGTCTGAGACAGGCGGTCTGACACAGACGGTCTGAGACAGACGGACTGAGGCAGACGGACTGAGACAGACGGTCTGAGACAGACGAATTGAGACAGACGGTCTGAGACAGACGGTCAGAGACAGACGGTCTGAGACAGACGGTCTGAGACAGACGGTCTGAGACAGTCGGTCCGAGACAGACGGATTGTGACAGACCGCCTGAGGAAGGTGGTCTGAGACAGACTGACTGAGACAGACGGTCTGAGGTAGACGGTCTGAGACAGACGGTCTGAGACAGACGGTCTGAGACAGACGGTCTGAGACAGGCGGTCTGAGACAGACGGACTGAGTCTGACGCTCTGAGACAGACGGACAGGGACAGACGGACTGAGACAGACGGTCTGACACAGACGTTCTGAGACAGACGGACTGAGGCAGACGGACTGAGACAGACGGTCTGAGACAGAAGAATTGACACAGACGGTCTGAGACAGACGGTCTGAGACAGCCGGTCTGAGACAGACGGATTGAGACAGACCGCCTGAGACAGACGTTCTGAGACAGGCGGTCTGAGGCAGACGGTCTGAGACAGACGGTCTGAGATAGACGGTCTGAGACAGGCGGTCTGAGACAGACGGTCTGAGACAGACGGTCTGAGACAGACGGTCTGAGACAGCCGGTCTGAGACAGACGGATTGAGACAGACCGCCTGAGGAAGGTGGTCTGAGACAGACGGACTAAGACAGACGGTCTGAGACAGACGGACAGGGACACACGGATTGAGACAGACGGACTGAGGCTGACGGACTGAGACAGACGGTCTGAGACAGACGGTCTGAGACAGAAGAATTGACACAGACGGTCTGAGACAGACGGTCTGAGACAGATGGTCTGAGACAGCCGGTCTGAGACAGACGGATTGAGACAGACCGCCTGAGGAAGGTGGTCTGAGACAGACGGACTAAGACAGACGGTCTGAGACAGACGGTCTGAGGCAGACCGCCTGAGGAAGTTGGTCCGAGACAGACGGACTGAGACAGACGGTCTGAGACAGACCGCCTGAGGAAGTTGGTCCGAGACGGACGGACTGAGACAGACGGTCTGAGACAGACGGTCTGAGACAGACGGTCTGACACAGACGTTCTGAGACAGACGGACTGAGGCAGACGGACTGAGACAGACGGTCTAGACAGTCGGTCTGAGACAGACGGTCTGAGACAGACGGTCTGAGACAGGCGGTCTGAGACAAACGGACTGAGTCTGACGGTCTGAGACAGACGGACAGGGACAGACGGACTGAGACAGACGGTCTGAGACAGACGGACTGAGGCAGACGGACTGAGACAGACGGTCTGAGACAGACGGTCTGAGACAGAAGAATTGACACAGACGGTCTGATACAGACGGTCTGAGACAGACGGTCTGAGACAGACGGTCTGAGACAGCCGGTCTGAGACAGACGGATTGAGACAGACAGCCTGAGGAAGGTGGTCTGAGACAGACGGTCTGAGACAGACGGTCTGAGACAGACGGACAGGGACAGCCGGACTGAGACAGACGGTCTGAGACAGACGGTCTGAGACAGACGGTCTGAGACAGACGGTCTGAGACAGACGGTCTGAGACAGACGGTCTGACACAGACGTTCTGAGACAGACGGACTGAGGCAGACGGACTGAGACAGATGGTCTGAGACAGACGGTCTGAGACAGACGGTCAGAGACAGAAGAATTGACACAGACGGTCTGAGACAGACTGTCTGAGACAGCCGGTCTGAGACAGACGGATTGAGACAGACCGCCTGAGGAAGGTGGTCTGAGACAGACGGACTAAGACAGAGGGTCTGAGACAGACCGCCTGAGGAAGTTGGTCCGAGACAGACGGACTGAGACAGACGGTCTGACACAGACGGTCTGAGACAGACGGCCTGAGACAGACGGTCTGAGACAGGCGGTCTGCGGCAGACGGTCTGAGACAGACGGTCTGAGATAGACGGTCTGAGATAGACGGTCTGAGATAGACGGTCTGAGACAGGCGGTCTGAGGCAGACGGTCTGAGACAGACGGTCTGAGATAGACGGTCTGAGACAGGCGGTCTGAGACAGACGGTCTGAGACAGACGGCCTGACACAGACGTTCTGAGACAGACGGACTGAGACAGACGGACTGAGACAGTCGGTCTGAGACAGACGGTGTGATACAGACGGTCTGAGACAGGCGGTCTGAGACAGACGGACTGAGTCTGACGGTCTGAGACAGACGGACAGGGACAGACGGACTGAGACAGACGGTCTGAGACAGACGGTCTGAGACAGACGGTCTGAGACAGACGGTCTGAGACAGACGGACTGAGTCTGACGGTCTGAGACAGACGGACAGGGACACACGGATTGAGACAGACGGACTGAGGCTGACGGACTGAGACAGACGGTCTGAGACAGACGGTCTGAGACAGGCGGTCTGAGACAGACGGACTGAGTCTGACGGTCTGAGACAGACGGACAGGGACACACGGATTGAGACAGACGGACTGAGGCTGACGGACTGAGACAGACGGTCTGAGACAGACGGTCTGAGACAGAAGAATTGACACAGACGGTCTGAGACAGACGGTCTGAGACAGACGGACTGAGACAGTCGGTCTGAGACAGACGGTGTGATACAGACGGTCTGAGACAGGCGGTCTGAGACTGACGGATTGAGTCAGACGGTCTCAGACAGACGGTCTGAGACAGTCGGTCTGAGACAGACGGTGTGATACAGACGGTCTGAGACAGGCGGTCTGAGACAGACGGACTGAGTCTGACGGTCTGAGACAGACGGACAGGGACAGACAGACTGAGACAGACGGTCTGAGACAGACGGTCTGAGGCAGACGGTCTGAGACAGACGGTCTGACACAGACGTTCTGAGACAGACGGACTGAGGCAGACGGACTGAGACAGACGATCTGAGACAGACGGTCTGAGACAGAAGAATTGACACAGACGGTCTGAGACAGTCGGTCTGAGACAGACGGTCTGAGACAGACGGTCTGAGACAGGCGGTCTGAGACAGACGGACTGAGTCTGACGGTCTGAGACAGACGGACAGGGACACACGGATTGAGACAGACGGACTGAGGCTGACGGACTGAGACAGACGGTCTGAGACAGAAGAATTGACACAGACGGTCTGAGACAGACGGTCTGAGACAGATGGTCTGAGACAGCCGGTCTGAGACAGACGGATTGAGACAGACCGCCTGAGGAAGGTGGTCTGAGACAGACGGACTAAGACAGACGGTCTGAGACAGACTGTCTGAGACAGCCGGTCTGAGACAGACGGATTGAGACAGACCGCCTGAGGAAGGTGGTCTGAGACAGACGGACTAAGACAGACGGTCTGAGACAGACGGTCTGAGACAGAGCGCCTGAGGAAGTTGGTCCGAGACAGACGGACTGAGACAGACGGTCTGAGACAGACGGTCTGAGACAGACCGCCTGAGGAAGGTGGTCTGAGACAGACGGACTGAGACAGACGGACTGAGACAGACGGTCTGAGACAGACGGACAGGGTCAGGCGAACAGACGCTGCCCGATAGCGGCAGGCGGATTGAGACTGGCGGTCTGAGACGGACGGTCTGAGACAGACGGTCTGAGACAGACGATCTGAGACTGGCGGTCTGAGACAGACGGTCTGAGACATACGGTCTGAGACAGCTGGTCTGAGACAGACGGTCTGAGACCGACGGGACGAGATAGACGGTCTGAGACAGACGGTATGAAACAGACGTTCTGAGACAGACGATCTGAGACTGGCGGTGTGAGACAGATGGTCTGAGACAGACGGTCTGAGACAGACGGTCTGAGACAGACGGTCTGAGACAGACGGTCTGAGAGAGACGGATTGAGACAGACCGCCTGAGGAACGTGGTCTGAGACAGACGGACTGAGACAGACGGTCTGAGACAGACGGACAGGGTCAGGCGAACAGACGCTGCCCGATAGCGGCAGCGGATTGAGACGGACGGTCTGAGACGGACGGTCTGAGACAGGCGGTCTGAGAAAGACGGACTGAGTCTGACGGTCTGAGACAGACGGACAGGGACAGACGGACTGAGACAGACGGTCTGAGACAGTAGAATTGACACAGACGGTCTGAGACAGACGGTCTGAGACAGACGGTCTGAGACAGACGGTCTGAGACAGACGGTCTGAGACAGCCGGTCTGAGACAGACGGATTGAGACAGACAGCCTGAGGAAGGTGGTCTGAGACAGACGGTCTGAGACAGACGGACAGGGACAGGCGAACAGACGCTGCCCGATAGCGGCAGGCGAATTGAGACGGACGGTCTGAGACAGGCTGTCTGAGACAGACGGTCTGAGACAGGCGGTCTGAGACAGACGGACTGAGTCTGACGGTCTGAGACAGACGGACAGGGTCAGGCGAACAGACGCTGCCCGATAGCGGCAGGCGGATTGGGACGGACGGGCTGAGACGGACGGTCTGAGACGGACGGTCTGAGACAGACGGTCTGAGACAGACGGTCTGAGACCGACGGTCTGAGACACACGGTCTGACACAGATGTTCTGAGACAGACGGACTGAGACAGACGGACTGAGACAGACGGTCTGAGACAGACGGTCTGAGACAGACGGTCTGAGACAGCCGGTCTGAGACAGACGGATTGAGACAGACCGCCTGAGGAAGGTGGTCTGAGACAGACGGACTGAGACAGACGGTCTGAGACAGACGGACAGGGTCACGCGAACAGACGCTGCCCGATAGCGGCAGCGGATTGAGACGGACGGTCTGAGACGGACGGACTGAGTCTGACGGTCTGAGACAGACGGACAGGGTCAGACGGACTGAGACAGACGGTCTGAGACAGTCGGTCAGAGACAGACGGACTGAGACAGACGTTCTGGGACAGACGGTCTGAGACAGACGGCCTGAGACGGGCGGTTTGAGACAGACGGACTGAGTATGACGGTCTGAGACAGACGGACAGGGACAGACGGACTGAGACAGACGGTCTGAGACCGACGGTCTGACACAGACGTTCTGAGACAGACGGTCTGAGACAGACGGACTGAGACAGACGGACTGAGACAGACGGTCTGAGTCAGACGGTCTCAGGCAGACGGTCTGAGACAGTCGGTCTGAGGCAGACGGACAGGGACAGACGGTCTGAGACAGACGGTCTGAGACAGACGGTCTGACACAGACGTTCTGAGACAGACGGACTGACACAGACGGACTGAGACAGACAGTCTGAGAGAGACGGTCTGAGACGGGCGGTTTGAGACAGACGGACTGAGTATGACGGTCTGAGACAGACGGACAGGGACAGACGGACTGAGACAGACGGTCTGAGACCGACGGTCTGACACAGACGTTCTGAGACAGACGGTCTGAGACAGACGGTCTCAGACGGACGGACTGAGTCTGACGGTCTGAGACAGACGGACAGGGACGGACGGACTGAGACAGACGGTCTGAGACAGACGGTCAGAGACAGACGGTCAGAGACAGACGGACTGAGACAGACGGTCTGAGACAAACGGTCGGTGACAGACGAATTGAGACAGACGGTCTGAGACAGACGAATTGAGACAGACGGTCTGAGACAGACGGTCTGATACAGACGGTCTGAGACAGACGGTCTGAGACAGCCGGTCCGAGACAGACGGATTGAGACAGACCGCCTGAGGAAGGTGGTCTGAGACAGACTGACTGAGACAGACGGTCTGAGGCAGACGGTCTGAGACAGACGGTCTGAGACAGTAGAATTGACACAGACGGTCTGAGACAGACGGTCTGAGACAGTAGAATTGACACAGACGGTCTGAGACAGACGGTCTGAGACAGACGGTCTGAGACAGACGGTCTGAGACAGACGGTCTGACACAGACGTTCTGAGACAGACGGTCTGACACAGACGGACTGAGACAGACGGTCTGAGAGAGACGGTCTGAGACGGGCGGTCTGAGACAGACCGACTGAGTCTGACGGTCTGAGACAGACGGACAGGGACAGACGGACTTAGACCGACGGTCTGAGACAGACGGTCTGAGACAGATGGTCTGACACAGACGTTCTGAGACAGACGGACTGACACAGACGGACTGAGACAGACGGTCTGAGACAGACGGTCTGAGACGGGCGGTTTGAGACAGACGGACTGAGTATGACGGTCTGAGACAAACGGACAGGGACAGACGGACTGAGACAGACGGTCTGAGACAGACGGTCTGAGACCGACGGTCTTACACAGACGTTCTGAGACAGACGGTCTGAGACAGACGGACTGAGACAGACGGACTGAGACAGACGGTCTGAGTCAGACGGTCTCAGGCAGACGGTCTGAGACAGTCGGTCTGAGGCAGACGGACAGGGACAGACGGTCTGAGACAGACGGTCTGAGACAGACTGACTGAGACAGACGGTCTGAGACAGACGGTTTGAGACAGACGGTCTGAGACAGACGGTCTGACACAGATGTTCTGAGACAGACGATCTGAGACAGACGGACTGAGACAGACGGTCTGAGACAGACGGTCTGAGACAGACGGTCTGAGACAGACGGTCTGAGACAGACGGTCTGAGACAGCCGGTCTGAGACAGACGGATTGAGACAGACCGCCTGAGGAAGGTGGTCTGAGACAGACGGACTGAGACAGACGGTCTGAGGCAGACGGACAGGGTCACGCGAACAGACGCTGCCCGATAGCGGCAGCGGATTGAGACGGACGGTCTGAGACGGACGGACTGAGTCTGACGGTCTGAGACAGACGGACAGGGACAGACGGACTGAGACAGACGGTCTGAGACATTCGGTCAGCGACAGACGGACTGAGACAGACGGTCTGAGACAGACGGTCGGTGACAGACGAATTGAGACAGACGGTCTGAGACAGACGGTCTGAGACAGCCGGTCTGAGACAGACGGATTGAGACAGACCGCCTGAGGAAGGTGGTCTGAGACAGACGGACAGGGACAGACGGACTGAGACAGACGGTCTGAGACAGTCGGTCAGAGACAGACGGACTGAGACAGACGGTCTGAGACAGACGGTCGGTGACAGACGAATTGAGACAGACGGTCTGAGACAGACGAATTGAGACAGACGGTCTGAGACAAACGGTCTGAGACAGACGGTCTGAGACAGTCGGTCCGAGACAGACGGATTGAGACAGACCGCCTGAGGAAGGTGGTCTGAGACAGACTGACTGAGACAGACGGTCTGAGGCAGACGGTCTGAGACAGACGGTCTGAGACAGTAGAATTGACACAGACGGTCTGAAACAGACGGTCTCCGACAGACGGTCTGAGACAGACGGTCTGAGACAGACGGTCTGAGACAGACGGTCTGAGACAGACGGTCTGACACAGACGTTCTGAGACAGACGGTCTGACACAGACGGACTGAGACAGACGGTCTGAGAGAGACGGTCTGAGACGGGCGGTCTGAGACAGACCGACTGAGTCTGACGGTCTGAGACAGACGGTCTGAGACAGATGGTCTGACACAGACGTTCTGAGACAGACGGACTGACACAGACGGACTGAGACAGACGGACAGGGACAGACGGACTGAGACAGACGGTCTGAGACAGTAGAATTGACACAGACGGTCTGAGACAGACGGTCTGAGACAGACGGTTTGAGACAGACGGTCTGAGACAGACGGTCTGAGACAGACGGTCTGAGACAGCCGGTCTGAGACAGACGGATTGAGACAGACAGCCTGAGGAAGGTGGTCTGAGACAGACGGTCTGAGACAGACGGACAGGGACAGGCGAACAGACGCTGCCCGATAGCGGCAGGCGAATTGAGACGGACGGTCTGAGACAGGCTGTCTGAGACAGACGGTCTGAGACAGGCGGTCTGAGACAGACGGACTGAGTCTGACGGTCTGAGACAGACGGACAGGGTCAGGCGAACAGACGCTTCCCGATAGCGGCAGGCGGATTGGGACGGACGGGCTGAGACGGACGGTCTGAGACGGACGGTCTGAGACAGACGGTCTGAGACAGACGGTCTGAGACCGACGGTCTGAGACACACGGTCTGACACAGATGTTCTGAGACAGACGGACTGAGACAGACGGACTGAGACAGACGGTCTGAGACAGACGGTCTGAGACAGACGGTCTGAGACAGCCGGTCTGAGACAGACGGATTGAGACAGACCGCCTGAGGAAGGTGGTCTGAGACAGACGGACTGAGACAGACGGTCTGAGACAGACGGACAGGGTCACGCGAACAGACGCTGCCCGATAGCGGCAGCGGATTGAGACGGACGGTCTGAGACGGACGGACTGAGTCTGACGGTCTGAGACAGACGGACAGGGTCAGACGGACTGAGACAGACGGTCTGAGACAGTCGGTCAGAGACAGACGGACTGAGACAGACGTTCTGGGACAGACGGTCTGAGACAGACGGCCTGAGACGGGCGGTTTGAGACAGACGGACTGAGTATGACGGTCTGAGACAGACGGACAGGGACAGACGGACTGAGACAGACGGTCTGAGACCGACGGTCTGACACAGACGTTCTGAGACAGACGGTCTGAGACAGACGGACTGAGACAGACGGACTGAGACAGACGGTCTGAGTCAGACGGTCTCAGGCAGACGGTCTGAGACAGTCGGTCTGAGGCAGACGGACAGGGACAGACGGTCTGAGACAGACGGTCTGAGACAGACGGTCTGACACAGACGTTCTGAGACAGACGGACTGACACAGACGGACTGAGACAGACAGTCTGAGAGAGACGGTCTGAGACGGGCGGTTTGAGACAGACGGACTGAGTATGACGGTCTGAGACAGACGGACAGGGACAGACGGACTGAGACAGACGGTCTGAGACCGACGGTCTGACACAGACGTTCTGAGACAGACGGTCTGAGACAGACGGTCTCAGACGGACGGACTGAGTCTGACGGTCTGAGACAGACGGACAGGGACGGACGGACTGAGACAGACGGTCTGAGACAGACGGTCAGAGACAGACGGTCAGAGACAGACGGACTGAGACAGACGGTCTGAGACAGACGGTCGGTGACAGACGAATTGAGACAGACGGTCTGAGACAGACGAATTGAGACAGACGGTCTGAGACAGACGGTCTGATACAGACGGTCTGAGACAGACGGTCTGAGACAGCCGGTCCGAGACAGACGGATTGAGACAGACCGCCTGAGGAAGGTGGTCTGAGACAGACTGACTGAGACAGACGGTCTGAGGCAGACGGTCTGAGACAGACGGTCTGAGACAGTAGAATTGACACAGACGGTCTGAGACAGACGGTCTGAGACAGACGGTCTGAGACAGACGGTCTGAGACAGACGGTCTGACACAGACGTTCTGAGACAGACGGTCTGAGACAGACGGTCTGAGACAGACCGCCTGAGGAAGGTGGTCTGAGACAGACGGACTGAGACAGACGGACTGAGACAGACGGTCTGAGACAGACGGACAGGGTCAGGCGAACAGACGCTGCCCGATAGCGGCAGGCGGATTGAGACTGGCGGTCTGAGACGGACGGTCTGAGACAGACGGTCTGAGACAGACGATCTGAGACTGGCGGTCTGAGACAGACGGTCTGAGACATACGGTCTGAGACAGCTGGTCTGAGACAGACGGTCTGAGACCGACGGGACGAGATAGACGGTCTGAGACAGACGGTATGAAACAGACGTTCTGAGACAGACGATCTGAGACTGGCGGTGTGAGACAGATGGTCTGAGACAGACGGTCTGAGACAGACGGTCTGAGACAGACGGTCTGAGACAGACGGTCTGAGAGAGACGGATTGAGACAGACCGCCTGAGGAACGTGGTCTGAGACAGACGGACTGAGACAGACGGTCTGAGACAGACGGACAGGGTCAGGCGAACAGACGCTGCCCGATAGCGGCAGCGGATTGAGACGGACGGTCTGAGACGGACGGTCTGAGACAGGCGGTCTGAGAAAGACGGACTGAGTCTGACGGTCTGAGACAGACGGACAGGGACAGACGGACTGAGACAGACGGTCTGAGACAGTAGAATTGACACAGACGGTCTGAGACAGACGGTCTGAGACAGACGGTCTGAGACAGACGGTCTGAGACAGACGGTCTGAGACAGCCGGTCTGAGACAGACGGATTGAGACAGACAGCCTGAGGAAGGTGGTCTGAGACAGACGGTCTGAGACAGACGGACAGGGACAGGCGAACAGACGCTGCCCGATAGCGGCAGGCGAATTGAGACGGACGGTCTGAGACAGGCTGTCTGAGACAGACGGTCTGAGACAGGCGGTCTGAGACAGACGGACTGAGTCTGACGGTCTGAGACAGACGGACAGGGTCAGGCGAACAGACGCTGCCCGATAGCGGCAGGCGGATTGGGACGGACGGGCTGAGACGGACGGTCTGAGACGGACGGTCTGAGACAGACGGTCTGAGACAGACGGTCTGAGACCGACGGTCTGAGACACACGGTCTGACACAGATGTTCTGAGACAGACGGACTGAGACAGACGGACTGAGACAGACGGTCTGAGACAGACGGTCTGAGACAGACGGTCTGAGACAGCCGGTCTGAGACAGACGGATTGAGACAGACCGCCTGAGGAAGGTGGTCTGAGACAGACGGACTGAGACAGACGGTCTGAGACAGACGGACAGGGTCACGCGAACAGACGCTGCCCGATAGTGGCAGCGGATTGAGACGGACGGTCTGAGACGGACGGACTGAGTCTGACGGTCTGAGACAGACGGACAGGGTCAGACGGACTGAGACAGACGGTCTGAGACAGTCGGTCAGAGACAGACGGACTGAGACAGACGTTCTGGGACAGACGGTCTGAGACAGACGGCCTGAGACGGGCGGTTTGAGACAGACGGACTGAGTATGACGGTCTGAGACAGACGGACAGGGACAGACGGACTGAGACAGACGGTCTGAGACCGACGGTCTGACACAGACGTTCTGAGACAGACGGTCTGAGACAGACGGACTGAGACAGACGGACTGAGACAGACGGTCTGAGTCAGACGGTCTCAGGCAGACGGTCTGAGACAGTCGGTCTGAGGCAGACGGACAGGGACAGACGGTCTGAGACAGACGGTCTGAGACAGACGGTCTGACACAGACGTTCTGAGACAGACGGACTGACACAGACGGACTGAGACAGACAGTCTGAGAGAGACGGTCTGAGACGGGCGGTTTGAGACAGACGGACTGAGTATGACGGTCTGAGACAGACGGACAGGGACAGACGGACTGAGACAGACGGTCTGAGACCGACGGTCTGACACAGACGTTCTGAGACAGACGGTCTGAGACAGACGGTCTCAGACGGACGGACTGAGTCTGACGGTCTGAGACAGACGGACAGGGACGGACGGACTGAGACAGACGGTCTGAGACAGACGGTCAGAGACAGACGGTCAGAGACAGACGGACTGAGACAGACGGTCTGAGACAAACGGTCGGTGACAGACGAATTGAGACAGACGGTCTGAGACAGACGAATTGAGACAGACGGTCTGAGACAGACGGTCTGATACAGACGGTCTGAGACAGACGGTCTGAGACAGCCGGTCCGAGACAGACGGATTGAGACAGACCGCCTGAGGAAGGTGGTCTGAGACAGACTGACTGAGACAGACGGTCTGAGGCAGACGGTCTGAGACAGACGGTCTGAGACAGTAGAATTGACACAGACGGTCTGAGACAGACGGTCTGAGACAGTAGAATTGACACAGACGGTCTGAGACAGACGGTCTGAGACAGACGGTCTGAGACAGACGGTCTGAGACAGACGGTCTGACACAGACGTTCTGAGACAGACGGTCTGACACAGACGGACTGAGACAGACGGTCTGAGAGAGACGGTCTGAGACGGGCGGTCTGAGACAGACCGACTGAGTCTGACGGTCTGAGACAGACGGACAGGGACAGACGGACTTAGACCGACGGTCTGAGACAGACGGTCTGAGACAGATGGTCTGACACAGACGTTCTGAGACAGACGGACTGACACAGACGGACTGAGACAGACGGTCTGAGACAGACGGTCTGAGACGGGCGGTTTGAGACAGACGGACTGAGTATGACGGTCTGAGACAAACGGACAGGGACAGACGGACTGAGACAGACGGTCTGAGACAGACGGTCTGAGACCGACGGTCTTACACAGACGTTCTGAGACAGACGGTCTGAGACAGACGGACTGAGACAGACGGACTGAGACAGACGGTCTGAGTCAGACGGTCTCAGGCAGACGGTCTGAGACAGTCGGTCTGAGGCAGACGGACAGGGACAGACGGTCTGAGACAGACGGTCTGAGACAGACTGACTGAGACAGACGGTCTGAGACAGACGGTTTGAGACAGACGGTCTGAGACAGACGGTCTGACACAGATGTTCTGAGACAGACGATCTGAGACAGACGGACTGAGACAGACGGTCTGAGACAGACGGTCTGAGACAGACGGTCTGAGACAGACGGTCTGAGACAGACGGTCTGAGACAGCCGGTCTGAGACAGACGGATTGAGACAGACCGCCTGAGGAAGGTGGTCTGAGACAGACGGACTGAGACAGACGGTCTGAGGCAGACGGACAGGGTCACGCGAACAGACGCTGCCCGATAGCGGCAGCGGATTGAGACGGACGGTCTGAGACGGACGGACTGAGTCTGACGGTCTGAGACAGACGGACAGGGACAGACGGACTGAGACAGACGGTCTGAGACATTCGGTCAGCGACAGACGGACTGAGACAGACGGTCTGAGACAGACGGTCGGTGACAGACGAATTGAGACAGACGGTCTGAGACAGACGGTCTGAGACAGCCGGTCTGAGACAGACGGATTGAGACAGACCGCCTGAGGAAGGTGGTCTGAGACAGACGGACAGGGACAGACGGACTGAGACAGACGGTCTGAGACAGTCGGTCAGAGACAGACGGACTGAGACAGACGGTCTGAGACAGACGGTCGGTGACAGACGAATTGAGACAGACGGTCTGAGACAGACGAATTGAGACAGACGGTCTGAGACAAACGGTCTGAGACAGACGGTCTGAGACAGTCGGTCCGAGACAGACGGATTGAGACAGACCGCCTGAGGAAGGTGGTCTGAGACAGACTGACTGAGACAGACCGTCTGAGGCAGACGGTCTGAGACAGACGGTCTGAGACAGTAGAATTGACACAGACGGTCTGAAACAGACGGTCTCCGACAGACGGTCTGAGACAGACGGTCTGAGACAGACGGTCTGAGACAGACGGTCTGAGACAGACGGTCTGACACAGACGTTCTGAGACAGACGGTCTGACACAGACGGACTGAGACAGACGGTCTGAGAGAGACGGTCTGAGACGGGCGGTCTGAGACAGACCGACTGAGTCTGACGGTCTGAGACAGACGGTCTGAGACAGATGGTCTGACACAGACGTTCTGAGACAGACGGACTGACACAGACGGACTGAGACAGACGGACAGGGACAGACGGACTGAGACAGACGGTCTGAGACAGTAGAATTGACACAGACGGTCTGAGACAGACGGTCTGAGACAGACGGTCTGAGACAGACGGTCTGAGACAGACGGTCTGAGACAGACGGTCTGAGACAGCCGGTCTGAGACAGACGGATTGAGACAGACAGCCTGAGGAAGGTGGTCTGAGACAGACGGTCTGAGACAGACGGACAGGGACAGGCGAACAGACGCTGCCCGATAGCGGCAGGCGAATTGAGACGGACGGTCTGAGACAGGCTGTCTGAGACAGACGGTCTGAGACAGGCGGTCTGAGACAGACGGACTGAGTCTGACGGTCTGAGACAGACGGACAGGGTCAGGCGAACAGACGCTTCCCGATAGCGGCAGGCGGATTGGGACGGACGGGCTGAGACGGACGGTCTGAGACGGACGGTCTGAGACAGACGGTCTGAGACAGACGGTCTGAGACCGACGGTCTGAGACACACGGTCTGACACAGATGTTCTGAGACAGACGGACTGAGACAGACGGACTGAGACAGACGGTCTGAGACAGACGGTCTGAGACAGACGGTCTGAGACAGCCGGTCTGAGACAGACGGATTGAGACAGACCGCCTGAGGAAGGTGGTCTGAGACAGACGGACTGAGACAGACGGTCTGAGACAGACGGACAGGGTCACGCGAACAGACGCTGCCCGATAGCGGCAGCGGATTGAGACGGACGGTCTGAGACGGACGGACTGAGTCTGACGGTCTGAGACAGACGGACAGGGTCAGACGGACTGAGACAGACGGTCTGAGACAGTCGGTCAGAGACAGACGGACTGAGACAGACGTTCTGGGACAGACGGTCTGAGACAGACGGCCTGAGACGGGCGGTTTGAGACAGACGGACTGAGTATGACGGTCTGAGACAGACGGACAGGGACAGACGGACTGAGACAGACGGTCTGAGACCGACGGTCTGACACAGACGTTCTGAGACAGACGGTCTGAGACAGACGGACTGAGACAGACGGACTGAGACAGACGGTCTGAGTCAGACGGTCTCAGGCAGACGGTCTGAGACAGTCGGTCTGAGGCAGACGGACAGGGACAGACGGTCTGAGACAGACGGTCTGAGACAGACGGTCTGACACAGACGTTCTGAGACAGACGGACTGACACAGACGGACTGAGACAGACAGTCTGAGAGAGACGGTCTGAGACGGGCGGTTTGAGACAGACGGACTGAGTATGACGGTCTGAGACAGACGGACAGGGACAGACGGACTGAGACAGACGGTCTGAGACCGACGGTCTGACACAGACGTTCTGAGACAGACGGTCTGAGACAGACGGTCTCAGACGGACGGACTGAGTCTGACGGTCTGAGACAGACGGACAGGGACGGACGGACTGAGACAGACGGTCTGAGACAGACGGTCAGAGACAGACGGTCAGAGACAGACGGACTGAGACAGACGGTCTGAGACAGACGGTCGGTGACAGACGAATTGAGACAGACGGTCTGAGACAGACGAATTGAGACAGACGGTCTGAGACAGACGGTCTGATACAGACGGTCTGAGACAGACGGTCTGAGACAGCCGGTCCGAGACAGACGGATTGAGACAGACCGCCTGAGGAAGGTGGTCTGAGACAGACTGACTGAGACAGACGGTCTGAGGCAGACGGTCTGAGACAGACGGTCTGAGACAGTAGAATTGACACAGACGGTCTGAGACAGACGGTCTGAGACAGTAGAATTGACACAGACGGTCTGAGACAGACGGTCTGAGACAGACGGTCTGAGACAGACGGTCTGAGACAGACGGTCTGACACAGACGTTCTGAGACAGACGGTCTGACACAGACGGACTGAGACAGACGGTCTGAGAGAGACGGTCTGAGACGGGCGGTCTGAGACAGACCGACTGAGTCTGACGGTCTGAGACGGACGGACAGGGACAGACGGACTTAGACCGACGGTCTGAGACAGACGGTCTGAGACAGATGGTCTGACACAGACGTTCTGAGACAGACGGACTGACACAGACGGACTGAGACAGACGGTCTGAGACAGACGGTCTGAGACGGGCGGTTTGAGACAGACGGACTGAGTATGACGGTCTGAGACAAACGGACAGGGACAGACGGACTGAGACAGACGGTCTGAGACAGACGGTCTGAGACCGACGGTCTTACACAGACGTTCTGAGACAGACGGTCTGAGACAGACGGACTGAGACAGACGGACTGAGACAGACGGTCTGAGTCAGACGGTCTCAGGCAGACGGTCTGAGACAGTCGGTCTGAGGCAGACGGACAGCGACAGACGGTCTGAGACAGACGGTCTGAGACAGACTGACTGAGACAGACGGTCTGAGACAGACGGTTTGAGACAGACGGTCTGAGACCGACGGTCTGAGACAGACGGTCTGACACAGATGTTCTGAGACAGACGATCTGAGACAGACGGACTGAGACAGACGGTCTGAGACAGACGGTCTGAGACAGACGGTCTGAGACAGACGGTCTGAGACAGACGGTCTGAGACAGCCGGTCTGAGACAGACGGATTGAGACAGACCGCCTGAGGAAGGTGGTCTGAGACAGACGGACTGAGACAGACGGTCTGAGGCAGACGGACAGGGTCACGCGAACAGACGCTGCCCGATAGCGGCAGCGGATTGAGACGGACGGTCTGAGACGGACGGACTGAGTCTGACGGTCTGAGACAGACGGACAGGGACAGACGGACTGAGACAGACGGTCTGAGACATTCGGTCAGCGACAGACGGACTGAGACAGACGGTCTGAGACAGACGGTCGGTGACAGACGAATTGAGACAGACGGTCTGAGACAGACGGTCTGAGACAGCCGGTCTGAGACAGACGGATTGAGACAGACCGCCTGAGGAAGGTGGTCTGAGACAGACGGACAGGGACAGACGGACTGAGACAGACGGTCTGAGACAGTCGGTCAGAGACAGACGGACTGAGACAGACGGTCTGAGACAGACGGTCGGTGACAGACGAATTGAGACAGACGGTCTGAGACAGACGAATTGAGACAGACGGTCTGAGACAAACGGTCTGAGACAGACGGTCTGAGACAGTCGGTCCGAGACAGACGGATTGAGACAGACCGCCTGAGGAAGGTGGTCTGAGACAGACTGACTGAGACAGACGGTCTGAGGCAGACGGTCTGAGACAGACGGTCTGAGACAGTAGAATTGACACAGACGGTCTGAAACAGACGGTCTGAGACAGACGGTCTGAGACAGACGGTCTGAGACAGACGGTCTGAGACAGACGGTCTGAGACAGACGGTATGACACAGACGTTCTGAGACAGACGGTCTGACACAGACGGACTGAGACAGACGGTCTGAGAGAGACGGTCTGAGACGGGCGGTCTGAGACAGACCGACTGAGTCTGACGGTCTGAGACAGACGGTCTGAGACAGATGGTCTGACACAGACGTTCTGAGACAGACGGACTGACACAGACGGACTGAGACAGACGGTCTGAGACAGACGGTCTGAGACGGGCGGTTTGAGACAGACGGACTGAGTATGACGGTCTGAGACAAACGGACAGGGACAGACGGACTGAGACAGACGGTCTGAGACAGACGGTCTGAGACCGACGGTCTGACACAGACGTTCTGAGACAGACGGTCTGAGACAGACGGACTGAGACAGACGGACTGAGACAGACGGTCTGAGTCAGACGGTCTCAGGCAGACGGTCTGAGACAGTCGGTCTGAGGCAGACGGACAGGGACAGACGGTCTGAGACAAACGGTCTGAGACAGACGGTCTGAGACAGCTGGTCTGCGACAGACCGCCTGAGACCAACGGGACGAGATAGACGGTCTGAGACAGACGGTATGAAACAGACGTTCTGAGACAGACGATCTGAGACTGGCGGTCTGAGACAGACGGACAGGGACGGACGGACTGAGACAGACGGTCTGAGACAGACGGTCAGAGACAGACGGACTGAGACAGACGGTCTGAGACAGACGGTCTGAGACAGACGGTCGGTGACAGACGAATTGAGACAGACGGTCTGAGACAGACGAATTGAGACAGACGGTCTGAGACAGACGGTCTGATACAGACGGTCTGAGACAGACGGTCTGAGACAGCCGGTCCGAGACAGACGGATTGAGACAGACCGCCTGAGGAAGGTGGTCTGAGACAGACGGACTGAGACAGACGGACTGAGACAGACGGTCTGAGACAGACGGACAGGGTCAGGCGAACAGACGCTGCCCGATAGCGGCAGGCGGATTGAGACGGACGGGCTGAGACGGACGGTCTGAGACAGACGGTCTGAGACAGACGATCTGAGACTGGCGGTCTGAGACAGACGGTCTGAGACATACGGTCTGAGACAGCTGGTCTGAGACCGACGGGACGAGATAGACGGTCTGAGACAGACGGTATGAAACAGACGGTCTGAGACAGACGGTCTGAGACAGACGGTCTGAGACAGACGGTCTGAGACAGCCGGTCTGAGACAGACGGATTGAGACAGACAGCCTGAGGAAGGTGGTCTGAGACCGACGGACTGAGTCTGACGGTCTGAGACAGACGGACAGGGTCAGGCGAACAGACGCTGCCCGATAGCGGCAGGCGGATTGGGACGGACGGGCTGAGACGGACGATCTGAGACTGGCGGTCTGAGACAGACGGTCTGAGACATACGGTCTGAGACAGCTGGTCTGAGACCGACGGGACGAGATAGACGGTCTGAGACAGACGGTATGAAACAGACGTTCTGAGACAGACGATCTGAGACTGGCGGTCTGAGACAGACGGTCTGAGACAGACGGTCTGAGACAGACGGTTTGAGACAGACGGTCTGAGAGAGACGGATTGAGACAGACCGCCTGAGGAACGTGGTCTGAGACAGACGGACTGAGACAGACGGTCTGAGACAGACGGACAGGGTCAGGCGAACAGACGCTGCCCGATAGCGGCAGCGGATTGAGACGGACGGTCTGAGACGGACGGTCTGAGACAGGCGGTCTGAGAAAGACGGACTGAGTCTGACGGTCTGAGACAGACGGACAGGGACAGACGGACTGAGACAGACGGTCTGAGACAGTAGAATTGACACAGACGGTCTGAGACAGACGGTCTGACACAGACGGTCTGAGGCAGACGGTCTGAGACAGACGGTCTGAGACAGACGGTCTGAGACAGCCGGTCTGAGACAGACGGATTGAGACAGACAGCCTGAGGAAGGTGGTCTGAGACAGACGGTCTGAGACAGACGGTCTGAGACAGACGGTCTGAGACAGACGGACAGGGACAGGCGAACAGACGCTGCCCGATAGCGGCAGGCGAATTGAGACTGACGGTCTGAGACAGGCTGTCTGAGACAGACGGTCTGAGACAGACGGACTGAGTCTGACGGTCTGAGACAGACGGACAGGGTCAGGCGAACAGACGCTGCCCGATAGCGGCAGGCGGATTGGGACGGACGGGCTGAGACGGACGGTCTGACACAGACGGTCTGAGACAGACGGTCTGAGACAGACGGTCTGAGACAGACGAATTGAGACAGACGGTCTGACACAGACGTTCTGAGACAGACGGTCTGACACAGACGGACTGAGACAGACGGTCTGAGAGAGACGGATTGAGACAGACCGCCTGAGGAAGGTGGTCTGAGACAGACGGACTGAGACAGACGGACTGAGACAGACGGTCTGAGACAGACGGACAGGGTCAGGCGAACAGACGCTGCCCGATAGCGGCAGGCGGATTGAGACGGACGGGCTGAGACGGACGGTCTGAGACAGACGGTCTGAGACAGACGATCTGAGACTGGCGGTCTGAGACAGACGGTCTGAGACATACGGTCTGAGACAGCTGGTCTGAGACGGGCGGTTTGAGACAGACGGACTGAGTATGACGGTCTGAGACAGACGGACAGGGACAGACGGACTGAGACAGACGGTCTGAGACCGACGGTCTGACACAGACGTTCTGAGACAGACGGTCTGAGACAGACGGACTGAGACAGACGGACTGAGACAGACGGTCTGAGTCAGACGGTCTCAGGCAGACGGTCTGAGACAGTCGGTCTGAGGCAGACGGACAGGGACAGACGGTCTGAGACAGACGGTCTGAGACAGACGGTCTGACACAGACGTTCTGAGACAGACGGACTGACACAGACGGACTGAGACAGACAGTCTGAGAGAGACGGTCTGAGACGGGCGGTTTGAGACAGACGGACTGAGTATGACGGTCTGAGACAGACGGACAGGGACAGACGGACTGAGACAGACGGTCTGAGACCGACGGTCTGACACAGACGTTCTGAGACAGACGGTCTGAGACAGACGGTCTCAGACGGACGGACTGAGTCTGACGGTCTGAGACAGACGGACAGGGACGGACGGACTGAGACAGACGGTCTGAGACAGACGGTCAGAGACAGACGGTCAGAGACAGACGGACTGAGACAGACGGTCTGAGACAGACGGTCGGTGACAGACGAATTGAGACAGACGGTCTGAGACAGACGAATTGAGACAGACGGTCTGAGACAGACGGTCTGATACAGACGGTCTGAGACAGACGGTCTGAGACAGCCGGTCCGAGACAGACGGATTGAGACAGACCGCCTGAGGAAGGTGGTCTGAGACAGACTGACTGAGACAGACGGTCTGAGGCAGACGGTCTGAGACAGACGGTCTGAGACAGTAGAATTGACACAGACGGTCTGAGACAGACGGTCTGAGACAGTAGAATTGACACAGACGGTCTGAGACAGACGGTCTGAGACAGACGGTCTGAGACAGACGGTCTGAGACAGACGGTCTGACACAGACGTTCTGAGACAGACGGTCTGACACAGACGGACTGAGACAGACGGTCTGAGAGAGACGGTCTGAGACGGGCGGTCTGAGACAGACCGACTGAGTCTGACGGTCTGAGACAGACGGACAGGGACAGACGGACTTAGACCGACGGTCTGAGACAGACGGTCTGAGACAGATGGTCTGACACAGACGTTCTGAGACAGACGGACTGACACAGACGGACTGAGACAGACGGTCTGAGACAGACGGTCTGAGACGGGCGGTTTGAGACAGACGGACTGAGTATGACGGTCTGAGACAAACGGACAGGGACAGACGGACTGAGACAGACGGTCTGAGACAGACGGTCTGAGACCGACGGTCTTACACAGACGTTCTGAGACAGACGGTCTGAGACAGACGGACTGAGACAGACGGACTGAGACAGACGGTCTGAGTCAGACGGTCTCAGGCAGACGGTCTGAGACAGTCGGTCTGAGGCAGACGGACAGGGACAGACGGTCTGAGACAGACGGTCTGAGACAGACTGACTGAGACAGACGGTCTGAGACAGACGGTTTGAGACAGACGGTCTGAGACCGACGGTCTGAGACAGACGGTCTGACACAGATGTTCTGAGACAGACGATCTGAGACAGACGGACTGAGACAGACGGTCTGAGACAGACGGTCTGAGACAGACGGTCTGAGACAGACGGTCTGAGACAGACGGTCTGAGACAGCCGGTCTGAGACAGACGGATTGAGACAGACCGCCTGAGGAAGGTGGTCTGAGACAGACGGACTGAGACAGACGGTCTGAGGCAGACGGACAGGGTCACGCGAACAGACGCTGCCCGATAGCGGCAGCGGATTGAGACGGACGGTCTGAGACGGACGGACTGAGTCTGACGGTCTGAGACAGACGGACAGGGACAGACGGACTGAGACAGACGGTCTGAGACATTCGGTCAGCGACAGACGGACTGAGACAGACGGTCTGAGACAGACGGTCGGTGACAGACGAATTGAGACAGACGGTCTGAGACAGACGGTCTGAGACAGCCGGTCTGAGACAGACGGATTGAGACAGACCGCCTGAGGAAGGTGGTCTGAGACAGACGGACAGGGACAGACGGACTGAGACAGACGGTCTGAGACAGTCGGTCAGAGACAGACGGACTGAGACAGACGGTCTGAGACAGACGGTCGGTGACAGACGAATTGAGACAGACGGTCTGAGACAGACGAATTGAGACAGACGGTCTGAGACAAACGGTCTGAGACAGACGGTCTGAGACAGTCGGTCCGAGACAGACGGATTGAGACAGACCGCCTGAGGAAGGTGGTCTGAGACAGACTGACTGAGACAGACGGTCTGAGGCAGACGGTCTGAGACAGACGGTCTGAGACAGTAGAATTGACACAGACGGTCTGAAACAGACGGTCTGAGACAGACGGTCTGAGACAGACGGTCTGAGACAGACGGTCTGAGACAGACGGTCTGAGACAGACGGTATGACACAGACGTTCTGAGACAGACGGTCTGACACAGACGGACTGAGACAGACGGTCTGAGAGAGACGGTCTGAGACGGGCGGTCTGAGACAGACCGACTGAGTCTGACGGTCTGAGACAGACGGTCTGAGACAGATGGTCTGACACAGACGTTCTGAGACAGACGGACTGACACAGACGGACTGAGACAGACGGTCTGAGACAGACGGTCTGAGACGGGCGGTTTGAGACAGACGGACTGAGTATGACGGTCTGAGACAAACGGACAGGGACAGACGGACTGAGACAGACGGTCTGAGACAGACGGTCTGAGACCGACGGTCTGACACAGACGTTCTGAGACAGACGGTCTGAGACAGACGGACTGAGACAGACGGACTGAGACAGACGGTCTGAGTCAGACGGTCTCAGGCAGACGGTCTGAGACAGTCGGTCTGAGGCAGACGGACAGGGACAGACGGTCTGAGACAAACGGTCTGAGACAGACGGTCTGAGACAGCTGGTCTGCGACAGACCGCCTGAGACCAACGGGACGAGATAGACGGTCTGAGACAGACGGTATGAAACAGACGTTCTGAGACAGACGATCTGAGACTGGCGGTCTGAGACAGACGGACAGGGACGGACGGACTGAGACAGACGGTCTGAGACAGACGGTCAGAGACAGACGGACTGAGACAGACGGTCTGAGACAGACGGTCTGAGACAGACGGTCGGTGACAGACGAATTGAGACAGACGGTCTGAGACAGACGAATTGAGACAGACGGTCTGAGACAGACGGTCTGATACAGACGGTCTGAGACAGACGGTCTGAGACAGCCGGTCCGAGACAGACGGATTGAGACAGACCGCCTGAGGAAGGTGGTCTGAGACAGACGGACTGAGACAGACGGACTGAGACAGACGGTCTGAGACAGACGGACAGGGTCAGGCGAACAGACGCTGCCCGATAGCGGCAGGCGGATTGAGACGGACGGGCTGAGACGGACGGTCTGAGACAGACGGTCTGAGACAGACGATCTGAGACTGGCGGTCTGAGACAGACGGTCTGAGACATACGGTCTGAGACAGCTGGTCTGAGACCGACGGGACGAGATAGACGGTCTGAGACAGACGGTATGAAACAGACGGTCTGAGACAGACGGTCTGAGACAGACGGTCTGAGACAGACGGTCTGAGACAGCCGGTCTGAGACAGACGGATTGAGACAGACAGCCTGAGGAAGGTGGTCTGAGACCGACGGACTGAGTCTGACGGTCTGAGACAGACGGACAGGGTCAGGCGAACAGACGCTGCCCGATAGCGGCAGGCGGATTGGGACGGACGGGCTGAGACGGACGATCTGAGACTGGCGGTCTGAGACAGACGGTCTGAGACATACGGTCTGAGACAGCTGGTCTGAGACCGACGGGACGAGATAGACGGTCTGAGACAGACGGTATGAAACAGACGTTCTGAGACAGACGATCTGAGACTGGCGGTCTGAGACAGACGGTCTGAGACAGACGGTCTGAGACAGACGGTTTGAGACAGACGGTCTGAGAGAGACGGATTGAGACAGACCGCCTGAGGAACGTGGTCTGAGACAGACGGACTGAGACAGACGGTCTGAGACAGACGGACAGGGTCAGGCGAACAGACGCTGCCCGATAGCGGCAGCGGATTGAGACGGACGGTCTGAGACGGACGGTCTGAGACAGGCGGTCTGAGAAAGACGGACTGAGTCTGACGGTCTGAGACAGACGGACAGGGACAGACGGACTGAGACAGACGGTCTGAGACAGTAGAATTGACACAGACGGTCTGAGACAGACGGTCTGACACAGACGGTCTGAGGCAGACGGTCTGAGACAGACGGTCTGAGACAGACGGTCTGAGACAGCCGGTCTGAGACAGACGGATTGAGACAGACAGCCTGAGGAAGGTGGTCTGAGACAGAC
Organism: Coelioxys conoideus; assembly: GCA_947623535.1. Taxonomy (NCBI): domain Eukaryota; kingdom Metazoa; phylum Arthropoda; class Insecta; order Hymenoptera; family Megachilidae; genus Coelioxys; species Coelioxys conoideus. The sequence continues at coordinate 1,321,454 of CANQJN010000021.1, read as the reverse complement.
GGTCTGAGACAGACGGTCTGAGACAGACGGTCTGAGACAGACGGACAGGGACAGGCGAACAGACGCTGCCCGATAGCGGCAGGCGAATTGAGACTGACGGTCTGAGACAGGCTGTCTGAGACAGACGGTCTGAGACAGACGGACTGAGTCTGACGGTCTGAGACAGACGGACAGGGTCAGGCGAACAGACGCTGCCCGATAGCGGCAGGCGGATTGGGACGGACGGGCTGAGACGGACGGTCTGACACAGACGGTCTGAGACAGACGGTCTGAGACAGACGGTCTGAGACAGACGAATTGAGACAGACGGTCTGACACAGACGTTCTGAGACAGACGGTCTGACACAGACGGACTGAGACAGACGGTCTGAGAGAGACGGATTGAGACAGACCGCCTGAGGAAGGTGGTCTGAGACAGACGGACTGAGACAGACGGACTGAGACAGACGGTCTGAGACAGACGGACAGGGTCAGGCGAACAGACGCTGCCCGATAGCGGCAGGCGGATTGAGACGGACGGGCTGAGACGGACGGTCTGAGACAGACGGTCTGAGACAGACGATCTGAGACTGGCGGTCTGAGACAGACGGTCTGAGACATACGGTCTGAGACAGCTGGTCTGAGACCGACGGGACGAGATAGACGGTCTGAGACAGACGGTATGAAACAGACGTTCTGAGACAGACGATCTGAGACTGGCGGTCTGAGACAGACGGTCTGAGACAGACGGTCTGAGACAGACGGTCTGAGAGAGACGGATTGAGACAGACCGCCTGAGGAACGTGGTCTGAGACAGACGGACTGAGACAGACGGTCTGAGACAGACGGACAGGGACAGGCGAACAGACGCTGCCCGATAGCGGCAGGCGAATTGAGACGGACGGTCTGAGACAGGCTGTCTGAGACAGACGGTCTGAGACCGACGGACTGAGTCTGACGGTCTGAGACAGACGGACAGGGTCAGGCGAACAGACGCTGCCCGATAGCGGCAGGCGGATTGGGACGGACGGGCTGAGACGGACGGTCTGAGACAGACGGTCTGAGACAGACGGTCTGAGACCGACGGTCTGAGACACACGGTCTGACACAGATGTTCTGAGACAGACGGACTGAGACAGACGGACTGAGACAGACGGTCTGAGACAGACGGTCTGAGACAGACGGTCTGAGGCAGCCGGTCTGAGACAGACGGATTGAGACAGACCGCCTGAGGAATGTGGTCTGAGACAGACGGACTGAGACAGACGGTCTGAGACAGACGGACAGGGTCACGCGAACAGACGCTGCCCGATAGCGGCAGCGGATTGAGACGGACGGTCTGAGACGGACGGACTGAATCTGACGGTCTGAGACAGACGGACAGGGACAGACGGACTGAGACAGACGGTCTGAGACAGACGGTCTGAGACAGACGGTCGGTGACAGACGAATTGAGACAGACGTTCTGAGACAGACGAATTGAGACAGACGGTCTGAGACAAACGGTCTGAGACAGACGGTCTGAGACAGTCGGTCCGAGACAGACGGATTGAGACAGACCGCCTGAGGAAGGTGGTCTGAGACAGACTGACTGAGACAGACGGTCTGAGGCAGACGGTCTGAGACAGACGGTCTGAGACAGTAGAATTGACACAGACGGTCTGAGACAGACGGTCTGAGACAGACGGTCTGAGACAGACGGTCTGAGACCGACGGTCTGACACAGACGTTCTGAGACAGACGGTCTGAGACAGACGGACTGAGACAGACGGACTGAGACAGACGGTCTGAGTCAGACGGTCTCAGGCAGACGGTCTGAGACAGTCGGTCTGAGGCAGACGGACAGGGACAGACGGTCTGAGACAGACGGTCTGAGACAGACGGTCTGAGATAGACGGGACGAGATAGACGGTCTGAGACCGAGGGGACGAGGTAGACGGGCTGAGACAGATGTTCTGAGACAGGCGGTCGGAGACAGGCGGTCCGAGACAGATGTTCTGAGACAGACGGTCTGAGACAGCTGGTCTGAGACAGACGGTCTGAGACCCACGGGACGAGATAGACGGTCTGAGACAGACGGTATGAAACAGACGTTCTGAGACAGACGATCTGAGACTGGCGGTCTGAGACAGACGGTCTGAGACAGACGGTCTGAGACAGCTGGTCTGCGACAGACCGCCTGAGACCGACGGGACGAGATAGACGGTCTGAGACAGACGGTATGAAACAGACGTTCTGAGACAGACGATCTGAGACTGGCGGTCTGAGACAGACGGACACGGACGGACGGACTGAGACAGACGGTCTGAGACAGACGGTCAGAGACAGACGGACTGAGACAGACGGTCTGAGACAGACGGTCGGTGACAGGCGAATTGAGACAGACGGTCTGAGACAGACGAATTGTGACAGACGGTCTGAGACAGACGGTCTGATACAGACGGTCTGAGACAGACGGTCTGAGACAGCCGGTCCGAGACAGACGGATTGAGACAGACGGTCTGAGACAGACGGTCTGAGACAGACGAATTGAGACAGACGGTCTGAGACAGACGGTCTGATACAGACGGTCTGAGACAGACGGTCTGAGACAGCCGGTCCGAGACAGACGGATTGAGACAGACCGCCTGAGGAAGGTGGTCTGAGACAGACTGACTGAGACAGACGGTCTGAGGCAGACGGTCTGAGACAGACGGTCTGAGACAGACGGACTGAGACGGGCGGTTTGAGACAGACGGACTGAGTATGACGGTCTGAGACAGACGGAGAGGGACAGACGGACTGAGACAGACGGTCTGAGACAGACGGTCTGAGACAGACGGTCTGAGACAGACGGTCTGAGACAGTCGGTCTGAGACAGACGGTCTGAGACAGACGGTCTGAGACGGACGGACTGAGTCTGACGGTCTGACACAGACGGACAGGGACGGACGGACTGAGACAGACGGTCTGAGACAGACGGTCAGAGACAGACGGACTGAGACAGACGGTCTGAGACAGACGAATTGAGACAGACGGTCTGAGACAGACGAATTGAGACAGACGGTCTGAGGCAGACGGTCTGATACAGACGGTCTGAGACAGACGGTCTGAGACAGCCGGTCCGAGACAGATGGATTGAGACAGACCGCCTGAGGAAGGTGGTCTGAGACAGACTGACTGAGACAGACGGTCTGAGGCAGACGGTCTGAGACAGACGGTCTGAGACAGACGGTCTGACACAGACGTTCTGAGACAGACGGATTGAGACAGACCGCCTGAGGAAGGTGGTCTGAGACAGACTGACTGAGACAGACGGTCTGAGGCAGACGGTCTGATACAGACGGTCTGAAACAGACGGTCTGAGACAGCCGGTCCGAGACAGACGGATTGAGACAGACCGCCTGAGGAAGGTGGTCTGAGGCAGACGGTCTGAGACAGACGGTCTGAGACAGACGGTCTGAGACAGACGGTCTGAGACAGTCGGTCTGAGACAGACGGTCTGAGACAGACGGTCTGAGACGGACGGACTGAGTCTGACGGTCTGACACAGACGGACAGGGACGGACGGACTGAGACAGACGGTCTGAGACAGACGGTCAGAGACAGACGGACTGAGACAGACGGTCTGAGACAGACGAATTGAGACAGACGGTCTGAGACAGACGAATTGAGACAGACGGTCTGAGGCAGACGGTCTGATACAGACGGTCTGAGACAGACGGTCTGAGACAGCCGGTCCGAGACAGATGGATTGAGACAGACCGCCTGAGGAAGGTGGTCTGAGACAGACTGACTGAGACAGACGGTCTGAGGCAGACGGTCTGAGACAGACGGTCTGAGACAGACGGTCTGACACAGACGTTCTGAGACAGACGGATTGAGACAGACCGCCTGAGGAAGGTGGTCTGAGACAGACTGACTGAGACAGACGGTCTGAGGCAGACGGTCTGATACAGACGGTCTGAAACAGACGGTCTGAGACAGCCGGTCCGAGACAGACGGATTGAGACAGACCGCCTGAGGAAGGTGGTCTGAGGCAGACGGTCTGAGACAGACGGTCTGAGACAGACGGTCTGAGACAGATGGTCTGACACAGACGTTCTGAGACAGACGGACTGACACAGACGGACTGAGACAGACGGTCTGAGACAGACGGTCTGAAACCGACGGTCTGAGACGGGCGGTTTGAGACAGACGGAGTGAGTATGACGGTCTGAGACAGACGGACAGGGACAGACGGACTGAGACAGACGGTCTGAGACAGACGGTCTGAGACAGACGGTCTGAGACAGACGGTCTGACACAGACGTTCTGAGACAGACGGATTGAGACAGACCGCCTGAGGAAGGTGGTCTGAGACAGACTGACTGAGACAGACGGTCTGAGGCAGACGGTCTGAGACAGACGGTCTGAGACAGACGGTCTGACACAGACGTTCTGAGACAGACGGATTGAGACAGACCGCCTGAGGAAGGTGGTCTGAGACAGACGGACTGAGACAGACGGACTGAGACAGACGGTCTGAGACAGACGGACAGGGTCAGGCGAACAGACGCTGCCCGATAGCGGCAGGCGGATTGAGACGAACGGTATGAGATGACGGTCTGAGACAGACGATCTGAGACTGGCGGTCTGAGACAGACAGTCTGAGACAGACGGACAGGGACAGACGGACTGAGACAGACGGTCTGCGACAGACCGCCTGAGACCGACGGGACGAGATAGACGGTCTGAGACAGACGGTATGAAACAGACGTTCTGAGACAGACGATCTGAGACTGGCGGTCTGAGACAGACGGACACGGACGGACGGACTGAGACAGACGGACACGGACGGACGGACTGAGACAGACGGTCTGAGACAGACGGTCAGAGACAGACGGACTGAGACAGACGGTCTGAGACAGACGGTCGGTGACAGGCGAATTGAGACAGACGGTCTGAGACAGACGAATTGTGACAGACGGTCTGAGACAGACGGTCTGATACAGACGGTCTGAGACAGACGGTCTGAGACAGCCGGTCCGAGACAGACGGATTGAGACAGACGGTCTGAGACAGACGGTCTGAGACAGACGAATTGAGACAGACGGTCTGAGACAGACGGTCTGATACAGACGGTCTGAGACAGACGGTCTGAGACAGCCGGTCCGAGACAGACGGATTGAGACAGACCGCCTGAGGAAGGTGGTCTGAGACAGACTGACTGAGACAGACGGTCTGAGGCAGACGGTCTGAGACAGACGGTCTGAGACAGACGGACTGAGACGGGCGGTTTGAGACAGACGGACTGAGTATGACGGTCTGAGACAGACGGAGAGGGACAGACGGACTGAGACAGACGGTCTGAGACAGACGGTCTGAGACAGACGGTCTGAGACAGACGGTCTGAGACAGTCGGTCTGAGACAGACGGTCTGAGACAGACGGTCTGAGACGGACGGACTGAGTCTGACGGTCTGACACAGACGGACAGGGACGGACGGACTGAGACAGACGGTCTGAGACAGACGGTCAGAGACAGACGGACTGAGACAGACGGTCTGAGACAGACGAATTGAGACAGACGGTCTGAGACAGACGAATTGAGACAGACGGTCTGAGGCAGACGGTCTGATACAGACGGTCTGAGACAGACGGTCTGAGACAGCCGGTCCGAGACAGACGGATTGAGACAGACCGCCTGAGGAAGGTGGTCTGAGACAGACTGACTGAGACAGACGGTCTGAGGCAGACGGTCTGAGACAGACGGTCTGAGACAGACGGTCTGACACAGACGTTCTGAGACAGACGGATTGAGACAGACCGCCTGAGGAAGGTGGTCTGAGACAGACTGACTGAGACAGACGGTCTGAGGCAGACGGTCTGATACAGACGGTCTGAAACAGACGGTCTGAGACAGCCGGTCCGAGACAGACGGATTGAGACAGACCGCCTGAGGAAGGTGGTCTGAGGCAGACGGTCTGAGACAGACGGTCTGAGACAGACGGTCTGAGACAGATGGTCTGACACAGACGGTCTGAGACAGACGGTCTGAGACAGATGGTCTGACACAGACGTTCTGAGACAGACGGACTGACACAGACGGACTGAGACAGACGGTCTGAGACAGACGGTCTGAAACCGACGGTCTGAGACGGGCGGTTTGAGACAGACGGAGTGAGTATGACGGTCTGAGACAGACGGACAGGGACAGACGGACTGAGACAGACGGTCTGAGACAGACGGTCTGAGACAGACGGACAGGGACGGACGGACTGAGACAGACGGTCTGAGACAGACGGTCAGAGACAGACGGACTGAGACAGACGGTCTGAGACAGACGGTCGGTGACAGACGAATTGAGACAGACGGTCTGAGACAGACGAATTGAGACAGACGGTCTGAGACAGACGAATTGAGACAGACGGTCTGAGACAGACGGTCTGATACAGACGGTCTGAGACAGACGGTCTGAGACAGCCGGTCCGAGACAGACGGATTGAGACAGACCGCCTGAGGAAGGTGGTCTGAGACAGACTGACTGAGACAGACGGTCTGAGGCAGACGGTCTGATACAGACGGTCTGAAACAGACGGTCTGAGACAGCCGGTCCGAGACAGACGGATTGAGACAGACCGCCTGAGGAAGGTGGTCTGAGACAGACTGACTGAGACAGACGGTCTGAGGCAGACGGTCTGAGACAGACGGTCTGAGACAGACGGTCTGACACAGACGTTCTGAGACAGACGGATTGAGACAGACCGCCTGAGGAAGGTGGTCTGAGACAGACGGACTGAGACAGACGGACTGAGACAGACGGTCTGAGACAGACGGACAGGGTCAGGCGAACAGACGCTGCCCGATAGCGGCAGGCGGATTGAGACGGACGGTATGAGATGACGGTCTGAGACAGACGATCTGAGACTGGCGGTCTGAGACAGACGGTCTGAGACAGACGGTCTGAGACAGACGGTCTGAGACAGACGGTCTGAGACAGACGGTCTGAGACAGACGAATTGAGACAGACGGTCTGATACAGACGGTCTGATACAGACGGTCTGATACAGACGGTCTGAGACAGACGGTCTGAGACAGCCGGTCCGAGACAGACGGATTGAGACAGACCGCCTGAGGCAGGTGGTCTGAGACAGACTGACTGAGACAGACGGTCTGAGGCAGACGGTCTGAGACAGACGGTCTGAGACAGACGGACTGAGACGGGCGGTTTGAGACAGACGGACTGAGTATGACGGTCTGAGACAGACGGACAGGGACAGACGGACTGAGACAGACGGTCTGAGACAGACGGTCTGAGACAGACGGTCTGAGACAGTCGGTCTGAGACAGACGGTCTGAGACAGACGGTCTGAGACGGACGGACTGAGTCTGACGGTCTGAGACAGACGGACAGGGACGGACGGACTGAGACAGACGGTCTGAGACAGACGGTCAGAGACAGACGGACTGAGACAGACGGTCTGAGACAGACGGTCGGTGACAGACGAATTGAGACAGACGGTCTGAGACAGACGAATTGAGACAGACGGTCTGAGACAGACGAATTGAGACAGACGGTCTGAGACAGACGGTCTGATACAGACGGTCTGATACAGACGGTCTGATACAGACGGTCTGATACAGACGGTCTGATACAGACGGTCTGAGACAGCCGGTCCGAGACAGACGGATTGAGACAGACCGCCTGAGGAAGGTGGTCTGAGACAGACTGACTGAGACAGACGGTCTGAGGCAGACGGTCTGATACAGACGGTCTGAGACAGACGGTCTGAGACAGCCGGTCCGAGACAGACGGATTGAGACAGACCGCCTGAGGAAGGTGGTCTGAGACAGACTGACTGAGACAGACGGTCTGAGGCAGACGGTCTGAGACAGACGGTCTGACACAGACGTTCTGAGACAGACGGTCTGAGACAGACGGACAGGGACGGACGGACTGAGACAGACGGTCTGAGACAGACGGTCAGAGACAGACGGACTGAGACAGACGGTCTGAGACAGACGGTCGGTGACAGACGAATTGAGACAGACGGTCTGAGACAGACGAATTGAGACAGACGGTCTGAGACAGACGGTCTGATACAGACGGTCTGAGACAGACGGTCTGAGACAGCCGGTCCGAGACAGACGGATTGAGACAGACCGCCTGAGGAAGGTGGTCTGAGACAGACGGACTGAGACAGACGGTCTGAGACAGACGGTCTGAGACAGTCGGTCTGAGACAGACGGTCTGATACAGACGGTCTGAGACGGACGGACTGAGACAGACGGTCTGAGACAGACGGACAGGGTCAGGCGAACACACGCTGCCCGATAGCGGCAGGCGGATTGAGACGGACGGTATGAGATGACGGTCTGAGACAGACGATCTGAGACTGGCGGTCTGAGACAGACGGTCTGAGACAGACGGTCTGAGACAGACGGTCTGAGACAGACGGTCTGAGACAGACGAATTGAGACAGACGGTCTGATACAGACGGTCTGATACAGACGGTCTGAGACAGACGGTCTGAGACAGCCGGTCCGAGACAGACGGATTGAGACAGACCGCCTGAGGCAGGTGGTCTGAGACAGACTGACTGAGACAGACGGTCTGAGGCAGACGGTCTGAGACAGACGGTCTGAGACAGACGGACTGAGACGGGCGGTTTGAGACAGACGGACTGAGTATGACGGTCTGAGACAGACGGACAGGGACAGACGGACTGAGACAGACGGTCTGAGACAGACGGTCTGAGACAGACGGTCTGAGACAGTCGGTCTGAGACAGACGGTCTGAGACAGACGGTCTGAGACGGACGGACTGAGTCTGACGGTCTGAGACAGACGGACAGGGACGGACGGACTGAGACAGACGGTCTGAGACAGACGGTCAGAGACAGACGGACTGAGACAGACGGTCTGAGACAGACGGTCGGTGACAGACGAATTGAGACAGACGGTCTGAGACAGACGAATTGAGACAGACGGTCTGAGACAGACGAATTGAGACAGACGGTCTGAGACAGACGGTCTGATACAGACGGTCTGATACAGACGGTCTGATACAGACGGTCTGATACAGACGGTCTGATACAGACGGTCTGAGACAGACGGTCTGAGACAGCCGGTCCGAGACAGACGGATTGAGACAGACCGCCTGAGGAAGGTGGTCTGAGACAGACTGACTGAGACAGACGGTCTGAGGCAGACGGTCTGATACAGACGGTCTGAGACAGACGGTCTGAGACAGCCGGTCCGAGACAGACGGATTGAGACAGACCGCCTGAGGAAGGTGGTCTGAGACAGACTGACTGAGACAGACGGTCTGAGGCAGACGGTCTGAGACAGACGGTCTGACACAGACGTTCTGCGACAGACGGTCTGAGACAGACGGACAGGGACGGACGGACTGAGACAGACGGTCTGAGACAGACGGTCAGAGACAGACGGACTGAGACAGACGGTCTGAGACAGACGGTCGGTGACAGACGAATTGAGACAGACGGTCTGAGACAGACGAATTGAGACAGACGGTCTGAGACAGACGGTCTGATACAGACGGTCTGAGACAGACGGTCTGAGACAGCCGGTCCGAGACAGACGGATTGAGACAGACCGCCTGAGGAAGGTGGTCTGAGACAGACGGACTGAGACAGACGGTCTGAGACAGACGGTCTGAGACAGTCGGTCTGAGACAGACGGTCTGATACAGACGGTCTGAGACGGACGGACTGAGTCTGACGGTCTGAGACAGACGGACAGGGACGGACGGACTGAGACAGACGGTCTGAGACAGACGGTCAGAGACAGACGGACTGAGACAGATGGTCTGAGACAGACGGTCGGTGACAGACGAATTGAGACAGACGGTCTGAGACAGACGAATTGAGACAGACGGTCTGAGACAGACGAATTGAGACAGACGGTCTGAGACAGACGGTCTGATACAGACGGTCTGATACAGACGGTCTGAGACAGACGGTCTGAGACAGCCGGTCCGAGACAGACGGATTGAGACAGACCGCCTGAGGAAGGTGGTCTGAGACAGACTGACTGAGACAGACGGTCTGAGGCAGACGGTCTGAGACAGACGGTCTGAGACAGACGGTCTGACACAGACGTTCTGAGACAGACTGATTGAGACAGACCGCCTGAGGAAGGTGGTCTGAGACAGACTGACTGAGACAGACGGTCTGAGGCAGACGGTCTGATACAGACGGTCTGAGACAGACGGTCTGAGACAGACGGTCTGAGACGGACGGACTGAGTCTGACGGTCTGAGACAGACGGACAGGGACGGACGGACTGAGACAGACGGTCTGAGACAGACGGTCTGATACAGACGGTCTGATACAGACGGTCTGATACAGACGGTCTGATACAGACGGTCTGAGACAGACGGTCTGTGACAGCCGGTCCGAGACAGACGGATTGAGACAGACCGCCTGAGGAAGGTGGTCTGAGACAGACTGACTGAGACAGACGGTCTGAGGCAGACGGTCTGAGACAGACGGTCTGAGACAGACGGTCGGTGACACACGAATTGAGACAGACGGTCTGAGACAGACGAATTGAGACAGACGGTCTGAGACAGACGAATTGAGACAGACGGTCTGAGACAGACGGTCTGATACAGACGGTCTGATACAGACGGTCTGAGACAGACTGTCTGAGACAGCCGGTCCGAGACAGACGGATTGAGACAGACCGCCTGAGGAAGGTGGTCTGAGACAGACTGACTGAGACAGACGGTCTGAGGCAGACGGTCTGAGACAGACGGTCTGAGACAGACGGTCTGACACAGACGTTCTGAGACAGACGGATTGAGACAGACCGCCTGAGGAAGGTGGTCTGAGACAGACGGACTGAGACAGACGGTCTGAGACAGACGGTCTGAGACAGGCGGTCTGAGACAGACGGTCTGAGACAGACGGTCTGAGACGGACGGACTGAGTCTGACGGTCTGAGACAGACGGACAGGGACGGACGGACTGAGACAGACGGTCTGAGACAGACGGTTAGAGACAGACGGACTGAGACAGACGGTCTGAGACAGACGGTCGGTGACAGACGAATTGAGACAGACGGTCTGAGACAGACGAATTGAGACAGACGGTCTGAGACAGACGAATTGAGACAGACGGTCTGAGACAGACGGTCTGATACAGACGGTCTGATACAGACGGTCTGATACAGACGGTCTGATACAGACGGTCTGAGACAGACGGTCTGAGACAGACGGTCTGAGACAGACGGTCTGACACAGACGTTCTGAGACAGACGGATTGAGACAGACCGCCTGAGGAAGGTGGTCTGAGACAGACGGACTGAGACAGACGGTCTGAGACAGACGGTCTGAGACAGATGGTCTGACACAGACGTTCTGAGACAGACGGACTGACACAGACGGACTGAGACAGACGGTCTGAGACAGACGGTCTGAAACCGACGGTCTGAGACGGGCGGTTTGAGACAGACGGACTGAGTATGACTGTCTGAGACAGACGGACAGGGACAGACGGACTGAGACAGACGGTCTGAGACAGACGGTCTGAGACAGACGGTCTGAGACAGACGGTCTGACACAGACGTTCTGAGACAGACGGATTGAGACAGACCGCCTGAGGAAGGTGGTCTGAGACAGACGGACTGAGACAGACGGTCTGAGACAGACGGTCTGAGACAGATGGTCTGACACAGACGTTCTGAGACAGACGGTCTGACACAGACGTTCTGAAACAGACGGATTGAGACAGACCGCCTGAGGAAGGTGGTCTGAGACAGACGGACTGAGACAGACGGACTGAGACAGACGGTCTGAGACAGACGGACAGGGTCAGGCGAACAGACGCTGCCCGATAGCGGCAGGCGGATTGAGACGAACGGTATGAGATAACGGTCTGAGACAGACGATCTGAGACTGGCGGTCTGAGACAGACAGTCTGAGACAGACGGTCTGAGACAGACGGTCTGAGACAGACGGTCTGAGACAGCCGGTCCGAGACAGACGGATTGAGACAGACCGCCTGAGGAAGGTGGTCTGAGACAGACTGACTGAGACAGACGGTCTGAGGCAGACGGTCTGAGACAGACGGTCTGAGACAGACGGTCTGAGACAGACGGTCTGACACAGACGTTCTGAGACAGACGGATTGAGACAGACCGCCTGAGGAAGGTGGTCTGAGACAGACGGACTGAGACAGACGATCTGAGACTGGCGGTCTGAGACAGACGGTCTGAGACAGACGGTCTGAGACAGACGGTCTGAGACAGACGAATTGAGACAGACGGTCTGAGACAGACGGTCTGATACAGACGGTCTGAGACAGACGGTCTGACACAGACGTTCTGCGACAGACGGTCTGAGACAGACGGTCTGAGACAGCCGGTCCGAGACAGACGGATTGAGACAGACCGCCTGAGGAAGGTGGTCTGAGACAGACGGACTGAGACAGACGGTCTGAGACAGACGGTCTGAGACAGTCGGTCTGAGACAGACGGTCTGATACAGACGGTCTGAGACGGACGGACTGAGTCTGACGGTCTGAGACAGACGGACAGGGACGGACGGACTGAGACAGACGGTCTGAGACAGACGGTCAGAGACAGACGGACTGAGACAGATGGTCTGAGACAGACGGTCGGTGACAGACGAATTGAGACAGACGGTCTGAGACAGACGAATTGAGACAGACGGTCTGAGACAGACGAATTGAGACAGACGGTCTGAGACAGACGGTCTGATACAGACGGTCTGATACAGACGGTCTGAGACAGACGGTCTGAGACAGCCGGTCCGAGACAGACGGATTGAGACAGACCGCCTGAGGAAGGTGGTCTGAGACAGACTGACTGAGACAGACGGTCTGAGGCAGACGGTCTGAGACAGACGGTCTGAGACAGACGGTCTGACACAGACGTTCTGAGACAGACTGATTGAGACAGACCGCCTGAGGAAGGTGGTCTGAGACAGACTGACTGAGACAGACGGTCTGAGGCAGACGGTCTGATACAGACGGTCTGAGACAGACGGTCTGAGACAGACGGTCTGAGACGGACGGACTGAGTCTGACGGTCTGAGACAGACGGACAGGGACGGACGGACTGAGACAGACGGTCTGAGACAGACGGTCTGATACAGACGGTCTGATACAGACGGTCTGATACAGACGGTCTGATACAGACGGTCTGAGACAGACGGTCTGTGACAGCCGGTCCGAGACAGACGGATTGAGACAGACCGCCTGAGGAAGGTGGTCTGAGACAGACTGACTGAGACAGACGGTCTGAGGCAGACGGTCTGAGACAGACGGTCTGAGACAGACGGTCGGTGACACACGAATTGAGACAGACGGTCTGAGACAGACGAATTGAGACAGACGGTCTGAGACAGACGAATTGAGACAGACGGTCTGAGACAGACGGTCTGATACAGACGGTCTGATACAGACGGTCTGAGACAGACGGTCTGAGACAGCCGGTCCGAGACAGACGGATTGAGACAGACCGCCTGAGGAAGGTGGTCTGAGACAGACTGACTGAGACAGACGGTCTGAGGCAGACGGTCTGAGACAGACGGTCTGAGACAGACGGTCTGACACAGACGTTCTGAGACAGACGGATTGAGACAGACCGCCTGAGGAAGGTGGTCTGAGACAGACGGACTGAGACAGACGGTCTGAGACAGACGGTCTGAGACAGGCGGTCTGAGACAGACGGTCTGAGACAGACGGTCTGAGACGGACGGACTGAGTCTGACGGTCTGAGACAGACGGACAGGGACGGACGGACTGAGACAGACGGTCTGAGACAGACGGTTAGAGACAGACGGACTGAGACAGACGGTCTGAGACAGACGGTCGGTGACAGACGAATTGAGACAGACGGTCTGAGACAGACGAATTGAGACAGACGGTCTGAGACAGACGAATTGAGACAGACGGTCTGAGACAGACGGTCTGATACAGACGGTCTGATACAGACGGTCTGATACAGACGGTCTGATACAGACGGTCTGAGACAGACGGTCTGAGACAGACGGTCTGAGACAGACGGTCTGACACAGACGTTCTGAGACAGACGGATTGAGACAGACCGCCTGAGGAAGGTGGTCTGAGACAGACGGACTGAGACAGACGGTCTGAGACAGACGGTCTGAGACAGATGGTCTGACACAGACGTTCTGAGACAGACGGACTGACACAGACGGACTGAGACAGACGGTCTGAGACAGACGGTCTGAAACCGACGGTCTGAGACGGGCGGTTTGAGACAGACGGACTGAGTATGACTGTCTGAGACAGACGGACAGGGACAGACGGACTGAGACAGACGGTCTGAGACAGACGGTCTGAGACAGACGGTCTGAGACAGACGGTCTGACACAGACGTTCTGAGACAGACGGATTGAGACAGACCGCCTGAGGAAGGTGGTCTGAGACAGACGGACTGAGACAGACGGTCTGAGACAGACGGTCTGAGACAGATGGTCTGACACAGACGTTCTGAGACAGACGGTCTGACACAGACGTTCTGAAACAGACGGATTGAGACAGACCGCCTGAGGAAGGTGGTCTGAGACAGACGGACTGAGACAGACGGACTGAGACAGACGGTCTGAGACAGACGGACAGGGTCAGGCGAACAGACGCTGCCCGATAGCGGCAGGCGGATTGAGACGAACGGTATGAGATAACGGTCTGAGACAGACGATCTGAGACTGGCGGTCTGAGACAGACAGTCTGAGACAGACGGTCTGAGACAGACGGTCTGAGACAGACGGTCTGAGACAGCCGGTCCGAGACAGACGGATTGAGACAGACCGCCTGAGGAAGGTGGTCTGAGACAGACTGACTGAGACAGACGGTCTGAGGCAGACGGTCTGAGACAGACGGTCTGAGACAGACGGTCTGACACAGACGTTCTGAGACAGACGGATTGAGACAGACCGCCTGAGGAAGGTGGTCTGAGACAGACGGACTGAGACAGACGATCTGAGACTGGCGGTCTGAGACAGACGGTCTGAGACAGACGGTCTGAGACAGACGAATTGAGACAGACGGTCTGAGACAGACGGTCTGATACAGACGGTCTGAGACAGACGGTCTGACACAGACGTTCTGCGACAGACGGTCTGAGACAGACGGACAGGGACGGACGGACTGAGACAGACGGTCTGAGACAGACGGTCAGAGACAGACGGACTGAGACAGACGGTCTGAGACAGACGGTCGGTGACAGACGAATTGAGACAGACGGTCTGAGACAGACGAATTGAGACAGACGGTCTGAGACAGACGGTCTGATACAGACGGTCTGAGACAGACGGTCTGAGACAGCCGGTCCGAGACAGACGGATTGAGACAGACCGCCTGAGGAAGGTGGTCTGAGACAGACGGACTGAGACAGACGGTCTGAGACAGACGGTCTGAGACAGTCGGTCTGAGACAGACGGTCTGATACAGACGGTCTGAGACGGACGGACTGAGTCTGACGGTCTGAGACAGACGGACAGGGACGGACGGACTGAGACAGACGGTCTGAGACAGACGGTCAGAGACAGACGGACTGAGACAGATGGTCTGAGACAGACGGTCGGTGACAGACGAATTGAGACAGACGGTCTGAGACAGACGAATTGAGACAGACGGTCTGAGACAGACGAATTGAGACAGACGGTCTGAGACAGACGGTCTGATACAGACGGTCTGATACAGACGGTCTGAGACAGACGGTCTGAGACAGCCGGTCCGAGACAGACGGATTGAGACAGACCGCCTGAGGAAGGTGGTCTGAGACAGACTGACTGAGACAGACGGTCTGAGGCAGACGGTCTGAGACAGACGGTCTGAGACAGACGGTCTGACACAGACGTTCTGAGACAGACGGATTGAGACAGACCGCCTGAGGAAGGTGGTCTGAGACAGACTGACTGAGACAGACGGTCTGAGGCAGACGGTCTGATACAGACGGTCTGAGACAGACGGTCTGAGACGGACGGACTGAGTCTGACGGTCTGAGACAGACGGACAGGGACGGACGGACTGAGACAGACGGTCTGAGACAGACGGTCTGATACAGACGGTCTGATACAGACGGTCTGATACAGACGGTCTGATACAGACGGTCTGATACAGACGGTCTGAGACAGACGGTCTGTGACAGCCGGTCCGAGACAGACGGATTGAGACAGACCGCCTGAGGAAGGTGGTCTGAGACAGACTGACTGAGACAGACGGTCTGAGGCAGACGGTCTGAGACAGACGGTCTGAGACAGACGGTCGGTGACACACGAATTGAGACAGACGGTCTGAGACAGACGAATTGAGACAGACGGTCTGAGACAGACGGTCTGATACAGACGGTCTGATACAGACGGTCTGAGACAGACGGTCTGAGACAGCCGGTCCGAGACAGACGGATTGAGACAGACCGCCTGAGGAAGGTGGTCTGAGACAGACTGACTGAGACAGACGGTCTGAGGCAGACGGTCTGAGACAGACGGTCTGAGACAGACGGACTGAGACGGGCGGTTTGAGACAGACGGACTGAGTATGACGGTCTGAGACAGACGGACAGGGACAGACGGACTGAGACAGACGGTCTGAGACAGACGGTCTGAGACAGGCGGTCTGAGACAGACGTTCTGCGACAGACGGTCTGAGACAGACGGACAGGGACGGACGGACTGAGACAGACGGTCTGAGACAGACGGTCAGAGACAGACGGACTGAGACAGACGGTCTGAGACAGACGGTCGGTGACAGACGAATTGAGACAGACGGTCTGAGACAGACGAATTGAGACAGACGGTCTGAGACAGACGGTCTGATACAGACGGTCTGAGACAGACGGTCTGAGACAGCCGGTCCGAGACAGACGGATTGAGACAGACCGCCTGAGGAAGGTGGTCTGAGACAGACGGACTGAGACAGACGGTCTGAGACAGACGGTCTGAGACAGTCGGTCTGAGACAGACGGTCTGATACAGACGGTCTGAGACGGACGGACTGAGTCTGACGGTCTGAGACAGACGGACAGGGACGGACGGACTGAGACAGACGGTCTGAGACAGACGGTCAGAGACAGACGGACTGAGACAGATGGTCTGAGACAGACGGTCGGTGACAGACGAATTGAGACAGACGGTCTGAGACAGACGAATTGAGACAGACGGTCTGAGACAGACGAATTGAGACAGACGGTCTGAGACAGACGGTCTGATACAGACGGTCTGATACAGACGGTCTGAGACAGACGGTCTGAGACAGCCGGTCCGAGACAGACGGATTGAGACAGACCGCCTGAGGAAGGTGGTCTGAGACAGACTGACTGAGACAGACGGTCTGAGGCAGACGGTCTGAGACAGACGGTCTGAGACAGACGGTCTGACACAGACGTTCTGAGACAGACGGATTGAGACAGACCGCCTGAGGAAGGTGGTCTGAGACAGACTGACTGAGACAGACGGTCTGAGGCAGACGGTCTGATACAGACGGTCTGAGACAGACGGTCTGAGACGGACGGACTGAGTCTGACGGTCTGAGACAGACGGACAGGGACGGACGGACTGAGACAGACGGTCTGAGACAGACGGTCTGATACAGACGGTCTGATACAGACGGTCTGATACAGACGGTCTGATACAGACGGTCTGATACAGACGGTCTGAGACAGACGGTCTGTGACAGCCGGTCCGAGACAGACGGATTGAGACAGACCGCCTGAGGAAGGTGGTCTGAGACAGACTGACTGAGACAGACGGTCTGAGGCAGACGGTCTGAGACAGACGGTCTGAGACAGACGGTCGGTGACACACGAATTGAGACAGACGGTCTGAGACAGACGAATTGAGACAGACGGTCTGAGACAGACGGTCTGATACAGACGGTCTGATACAGACGGTCTGAGACAGACGGTCTGAGACAGCCGGTCCGAGACAGACGGATTGAGACAGACCGCCTGAGGAAGGTGGTCTGAGACAGACTGACTGAGACAGACGGTCTGAGGCAGACGGTCTGAGACAGACGGTCTGAGACAGACGGACTGAGACGGGCGGTTTGAGACAGACGGACTGAGTATGACGGTCTGAGACAGACGGACAGGGACAGACGGACTGAGACAGACGGTCTGAGACAGACGGTCTGAGACAGGCGGTCTGAGACAGACGGTCTGAGACAGACGGTCTGAGACGGACGGACTGAGTCTGACGGTCTGAGACAGACGGACAGGGACGGACGGACTGAGACAGACGGTCTGAGACAGACGGTTAGAGACAGACGGACTGAGACAGACGGTCTGAGACAGACGGTCGGTGACAGACGAATTGAGACAGACGGTCTGAGACAGACGAATTGAGACAGACGGTCTGAGACAGACGAATTGAGACAGACGGTCTGAGACAGACGGTCTGATACAGACGGTCTGATACAGACGGTCTGATACAGACGGTCTGATACAGACGGTCTGAGACAGACGGTCTGAGACAGACGGTCTGAGACAGACGGTCTGACACAGACGTTCTGAGACAGACGGATTGAGACAGACCGCCTGAGGAAGGTGGTCTGAGACAGACGGACTGAGACAGACGGTCTGAGACAGACGGTCTGAGACAGATGGTCTGACACAGACGTTCTGAGACAGACGGACTGACACAGACGGACTGAGACAGACGGTCTGAGACAGACGGTCTGAAACCGACGGTCTGAGACGGGCGGTTTGAGACAGACGGACTGAGTATGACTGTCTGAGACAGACGGACAGGGACAGACGGACTGAGACAGACGGTCTGAGACAGACGGTCTGAGACAGACGGTCTGAGACAGACGGTCTGAGACAGACGGTCTGACACAGACGTTCTGAGACAGACGGATTGAGACAGACCGCCTGAGGAAGGTGGTCTGAGACAGACGGACTGAGACAGACGGTCTGAGACAGACGGTCTGAGACAGATGGTCTGACACAGACGTTCTGAGACAGACGGTCTGACACAGACGTTCTGAAACAGACGGATTGAGACAGACCGCCTGAGGAAGGTGGTCTGAGACAGACGGACTGAGACAGACGGACTGAGACAGACGGTCTGAGACAGACGGACAGGGTCAGGCGAACAGACGCTGCCCGATAGCGGCAGGCGGATTGAGACGAACGGTATGAGATAACGGTCTGAGACAGACGATCTGAGACTGGCGGTCTGAGACAGACAGTCTGAGACAGACGGTCTGAGACAGACGAATTGAGACAGACGGTCTGATACAGACGGTCTGATACAGACGGTCTGAGACAGACGGTCTGAGACAGCCGGTCCGAGACAGACGGATTGAGACAGACCGCCTGAGGAAGGTGTTCTGAGACAGACTGACTGAGACAGACGGTCTGAGGCAGACGGTCTGATACAGACGGTCTGAGACAGACGGTCTGAGACAGCCGGTCCGAGACAGACGGATTGAGACAGACCGCCTGAGGAAGGTGGTCTGAGACAGACTGACTGAGACAGACGGTCTGAGGCAGACGGTCTGAGACAGACGGTCTGAGACAGACGGACAGGGACGGACGGACTGAGACAGACGGTCTGAGACAGACGGTCAGAGACAGACGGACTGAGACAGACGGTCTGAGACAGACGGTCGGTGACAGACGAATTGAGACAGACGGTCTGAGACAGACGGTCGGTGACAGACGAATTGAGACAGACGGTCTGAGACAGACGAATTGAGACAGACGGTCTGAGACAGACGAATTGAGACAGACGGTCTGAGACAGACGGTCTGATACAGACGGTCTGAGACAGACGGTCTGAGACAGCCGGTCCGAGACAGACGGATTGAGACAGACCGCCTGAGGAAGGTGGTCTGAGACAGACTGACTGAGACAGACGGTCTGAGGCAGACGGTCTGAGACAGACGGTCTGAGACAGACGGTCTGACACAGACGTTCTGAGACAGACGGATTGAGACAGACCGCCTGAGGAAGGTGGTCTGAGACAGACGGACTGAGACAGACGATCTGAGACTGGCGGTCTGAGACAGACGGTCTGAGACAGACGGTCTGAGACAGACGGTCTGAGACAGACGGTCTGACACAGACGTTCTGAGACAGACGGTCTGAGACAGACGGACAGGGACGGACGGACTGAGACAGACGGTCTGAGACAGACGGTCAGAGACAGACGGACTGAGACAGACGGTCTGAGACAGACGGTCGGTGACAGACGAATTGAGACAGACGGTCTGAGACAGACGAATTGAGACAGACGGTCTGAGACAGACGAATTGAGACAGACGGTCTGAGACAGACGGTCTGATACAGACGGTCTGAGACAGACGGTCTGAGACAGCCGGTCCGAGACAGACGGATTGAGACAGACCGCCTGAGGAAGGTGGTCTGAGACAGACTGACTGAGACAGACGGTCTGAGGCAGACGGTCTGAGACAGACGGTCTGAGACAGACGGTCTGACACAGACGTTCTGAGACAGACGGATTGAGACAGACCGCCTGAGGAAGGTGGTCTGAGACAGAGGGACTGAGACAGACGATCTGAGACTGGCGGTCTGAGACAGACGGTCTGAGACAGACGGTCTGAGACAGACGAATTGAGACAGACGGTCTGAGACAGACGGTCTGATACAGACGGTCTGAGACAGACGGTCTGAGACAGACGGTCTGAGACAGCCGGTCCGAGACAGACGGATTGAGACAGACCGCCTGAGGAAGGTGGTCTGAGACACTCTGACTGAGACAGACGGTCTGAGGCAGACGGTCTGAGACAGACGGACTGAGACAGACGGTCTGAGACGGGCGGTTAAGACAGACGGACTGAGTATGACGGTCTGAGACAGACGGACAGGGACAGACGGACTGACACAGACGGTCTCAGACAGACGGTCTGAGACAGACGGTCTGAGACAGTCGGTCTGAGACAGACGGTCTGAGACAGACGGTCTGAGACAGACGGTCTGAGACGGACGGACTGAGTCTGACGGTCTGAGACAGACGGACAGGGACGGACGGACTGAGACAGACGGTCTGAGACAGACGGTCAGAGACAGACGGACTGAGACAGACGGTCTGAGACAGACGGTCGGTGACAGACGAATTGAGACAGACGGTCTGAGACAGACGAATTGAGACAGACGGTCTGAGACAGACGAATTGAGACAGACGGTCTGAGACAGACGGTCTGATACAGACGGTCTGATACAGACGGTCTGATACAGACGGTCTGAGACAGACGGTCTGAGACAGCGGTCCGAGACAGACGGATTGAGACAGACCGCCTGAGGAAGGTGGTCTGAGACAGACTGACTGAGACAGACGGTCTGAGGCAGACGGTCTGATACAGACGGTCTGAGACAGACGGTCTGAGACAGTCGGTCCGAGACAGACGGATTGAGACAGACCGCCTGAGGAAGGTGGTCTGAGACAGACTGACTGAGACAGACGGTCTGAGGCAGACGGTCTGAGACAGACAGTCTGAGACAGACGGTCTGAGACGGGCGGTTTGAGACAGACGGACTGAGTATGACGGTCTGAGACAGACGGACAGGGACAGACGGACTGAGACAGACGGTCTGAGACAGACGGTCTGAGACAGACGGTCTGAGACAGACGGTCTGAGACAGTCGGACTGAGACAGACGGTCTGAGACAGACGGTCTGAGACGGACGGACTGAGTCTGACGGTCTGAGACAGACGGACAGGGACGGACGGACTGAGACAGACGGTCTGAGACGGACGGTCAGAGACAGACGGACTGAGACAGACGGTCTGAGACAGACGGTCGGTGACAGACGAATTGAGACAGACGGTCTGAGACAGACGAATTGAGACAGACGGTCTGAGACAGACGAATTGAGACAGACGGTCTGAGACAGACGGTCTGATACAGACGGTCTGAGACAGACGGTCTGAGACAGACGGATTGAGACAGACCGCCTGAGGAAGGTGGTCTGAGACAGACTGACTGAGACAGACGGTCTGAGGCAGACGGTCTGAGACAGACGGTCTGAGACAGACGGTCTGACACAGACGTTCTGAGACAGACGGATTGAGACAGACCGCCTGAGGAAGGTGGTCTGAGACAGACGGACTGAGACAGACGGACTGAGACAGACGGTCTGAGACAGACGGACAGGGTCAGGCGAACAGACGCTGCCCGATAGCGGCAGGCGGATTGAGTCGGACGGGCTGAGACGGACGGTCTGAGACAGACGGTCTGAGACAGACGATCTGAGACTGGCGGTCTGAGACAGACGGTCTGAGACATACGGTCTGAGACAGCTGGTCTGAGACAGACGGTCTGAGACCGACGGGACGAGATAGACGGTCTGAGACAGACGGTATGAAACAGACGTTCTGAGACAGACGATCTGAGACTGGCGGTCTGAGACAGACGGTTTGAGACAGACGGTCTGAGACAGACGGTCTGAGACAGACGGTCTGAGACAGACGGTTTGAGACAGACGGTCTGAGACAGACGGTCTGAGACAGACGGTCTGAGACAGACGGTCTGAGACAGACGGTCTGAGACGGACGGACTGAGTCTGACGGTCTGAGACAGACGGACAGGGACGGACGGACTGAGACAGACGGTCTGAGACAGACGGTCAGAGACAGACGGACTGAGACAGACGGTCTGAGACAGACGGTCGGTGACAGACGAATTGAGACAGACGGTCTGAGACAGACGAATTGAGACAGACGGTCTGAGACAGACGAATTGAGACAGACGGTCTGAGACAGACGGTCTGATACAGACGGTCTGATACAGACGGTCTGAGACAGACGGTCTGAGACAGCCGGTCCGAGACAGACGGATTGAGACAGACCGCCTGAGGAAGGTGGTCTGAGACAGACTGACTGAGACAGACGGTCTGAGGCAGACGGTCTGATACAGACGGTCTGAGACAGACGGTCTGAGACAGCCGGTCCGAGACAGACGGATTGAGACAGACCGCCTGAGGAAGGTGGTCTGAGACAGACTGACTGAGACAGACGGTCTGAGGCAGACGGTCTGAGACAGACGGTCTGAGACAGACGGTCTGACACAGACGTTCTGAGACAGACGGATTGAGACAGACCGCCTGAGGAAGGTGGTCTGAGACAGACGGACTGAGACAGACGGTCTGAGACAGACGGTCTGAGACAGCCGGTCCGAGACAGACGGATTGAGACAGACCGCCTGAGGAAGGTGGTCTGAGACAGAATGACTGAGACAGACGGTCTGAGGCAGACGGTCTGAGACAGACGGTCTGAGACAGACGGTCTGAGACAGACGGTCTGAGACGGGCGGTTTGAGACAGACGGACTGAGTATGACGGTCTGAGACAGACGGACAGGGACAGACGGACTGAGACAGACGGACTGAGACAGACGGTCTGAGACAGACGGTCAGAGACAGACGGACTGAGACAGACGGTCTGAGACAGACGGTCGGTGACAGACGAATTGAGACAGACGGTCTGAGACAGACGAATTGAGACAGACGGTCTGAGACAGACGGTCTGATACAGACGGTCTGATACAGACGGTCTGAGACAGACGGTCTGAGACAGCGGTCCGAGACAGACGGATTGAGACAGACGGCCTGAGGAAGGTGGTCTGAGACAGACTGACTGAGACAGACGGTCTGAGGCAGAAGGTCTGATACAGACGGTCTGAGACAGACGGTCTGAGACAGCCGGTCCGAGACAGACGGATTGAGACAGACCACCTGAGGAAGGTGGTCTGAGACAGACTGACTGAGACAGACGGTCTGAGGCAGACGGTCTGAGACAGACGGTCTGAGACAGACGGTCTGACACAGACGTTCTGAGACAGACGGATTGAGACAGACCGCCTGAGGAAGGTGGTCTGAGACAGACTGACTGAGACAGACGGTCTGAGGCAGACGGTCTGAGACAGACGAATTGAGACAGACGGTCTGAGACAAACGGTCTGATACAGACGGTCTGAGACAGACGGTCTGAGACAGCCGGTCCGAGACAGACGGATTGAGACAGACCGCCTGAGGAAGGTGGTCTGAGACAGACTGACTGAGACAGACGGTCTGAGGCAGACGGTCTGAGACAGACGGTCTGAGACAGACGAATTGAGACAGACGGTCTGAGACAGACGGTCTGATACAGACGGTCTGAGACAGACGGTCTGAGACAGCCGGTCCGAGACAGACGGATTGAGACAGACCGCCTGAGGAAGGTGGTCTGAGACAGACTGACTGAGACAGACGGTCTGAGGCAGACGGTCTGAGACAGACGGTCTGAGACAGACGGTCTGAGACGGGCGGTTTGAGACAGACGGACTGAGTATGACGGTCTGAGCCAGACGGACTGAGACAGACGGTCTGAGACAGACGGTCTGAGACAGACGGTCTGAGACAGTCGGTCTGAGACAGACGGTCTGAGACAGACGGTCTGAGACGGACGGACTGAGTCTGACGGTCTGAGACAGACGGACAGGGACGGACGGACTGAGACAGACGGTCTGAGACAGACGGTCATAGACAGACGGACTGAGACAGACGGTCTAAGACAGACGGTCGGTGACAGACGAATTGAGACAGACGGTCTGAGACAGACGAATTGAGACAGACGGTCTGAGACAGACGGTCTGATACAGACGGTCTGAGACAGACGGTCTGAGACAGACGGTCTGAGACAGCCGGTCCGAGACAGACGGATTGAGACAGACCGCCTGAGGAAGGTGGTCTGAGACAGACTGACTGAGACAGACGGTCTGAGGCAGACGGTCTGAGACAGACGGTCTGAGACAGACGGTCTGACACAGACGTTCTGAGACAGACGGATTGAGACAGACCGCCTGAGGAAGGTGGTCTGAGACAGACGGACTGAGACAGACGGACTGAGACAGACGGTCTGAGACAGACGGACAGGGTCAGGCGAACAGACGCTGCCCGATAGCGGCAGGCGGATTGAGTCGGACGGGCTGAGACGGACGGTCTGAGACAGACGGTCTGACACGGGCGGTTTGAGACAGACGGACTGAGTATGACGGTCTGAGCCAGACGGACTGAGACAGACGGTCTGAGACAGACGGTCTGAGACAGACGGTCTGAGACAGTCGGTCTGAGACAGACGGTCTGAGACAGACGGTCGGTGACAGACGAATTGAGACAGACGGTCTGAGACAGACGAATTGAGACAGACGGTCTGAGACAGACGGTCTGATACAGACGGTCTGAGACAGACGGTCTGAGACAGACGGTCTGAGACAGCCGGTCCGAGACAGACGGATTGAGACAGACCGCCTGAGGAAGGTGGTCTGAGACAGACTGACTGAGACAGACGGTCTGAGGCAGACGGTCTGAGACAGACGGTCTGAGACAGACGGTCTGAGACAGACGGTCTGAGACAGACGGTCTGACACAGACGTTCTGAGACAGACGGATTGAGACAGACCGCCTGAGGAAGGTGGTCTGAGACAGACGGACTGAGACAGACGGACTGAGACAGACGGTCTGAGACAGACGGACAGGGTCAGGCGAACAGACGCTGCCCGATAGCGGCAGGCGGATTGAGTCGGACGGGCTGAGACGGACGGTCTGAGACAGACGGTCTGAGACAGACGATCTGAGACTGGCGGTCTGAGACAGACGGTCTGAGACATACGGTCTGAGACAGCTGGTCTGAGACAGACGGTCTGAGACCGACGGGACGAGATAGACGGTCTGAGACAGACGGTATGAAACAGACGTTCTGAGACAGACGATCTGAGACTGGCGGTCTGAGACAGACGGTATGAGACAGACGGTCTGAGACAGACGGTCTGAGACAGACGGTCTGAGACAGACGGTTTGAGACAGACGGTCTGAGACAGACGGTCTGAGACAGACGGTCTGAGACGGACGGACTGAGTCTGACGGTCTGAGACAGACGGACAGGGACGGACGGACTGAGACAGACGGTCTGAGACAGACGGTCATAGACAGACGGACTGAGACAGACGGTCTGAGACAGACGGTCGGTGACAGACGAATTGAGACAGACGGTCTGAGACAGACGAATTGAGACAGACGGTCTGAGACAGACGGTCTGATACAGACGGTCTGAGACAGACGGTCTGAGACAGACGGTCTGAGACAGCCGGTCCGAGACAGACGGATTGAGACAGACCGCCTGAGGAAGGTGGTCTGAGACAGACTGACTGAGACAGACGGTCTGAGGCAGACGGTCTGAGACAGACGGTCTGAGACAGACGGTCTGAGACAGACGGTCTGACACAGACGTTCTGAGACAGACGGATTGAGACAGACCGCCTGAGGAAGGTGGTCTGAGACAGACGGACTGAGACAGACGGACTGAGACAGACGGTCTGAGACAGACGGACAGGGTCAGGCGAACAGACGCTGCCCGATAGCGGCAGGCGGATTGAGTCGGACGGGCTGAGACGGACGGTCTGAGACAGACGGTCTGAGACAGACGATCTGAGACTGGCGGTCTGAGACAGACGGTCTGAGACATACGGTCTGAGACAGCTGGTCTGAGACAGACGGTCTGAGACCGACGGGACGAGATAGACGGTCTGAGACAGACGGTATGAAACAGACGTTCTGAGACAGACGATCTGAGACTGGCGGTCTGAGACAGACGGTATGAGACAGACGGTCTGAGACAGACGGTCTGAGACAGACGGTCTGAGACAGACGGTTTGAGACAGACGGTCTGAGACAGACGGTCTGAGACAGACGGTCTGAGACAGACGGTCTGAGACGGACGGACTGAGTCTGACGGTCTGAGACAGACGGACAGGGACGGACGGATTGAGACAGACGGTCTGAGACAGACGGTCAGAGACAGACGGACTGAGACAGACGGTCTGAGACAGACGGTCGGTGACAGACGAATTGAGACAGACGGTCTGAGACAGACGAATTGAGACAGACGGTCTGGGACAGACGAATTGAGACAGACGGTCTGAGACAGACGGTCTGATACAGACGGTCTGAGACAGACGGTCTGAGACAGCCGGTCCGAGACAGACGGATTGAGACAGACCGCCTGAGGAAGGTGGTCTGAGACAGACTGACTGAGACAGACGGTCTGATACAGACGGTCTGAGACAGACGGTCTGAGACAGCCGGTCCGAGACAGACGGTCTGAGACAGACGGTCTGACACAGACGTTCTGAGTCAGACGGATTGAGACAGACCGCCTGAGGAAGGTGGTCTGAGACAGACGGACTGAGACAGACGGACTGAGACAGACGGTCTGAGACAGACGGACAGGGTCAGGCGAACAGACGCTGCCCGATAGCGGCAGGCGGATTGAGACGGACGGTATGAGATGACGGTCTGAGACAGACGATCTGAGACTGGCGGTCTGAGACAGACAGTCTGAGGCAGACGGTCTGAGACAGACGGTCTGAGACAGACGGTCTGAGACAGACGAATTGAGACAGACGGTCTGAGACAGACGGTCTGATACAGACGGTCTGAGACAGACGGTCTGAGACAGACGGTCTGAGACAGCCGGTCCGAGACAGACGGATTGAGACAGACCGCCTGAGGAAGGTGGTCTGAGACAGACTGACTGAGACAGACGGTTTGAGGCAGACGGTCTGAGACAGACGGTCTGAGACAGACGGTCTGAGACGGGCGGTTTGAGACAGACGGACTGAGTATGACGGTCTGAGACAGACGGACAGGGACAGACGGACTGAGACAGACGGTCTGAGACAGACGGTCTGAGACAGACGGTCTGAGACAGTCGGTCTGAGACAGACGGTCTGAGACAGACGGTCTGAGACGGACGGACTGAGTCTGACGGTCTGAGACAGACGGACAGGGACGGACGGACTGAGACAGACGGTCGGTGACAGACGAATTGAGACAGACGGTCTGAGACAGACGGTCTGAGACAGACGGTCTGAGACAGACGGTCGGTGACAGACGAATTGAGACAGACGGTCTGAGACAGACGAATTGAGACAGACGGTCTGAGACAGACGAATTGAGACAGACGGTCTGAGACAGACGGTCTGATACAGACGGTCTGAGACAGACGGTCTGAGACAGCCGGTCCGAGACAGACGGATTGAGACAGACCGCCTGAGGAAGGTGGTCTGAGACAGACTAACTGAGACAGACGGTCTGAGGCAGACGGTCTGAGACAGACGGTCTGAGACAGACGGTCTGAGACAGACGGTCTGACACAGACGTTCTGAGACAGACGGATTGAGACAGACCGCCTGAGGAAGGTGGTCTGAGACAGACGGACTGAGACAGACGGACTGAGACAGACGGACTGAGACAGACGGTCTGAGACAGACGGACAGGGTCAGGCGAACAGACGCTGCCCGATAGCGGCAGGCGGATTGAGTCGGACGGGCTGAGACGGACGGTCTGAGACAGACGGTCTGAGACAGACGATCTGAGACTGGCGGTATGAGACAGACGGTCTGAGACATACGGTCTGAGACAGCTGGTCTGAGACAGACGGTCTGAGACCGACGGGACGAGATAGACGGTCTGAGACAGACGGTATGAAACAGACGTTCTGAGACAGACGATCTGAGACTGGCGGTCTGAGACAGACGGTTTGAGACAGACGGTCTGAGACAGACGGTCTGAGACAGACGGTCTGAGACAGACGGTTTGAGACAGACGGTCTGAGACAGACGGTCTGAGACAGACGGTCTGAGACAGACGGTCTGAGACGGACGGACTGAGTCTGACGGTCTGAGACAGACGGACAGGGACGGACGGATTGAGACAGACGGTCTGAGACAGACGGTCAGAGACAGACGGACTGAGACAGACGGTCTGAGACGGACGGTCGGTGACAGACGAATTGAGACAGACGGTCTGAGACAGACGAATTGAGACAGACGCTCTGAGACAGACGAATTGAGACAGACGGTCTGAGACAGACGGTCTGATACAGACGGCCTGAGACAGCCGGTCCGAGACAGCCGGTCTGAGACAGACGGTCTGAGACAGACGGTTTGAGACAGACGGTCTGAGACAGACGATCTGAGACTGGCGGTCTGAGACAGACGGTCTGAGACAGACGGTCTGAGACATACGGTCTGAGACAGCTGGTCTGAGACAGACGGTCTGAGACCGACGGGACGAGATAGACGGTCTGAGACAGACGGTATGAAACAGACGTTCTGAGACAGCCGATCTGAGAATGGTGGTCTGAGACAGACGGTCTGAGACAGACGGTCTGAGACAGACGGTATGAGACAGCCGGTGCGAGACAGACGGATTGAGACAGACCGCCTGAGGAAGGTGGTCTGAGACAGACTGACTGAGTCTGACGGTCTGAGACAGACGGACAGGGACAGACGGACTGAGACAGGCGGTCTGAGACAGACGGTCTGACACAGACGTTCTAAGACAGACGGACTGACACAGACGGACTGAGACAGACGGTCTGAGACAGACGGTCAGAGACAGACGGACTGAGACAGACGGTCTGAAACAGACGGTCGGTGACAGACGAATTGAGACAGACGAATTGAGACAGACGGTCTGAGACAGACGAATTGAGACAGACGGTCTGAGACAGACGGTCTGAGACAGACGGTCTGAGACAGACGGTCTGACACAGACGTTCTGAGACAGACGGATTGAGACAGACCGCCTGAGGAAGGTGGTCTGAGACAGACGGACTGAGACAGACGGTCTGAGACAGACGGACAGGGTCAGGCGAACAGACGCTGCCCGATAGCGGCAGCCGGATTGAGACGGACGGTCTGAGACAGACGGTCTGACACAGATGTTCTGAGACAGACGGCCTGAGACAGACGATCTGAGACAGGCAGTATGAAACAAACGGTCTGAGACAGACGGTCTGAGACAGACGGTCTGAGACAGACGGTCTGAGACAGACGGTCTGAGACAGACGGTCTGAGACAGACGGTCTGAGACAGGCGGTCTGAGACAGACGGTCTGAGACAGACGGTCTGAGACCGACGGTCTGAGACAGACGGTCTGAGACAGACGTCTGAGACAGACGGTCTGAGACAGACGGTCTGAGACAGACGGTCTGAGACAGACGGTCTGAGACAGACGGTCTTAGACAGACGGTCTGAGACAGACGGTATGAAACAGTCGGTCTGAGACATACGGTCTGAGACAGCTGGTCTGAGACGGACGGTCTGAGACCGACGGGACGAGATAGACGGTCTGAGACAGACGGTATGAAACAGACGTTCTGAGACAGACGATCTGAGACTGGCGGTCTGAGACAGACGGTCTGAGACAGACGGTCTGCGACAGACGGTCTGAGACAGACGGTCTGAGACAGCCGGTGCGAGACAGACGGATTGAGACAGACCGCCTGAGGAAGGTGGTCTGAGACAGACTGACTGAGTCTGACGGTCTGAGACAGACGGACAGGGACAGACGGACTGAGACAGGCGGTCTGAGACAGACGGTCTGACACAGACGTTCTGAGACAGACGGATTGAGACAGACCGCCTGAGGAAGGTGGTCTGAGACAGACTGACTGAGACAGACGGTCTGAGGCAGACGGTCTGAGACATACGGTCTGAGACAGCTGGTCCGAGACAGACGGTCTGAGACCGACGGGACGAGATAGACGGTCTGAGACAGACGGTATGAAACAGACGTTCTGAGACAGACGATCTGAGACTGGCGGTCTGAGACAGACGGTTTGAGACAGACGGACAGGGTCAGGCGAACAGACGCTGCCCGATAGCGGCAGGCGGATTGAGTCGGACGGGCTGAGACGGACGGTCTGAGACAGACGGTCTGAGACAGACGATCTGAGACTGGCGGTCTGAGACAGACGGTCTGAGACATACGGTCTGAGACAGCTGGTCTGAGACAGACGGTCTGAGACCGACGGGACGAGATAGACGGTCTGAGACAGACGGTATGAAACAGACGTTCTGAGACAGACGATCTGAGACTGGCGGTCTGAGACAGACGGTTTGAGACAGACGGTCTGAGACAGACGGTCTGAGACAGACGGTCTGAGACAGACGGTTTGAGACAGACGGTCTGAGACAGACGGTCTGAGACAGACGGTCTGAGACAGACGGTCTGAGACGGACGGACTGAGTCTGACGGTCTGAGACAGACGGACAGGGACGGACGGATTGAGACAGACGGTCTGAGACAGACGGTCAGAGACAGACGGACTGAGACAGACGGTCTGAGACAGACGGTCGGTGACAGACCAATTGAGACAGACGGTCTGAGACAGACGAATTGAGACAGACGGTCTGAGACAGACGAATTGAGACAGACGGTCTGAGACAGACGGTCTGATACAGACGGTCTGAGACAGACGGTCTGAGACAGCCGGTCCGAGACAGACGGATTGAGACAGACCGCCTGAGGAAGGTGGTCTGAGACAGACTGACTGAGACAGACGGTCTGAGGCAGACGGTCTGATACAGACGGTCTGAGACAGACGGTCTGAGACAGCCGGTCCGAGACAGACGGATTGAGACAGACCGCCTGAGGAAGGTGGTCTGAGACAGACTGACTGAGACAGACGGTCTGAGGCAGACGGTCTGAGACAGACGGTCTGAGACAGACGGTCTGACACAGACGTTCTGAGACAGACGGATTGAGACAGACCGCCTGAGGAAGGTGGTCTGAGACAGACGGACTGAGACAGATGGTCTGAGACAGACGGTCTGAGACAGCCGGTCCGAGACAGACGGATTGAGACAGACCGCCTGAGGAAGGTGGTCTGAGACAGAATGACTGAGACAGACGGTCTGAGGCAGACGGTCTGAGACAGACGGTCTGAGACAGACGGTCTGAGACGGGCGGTTTGAGACAGACGGACTGAGTATGACGGTCTGAGACAGACGGACAGGGACAGACGGACTGAGACAGACGGACTGAGACAGACGGTCTGAGACAGACGGTCAGAGACAGACGGACTGAGACAGACGGTCTGAGACAGACGGTCGGTGACAGACGAATTGAGACAGACGGTCTGAGACAGACGAATTGAGACAGACGGTCTGAGACAGACGAATTGAGACAGACGGTCTGAGACAGACGGTCTGATACAGACGGTCTGAGACAGACGGTCTGAGACAGCCGGTCCGAGACAGACGGATTGAGACAGACCGCCTGAGGAAGGTGGTCTGAGACAGACTGACTGAGACAGACGGTCTGAGGCAGACGGTCTGATACAGACGGTCTGAGACAGACGGTCTGAGACAGCCGGTCCGAGACAGACGGATTGAGACAGACCGCCTGAGGAAGGTGGTCTGAGACAGACTGACTGAGACAGACGGTCTGAGGCAGACGGTCTGAGACAGACGGTCTGAGACAGACGGTCTGAGACAGACGGTCTGAGACAGACGGTCTGAGACGGGCGGTTAAGACAGACGGACTGAGTATGACGGTCTGAGACAGACGGACAGGGACAGACGGACTGAGACAGACGGTCTGAGACAGACGGTCTGAGACAGACGGTCTGAGACAGTCGGTCTGAGACAGACGGTCTGAGACAGACGGTCTGAGACAGACGGTCTGAGACGGACGGACTGAGTCGGACGGTCTGAGACAGACGGACAGGGACAGACGGACTGAGACAGACGGACTGAGACAGACGGTCTGAGACAGACGGTCAGAGACAGACGGACTGAGACAGACGGTCTGAGACAGACGGTCGGTGACAGACGAATTGAGACAGACGGTCTGAGACAGACGAATTGAGACAGACGGTCTGAGACAGACGGTCTGATACAGACGGTCTGAGACAGACCGCCTGAGGAAGGTGGTCTGAGACAGACGGACTGAGACAGACGGTCTGAGACAGACGGACAGGGTCAGGCGAACAGACGCTGCCCGATAGCGGCAGGCGGATTGAGACGGACGGGCTGAGACGGACGGTCTGAGACAGACGGTCTGAGACAGACGGTCTGAGACCGACGGTCTGAGACAGACGGTCTGACACAGATGTTCTGAGACAGACGGACTGAGACAGACGGACTGAGACAGACGGTCTGAGATGACGGTCTGAGACAGCCGGTCCGAGACAGACGGATTGAGACAGACCGCCTGAGGAAGGTGGTCTGAGACAGAATGACTGAGACAGACGGTCTGAGGCAGACGGTCTGAGACAGACGGTCTGAGACAGACGGTCTGAGACGGGCGGTCTGAGACAGACGGTCTGAGACGGGCGGTCTGAGACAGACGGTCTGAGACAGCCGGTCCGAGACAGACGGATTGAGACAGACTGACTGAGACAGACGGTCTGAGGCAGACGGTCTGAGACAGACGGTCTGAGACAGACGGTCTGACACAGACGTTCTGAGACAGACGGATTGAGACAGACCGCCTGAGGAAGGTGGTCTGAGACAGACGGACTGAGACAGACGGACTGAGACAGACGGTCTGAGACAGACGGACAGGGTCAGGCGAACAGACGCTGCCCGATAGCGGCAGGCGGATTGAGACGGACGGGCTGAGACGGACGGTCTGAGACAGACGATCTGAGACTGGCGGTCTGAGACAGACGGTCTGAGACATACGGTCTGAGACAGCTGGTCTGAGACAGACGGTGTGCGACCGACGGGACGAGATAGACGGTCTGAGACAGACGGTATGAAACAGACGTTCTGAGACAGACGATCTGAGACTGGCGGTCTGAGACAGACGGTCTGAGACAGACGGTCTGAGACAGACGGTCTGATACAGACGGTATGATACAGACGGTCTGGGACAGACGGTCTGGGACAGACGGTCTGAGACAGCCGGTCCGAGACAGACGGATTGAGACAGACCGCCTGAGGAAGGTGGACTGAGACAGACTGACTGAGACAGACGGTCTGAGGCAGACGGGACGAGATAGACGGTCTGAGACAGACGGTATGAAACAGACGTTCTGAGACAGCCGATCTGAGACTGGTGGTCTGAGACAGACGGTCTGAGACAGACGGTCTGAGACAGACGGTCTGAGACAGACGGTCTGAGACAGCCGGTGCGAGACAGACGGATTGAGACAGACCGCCTGAGGAAGGTGGTCTGAGACAGACTGACTGAGTCTGACGGTCTGAGACAGACGGACAGGGACAGACGGACTGAGACAGGCGGTCTGAGACAGACGGTCTGACACAGACGTTCTAAGACAGACGGACTGACACAGACGGACTGAGACAGACGGTCTGAGACAGACGGTCTGAGACGGGCGGTTTGAGACAGACGGACTGAGTATGACGGTCTGAGACAGACGGACAGGGACAGACGGACTGAGACAGACGGTCTGAGACAGACGGTCTGAGACAGACGGTCTGAGACAGACGGTCTGAGACAGTCGGTCTGAGACAGACGGTCTGAGACAGACGGTCTGAGACGGACGGACTGAGTCTGACGGTCTGAGACAGACGGACAGGGACGGACGGACTGAGACAGACGGTCTGAGACAGACGGTCAGAGACAGACGGACTGAGACAGACGGTCTGAGAGAGACGGTCGGTGACAGACGAATTGAGACAGACGGTCTGAGACAGACGGTCTGATACAGACGGTCTGATACAGACGGTCTGGGACAGACGGTCTGGGACAGACGGTCTGAGACAGCCGGTCCGAGACAGACGGATTGAGACAGACCGCCTGAGGAAGGTGGACTGAGACAGACTGACTGAGACAGACGGTCTGAGGCAGACGGTCTGAGACAGACGGTCTGAGACAGACGGTCTGAGACAGACGGTCTGAGACAGACGGTCTGAGACAGACGGTCTGAGACAGACGGTCTGAGACAGCCGGTGCGAGACAGACGGATTGAGACAGACCGCCTGAGGAAGGTGGTCTGAGACAGACTGACTGAGTCTGACGGTCTGAGACAGACGGACAGGGACAGACGGACTGAGACAGGCGGTCTGAGACAGACGGTCTGACACAGACGTTCTAAGACAGACGGACTGACACAGACGGACTGAGACAGACGGTCTGAGACAGACGGTCAGAGACAGACGGACTGAGACAGACGGTCTGAAACAGACGGTCGGTGACAGAGGAATTGAGACAGACGGTCTGAGACAGACGAATTGAGACAGACGGTCTGAGACAGACGGTCTGATACAGACGGTCTGAGACAGACGGTCTGAGACAGCCGGTCCGAGACAGACGGATTGAGACAGACCGCCTGAGGATGGTGGTCTGAGACAGACTGACTGAGACAGACGGTCTGAGGCAGACGGTCTGAGACAGACGGTCTGAGACAGACGGTCTGACACAGACGTTCTGAGACAGACGGATTGAGACAGACCGCCTGAGGAAGGTGGTCTGAGACAGACGGACTGAGACAGACGGTCTGAGACAGACGGACAGGGTCAGGCGAACAGACGCTGCCCGATAGCGGCAGCCGGATTGAGACGGACGGGCTGAGACGGACGGTCTGAGACAGACGGTCTGAGACAGACGGTCTGAGACAGACGGTCTGAGACAGACGGTGTGAGACAGACGGTTTGAGACAGACGGTCTGAGACAGACGATCTGAGACTGGCGGTCTGAGACAGACGGTCTGAGACATACGGTCTGAGACAGCTGGTCTGAGACAGACGGTCTGAGACCGACGGGACGAGATAGACGGTCTGAGACAGACGGTATGAAACAGACGTTCTGAGACAGCCGATCTGAGAATGGTGGTCTGAGACAGACGGTCTGAGACAGACGGTCTGAGACAGACGGTCTGAGACAGACGGTCTGAGACAGCCGGTGCGAGACAGACGGATTGAGACAGACCGCCTGAGGAAGGTGGTCTGAGACAGACTGACTGAGTCTGACGGTCTGAGACAGACGGACAGGGACAGACGGACTGAGACAGGCGGTCTGAGACAGACGGTCTGACACAGACGTTCTAAGACAGACGGACTGACACAGACGGACTGAGACAGACGGTCTGAGACAGACGGTCAGAGACAGACGGACTGAGACAGACGGTCTGAAACAGACGGTCGGTGACAGACGAATTGAGACAGACGAATTGAGACAGACGGTCTGAGACAGACGAATTGAGACAGACGGTCTGAGACATACGGTCTGAGACAGCTGGTCTGAGACAGACGGTGTGCGACCGACGGGACGAGATAGACGGTCTGAGACAGACGGTATGAAACAGACGCTCTGAGACAGACGATCTGAGACTGGCGGTCTGAGACAGACGGTCTGAGACAGACGGTCTGAGACAGACGGTCTGATACAGACGGTCTGATACAGACGGTCTGGGACAGACGGTCTGGGACAGACGGTCTGAGACAGCCGGTCCGAGACAGACGGATTGAGACAGACCGCCTGAGGAAGGTGGACTGAGACAGACTGACTGAGACAGACGGTCTGAGGCAGACGGGACGAGATAGACGGTCTGAGACAGACGGTATGAAACAGACGTTCTGAGACAGCCGATCTGAGACTGGTGGTCTGAGACAGACGGTCTGAGACAGACGGTCTGAGACAGACGGTCTGAGACAGACGGTCTGAGACAGACGGTCTGAGACAGCCGGTGCGAGACAGACGGATTGAGACAGACCGCCTGAGGAAGGTGGTCTGAGACAGACTGACTGAGTCTGACGGTCTGAGACAGACGGACAGGGACAGACGGACTGAGACAGGCGGTCTGAGACAGACGGTCTGACACAGACGTTCTAAGACAGACGGACTGACACAGACGGACTGAGACAGACGGTCTGAGACAGACGGTCAGAGACAGACGGACTGAGACAGACGGTCTGAAACAGACGGTCGGTGACAGACGAATTGAGACAGACGAATTGAGACAGACGGTCTGAGACAGACGAATTGAGACAGACGGTCTGAGACATACGGTCTGAGACAGCTGGTCTGAGACAGACGGTGTGCGACCGACGGGACGAGATAGACGGTCTGAGACAGACGGTATGAAACAGACGCTCTGAGACAGACGATCTGAGACTGGCGGTCTGAGACAGACGGTCTGAGACAGACGGTCTGAGACAGACGGTCTGATACAGACGGTCTGATACAGACGGTCTGGGACAGACGGTCTGGGACAGACGGTCTGAGACAGCCGGTCCGAGACAGACGGATTGAGACAGACCGCCTGAGGAAGGTGGACTGAGACAGACTGACTGAGACAGACGGTCTGAGGCAGACGGGACGAGATAGACGGTCTGAGACAGACGGTATGAAACAGACGTTCTGAGACAGCCGATCTGAGACTGGTGGTCTGAGACAGACGGTCTGAGACAGACGGTCTGAGACAGACGGTCTGAGACAGACGGTCTGAGACAGACGGTCTGAGACAGCCGGTGCGAGACAGACGGATTGAGACAGACCGCCTGAGGAAGGTGGTCTGAGACAGACTGACTGAGTCTGACGGTCTGAGACAGACGGACAGGGACAGACGGACTGAGACAGGCGGTCTGAGACAGACGGTCTGACACAGACGTTCTAAGACAGACGGACTGACACAGATGGACTGAGACAGACGGTCTGAGACAGACGGTCTGAGACGGGCGGTTTGAGACAGACGGACTGAGTATGACGGTCTGAGACAGACGGACAGGGACAGACGGACTGAGACAGACGGTCTGAGACAGACGGTCTGAGACAGACGGTCTGAGACAGACGGTCTGAGACAGTCGGTCTGAGACAGACGGTCTGAGACAGACGGTCTGAGACGGACGGACTGAGTCTGACGGTCTGAGACAGACGGACAGGGACGGACGGACTGAGACAGACGGTCTGAGACAGACGGTCAGAGACAGACGGACTGAGACAGACGGTCTGAGAGAGACGGTCGGTGACAGACGAATTGAGACAGACGGTCTGAGACAGACGGTCTGATACAGACGGTCTGATACAGACGGTCTGGGACAGACGGTCTGGGACAGACGGTCTGAGACAGCCGGTCCGAGACAGACGGATTGAGACAGACCGCCTGAGGAAGGTGGACTGAGACAGACTGACTGAGACAGACGGTCTGAGGCAGACGGTCTGAGACAGACGGTCTGAGACAGACGGTCTGAGACAGACGGTCTGAGACAGACGGTCTGAGACAGACGGTCTGAGACAGACGGTCTGAGACAGACGGTCTGAGACAGACGGTCTGAGACTGCCGGTGCGAGACAGACGGATTGAGACAGACCGCCTGAGGAAGGTGGTCTGAGACAGACTGACTGAGTCTGACGGTCTGAGACAGACGGACAGGGACAGACGGACTGAGACAGGCGGTCTGAGACAGACGGTCTGACACAGACGTTCTAAGACAGACGGACTGACACAGACGGACTGAGACAGACGGTCTGAGACAGACGGTCAGAGACAGACGGACTGAGACAGACGGTCTGAAACAGACGGTCGGTGACAGACGAATTGAGACAGACGGTCTGAGACAGACGAATTGAGACAGACGGTCTGAGACAGACGGTCTGATACAGACGGTCTGAGACAGACGGTCTGAGACAGCCGGTCCGAGACAGACGGATTGAGACAGACCGCCTGAGGAAGGTGGTCTGAGACAGACTGACTGAGACAGACGGTCTGAGGCAGACGGTCTGAGACAGACGGTCTGAGACAGACGGTCTGACACAGACGTTCTGAGACAGACGGATTGAGACAGACCGCCTGAGGAAGGTGGTCTGAGACAGACGGACTGAGACAGACGGTCTGAGACAGACGGACAGGGTCAGGCGAACAGACGCTGCCCGATAGCGGCAGCCGGATTGAGACGGACGGGCTGAGACGGACGGTCTGAGACAGACGGTCTGAGACAGACGGTCTGAGACAGACGGTCTGAGACAGACGGTGTGAGACAGACGGTCTGAGACAGGCGGTCTGAGACAGACGGTCTGAGACAGACGGTCTGAGACCGACGGTCTGAGACAGACGGTCTGAGACAGACGTCTGAGACAGACGGTCTGAGACAGACGGTCAGAGACAGACGGAATGAGACAGACGGTCTGAGACAGACGGTCTGAGACAGACGGTATGAAACAAACGGTCTGAGACAGACGGGACGCGATAGACGGTCTGAGAACGAGGGGACGTGGTAGACGGGCTGAGACAGACGGTCTGAGGCAGACGGGACGTGATAGACGGTCTGAGACCGAGGGGACGAGGTAGACGGGCTGAGACAGACGGTCTGAGACAGACGGTCTGAGACAGACGGTCTGAGACAGACCGCCTGAGGAAGGTGGTCTGAGACAGACTGACTGAGACAGACGGTCTGAGGCAGACGGTCTGAGACAGACGGTCTGAGACAGACGGTCTGAGACAGACGGTCGGTGACAGACGAATTGAGACAGACGGTCTGAGACAGACGAATTGAGACAGACGGTCTGAGAGAGACGAATTGAGACAGACGGTCTGAGACAGACGGTCTGATACAGACGGTCTGAGACAGACGGTCTGAGACAGCCGGTCCGAGACAGACGGATTGAGACAGACCGCCTGAGGAAGGTGGTCTGAGACAGACTGACTGAGACAGACGGTCTGAGGCAGACGGTCTGAGACAGACGGTCTGAGACAGACGGTCTGAGACAGACGGTCTGACACAGACGTTCTGAGACAGACGGATTGAGACAGACCGCCTGAGGAAGGTGGTCTGAGACAGACTGACTGAGACAGACGGTCTGAGGCAGACGGTCTGAGACATACGGTCTGAGACAGCTGGTCTGAGACAGACGGTCTGAGACCGACGGGACGAGATAGACGGTCTAAGACAGACGGTATGAAACAGACAGTCTGAGACAGACGATCTGAGACTGGCGGTCTGAGACAGACGGTTTGAGACAGACGGACAGGGTCAGGCGAACAGACGCTGCCCGATAGCGGCAGGCGGATTGAGTCGGACGGGCTGAGACGGACGGTATGAGACAGACGGTCTGAGACAGACGATCTGAGACTGGCGGTCTGAGACAGACGGTCTGAGACATACGGTCTGAGACAGCTGGTCTGAGACAGACGGTCTGAGACCGACGGGACGAGATAGACGGTCTGAGACAGACGGTATGAAACAGACGTTCTGAGACAGACGATCTGAGACTGGCGGTCTGAGACAGACGGTTTGAGACAGACGGTCTGAGACAGACGGTCTGAGACAGACGGTCTGAGACAGACGGTTTGAGACAGACGGTCTGAGACAGACGATCTGAGACTGGCGGTCTGAGACAGACGGTCTGAGACATACGGTTTGAGACAGCTGGTCTGAGACAGACGGTCTGAGACCGACGGGACGAGATAGACGGTCTGAGACAGACGGTATGAAACAGACGTTCTGAGACAGCCGATCTGAGAATGGTGGTCTGAGACAGACGGTCTGAGACAGACGGTCTGAGACAGACGGTCTGAGACAGACGGTCTGAGACAGCCGGTGCGAGACAGACGGATTGAGACAGACCGCCTGAGGAAGGTGGTCTGAGACAGACTGACTGAGTCTGACGGTCTGAGACAGACGGACAGGGACAGACGGACTGAGACAGGCGGTCTGAGACAGACGGTCTGACACAGACGTTCTAAGACAGACGGACTGACACAGACGGACTGAGACAGACGGTCTGAGACAGACGGTCAGAGACAGACGGACTGAGACAGACGGTCTGAAACAGACGGTCGGTGACAGACGAATTGAGACAGACGAATTGAGACAGACGGTCTGAGACAGACGAATTGAGACAGACGGTCTGAGACAGACGGTCTGAGACAGACGGTCTGAGACAGACGGTCTGACACAGACGTTCTGAGACAGACGGATTGAGACAGACCGCCTGAGGAAGGTGGTCTGAGACAGACGGACTGAGACAGACGGTCTGAGACAGACGGACAGGGTCAGGCGAACAGACGCTGCCCGATAGCGGCAGCCGGATTGAGACGGACGGTCTGAGACAGACGGTCTGACACAGATGTTCTGAGACAGACGGCCTGAGACAGACGATCTGAGACAGGCGGTATGAAACAAACGGTCTGAGACAGACGGTCTGAGACAGACGGTCTGAGACAGACGGTCTGAGACAGACGGTCTGAGACAGACGGTCTGAGACAGACGGTCTGAGACAGACGGTCTGAGACAGGCGGTCTGAGACAGACGGTCTGAGACAGACGGTCTGAGACCGACGGTCTGAGACAGACGGTCTGAGACAGACGTCTGAGACAGACGGTCTGAGACAGACGGTCTGAGACAGACGGTCTGAGACAGACGGTCTGAGACAGACGGTCTTAGACAGACGGTCTGAGACAGACGGTATGAAACAGTCGGTCTGAGACATACGGTCTGAGACAGCTGGTCTGAGACGGACGGTCTGAGACCGACGGGACGAGATAGACGGTCTGAGACAGACGGTATGAAACAGACGTTCTGAGACAGACGATCTGAGACTGGCGGTCTGAGACAGACGGTCTGAGACAGACGGTCTGCGACAGACGGTCTGAGACAGACGGTCTGAGACAGCCGGTGCGAGACAGACGGATTGAGACAGACCGCCTGAGGAAGGCGGTCTGAGACAGACTGACTGAGTCTGACGGTCTGAGACAGACGGACAGGGACAGACGGACTGAGACAGGCGGTCTGAGACAGACGGTCTGACACAGACGTTCTGAGACAGACGGATTGAGACAGACCGCCTGAGGAAGGTGGTCTGAGACAGACTGACTGAGACAGACGGTCTGAGGCAGACGGTCTGAGACATACGGTCTGAGACAGCTGGTCTGAGACAGACGGTCTGAGACCGACGGGACGAGATAGACGGTCTGAGACAGACGGTATGAAACAGACGTTCTGAGACAGACGATCTGAGACTGGCGGTCTGAGACAGACGGTTTGAGACAGACGGACAGGGTCAGGCGAACAGACGCTGCCCGATAGCGGCAGGCGGATTGAGTCGGACGGGCTGAGACGGACGGTCTGAGACAGACGGTCTGAGACAGACGATCTGAGACTGGCGGTCTGAGACAGACGGTCTGAGACATACGGTCTGAGACAGCTGGTCTGAGACAGACGGTCTGAGACCGACGGGACGAGATAGACGGTCTGAGACAGACGGTATGAAACAGACGTTCTGAGACAGACGATCTGAGACTGGCGGTCTGAGACAGACGGTTTGAGACAGACGGTCTGAGACAGACGGTCTGAGACAGACGGTCTGAGACAGACGGTTTGAGACAGACGGTCTGAGACAGACGGTCTGAGACAGACGGTCTGAGACAGACGGTCTGAGACGGACGGACTGAGTCTGACGGTCTGAGACAGACGGACAGGGACGGACGGATTGAGACAGACGGTCTGAGACAGACGGTCAGAGACAGACGGACTGAGACAGACGGTCTGAGACAGACGGTCGGTGACAGACCAATTGAGACAGACGGTCTGAGACAGACGAATTGAGACAGACGGTCTGAGACAGACGAATGGAGACAGACGGTCTGAGACAGACGGTCTGATACAGACGGTCTGAGACAGACGGTCTGAGACAGCCGGTCCGAGACAGACGGATTGAGACAGACCGCCTGAGGAAGGTGGTCTGAGACAGACTGACTGAGACAGACGGTCTGAGGCAGACGGTCTGATACAGACGGTCTGAGACAGACGGTCTGAGACAGCCGGTCCGAGACAGACGGATTGAGACAGACCGCCTGAGGAAGGTGGTCTGAGACAGACTGACTGAGACAGACGGTCTGAGGCAGACGGTCTGAGACAGACGGTCTGAGACAGACGGTCTGACACAGACGTTCTGAGACAGACGGATTGAGACAGACCGCCTGAGGAAGGTGGTCTGAGACAGACGGACTGAGACAGATGGTCTGAGACAGACGGTCTGAGACAGACGGTCTGAGACGGGCGGTTTGAGACAGACGGACTGAGTATGACGGTCTGAGACAGACGGACAGGGACAGACGGACTGAGACAGACGGACTGAGACAGACGGTCTGAGACAGACGGTCAGAGACAGACGGACTGAGACAGACGGTCTAAGACAGACGGTCGGTGACAGACGAATTGAGACAGACGGTCTGAGACAGACGAATTGAGACAGACGGTCTGAGACAGACGAATTGAGACAGACGGTCTGAGACAGACGGTCTGATACAGACGGTCTGAGACAGACGGTCTGAGACAGCCGGTCCGAGACAGACGGATTGAGACAGACCGCCTGAGGAAGGTGGTCTGAGACAGAC
Source organism: Coelioxys conoideus (assembly GCA_947623535.1). Taxonomy (NCBI): domain Eukaryota; kingdom Metazoa; phylum Arthropoda; class Insecta; order Hymenoptera; family Megachilidae; genus Coelioxys; species Coelioxys conoideus. The sequence continues at coordinate 1,278,406 of CANQJN010000021.1, read as the reverse complement.
TGACTGAGACAGACGGTCTGAGGCAGACGGTCTGATACAGACGGTCTGAGACAGACGGTCTGAGACAGCCGGTCCGAGACAGACGGATTGAGACAGACCGCCTGAGGAAGGTGGTCTGAGACAGACTGACTGAGACAGACGGTCTGAGGCAGACGGTCTGAGACAGACGGTCTGAGACAGACGGTCTGAGACGGGCGGTTAAGACAGACGGACTGAGTATGACGGTCTGAGACAGACGGACAGGGACAGACGGACTGAGACAGACGGTCTGAGACAGACGGTCTGAGACAGACGGTCTGAGACAGTCGGTCTGAGACAGACGGTCTGAGACAGACGGTCTGAGACGGACGGACTGAGTCGGACGGTCTGAGACAGACGGACAGGGACGGACGGACTGAGACAGACGGTCTGAGACAGACGGTCAGAGACAGACGGACTGAGACAGACGGTCTGAGACAGACGGTCGGTGACAGACGAATTGAGACAGACGGTCTGAGACAGACGAATTGAGACAGACGGTCTGAGACAGACGGTCTGATACAGACGGTCTGAGACAGACGGTCTGAGACAGCCGGTCCGAGACAAACGGTCTGAGACGGGCGGTTTGAGACAGACGGACTGAGTATGACGGTCTGAGACAGACGGACAGGGACAGACGGACAGGGACAGACGGACTGAGACAGACGGACTGAGACAGACGGTCTGAGACAGACGGTCAGAGACAGACGGACTGAGACAGACGGTCTGAGACAGACGGTCGGTGACAGACGAATTGAGACAGACGGTCTGAGACAGACGAATTGAGACAGACGGTCTGAGACAGACGGTCTGATACAGACGGTCTGAGACAGACGGTCTGAGACAGCCGGTCCGAGACAGACGGATTTAGACAGACCGCCTGAGGAAGGTGGTCTGAGACAGACTGACTGAGACAGACGGTCTGAGGCAGACGGTCTGAGACAGACGGTCTGAGACAGACGGTCTGACACAGACGTTCTGAGACAGACGGATTGAGACAGACCGCCTGAGGAAGGTGGTCTGAGACAGACGGAATGAGACAGACGGTCTGAGACAGACGGACAGGGTCAGGCGAACAGACGCTGCCCGATAGCGGCAGGCGGATTGAGACGGACGGGCTGAGACGGACGGTCTGAGACAGACGGTCTGAGACAGACGGTCTGAGACCGACGGTCTGAGACAGACGGTCTGACACAGATGTTCTGAGACAGACGGACTGAGACAGACGGACTGAGACAGACGGTCTGAGATGACGGTCTGAGACAGCCGGTCCGAGACAGACGGATTGAGACAGACCGCCTGAGGAAGGTGGTCTGAGACAGAATGACTGAGACAGACGGTCTGAGGCAGACGGTCTGAGACAGACGGTCTGAGACAGACGGTCTGAGACAGACGGTCTGAGACGGGCGGTCTGAGACAGACGGTCTGAGACAGCCGGTCCGAGACAGACGGATTGAGACAGACTGACTGAGACAGACGGTCTGAGGCAGACGGTCTGAGACAGACGGTCTGAGACAGACGGTCTGACACAGACGTTCTGAGACAGACGGATTGAGACAGACCGCCTGAGGAAGGTGGTCTGAGACAGACGGACTGAGACAGACGGACTGAGACAGACGGTCTGAGACAGACGGACAGGGTCAGGCGAACAGACGCTGCCCGATAGCGGCAGGCGGATTGAGACGGACGGGCTGAGACGGACGGTCTGAGACAGACGGTCTGAGACAGACGATCTGAGACTGGCGGTCTGAGACAGACGGTCTGAGACATACGGTCTGAGACAGCTGGTCTGAGACAGACGGTGTGCGACCGACGGGACGAGATAGACGGTCTGAGACAGACGGTATGAAACAGACGTTCTGAGACAGACGATCTGAGACTGGCGGTCTGAGACAGACGGTCTGAGACAGACGGTCTGGGACAGACGGTCTGGGACAGACGGTCTGAGACAGCCGGTCCGAGACAGACGGATTGAGACAGACCGCCTGAGGAAGGTGGACTGAGACAGACTGACTGAGACAGACGGTCTGAGGCAGACGGGACGAGATAGACGGTCTGAGACAGACGGTATGAAACAGACGTTCTGAGACAGCCGATCTGAGACTGGTGGTCTGAGACAGACGGTCTGAGACAGACGGTCTGAGACAGACGGTCTGAGACAGACGGTCTGAGACAGACGGTCTGAGACAGCCGGTGCGAGACAGACGGATTGAGACAGACCGCCTGAGGAAGGTGGTCTGAGACAGACTGACTGAGTCTGACGGTCTGAGACAGACGGACAGGGACAGACGGACTGAGACAGGCGGTCTGAGACAGACGGTCTGACACAGACGTTCTAAGACAGACGGACTGACACAGACGGACTGAGACAGACGGTCTGAGACAGACGGTCAGAGACAGACGGACTGAGACAGACGGTCTGAAACAGACGGTCGGTGACAGACGAATTGAGACAGACGAATTGAGACAGACGGTCTGAGACAGACGAATTGAGACAGACGGTCTGAGACAGACGGTCTGATACAGACGGTCTGAGACAGCCGGTCCGAGACAGACGGATTGAGACAGACCACCTGAGGAAGGTGGTCTGAGACAGACTGACTGAGACAGACGGTCTGAGGCAGACGGTCTGAGACAGACGGTCTGAGACAGACGGTCTGAGACAGACGGTCTGAGACAGACGGTCTGAGACAGCCGGTGCGAGACAGACGGATTGAGACAGACCGCCTGAGGAAGGTGGTCTGAGACAGACTGACTGAGTCTGACGGTCTGAGACAGACGGACAGGGACAGACGGACTGAGACAGGCGGTCTGAGACAGACGGTCTGACACAGACGTCCTAAGACAGACGGACTGACACAGACGGACTGAGACAGACGGTCTGAGACAGACGGTCAGAGACAGACGGACTGAGACAGACGGTCTGAAACAGACGGTCGGTGACAGACGAATTGAGACAGACGAATTGAGACAGACGGTCTGAGACAGACGAATTGAGACAGACGGTCTGAGACAGACGGTCTGATACAGACGGTCTGAGACAGCCGGTCCGAGACAGACGGATTGAGACAGACCACCTGAGGAAGGTGGTCTGAGACAGACTGACTGAGACAGACGGTCTGAGACAGACGGTCTGACACAGACGTTCTGAGACAGACGGATTGAGACAGACCGCCTGAGGAAGGTGGTCTGAGACAGACGGACTGAGACAGACGGTCTGAGACAGACGGACAGGGTCAGGCGAACAGACGCTGCCCGATAGCGGCAGCCGGATTGAGACGGACGGTCTGAGACAGACGGTCTGACACAGATGTTCTGAGACAGACGGCCTGAGACAGACGATCTGAGACAGGCGGTATGAAACAAACGGTCTGAGACAGACGGTCTGAGACAGACGGTCTGAGACAGACGGTCTGAGACAGACCGTCGGAGACAGACGGTCTGAGACAGACGGTCTGAGACAGACGGTCTGAGACAGACGGTCTGAGACAGACGGTCTGAGACAGGCGGTCTGAGACAGACGGTCTGAGACAGACGGTCTGAGACCGACGGTCTGAGACAGACGGTCTGAGACAGACGTCTGAGACAGACGGTCTGAGACAGACGGTCTGAGACAGACGGTCTGAGACAGACGGTCTGAGACAGACGGTATGAAACAGTCGGTCTGAGACATACGGTCTGAGACAGCTGGTCTGAGACGGACGGTCTGAGACCGACGGGACGAGATAGACGGTCTGAGACAGACGGTATGAAACAGACGTTCTGAGACAGACGATCTGAGACTGGCGGTCTGAGACAGACGGTCTGGGATAGACGGTCTGAGACAGACGGTCTGCGACAGACGGTCTGAGACAGACGGTCTGAGACAGCCGGTGCGAGACAGACGGATTGAGACAGACCGCCTGAGGAAGGTGGTCTGAGACAGACTGACTGAGTCTGACGGTCTGAGACAGACGGACAGGGACAGACGGACTGAGACAGGCGGTCTGAGACAGACGGTCTGACACAGACGTTCTAAGACAGACGGACTGACACAGACGGACTGAGACAGACGGTCTGACACAGACGTTCTAAGACAGACGGACTGACACAGGCGGACTGAGACAGACGGTCTGAGACAGACGGTCTGAGACGGGCGGTCTGAAACAGACGGTCGGTGACAGACGAATTGAGACAGACGAATTGAGACAGACGGTCTGAGACAGACGAATTGAGACAGACGGTCTGAGACAGACGGTCTGATACAGACGGTCTGAGACAGCCGGTCCGAGACAGACGGATTGAGACAGACCACCTGAGGAAGGTGGTCTGAGACAGACTGACTGAGACAGACGGTCTGAGACAGACGGTCTGACACAGACGTTCTGAGACAGACGGATTGAGACAGACCGCCTGAGGAAGGTGGTCTGAGACAGACGGACTGAGACAGACGGTCTGAGACAGACGGACAGGGTCAGGCGAACAGACGCTGCCCGATAGCGGCAGCCGGATTGAGACGGACGGTCTGAGACAGACGGTCTGACACAGATGTTCTGAGACAGACGGCCTGAGACAGACGATCTGAGACAGGCGGTATGAAACAAACGGTCTGAGACAGACGGTCTGAGACAGACGGTCTGAGACAGACGGTCTGAGACAGACCGTCGGAGACAGACGGTCTGAGACAGACGGTCTGAGACAGACGGTCTGAGACAGACGGTCTGAGACAGACGGTCTGAGACAGGCGGTCTGAGACAGACGGTCTGAGACAGACGGTCTGAGACCGACGGTCTGAGACAGACGGTCTGAGACAGACGTCTGAGACAGACGGTCTGAGACAGACGGTCTGAGACAGACGGTCTGAGACAGACGGTCTGAGACAGACGGTATGAAACAGTCGGTCTGAGACATACGGTCTGAGACAGCTGGTCTGAGACGGACGGTCTGAGACCGACGGGACGAGATAGACGGTCTGAGACAGACGGTATGAAACAGACGTTCTGAGACAGACGATCTGAGACTGGCGGTCTGAGACAGACGGTCTGGGACAGACGGTCTGAGACAGACGGTCTGCGACAGACGGTCTGAGACAGACGGTCTGAGACAGCCGGTGCGAGACAGACGGATTGAGACAGACCGCCTGAGGAAGGTGGTCTGAGACAGACTGACTGAGTCTGACGGTCTGAGACAGACGGACAGGGACAGACGGACTGAGACAGGCGGTCTGAGACAGACGGTCTGACACAGACGTTCTAAGACAGACGGACTGACACAGACGGACTGAGACAGACGGTCTGACACAGACGTTCTAAGACAGACGGACTGACACAGGCGGACTGAGACAGACGGTCTGAGACAGACGGTCTGAGACGGGCGGTTTGAGACAGACGGACTGAGTATGACGGTCTGAGACAGACGGACAGGGACAGACGGACTGAGACAGACGGTCTGAGATAGACGGTCTGAGACAGACGGTCTGAGACAGCCGGTCCGAGACAGACGGATTGAGACAGACGGTTTGACACAGACGGTCTGAGACGGACGGACTGACACAGACGGTCTGAGACGGACGGACTGAGTCTGACGGTCTGAGACAGACGGACAGGGACGGACGGACTGAGACAGACGGTCTGAGACAGACGGTCAGAGACAGACGGACTGAGACAGACGGTCTGAGAGAGACGGTCGGTGACAGACGAATTGAGACAGACGGTCTGAGACAGACGAATTGAGACAGACGGTCTGAGACAGACGAATTGAGACAGACGGTCTGAGACAGACGGTCTGATACAGACGGTCTGATACAGACGGTCTGGGACAGACGGTCTGGGACAGACGGTCTGAGACAGCCGGTCCGAGACAGACGGATTGAGACAGACCGCCTGAGGAAGGTGGACTGAGACAGACTGACTGAGACAGACGGTCTGAGGCAGACGGTCTGAGACAGACGGTCTGAGACAGACGGTCTGAGACAGACGGTCTGAGACAGACGGTCTGAGACAGACGGTCTGAGACAGCCGGTGCGAGACAGACGGATTGAGACAGACCGCCTGAGGAAGGTGGTCTGAGACAGACTGACTGAGTCTGACGGTCTGAGACAGACGGACAGGGACAGACGGACAGGGACAGACGGACTGAGACAGGCGGTCTGAGACAGACGGTCTGACACAGACGTTCTAAGACAGACGGACTGACACAGACGGACTGAGACAGACGGTCTGAGACAGACGGTCAGAGACAGACGGACTGAGACAGACGGTCCGAAACAGACGGTCGGTGACAGACGAATTGAGACAGACGAATTGAGACAGACGGTCTGAGACAGACGAATTGAGACAGGCGGTATGAAACAAACGGTCTGAGACAGACGGTCTGAGACAGACGGTCTGAGACAGACGGTCTGGGACAGACGGTCTGGGACAGACGGTCTGACACAGACGTTCTGAGACAGACGGATTGAGACAGACCGCCTGAGGAAGGTGGTCTGAGACAGACGGACTGAGACAGACGGTCTGAGACAGACGGACAGGGTCAGGCGAACAGACGCTGCCCGATAGCGGCAGCCGGATTGAGACGGACGGGCTGAGACGGACGGTCTGAGACAGACGGTCTGAGACAGACGGTCTGAGACCGACGGTCTGAGACAGACGGTCTGACACAGATGTTCTGAGACAGACGGCCTGAGACAGACGATCTGAGACAGGCGGTATGAAACAAACGGTCTGAGACAGACGGTCTGAGACAGACGGTCTGAGACCGACGGTCTGAGACAGACGGTCTGACACAGATGTTCTGAGACAGACGGCCTGAGACAGACGATCTGAGACAGGCGGTATGAAACAAACGGTCTGAGACAGACGGTCTGAGACAGACGGTCTGAGACAGACGGTCTGAGACAGACCGTCTGAGACAGACGGTCTGAGACAGACGGTCTGAGACAGACGGTCTGAGACAGACGGTCTGAGACAGGCGGTCTGAGACAGACGGTCTGAGACAGACGGTCTGAGACAGACGTCTGAGACAGACGGTCTGAGACAGACGGTCTGAGACAGACGGACTGAGACAGACGGTCTGAGACAGACGGTCTGAGACAGACGGTATGAAACAAACGGTCTGAGACAGACGGGACGCGATAGACGGTCTGAGACCGAGGGGACGTGGTAGACGGGCTGAGACAGACGGTCTGAGGCAGACGGGACGAGATAGACGGTCTGAGACCGAGGGGACGAGGTAGACGGGCTGAGACAGACGGTCTGAGACAGACGGTCTGAGACAGACGGTCTGATACAGACGGTCTGAGACAGACGGTCTGAGACAGCCGGTCCGAGACAGACGGATTGAGACAGACCGCCTGAGGAAGGTGGTCTGAGACAGACTGACTGAGACAGACGGTCTGAGGCAGACGGTCTGATACAGACGGTCTGAGACAGACGGTCTGAGACAGCCGGTCCGAGACAGACGGATTGAGACAGACCGCCTGAGGAAGGTGGTCTGAGACAGACTGTCTGAGACAGACGGTCTGAGGCAGACGGTCGGAGACAGACGGTCTGAGACAGACGGTCTGACACAGACGTTCTGAGACAGACGGATTGAGACAGACCGCCTGAGGAAGGTGGTCTGAGACAGACGGACTGAGACAGATGGTCTGAGACAGACGGTCTGAGACAGCCGGTCCGAGACAGACGGATTGAGACAGACCGCCTGAGGAAGGTGGTCTGAGACAGAATGACTGAGACAGACGGTCTGAGGCAGACGGTCTGAGACAGACGGTCTGAGACAGACGGTCCGAGACGGGCGGTTTGAGACAGACGGACTGAGTATGACGGTCTGAGACAGACGGACAGGGACAGACGGACTGAGACAGACGGACTGAGACAGACGGTCTGAGACAGACGGTCAGAGACAGACGGTCTGAGACAGACGGTCTGACACAGATGCTCTGAGACAGACGGCCTGAGACAGACGGCCTGAGACAGACGATCTGAGACAGGCGGTATGAAACAAACGGTCTGAGACAGACGGTCTGAGACAGACGGTCTGAGACAGACGGTCTGAGACAGACGGTCTGAGACAGACCGTCGGAGACAGACGGTCTGAGACAGACGGTCTGAGACAGACGGTCTGAGACAGACGGTCTGAGACAGGCGGTCTGAGACAGACGGTCTGAGACAGACGGTCTGAGACCGACGGTCTGAGACAGACGGTCTGAGACATACGTCTGAGACAGGCGGTCTGAGACAGACGGTCTGAGACAGACGGTCTGAGACAGACGGTCTGAGACAGACGGTCTGAGACAGACGGTCTGAGACAGACGGTATGAAACAGTCGGTCTGAGACATACGGTCTGAGACAGCTGGTCTGAGACGGACGGTCTGAGACCGACGGGACGAGATAGACGGTCTGAGACAGACGGTATGAAACAGACGTTCTGAGACAGACGATCTGAGACTGGCGGTCTGAGACAGACGGTCTGGGACAGACGGACAGGGACAGACGGACTGAGACAGACGGTCTGAGACAGACGGTCAGAGACAGACGGACTGAGACAGACGGTCTGAAACAGACGGTCGGTGACAGACGAATTGAGACAGACGAATTGAGACAGACGGTCTGAGACAGACGAATTGAGACAGACGGTCTGAGACAGACGGTCTGATACAGACGGTCTGAGACAGCCGGTCCGAGACAGACGGATTGAGACAGACCACCTGAGGAAGGTGGTCTGAGACAGACTGACTGAGACAGACGGTCTGAGGCAGACGGTCTGAGACAGACGGTCTGAGACAGACGGTCTGACACAGACGTTCTGAGACAGACGGATTGAGACAGACCGCCTGAGGAAGGTGGTCTGAGACAGACGGACTGAGACAGACGGTCTGAGACAGACGGACAGGGTCAGGCGAACAGACGCTGCCCGATAGCGGCAGCCGGATTGAGACGGACGGTCTGAGACAGACGGTCTGACACAGATGCTCTGAGACAGACGGCCTGAGACAGACGGCCTGAGACAGACGATCTGAGACAGGCGGTATGAAACAAACGGTCTGAGACAGACGGTCTGAGACAGACGGTCTGAGACAGACGGTCTGAGACAGACCGTCGGAGACAGACGGTCTGAGACAGACGGTCTGAGACAGACGGTCTGAGACAGACGGTCTGAGACAGGCGGTCTGAGACAGACGGTCTGAGACAGACGGTCTGAGACCGACGGTCTGAGACAGACGGTCTGAGACAGACGTCTGAGACAGGCGGTCTGAGACAGACGGTCTGAGACAGACGGTCTGAGACAGACGGTCTGAGACAGACGGTCTGAGACAGACGGTCTGAGACAGACGGTATGAAACAGTCGGTCTGAGACATACGGTCTGAGACAGCTGGTCTGAGACGGACGGTCTGAGACCGACGGGACGAGATAGACGGTCTGAGACAGACGGTATGAAACAGACGTTCTGAGACAGACGATCTGAGACTGGCGGTCTGAGACAGACGGTCTGGGACAGACGGACAGGGACAGACGTACTGAGACAGACGGTCTGAGACAGACGGTCAGAGACAGACGGACTGAGACAGACGGTCTGAAACAGACGGTCGGTGACAGACGAATTGAGACAGACGAATTGAGACAGACGGTCTGAGACAGACGAATTGAGACAGACGGTCTGAGACAGACGGTCTGATACAGACGGTCTGAGACAGCCGGTCCGAGACAGACGGATTGAGACAGACCACCTGAGGAAGGTGGTCTGAGACAGACTGACTGAGACAGACGGTCTGAGGCAGACGGTCTGAGACAGACGGTCTGAGACAGACGGTCTGACACAGACGTTCTGAGACAGACGGATTGAGACAGACCGCCTGAGGAAGGTGGTCTGAGACAGACGGACTGAGACAGACGGTCTGAGACAGACGGACAGGGTCAGGCGAACAGACGCTGCCCGATAGCGGCAGCCGGATTGAGACGGACGGTCTGAGACAGACGGTCTGACACAGATGCTCTGAGACAGACGGCCTGAGACAGACGGCCTGAGACAGACGATCTGAGACAGGCGGTATGAAACAAACGGTCTGAGACAGACGGTCTGAGACAGACGGTCTGAGACAGACGGTCTGAGACAGACCGTCGGAGACAGACGGTCTGAGACAGACGGTCTGAGACAGACGGTCTGAGACAGACGGTCTGAGACAGGCGGTCTGAGACAGACGGTCTGAGACAGACGGTCTGAGACCGACGGTCTGAGACAGACGGTCTGAGACAGACGTCTGAGACAGGCGGTCTGAGACAGACGGTCTGAGACAGACGGTCTGAGACAGACGGTCTGAGACAGACGGTCTGAGACAGACGGTCTGAGACAGACGGTATGAAACAGTCGGTCTGAGACATACGGTCTGAGACAGCTGGTCTGAGACGGACGGTCTGAGACCGACGGGACGAGATAGACGGTCTGAGACAGACGGTATGAAACAGACGTTCTGAGACAGACGATCTGAGACTGGCGGTCTGAGACAGACGGTCTGGGACAGACGGACAGGGACAGACGGACTGAGACAGACGGTCTGAGACAGACGGTCAGAGACAGACGGACTGAGACAGACGGTCTGAAACAGACGGTCGGTGACAGACGAATTGAGACAGACGAATTGAGACAGACGGTCTGAGACAGACGAATTGAGACAGACGGTCTGAGACAGACGGTCTGATACAGACGGTCTGAGACAGCCGGTCCGAGACAGACGGATTGAGACAGACCACCTGAGGAAGGTGGTCTGAGACAGACTGACTGAGACAGACGGTCTGAGGCAGACGGTCTGAGACAGACGGTCTGAGACAGACGGTCTGACACAGACGTTCTGAGACAGACGGATTGAGACAGACCGCCTGAGGAAGGTGGTCTGAGACAGACGGACTGAGACAGACGGTCTGAGACAGACGGACAGGGTCAGGCGAACAGACGCTGCCCGATAGCGGCAGCCGGATTGAGACGGACGGTCTGAGACAGACGGTCTGACACAGATGCTCTGAGACAGACGGCCTGAGACAGACGGCCTGAGACAGACGATCTGAGACAGGCGGTATGAAACAAACGGTCTGAGACAGACGGTCTGAGACAGACGGTCTGAGACAGACCGTCGGAGACAGACGGTCTGAGACAGACGGTCTGAGACAGACGGTCTGAGACAGACGGTCTGAGACAGGCGGTCTGAGACAGACGGTCTGAGACAGACGGTCTGAGACCGACGGTCTGAGACAGACGGTCTGAGACAGACGTCTGAGACAGGCGGTCTGAGACAGACGGTCTGAGACAGACGGTCTGAGACAGACGGTCTGAGACAGACGGTCTGAGACAGACGGTCTGAGACAGACGGTATGAAACAGTCGGTCTGAGACATACGGTCTGAGACAGCTGGTCTGAGACGGACGGTCTGAGACCGACGGGACGAGATAGACGGTCTGAGACAGACGGTATGAAACAGACGTTCTGAGACAGACGATCTGAGACTGGCGGTCTGAGACAGACGGTCTGGGACAGACGGTCTGAGACAGACGGTCTGCGACAGACGGTCTGAGACAGACGGTCTGAGACAGCCGGTGCGAGACAGACGGATTGAGACAGACCGCCTGAGGAAGGTGGTCTGAGACAGACTGACTGAGTCTGACGGTCTGAGACAGACGGACAGGGACAGACGGACTGAGACAGGCGGTCTGAGACAGACGGTCTGACACAGACGTTCTAAGACAGACGGACTGACACAGACGGACTGAGACAGACGGTCTGAGACAGACGGTCTGAGACAGACGGTCTGAGACGGGCGGTTTAAGACAGACGGACTGAGTATGACGGTCTGAGACAGACGGACAGGGACAGACGGACTGAGACAGACGGTCTGAGACAGCCGGTGCGAGACAGACGGATTGAGACAGACCGCCTGAGGAAGGTGGTCTGAGACAGACTGACTGAGTCTGACGGTCTGAGACAGACGGACAGGGACAGACGGACTGAGACAGGCGGTCTGAGACAGACGGTCTGACACAGGCGTTCTAAGACAGACGGACTGACACAGACGGACTGAGACAGACGGTCTGAGACAGACGGTCAGAGACAGACGGACTGAGACAGACGGTCTGAAACAGACGGTCGGTGACAGACGAATTGAGACAGACGAATTGAGACAGACGGTCTGAGACAGACGAATTGAGACAGACGGTCTGAGACAGACGGTCTGATACAGACGGTCTGAGACAGCCGGTCCGAGACAGACGGATTGAGACAGACCACCTGAGGAAGGTGGTCTGAGACAGACTGACTGAGACAGACGGTCTGAGGCAGACGGTCTGAGACAGACGGTCTGAGACAGACGGTCTGACACAGACGTTCTGAGACAGACGGATTGAGACAGACCGCCTGAGGAAGGTGGTCTGAGACAGACGGACTGAGACAGACGGTCTGAGACAGACGGACAGGGTCAGGCGAACAGACGCTGCCCGATAGCGGCAGCCGGATTGAGACGGACGGTCTGAGACAGACGGTCTGACACAGATGCTCTGAGACAGACGGCCTGAGACAGACGGCCTGAGACAGACGATCTGAGACAGGCGGTATGAAACAAACGGTCTGAGACAGACGGTCTGAGACAGACGGTCTGAGACAGACGGTCTGAGACAGACGGTCTGAGACAGACCGTCTGAGACAGACGGTCTGAGACAGACGGTCTGAGACAGACGTCTGAGACAGACGGTCTGAGACAGACGGTCTGAGACAGACGGACTGAGACAGACGGTCTGAGACAGACGGTCTGAGACAGACGGTATGAAACAAACGGTCTGAGACAGACGGGACGCGATAGACGGTCTGAGACCGAGGGGACGTGGTAGACGGGCTGAGACAGACGGTCTGAGGCAGACGGGACGAGATAGACGGTCTGAGACCGAGGGGACGAGGTAGACGGGCTGAGACAGACGGTCTGAGACAGACGGTCTGAGACAGACGGTCTGATACAGACGGTCTGAGACAGACGGTCTGAGACAGCCGGTCCGAGACAGACGGATTGAGACAGACCGCCTGAGGAAGGTGGTCTGAGACAGACTGACTGAGACAGACGGTCTGAGGCAGACGGTCTGATACAGACGGTCTGAGACAGACGGTCTGAGACAGCCGGTCCGAGACAGACGGATTGAGACAGACCGCCTGAGGAAGGTGGTCTGAGACAGACTGTCTGAGACAGACGGTCTGAGGCAGACGGTCGGAGACAGACGGTCTGAGACAGACGGTCTGACACAGACGTTCTGAGACAGACGGATTGAGACAGACCGCCTGAGGAAGGTGGTCTGAGACAGACGGACTGAGACAGATGGTCTGAGACAGACGGTCTGAGACAGCCGGTCCGAGACAGACGGATTGAGACAGACCGCCTGAGGAAGGTGGTCTGAGACAGAATGACTGAGACAGACGGTCTGAGGCAGACGGTCTGAGACAGACGGTCTGAGACAGACGGTCCGAGACGGGCGGTTTGAGACAGACGGACTGAGTATGACGGTCTGAGACAGACGGACAGGGACAGACGGACTGAGACAGACGGACTGAGACAGACGGTCTGAGACAGACGGTCAGAGACAGACGGTCTGAGACAGACGGTCTGACACAGATGCTCTGAGACAGACGGCCTGAGACAGACGGCCTGAGACAGACGATCTGAGACAGGCGGTATGAAACAAACGGTCTGAGACAGACGGTCTGAGACAGACGGTCTGAGACAGACGGTCTGAGACAGACGGTCTGAGACAGACCGTCGGAGACAGACGGTCTGAGACAGACGGTCTGAGACAGACGGTCTGAGACAGACGGTCTGAGACAGGCGGTCTGAGACAGACGGTCTGAGACAGACGGTCTGAGACCGACGGTCTGAGACAGACGGTCTGAGACATACGTCTGAGACAGGCGGTCTGAGACAGACGGTCTGAGACAGACGGTCTGAGACAGACGGTCTGAGACAGACGGTCTGAGACAGACGGTCTGAGACAGACGGTATGAAACAGTCGGTCTGAGACATACGGTCTGAGACAGCTGGTCTGAGACGGACGGTCTGAGACCGACGGGACGAGATAGACGGTCTGAGACAGACGGTATGAAACAGACGTTCTGAGACAGACGATCTGAGACTGGCGGTCTGAGACAGACGGTCTGGGACAGACGGACAGGGACAGACGGACTGAGACAGACGGTCTGAGACAGACGGTCAGAGACAGACGGACTGAGACAGACGGTCTGAAACAGACGGTCGGTGACAGACGAATTGAGACAGACGAATTGAGACAGACGGTCTGAGACAGACGAATTGAGACAGACGGTCTGAGACAGACGGTCTGATACAGACGGTCTGAGACAGCCGGTCCGAGACAGACGGATTGAGACAGACCACCTGAGGAAGGTGGTCTGAGACAGACTGACTGAGACAGACGGTCTGAGGCAGACGGTCTGAGACAGACGGTCTGAGACAGACGGTCTGACACAGACGTTCTGAGACAGACGGATTGAGACAGACCGCCTGAGGAAGGTGGTCTGAGACAGACGGACTGAGACAGACGGTCTGAGACAGACGGACAGGGTCAGGCGAACAGACGCTGCCCGATAGCGGCAGCCGGATTGAGACGGACGGTCTGAGACAGACGGTCTGACACAGATGCTCTGAGACAGACGGCCTGAGACAGACGGCCTGAGACAGACGATCTGAGACAGGCGGTATGAAACAAACGGTCTGAGACAGACGGTCTGAGACAGACGGTCTGAGACAGACGGTCTGAGACAGACCGTCGGAGACAGACGGTCTGAGACAGACGGTCTGAGACAGACGGTCTGAGACAGACGGTCTGAGACAGGCGGTCTGAGACAGACGGTCTGAGACAGACGGTCTGAGACCGACGGTCTGAGACAGACGGTCTGAGACAGACGTCTGAGACAGGCGGTCTGAGACAGACGGTCTGAGACAGACGGTCTGAGACAGACGGTCTGAGACAGACGGTCTGAGACAGACGGTCTGAGACAGACGGTATGAAACAGTCGGTCTGAGACATACGGTCTGAGACAGCTGGTCTGAGACGGACGGTCTGAGACCGACGGGACGAGATAGACGGTCTGAGACAGACGGTATGAAACAGACGTTCTGAGACAGACGATCTGAGACTGGCGGTCTGAGACAGACGGTCTGGGACAGACGGACAGGGACAGACGTACTGAGACAGACGGTCTGAGACAGACGGTCAGAGACAGACGGACTGAGACAGACGGTCTGAAACAGACGGTCGGTGACAGACGAATTGAGACAGACGAATTGAGACAGACGGTCTGAGACAGACGAATTGAGACAGACGGTCTGAGACAGACGGTCTGATACAGACGGTCTGAGACAGCCGGTCCGAGACAGACGGATTGAGACAGACCACCTGAGGAAGGTGGTCTGAGACAGACTGACTGAGACAGACGGTCTGAGGCAGACGGTCTGAGACAGACGGTCTGAGACAGACGGTCTGACACAGACGTTCTGAGACAGACGGATTGAGACAGACCGCCTGAGGAAGGTGGTCTGAGACAGACGGACTGAGACAGACGGTCTGAGACAGACGGACAGGGTCAGGCGAACAGACGCTGCCCGATAGCGGCAGCCGGATTGAGACGGACGGTCTGAGACAGACGGTCTGACACAGATGCTCTGAGACAGACGGCCTGAGACAGACGGCCTGAGACAGACGATCTGAGACAGGCGGTATGAAACAAACGGTCTGAGACAGACGGTCTGAGACAGACGGTCTGAGACAGACGGTCTGAGACAGACCGTCGGAGACAGACGGTCTGAGACAGACGGTCTGAGACAGACGGTCTGAGACAGACGGTCTGAGACAGGCGGTCTGAGACAGACGGTCTGAGACAGACGGTCTGAGACCGACGGTCTGAGACAGACGGTCTGAGACAGACGTCTGAGACAGGCGGTCTGAGACAGACGGTCTGAGACAGACGGTCTGAGACAGACGGTCTGAGACAGACGGTCTGAGACAGACGGTCTGAGACAGACGGTATGAAACAGTCGGTCTGAGACATACGGTCTGAGACAGCTGGTCTGAGACGGACGGTCTGAGACCGACGGGACGAGATAGACGGTCTGAGACAGACGGTATGAAACAGACGTTCTGAGACAGACGATCTGAGACTGGCGGTCTGAGACAGACGGTCTGGGACAGACGGACAGGGACAGACGGACTGAGACAGACGGTCTGAGACAGACGGTCAGAGACAGACGGACTGAGACAGACGGTCTGAAACAGACGGTCGGTGACAGACGAATTGAGACAGACGAATTGAGACAGACGGTCTGAGACAGACGAATTGAGACAGACGGTCTGAGACAGACGGTCTGATACAGACGGTCTGAGACAGCCGGTCCGAGACAGACGGATTGAGACAGACCACCTGAGGAAGGTGGTCTGAGACAGACTGACTGAGACAGACGGTCTGAGGCAGACGGTCTGAGACAGACGGTCTGAGACAGACGGTCTGACACAGACGTTCTGAGACAGACGGATTGAGACAGACCGCCTGAGGAAGGTGGTCTGAGACAGACGGACTGAGACAGACGGTCTGAGACAGACGGACAGGGTCAGGCGAACAGACGCTGCCCGATAGCGGCAGCCGGATTGAGACGGACGGTCTGAGACAGACGGTCTGACACAGATGCTCTGAGACAGACGGCCTGAGACAGACGGCCTGAGACAGACGATCTGAGACAGGCGGTATGAAACAAACGGTCTGAGACAGACGGTCTGAGACAGACGGTCTGAGACAGACCGTCGGAGACAGACGGTCTGAGACAGACGGTCTGAGACAGACGGTCTGAGACAGACGGTCTGAGACAGGCGGTCTGAGACAGACGGTCTGAGACAGACGGTCTGAGACCGACGGTCTGAGACAGACGGTCTGAGACAGACGTCTGAGACAGGCGGTCTGAGACAGACGGTCTGAGACAGACGGTCTGAGACAGACGGTCTGAGACAGACGGTCTGAGACAGACGGTCTGAGACAGACGGTATGAAACAGTCGGTCTGAGACATACGGTCTGAGACAGCTGGTCTGAGACGGACGGTCTGAGACCGACGGGACGAGATAGACGGTCTGAGACAGACGGTATGAAACAGACGTTCTGAGACAGACGATCTGAGACTGGCGGTCTGAGACAGACGGTCTGGGACAGACGGTCTGAGACAGACGGTCTGCGACAGACGGTCTGAGACAGACGGTCTGAGACAGCCGGTGCGAGACAGACGGATTGAGACAGACCGCCTGAGGAAGGTGGTCTGAGACAGACTGACTGAGTCTGACGGTCTGAGACAGACGGACAGGGACAGACGGACTGAGACAGGCGGTCTGAGACAGACGGTCTGACACAGACGTTCTAAGACAGACGGACTGACACAGACGGACTGAGACAGACGGTCTGAGACAGACGGTCTGAGACAGACGGTCTGAGACGGGCGGTTTAAGACAGACGGACTGAGTATGACGGTCTGAGACAGACGGACAGGGACAGACGGACTGAGACAGACGGTCTGAGACAGCCGGTGCGAGACAGACGGATTGAGACAGACCGCCTGAGGAAGGTGGTCTGAGACAGACTGACTGAGTCTGACGGTCTGAGACAGACGGACAGGGACAGACGGACTGAGACAGGCGGTCTGAGACAGACGGTCTGACACAGGCGTTCTAAGACAGACGGACTGACACAGACGGACTGAGACAGACGGTCTGAGACAGACGGTCAGAGACAGACGGACTGAGACAGACGGTCTGAAACAGACGGTCGGTGACAGACGAATTGAGACAGACGAATTGAGACAGACGGTCTGAGACAGACGAATTGAGACAGACGGTCTGAGACAGACGGTCTGATACAGACGGTCTGAGACAGCCGGTCCGAGACAGACGGATTGAGACAGACCACCTGAGGAAGGTGGTCTGAGACAGACTGACTGAGACAGACGGTCTGAGGCAGACGGTCTGAGACAGACGGTCTGAGACAGACGGTCTGACACAGACGTTCTGAGACAGACGGATTGAGACAGACCGCCTGAGGAAGGTGGTCTGAGACAGACGGACTGAGACAGACGGTCTGAGACAGACGGACAGGGTCAGGCGAACAGACGCTGCCCGATAGCGGCAGCCGGATTGAGACGGACGGTCTGAGACAGACGGTCTGACACAGATGCTCTGAGACAGACGGCCTGAGACAGACGGCCTGAGACAGACGATCTGAGACAGGCGGTATGAAACAAACGGTCTGAGACAGACGGTCTGAGACAGACGGTCTGAGACAGACGGTCTGAGACAGACGGTCTGAGACAGACCGTCTGAGACAGACGGTCTGAGACAGACGGTCTGAGACAGACGTCTGAGACAGACGGTCTGAGACAGACGGTCTGAGACAGACGGACTGAGACAGACGGTCTGAGACAGACGGTCTGAGACAGACGGTATGAAACAAACGGTCTGAGACAGACGGGACGCGATAGACGGTCTGAGACCGAGGGGACGTGGTAGACGGGCTGAGACAGACGGTCTGAGGCAGACGGGACGAGATAGACGGTCTGAGACCGAGGGGACGAGGTAGACGGGCTGAGACAGACGGTCTGAGACAGACGGTCTGAGACAGACGGTCTGAGACAGACGGTCTGAGACAGACGAATTGAGACAGACGGTCTGAGACAGACGAATTGAGACAGACGGTCTGAGATGGACGGTGTGAGACAGGCGGTCTGAGACAGACGGTCTCAGACAGTCCGTCTGAGGCAGACGGTCTGAGACAGACGGTCTGAGACAGACGGTCTGAGACAGACGGTCTGAGACAGACGGTCTGAGACAGACGGTCTGAGACAGACGGTCTGAGACAGACGGTCTGAGACAGCCGGTCTGAGACAGGCGGTCTGAGACAGGCGGTCTGAGACAGACGGTCTGAGACAGACGGTCTGAGACCGACGGTCTGAGACAGACGGTCTGAGACCGACGGTCTGAGACAGACGGTCTGAGACAGACGTCTGAGACAGACGGTCTGAGACAGACGGTCTGAGACAGACGGACTGAGACAGACGGTCTGAGACAGACGGTCTGAGACAGACGGTATGAAACAAACGGTCTGAGACAGACGGGACGCGATAGACGGTCTGAGACCGAGGGGACGTGGTAGACGGGCTGAGACAGACGGTCTGAGGCAGACGGGACGAGATAGACGGTCTGAGACCGAGGGGACGAGGTAGACGGGCTGAGACAGACGGTCTGAGACAGACGGTCTGAGACAGACGGTCTGAGACAGACGGTCTGAGACAGACGGTCTGAGACAGACGGTCTGAGACAGACGGTCTGAGACAGACGGCCTGAGACAGACGATCTGAGACAGACGGTATGAAACAAACGGTCTGAGACAGACGGGACGAGATAGACGGTCTGAGACCGAGGGGCCGAGGTAGACGGGCTGAGACAGACGGTCTGAGGCAGACGGGACGAGATAGACGGTCTGAGACCGAGGGGACGAGGTAGACGGGCTGAGACAGACGGTATGAAACAGACGGTCTGAGATAGACGGGACGAGATAGACGGTCTGAGACCGAGGGGACGAGGTAGACGGGCTGAGACAGATGTTCTGAGACAGGCGGTCGAAGACAGGCGGTCCGAGACAGATGTTCTGAGACAGGCGGTCGGAGACAGGCGGTCCGAGACAGATGTTCTGAGACAGACGGTCTGAGACAGACGATATGAGGCAGACGGTCTGAGACCGACGGGCCGAGATGGACGGGCTGAGACAGATGATCTGAGGCAGACGGTCTGAGACAGACGGTCTGAGACAGACGGTCTGAGACAGACGGTCTGAGACAGACGGTCTGAGACAGCTGGTCTGAGACGGACGGCCTGAGACAGACGATCTGAGACAGACGGTCTGAGACAGACGGACTGAGACAGACGGTCTGAGACAGACGGACAGGGTCAGGCGAACAGATGCTGCCCGATAGCGGCAGGCGGATTGAGACGGACGGGCTGAGACAGACGGTCTGAGACAGCCGGTCTGAGACAGCCGGTCTGGCACAGGCGGTCTGAGACAGACGGACTGAGACAGACGGTTTGAGGCAGACGGTCTGAGACAGACGGTCTGAGACAGGCGGTCTGAGACAGACGGTCTGAGACAGACGGTCTGAGACAGACGGTCTGAGACAGCCGGTCTGAGACAGGCGGTCTGAGACAGGCGGTCTGAGACAGACGGACTGAGACAGACGGACTGAGACAGACGGTTTGAGGCAGACGGTCTGAGACAGACGGTCTGAGACAGGCGGTCTGAGACAGACGGTCCGAGACAGACGGTCTGAGACATACGGTCTGAGACAGGCGGTCTGAGACAGACGAATTGAGACAGACGGTCTGAGACAGACGAATTGAGACAGACGGTCTGAGATGGACGGTGTGAGACAGGCGGTCTGAGACAGACGGTCTCAGACAGTCCGTCTGAGGCAGACGGTCTGAGACAGACGGTCTGAGACCGACGGTCTGAGACAGACGGACTGAGACAGACGGTTTGAGGCAGACGGATTGAGACAGACCGCCTGAGGAAGGTGGTCTGAGACAGACTGACTGAGTCTGACGGTCTGAGACCGACGGTCTGAGACAGACGGTCTGACACAGATGTTCTGAGACAGACGGCCTGAGACAGACGATCTGAGACAGGCGGTATGAAACAAACGGTCTGAGACAGACGGGACGAGATAGACGGTCTGAGACAGACGGTCTGAGACCGACGGTCTGAGACAGACGGTCTGACACAGATGTTCTGAGACAGACGGTCTGAGACAGACGGTCTGAGACAGACGGTCTGAGACAGACGGTCTGAGACAGACGGTCTGAGACAGACGGTATGAAACAAACGGTCTGAGACAGACGGGACGCGATAGACGGTCTGAGACCGAGGGGACGTGGTAGACGGGCTGAGACAGACGGTCTGAGGCAGACGGGACGAGATAGACGGTCTGAGACCGAGGGGACGAGGTAGACGGGCTGAGACAGACGGTCTGAGACAGACGTTCTGAGACAGCTGGTCTGAGACAGACGGCCTGAGACAGACGATCTGAGACAGACGGTATGAAACAAACGGTCTGAGACAGACGGGACGAGATAGACGGTCTGAGACCGAGGGGACGAGACAGACGGTCTGAGACATACAGTCTGAGACAGGCGGTCTGAGACAGACGAATTGAGACAGACGAATTGAGACAGACGGTCTGAGATGGACGGTCTGAGACAGGCGGTCTGAGACGGACGGTCTGAGACAGACGGTCTGAGACAGTCGGTCTGAGACAGACGGTCTGAGACAGACGGTCTGAGACAGACGGTCTGAGACAGACGGTCTGAGACAGACGGCCTGAGACAGACGATCTGAGACAGGCGGTATGAAACAAACGGTCTGAGACAGACGGGACGAGATAGACGGTCTGAGACAGACGGTCTGAGACCGACGGTCTGAGACAGACGGTCTGACACAGATGTTCTGAGACAGACGGTCTGAGACAGACGGTCTGAGACAGACGGTCTGAGACAGACGGTCTGAGACAGACGGTCTGAGACAGACGGTATGAAACAAACGGTCTGAGACAGACGGGACGCGATAGACGGTCTGAGACCGAGGGGACGTGGTAGACGGGCTGAGACAGACGGTCTGAGGCAGACGGGACGAGATAGACGGTCTGAGACCGAGGGGACGAGGTAGACGGGCTGAGACAGACGGTCTGAGACAGACGTTCTGAGACAGCTGGTCTGAGACAGACGGCCTGAGACAGACGATCTGAGACAGACGGTATGAAACAAACGGTCTGAGACAGACGGGACGAGATAGACGGTCTGAGACCGAGGGGACGAGACAGACGGTCTGAGACATACAGTCTGAGACAGGCGGTCTGAGACAGACGAATTGAGACAGACGAATTGAGACAGACGGTCTGAGATGGACGGTCTGAGACAGGCGGTCTGAGACGGACGGTCTGAGACAGACGGTCTGAGACAGTCGGTCTGAGACAGACGGTCTGAGACAGACGGTCTGAGACAGACGGTCTGAGACAGACGGTCTGAGACAGACGGTCTGAGACAGACGGTCTGAGACAGACGGTCTGAGACAGGCGGACTGAAACAGACGGTCTGAGACAGACGGTCTGAGACCGACGGTCTGAGACAGACGGTCTGAGACAGACGTCTGAGACAGACGGTCTGAGACAGACGGTCTGAGACAGACGGTCTGAGACAGACGGTCTGAGACAGACGGTCTGAGACAGACGGTATGAAACAAACGGTCTGAGACAGACGGGACGCGATAGACGGTCTGAGACCGAGGGGACGTGGTAGACGGGCTGAGACAGACGGTCTGAGGCAGACGGGACGAGATAGACGGTCTGAGACCGAGGGGACGAGGTAGACGGGCTGAGACAGACGGTCTGAGACAGACGGTCTGAGACAGACGGTCTGAGACAGACGGTCTGAGACAGACGGCCTGAGACAGACGATCTGAGACAGACGGTATGAAACAAACGGTCTGAGACAGACGGGACGAGATAGACGGTCTGAGACCGAGGGGACGAGGTAGACGGGCTGAGACAGACGGTCTGAGGCAGACGGGACGAGATAGACGGTCTGAGACCGAGGGGACGAGGTAGACGGGCTGAGACAGACGGTATGAAACAGACGGTCTGAGATAGACGGGACGAGATAGACGGTCTGAGACCGAGGGGACGAGGTAGACGGGCTGAGACAGATGTTCTGAGACAGGCGGTCGAAGACAGGCGGTCCGAGACAGATGTTCTGAGACAGGCGGTCGGAGACAGGCGGTCCGAGACAGATGTTCTGAGACAGACGGTCTGAGACAGACGATCTGAGGCAGACGGTCTGAGACCGACGGGCCGAGATGGACGGGCTGAGACAGATGATCTGAGGCAGACGGTCTGAGACAGACGGTCTGAGACAGACGGTCTGAGACAGACGGTCTGAGACAGACGGTCTGAGACAGACGGTCTGATACAGACGGTCTGAGACAGCTGGTCTGAGACAGACGGCCTGAGACAGACGATCTGAGACAGACGGTATGAAACAAACGGTCTGAGACAGACGGGACGAGATAGACGGTCTGAGACCGAGGGGACGAGAGAGACGGTCTGAGACATACGGTCTGAGACAGGCGGTCTGAGACAGACGAATTGAGACAGACGGTCTGAGACAGACGAATTGAGACAGACGGTCTGAGATGGACGGTCTGAGACAGGCGGTCTGAGACGGACGGTCTGAGACAGACGGTCTGAGACGGACGGACTGAGTCTGACGGTCTGAGACAGACGGACAGGGACAGACGGACTGAGACAGACGAATTGAGACAGACGGTCTGAGACAGACGGTCTGAGACAGACGGTCTGAGACAGACGGTCTGAGACAGACGGTCTGAGACAGACCGTCTGAGACAGTCGGTCTGAGACGGACGGACTGAGTCTGACGGTCTGAGACAGACGGACAGGGACAGACGGACTGAGACAGACGGTCTGAGACAGACGGTCAGAGACAGACGGATTGAGACAGACGGTCTGAGACAGACGGTCGGTGACAGACGAATTGAGACAGACGGTCTGAGACAGACGAATTGAGACATACGGTCTGAGACAGACGGTCTGAGACAGACGGTCTGAGACGGACGGTCTGAGACAGACGGTCTGATACAGACGGTCTGAGACAGGCGGTCTGAGACGGACGGTCTGAGACAGACCGTCTGAGACAGTCGGTCTGAGACAGACGGTCTGAGACAGACGGTCTGAGACAGACCGTCTGAGACAGACCGTCTGAGACAGACGGTCTGAGACAGACGGACTGAGACAGACGGTCTGAGACAGACGGACAGGGTCAGGCGAACAGACGCTGCCCGATAGCGGCAGGCGGATTGAGACGGACGGGCTGAGACAGACGGTCTGAGACAGCCGGTCTGAGACAGACGGTCTGAGACCGACGGTCTGAGACAGACGGTCTGACACAGATGTTCTGAGACAGACGGACTGAGACAGACGGACTGAGACAGACGGTTTGAGACAGACGGTCTGAGACAGACGGTCTGAGACAGGCGGTCTGAGACAGACGGTCCGAGACAGACGGTCTGAGACATACGGTCTGAGACAGGCGGTCTGAGACAGACGAATTGAGACAGACGGTCTGAGACAGACGAATTGAGACAGACGGTCTGAGATGGGCGGTGTGAGACAGGCGGTCTGAGACAGACGGTCTGAGACAGACGGTCTCAGACAGTCCGTCTGAGGCAGACGGTCTGAGACAGACGGTCTGAGACAGACGGTCTGAGACAGACGGTCTGAGACAGACGGTCTGAGACAGACGGTCTGAGACAGACGGTCTGAGACAGACGGTCTGAGACAGACGGTCTGAGGCAGACGGTCTGAGACAGCCGGTCTGAGACAGGCGGTCTGAGACAGGCGGTCTGAGACAGACGGTCTGAGACAGACGGTCTGAGACCGACGGTCTGAGACAGACGGTCTGAGACAGACGGTCTGAGACAGACCGTCTGAGACAGTCGGTGTGAGACAGACGGTCTGAGATAGACGGTCTGAGACGGACGGACTGAGTCTGACGGTCTGAGAGAGACGGACAGGGACAGACGGTCTGAGACAGACGAATTGAGACAGACGGTCTGAGACAGACGGTCTGAGACAGACGGTCTGAGACAGACGGTCTGAGACAGACGGTCTAAGACAGACGGTCTGAGACAGACGGCCTGAGACAGACGGCCTGAGACAGACGGCCTGAGACAGACGGCATGAGACAGACGGTCGGAGACAGACGGTCTGAGACAGACGGTCTGAGACAGACGGTCTGAGACAGACGGTGTGAGACAGACGGTCTGAGACAGACGGTCTGAGACAGACGGTCTGAGACAGACGTCTGAGACAGACGGTTTGAGACAGACGGTCTGAGACAGACGGTCTGAGACAGACGGCCTGAGACAGACGATCTGAGACAGACGGTATGAAACAAACGGTCTGAGACAGACGGGACGAGATAGACGGTCTGAGACCGAGGGGACGAGGTAGACGGGCTGAGACAGACGGTCTGAGGCAGACGGGACGAGATAGACGGTCTGAGACCGAGGGGACGAGGTAGACGGGCTGAGACAGACGGTATGAAACAGACGGTCTGAGATAGACGGGACGAGATAGGCGGTCTGAGACCGAGGGGACGCGGTAGACGGGCTGAGACAGATGTTCTGAGACAGGCGGTCGGAGACAGGCGGTCCGAGACAGATGTTCTGAGGAAGGTGGTCTGAGACAGACGGACTGAGACAGACGGTCTGAGACAGACGGACAGGGTCAGACGAACAGACGCTGCCCGTTAGCGGCAGGCGGATTGAGACGGACGGGCTGAGACAGACGGTCTGAGACAGCCGGTCTGAGACAGACGGTCTGAGACCGACGGTCTGAGACAGACGGTCTGACACAGATGTTCTGAGACAGACGGACTGAGACAGACGGACTGAGACAGACGGTTTGAGACAGACGGTCTGAGACAGTCCGTCTGAGACAGACGGTCTGAGACAGACGGTCTGAGACAGACGGTCTGAGACAGACGGTCTGAGACAGACGGTCTGAGACAGACGGCCTGAGACAGACGGCCTGAAACAGACGGCCTGAGACAGACGGCATGAGACAGACGGTCTGAGACAGACGGTCTGAGACAGACGGTCTGAGACAGACGGTCTGAGACAGACGGTCTGAGACAGACGGTCTGAGACAGACGATCTGTGACAGACGGTATGAAACAAACGGTCTGAGACAGACGGTCTGAGACAGACGGACAGGGTCAGGCGAACAGACGCTGCCCGATAGCGGCAGGCGGATTGAGACAGACGGGCTGAGACAGACGGTCTGAGACAGCCGGTCTGAGACAGACGGTCTGAGACCGACGGTCTGAGACAGACGGTCTGACACAGATGTTCTGAGACTGACGGACTGAGACAGACGGACTGAGACAGACGGTTTGAGACAGACGGTCTGAGACAGACGGTCTGAGACAGGCGGTCTGAGACAGACGGTCCGAGACAGACGGTCTGAGACATACGTTCTGAGACAGGCGGTCTGAGACAGACGAATTGAGACAGACGTTCTGAGACAGACGAATTGAGACAGACGGTCTGAGATGGACGGTCTGAGACAGGCGGTCTGAGACAGACGGTCTCAGACAGTCCGTCTGAGGCAGACGGTCTGAGACAGACAGTCTGAGACAGTCGGTGTGAGACAGACGGTCTGAGACAGACGGTCTGAGACGGACGGACTGAGTCTGACGGTCTGAGACAGACGGACAGGGACAGACGGTCTGAGACAGACGAATTGAGCCAGACGGTCTGAGACAGACGGTCTGAGACAGACGGTCTGAGACAGACGGTCTGAGACAGACGGTCTGAGACAGACGGTCTGAGACAGTCGGTGTGAGACAGACGGTCTGAGACAGACGGTCTGAGACGGACGGACTGAGTCTGACGGTCTGAGACAGACGGACAGGGACAGACGGTCTGAGACAGACGAATTGAGACAGACGGTCTGAGACAGACGGTCTGAGACAGACGGTCTGAGACAGACGGTCTGAGACAGACGGTCTGAGACAGACGGTGTGAGACAGACGATCTGAGACCGACGGTCTGAGACAGACGGTCTGAGACAGACGTCTGAGACAGACGGTCTGAGACAGACGGTCTGAGACAGACGATCTGAGACCGACGGTCTGAGACAGACGGTCTGAGACAGACGGTCTGAGACAGACGGTCTGAGACAGTCGGTGTGAGACAGACGGTCTGAGACAGACGGTCTGAGACGGACGGACTGAGTCTGACGGTCTGAGACAGACGGACAGGGACAGACGGTCTGAGACAGACGAATTGAGACAGACGGTCTGAGACAGACGGTCTGAGACAGACGGTCTGAGACAGACGGTCTGAGACAGACGGTCTGAGACAGACGGTCTGAGACAGACGGCCTGAGACAGACGGCCTGAAACAGACGGCCAGAGACAGACGGCATGAGACAGACGGTCTGAGACAGACGGTCTGAGACAGACGGTCTGAGACAGACGGTCTGAGACAGACGGTGTGAGACAGACGGTCTGAGACAGACGGTCTGAGACAGACGGTCTGAGACAGACGGTCTGAGACAGACGTCTGAGACAGACGGTCTGAGACAGACGGTCTGAGACAGACGGGACGAGATAGACGGTCTGAGACCGAGGGGACGAGGTAGACGGACTGAGACAGACGGTCTGAGGCAGACGG
Source organism: Coelioxys conoideus (assembly GCA_947623535.1). Lineage (NCBI taxonomy): Eukaryota > Metazoa > Arthropoda > Insecta > Hymenoptera > Megachilidae > Coelioxys > Coelioxys conoideus. The sequence continues at coordinate 1,251,040 of CANQJN010000021.1, read as the reverse complement.
GACGAGATAGACGGTCTGAGACAGACGGTCTGAGACAGACGGTCTGAGACAGACGGCCTGAGACAGACGGCCTGAAACAGACGGCCTGAGACAGACGGCATGAGACAGACGGTCTGAGACAGACGGTCTGAGACAGACGGTCTGAGACAGACGGTCTGAGACAGACGGTCTGAGACAGACGGTCTGAGACAGACGGTCTGAGACAGACGGTCTGAGACAGACGGTCTGAGACCGACGGTCTGAGACAGACGGTCTGACACAGATGTTCTGAGACAGACGGACTGAGACAGACGGACTGAGACAGACGGTTTGAGACAGACGGTCTGAGACAGTCCGTCTGAGACAGACGGTCTGAGACAGACGGTCTGAGACAGACGGTCTGAGACAGACGGCCTGAGACAGACGGCCTGAAACAGACGGCCTGAGACAGACGGCATGAGACAGACGGTCTGAGACAGACGGTCTGAGACAGACGGTCTGAGACAGACGTCTGAGATAGACGGTCTGAGACAGACGGTCTGAGACAGACGGTCTGAGACAGACGGTCTGAGACAGACGGTCTGAGACAGACGTCTGAGATAGACGGTCTGAGACAGACGGTCTGAGACAGACGGCCTGAGACAGACGATCTGAGACAGACGGTATGAAACAAACGGTATGAGACAGACGGGACGAGATAGACGGTCTGAGACCGAGGGGACGAGGTAGACGGGCTGAGCCAGACGGTCTGAGACTGACGGTCTGAGACAGACGGTCTGAGACAGACGGTCTGAGACAGACGGTCTGAGACAGACGGTGTGAGACAGACGGTCTGAGACAGACGGTCTGAGACAGACGGTCTGAGACAGACGGTCTGAGACAGACGGTCTGAGACAGACGTCTGAGACAGACGGTCTGAGACAGACGGTCTGAGACAGACGGGACGAGATAGACGGTCTGAGACCGAGGGGACGAGGTAGACGGACTGAGACAGACGGTCTGAGGCAGACGGGACGAGATAGACGGTCTGAGACAGACGGTCTGAGACAGACGGTCTGAGACAGACGGCCTGAGACAGACGGCCTGAAACAGACGGCCTGAGACAGACGGCATGAGACAGACGGTCTGAGACAGACGGTCTGAGACAGACGGTCTGAGACAGACGGTCTGAGACAGACGGTCTGAGACAGACGGTCTGAGACAGACGGTCTGAGACAGACGGTCTGAGACAGACGGTCTGAGACCGACGGTCTGAGACAGACGGTCTGACACAGATGTTCTGAGACAGACGGACTGAGACAGACGGACTGAGACAGACGGTTTGAGACAGACGGTCTGAGACAGTCCGTCTGAGACAGACGGTCTGAGACAGACGGTCTGAGACAGACGGTCTGAGACAGACGGTCTGAGACAGACGGCCTGAGACAGACGGCCTGAAACAGACGGCCTGAGACAGACGGCATGAGACAGACGGTCTGAGACAGACGGTCTGAGACAGACGGTCTGAGACAGACGGTCTGAGACAGACGGTCTGAGACAGACGGTCTGAGACAGACGTCTGAGATAGACGGTCTGAGACAGACGGTCTGAGACAGACGGCCTGAGACAGACGATCTGAGACAGACGGTATGAAACAAACGGTCTGAGACAGACGGGACGAGATAGACGGTCTGAGACCGAGGGGACGAGGTAGACGGGCTGAGCCAGACGGTCTGAGACTGACGGTCTGAGACAGACGGTCTGAGACAGACGGTCTGAGACAGACGGTCTGAGACAGACGCCTGAGACAGACGGTCTGAGACAGACGGTCTGAGACAGACGGTCTGAGACAGACGGTCTGAGACAGACGGTCTGAGACAGACGGCCTGAGACAGACGATCTGAGACAGACGGTATGAAACAAACGGCCTGAGACAGACGGGACGAGATAGACGGTCTGAGACCGAGGGGACGAGGTAGACGGGCTGAGCCAGACGGTCTGAGGCAGACGGGACGAGATAGACGGTCTGAGACCGAGGGGAGGAGGTAGACGGGCTGAGACAGATGTTCTGAGACAGGCGGTCGGAGACAGGCGGTCCGAGACAGATGTTCTGAGGAAGGTGGTCCGAGACAGACGGACTGAGACAGACGGTCTGACAGACGGACAGGGTCAGGCGAACAGACGCTGCCCAATAGCGGCAGGCGGATTGAGACGGACGGGCTGAGACAGACGGTCTGAGACAGACGGTCTGAGACAGACGGTCTGAGACAGGCGGTCTGGGCAGGCGGTCTGAGACAGACGGTCTGAGACCGACGGTCTGAGACAGACGGTCTGAGACAGACGGCCTGAGACAGACGGCCTGAAACAGACGGCCTGAGACAGACGGTCTGAGACAGACGGTCTGAGACAGACGTCTGAGATAGACGGTCTGAGACAGACGGTCTGAGACAGACGGTCTGAGACAGACGGTCTGAGACAGACGGTCTGAGACAGACGTCTGAGATAGACGGTCTGAGACAGACGGTCTGAGACAGACGGCCTGAGACAGACGATCTGAGACAGACGGTATGAAACAAACGGTATGAGACAGACGGGACGAGATAGACGGTCTGAGACCGAGGGGACGAGGTAGACGGGCTGAGCCAGACGGTCTGAGACTGACGGTCTGAGACAGACGGTCTGAGACAGACGGTCTGAGACAGACGGTCTGAGACAGACGGTGTGAGACAGACGGTCTGAGACAGACGGTCTGAGACAGACGGTCTGAGACAGACGGTCTGAGACAGACGGTCTGAGACAGACGTCTGAGACAGACGGTCTGAGACAGACGGTCTGAGACAGACGGGACGAGATAGACGGTCTGAGACCGAGGGGACGAGGTAGACGGACTGAGACAGACGGTCTGAGGCAGACGGGACGAGATAGACGGTCTGAGACAGACGGTCTGAGACAGACGGTCTGAGACAGACGGCCTGAGACAGACGGCCTGAAACAGACGGCCTGAGACAGACGGCATGAGACAGACGGTCTGAGACAGACGGTCTGAGACAGACGGTCTGAGACAGACGGTCTGAGACAGACGGTCTGAGACAGACGGTCTGAGACAGACGGTCTGAGACAGACGGTCTGAGACAGACGGTCTGAGACCGACGGTCTGAGACAGACGGTCTGACACAGATGTTCTGAGACAGACGGACTGAGACAGACGGACTGAGACAGACGGTTTGAGACAGACGGTCTGAGACAGTCCGTCTGAGACAGACGGTCTGAGACAGACGGTCTGAGACAGACGGTCTGAGACAGACGGCCTGAGACAGACGGCCTGAAACAGACGGCATGAGACAGACGGCATGAGACAGACGGTCTGAGACAGACGGTCTGAGACAGACGGTCTGAGACAGACGGTCTGAGACAGACGGTCTGAGACAGACGGTCTGAGACAGACGTCTGAGATAGACGGTCTGAGACAGACGGTCTGAGACAGACGGCCTGAGACAGACGATCTGAGACAGACGGTATGAAACAAACGGTCTGAGACAGACGGGACGAGATAGACGGTCTGAGACCGAGGGGACGAGGTAGACGGGCTGAGCCAGACGGTCTGAGACTGACGGTCTGAGACAGACGGTCTGAGACAGACGGTCTGAGACAGACGGTCTGAGACAGACGCCTGAGACAGACGGTCTGAGACAGACGGTCTGAGACAGACGGTCTGAGACAGACGGTCTGAGACAGACGGTCTGAGACAGACGGCCTGAGACAGACGATCTGAGACAGACGGTATGAAACAAACGGCCTGAGACAGACGGGACGAGATAGACGGTCTGAGACCGAGGGGACGAGGTAGACGGGCTGAGCCAGACGGTCTGAGGCAGACGGGACGAGATAGACGGTCTGAGACCGAGGGGAGGAGGTAGACGGGCTGAGACAGATGTTCTGAGACAGGCGGTCGGAGACAGGCGGTCCGAGACAGATGTTCTGAGGAAGGTGGTCCGAGACAGACGGACTGAGACAGACGGTCTGACAGACGGACAGGGTCAGGCGAACAGACGCTGCCCAATAGCGGCAGGCGGATTGAGACGGACGGGCTGAGACAGACGGTCTGAGACAGACGGTCTGAGACAGACGGTCTGAGACAGGCGGTCTGGGCAGGCGGTCTGAGACAGACGGTCTGAGACCGACGGTCTGAGACAGACGGTCTGAGACAGACGGCCTGAGACAGACGGCCTGAAACAGACGGCCTGAGACAGACGGCATGAGACAGACGGTCTGAGACAGACGGTCTGAGACAGACGGTCTGAGACAGACGGTCTGAGACAGACGTCTGAGACAGACGGTCTGAGACAGACGGTATGAAACAAACGGTCTGAGACAGACGGGACGAGATAGACGGTCTGTGACCGAGGGGACGAGGTAGACGGGCGGAGACAGACGGTCTGAGGCAGACGGGACGAGATAGACGGTCTGAGACCGAGGGGACGAGGTAGACGGGCTGAGACAGACGGTATGAAACAGACGGTCTGAGATAGACGGGACGAGATAGACGGTCTGAGACCGAGGGGACGAGGTAGACGGGCTGAGACAGATGTTCTGAGACAGGCGGTCGGAGACAGGCGGTCCGAGACAGATGTTCTGAGACAGGCGGTCGGAGACAGGCGGTCCGAGACAGATGTTCTGAGACAGACGGTCTGAGACAGACGATCTGAGGCAGACGGTCTGAGACCGACGGGCCGAGATAGACGGGCTGAGACAGATGATCTGAGGCAGACGGTCTGAGACAGACGGTCTGAGACAGACGGTCTGAGACAGCTGGTCTGAGACAGACGGTCTGAGACCCACGGGACGAGATAGACGGTCTGAGACAGACGGTATGAAACAGACGTTCTGAGACAGACGATCTGAGACTGGCGGTCTGAGACAGACGGTCTGAGACAGACGGTCTGAGACAGCTGGTCTGCGACAGACCACCTGAGACCGACGGGACGAGATAGACGGTCTGAGACAGACGGTATGAAACAGACGTTCTGAGACAGACAGTATGAAACAGACGGTCTGAGACAGACGGGACGATATAGACGGTCTGAGACAGACGGTCTGAGACAGACGGTATGAAACAGACGGTCTGAGACAGACGGGACGATATAGACGGTCTGAGACCGAGGGGACGAGGTAGACGGGCTGAGACAGCTGGTCTGAGACAGACGGTCTGAGACCGACGGGACGAGATCGACGGTGTGAGACAGACGGTATGAAACAAACGGCCTGAGACAGACGGTCTGAGGCAGACGGTCTGAGACAGGCGGTCTGAGACAGACGGTCTGAGACACACGGTCTGAGACAGACGGTCTGAGACAGACGTTCTGAGACAGACGGCCTGAGACAGACGGTCTGAGACAGACGGTATTTAACAGACGGTCTGAGACAGACGGGACGATATAGACGGTCTGAGAGCGAGGGGCCGAGGTAGACGGGCTGAGACAGATGTTCTGAGACAGGCGGTCTGAGACAGACGGTCTGAGACAGACGGTCTGAGACAGATGTTCTGAGACAGGCGGTCGGAGACAGGCGGTCCGAGACAGATGTTCTGAGACAGGCGGTCGGAGACAGGCGGTCCGAGACAGATGTTCTGAGACAGACGGTCTGAGACAGACGATCTGAGGCAGACGTCTGAGACAGACGGTCTGAGACAGACGGTCTGAGACAGACGGTCTGAGACAGACGGGACGAGATAGACGGTCTGAGACCGAGGGGACGAGGTAGACGGGCTGAGACAGACGGTCTGAGGCAGACGGGACGAGATAGACGGACTGAGACCGAGGGGACGAGGTAGACGGGCTGAGACAGACGGTCTGAGGCAGACGGGACGAGATAGACGGTCTGAGACCGAGGGGTCGAGGTAGACGGGCTGAGACAGACGGTATGAAACAGACGGTCTGAGATAGACGGGACGAGATAGACGGTCTGAGACCGAGGGGACGAGGTAGACGGGCTGAGACAGATGTTCTGAGACAGGCGGTCGGAGACAGGCGGTCCGAGACAGATGTTCTGAGTCAGGCGGTCGGAGACAGGCGGTCCGAGACAGATGTTCTGAGACAGACGGTCTGAGACAGACGATCTGAGGCAGACGGTCTGAGACAGACGGTCTGAGACAGACGGTCTGAGACAGACGTTCTGCGGCCTACGGGCAGAGGTAGACGGGCTGAGACAGGCGATCTGAGACAGACGATCTGAGACAGACGTTCTGTGACAGACGATCTGAGACAGACGGGCTGTGATAGACGGGCTGAGACAGACGGTCAGAGACAGACGGGCTGAGCTAGACGTTCTGAGACAGACGATCTGAGACAGGCGGTCTGCGACAGACGTTCTGCGGCCTACGGGCAGAGGTAGACGGGCTGAGACAGGCGATCTGAGACAGACGATCTGAGACAGACGTTCTGAGACAGACTATCTGAGAGAGACGGTCTGAGACAGACGGTCTGAGACAGACGGTCTGAGACAGACGGTCTGAGACAGACGGTCTGAGACAGACGGTAGGAGACAGCCGGTCTGAGACAGACGTTCTGCTGCCTACGGGCAGAGGTAGACGGGCTGAGACAGGCGATCTGAGACAGACGATCTGAGACAGACGTTCTGTGACAGACGATCTGAGACAGACGGGCTGTGATAGACGGGCTGAGACAGACGGTCAGAGACAGACGGGCTGAGCTAGACGTTCTGAGACAGACGATCTGAGACAGGCGGTCTGCGACAGACGGTCTGAGACAGACGGTCTGAGACAGACGGTTTGAGACAGACGGTCTGAGACAGACGGTCTGAGACAGACGGTCTGAGACAGACGGTCTGAGACAGACGGTCTGAGACAGACGGTCTGAGACAGACGGTCTGAGACAGACGGTCTGAGACAGATGTTCTGAGACAGGCGGTCTGAGACAGACGGTCTGAGACAGACGGACTGAGACAGACGGTCTGAGACAGACGGTCTGAGACAGACGGTCTGAGACAGACGTTCTGAGACAGACTATCTGAGAGAGACGGTCTGAGACAGACGGTCTGAGACAGACGGTCTGAGACAGCCGGTCTGAGACAGACGGTCTGAGACAGACGGTCTGAGACAGACGGTCTGAGACAGACGGTCTGAGACAGACGGTAGGAGACAGCCGGTCTGAGACAGACGGTCTGAGACAGACGGTCTGAGACAGACGGTCTGAGACAGACGGTCTGAGACAGACGGTCTGAGACAGACGGTCTGAGACAGACGGTCTGAGACAGGCGGGCTGAGACAGACGGTCTGAGACAGGCGGGCTGAGACAGACGGTCTGAGACATCTGGTCTGAGACAGACGGTCTGAGACCGACGGGACGAGATAGACGGTCTGAGGCAGACGGTATGAAACAGACGGCCTGAGACAGACGGTATGAGGCAGACGGTCTGAGACAGGCGCTCTGAGACAGATGGTCTGAGACAGACGGTCTGAGACAGACGGTCTGAGACAGACGGGGTAAGACCAACGGTCTGAGACAGACGGTCTGACACAGACGGGACGAGATAGACGGTCTGAGGCAGACGGTATGAAACAGACGGCCTGATACAGACGGCATGAGACAGGCGGTCTGAGACAGACGGTCTGAGACAGACGGTCTGAGACAGACGGTCTGAGACAGACGGTCTGAGACAGACCGCCTGAGACCGACGGCATGAGACAGACGGTCTGAGACAGACGGTCTGAGACAGACGGTCTGAGACAGACGGTCTGAGACAGACGGTCTGAGACAGACGGTCTGAGACAGACGGTCTGAGACAGACGGTCTGAGACAGACGGTCTGAGACCGACGGTCTGAGACAGACGGTCTGAGACAGACGGTCTGACACAGATGTTCTGAGACAGACGGACTGAGACAGACGGACTGAGACAGACGGTTTGAGACAGACGGTCTGAGACAGTCCGTCTGAGACAGACGGTCTGAGACAGACGGTCTGAGACAGACGGTCTGAGACAGACGGCCTGAGACAGACGGCCTGAAACAGACGGCCTGAGACAGACGGCATGAGACAGACGGTCTGAGACAGACGGTCTGAGACAGACGGTCTGAGACAGACGGTCTGAGACAGACGGTCTGAGACAGACGGTCTGAGACAGACGTCTGAGATAGACGGTCTGAGACAGACGGTCTGAGACAGACGGCCTGAGACAGACGATCTGAGACAGACGGTATGAAACAAACGGTCTGAGACAGACGGGACGAGATAGACGGTCTGAGACCGAGGGGACGAGGTAGACGGGCTGAGCCAGACGGTCTGAGACTGACGGTCTGAGACAGACGGTCTGAGACAGACGGTCTGAGACAGACGGTCTGAGACAGACGCCTGAGACAGACGGTCTGAGACAGACGGTCTGAGACAGACGGTCTGAGACAGACGGTCTGAGACAGACGGTCTGAGACAGACGGCCTGAGACAGACGATCTGAGACAGACGGTATGAAACAAACGGCCTGAGACAGACGGGACGAGATAGACGGTCTGAGACCGAGGGGACGAGGTAGACGGGCTGAGCCAGACGGTCTGAGGCAGACGGGACGAGATAGACGGTCTGAGACCGAGGGGAGGAGGTAGACGGGCTGAGACAGATGTTCTGAGACAGGCGGTCGGAGACAGGCGGTCCGAGACAGATGTTCTGAGGAAGGTGGTCCGAGACAGACGGACTGAGACAGACGGTCTGACAGACGGACAGGGTCAGGCGAACAGACGCTGCCCAATAGCGGCAGGCGGATTGAGACGGACGGGCTGAGACAGACGGTCTGAGACAGACGGTCTGAGACAGACGGTCTGAGACAGGCGGTCTGGGCAGGCGGTCTGAGACAGACGGTCTGAGACAGACGGTCTGAGACCGACGGTCTGAGACAGACGGTCTGAGACAGACGGCCTGAGACAGACGGCCTGAAACAGACGGCCTGAGACAGACGGCATGAGACAGACGGTCTGAGACAGACGGTCTGAGACAGACGGTCTGAGACAGACGGTCTGAGACAGACGTCTGAGACAGACGGTCTGAGACAGACGGTATGAAACAAACGGTCTGAGACAGACGGGACGAGATAGACGGTCTGTGACCGAGGGGACGAGGTAGACGGGCGGAGACAGACGGTCTGAGGCAGACGGGACGAGATAGACGGTCTGAGACCGAGGGGACGAGGTAGACGGGCTGAGACAGACGGTATGAAACAGACGGTCTGAGATAGACGGGACGAGATAGACGGTCTGAGACCGAGGGGACGAGGTAGACGGGCTGAGACAGATGTTCTGAGACAGGCGGTCGGAGACAGGCGGTCCGAGACAGATGTTCTGAGACAGGCGGTCGGAGACAGGCGGTCCGAGACAGATGTTCTGAGACAGACGGTCTGAGACAGACGATCTGAGGCAGACGGTCTGAGACCGACGGGCCGAGATAGACGGGCTGAGACAGATGATCTGAGGCAGACGGTCTGAGACAGACGGTCTGAGACAGACGGTCTGAGACAGCTGGTCTGAGACAGACGGTCTGAGACCCACGGGACGAGATAGACGGTCTGAGACAGACGGTATGAAACAGACGTTCTGAGACAGACGATCTGAGACTGGCGGTCTGAGACAGACGGTCTGAGACAGACGGTCTGAGACAGCTGGTCTGCGACAGACCACCTGAGACCGACGGGACGAGATAGACGGTCTGAGACAGACGGTATGAAACAGACGTTCTGAGACAGACAGTATGAAACAGACGGTCTGAGACAGACGGGACGATATAGACGGTCTGAGACAGACGGTCTGAGACAGACGGTATGAAACAGACGGTCTGAGACAGACGGGACGATATAGACGGTCTGAGACCGAGGGGACGAGGTAGACGGGCTGAGACAGCTGGTCTGAGACAGACGGTCTGAGACCGACGGGACGAGATCGACGGTGTGAGACAGACGGTATGAAACAAACGGCCTGAGACAGACGGTCTGAGGCAGACGGTCTGAGACAGGCGGTCTGAGACAGACGGTCTGAGACACACGGTCTGAGACAGACGGTCTGAGACAGACGTTCTGAGACAGACGGCCTGAGACAGACGGTCTGAGACAGACGGTATTTAACAGACGGTCTGAGACAGACGGGACGATATAGACGGTCTGAGAGCGAGGGGCCGAGGTAGACGGGCTGAGACAGATGTTCTGAGACAGGCGGTCTGAGACAGACGGTCTGAGACAGACGGTCTGAGACAGATGTTCTGAGACAGGCGGTCGGAGACAGGCGGTCCGAGACAGATGTTCTGAGACAGGCGGTCGGAGACAGGCGGTCCGAGACAGATGTTCTGAGACAGACGGTCTGAGACAGACGATCTGAGGCAGACGTCTGAGACAGACGGTCTGAGACAGACGGTCTGAGACAGACGGTCTGAGACAGACGGGACGAGATAGACGGTCTGAGACCGAGGGGACGAGGTAGACGGGCTGAGACAGACGGTCTGAGGCAGACGGGACGAGATAGACGGACTGAGACCGAGGGGACGAGGTAGACGGGCTGAGACAGACGGTATGAAACAGACGGTCTGAGATAGACGGGACGAGATAGACGGTCTGAGACCGAGGGGACGAGGTAGACGGGCTGAGACAGATGTTCTGAGACAGGCGGTCGGAGACAGGCGGTCGGAGACAGGCGGTCCGAGACAGATGTTCTGAGACAGGCGGTCGGAGACAGGCGGTCCGAGACAGATGTTCTGAGACAGACGGTCTGCGACAGACGATCTGAGGCAGACGGTCTGAGACCGACGGGCCGAGATAGACGGTCTGAGACAGACGGTCTGAGGCAGACGGGACGAGATAGACGGTCTGAGACCGAGGGGTCGAGGTAGACGGGCTGAGACAGACGGTATGAAACAGACGGTCTGAGATAGACGGGACGAGATAGACGGTCTGAGACCGAGGGGACGAGGTAGACGGGCTGAGACAGATGTTCTGAGACAGGCGGTCGGAGACAGGCGGTCCGAGACAGATGTTCTGAGTCAGGCGGTCGGAGACAGGCGGTCCGAGACAGATGTTCTGAGACAGACGGTCTGAGACAGACGATCTGAGGCAGACGGTCTGAGACAGACGGTCTGAGACAGACGGTCTGAGACAGACGTTCTGCGGCCTACGGGCAGAGGTAGACGGGCTGAGACAGGCGATCTGAGACAGACGATCTGAGACAGACGTTCTGTGACAGACGATCTGAGACAGACGGGCTGTGATAGACGGGCTGAGACAGACGGTCAGAGACAGACGGGCTGAGCTAGACGTTCTGAGACAGACGATCTGAGACAGGCGGTCTGCGACAGACGTTCTGCGGCCTACGGGCAGAGGTAGACGGGCTGAGACAGGCGATCTGAGACAGACGATCTGAGACAGACGTTCTGAGACAGACTATCTGAGAGAGACGGTCTGAGACAGACGGTCTGAGACAGACGGTCTGAGACAGACGGTCTGAGACAGACGGTAGGAGACAGCCGGTCTGAGACAGACGTTCTGCTGCCTACGGGCAGAGGTAGACGGGCTGAGACAGGCGATCTGAGACAGACGATCTGAGACAGACGTTCTGTGACAGACGATCTGAGACAGACGGGCTGTGATAGACGGGCTGAGACAGACGGTCAGAGACAGACGGGCTGAGCTAGACGTTCTGAGACAGACGATCTGAGACAGGCGGTCTGCGACAGACGGTCTGAGACAGACGGTCTGAGACAGACGGTTTGAGACAGACGGTCTGAGACAGACGGTCTGAGACAGACGGTCTGAGACAGACGGTCTGAGACAGACGGTCTGAGACAGACGGTCTGAGACAGACGGTCTGAGACAGACGGTCTGAGACAGATGTTCTGAGACAGGCGGTCTGAGACAGACGGTCTGAGACAGACGGACTGAGACAGACGGTCTGAGACAGACGGTCTGAGACAGACGGTCTGAGACAGACGTTCTGAGACAGACTATCTGAGAGAGACGGTCTGAGAGAGACGGTCTGAGACAGACGGTCTGAGACAGACGGTCTGAGACAGCCGGTCTGAGACAGACGGTCTGAGACAGACGGTCTGAGACAGACGGTCTGAGACAGACGGTCTGAGACAGACGGTAGGAGACAGCCGGTCTGAGACAGACGGTCTGAGACAGACGGTCTGAGACAGACGGTCTGAGACAGACGGTCTGAGACAGACGGTCTGAGACAGACGGTCTGAGACAGACGGTCTGAGACAGGCGGGCTGAGACAGACGGTCTGAGACAGGCGGGCTGAGACAGACGGTCTGAGACATCTGGTCTGAGACAGACGGTCTGAGACCGACGGGACGAGATAGACGGTCTGAGGCAGACGGTATGAAACAGACGGCCTGAGACAGACGGTATGAGGCAGACGGTCTGAGACAGGCGCTCTGAGACAGATGGTCTGAGACAGACGGTCTGAGACAGACGGTCTGAGACAGACGGGGTAAGACCAACGGTCTGAGACAGACGGTCTGACACAGACGGGACGAGATAGACGGTCTGAGGCAGACGGTATGAAACAGACGGCCTGATACAGACGGCATGAGACAGGCGGTCTGAGACAGACGGTCTGAGACAGACGGTCTGAGACAGACGGTCTGAGACAGACGGTCTGAGACAGACCGCCTGAGACCGACGGGACGAGATAGATGGTCTGAGACAGACGGTATGAAACAGACGTTCTGAGACAGACAGTATGAAACAGACGGTCTGAGACAGACGGGACGATATGGACGGTCTGAGACAGACGGTATGAAACAGATGGTCTGAGACAGACGGGACGATATAGACGGTCTGAGACCGAGGGGACGAGGTAGAAGGGCTGAGACAGCTGGTCTGAGACAGACGGTCTGAGACCGACGGGACGAGATAGACGGTCTGAGACAGACGGTATGAAACAAACGGCCTGAGACAGACGGTCTGAGGCAGACGGTCTGAGACAGGCGGTCTGAGACAGACGGTCTGAGACACACGGTCTGAGACAGGCGGTCTGAGACAGACGTTCTGAGACAGACGGCCTGAGACAGACGGTCTGAGACAGACGGTATGAAACAGACGGTCTGAGACAGACGGTATGAAACAAACGGTCTGAGACAGACGGGACGCGATAGACGGTCTGAGACCGAGGGGACGTGGTAGACGGGCTGAGACAGACGGTCTGAGGCAGACGGGACGAGATAGACGGTCTGAGACCGAGGGGACGAGGTAGACGGGCTGAGACGGACGGTCTGAGACAGACGGTCTGAGACCGACGGTCTGAGACAGACGGTCTGACACAGATGTTCTGAGACAGACGGCCTGAGACAGACGATCTGAGACAGACGGTATGAAACAAACGGTCTGAGACAGACGGGACGAGATAGACGGTCTGAGACCGAGGGGCCGAGGTAGACGGGCTGAGACAGACGGTCTGAGGCAGACGGGACGAGATAGACGGTCTGAGACCGAGGGGACGAGGTAGACGGGCTGAGACAGACGGTATGAAACAGACGGTCTGAGATAGACGGGACGAGATAGACGGTCTGAGACCGAGGGGACGAGGTAGAAGGGCTGAGACAGCTGGTCTGAGACAGACGGACTGAGACCGACGGGACGAGATAGACGGTCTGAGACAGACGGTATGAAACAAACGGCCTGAGACAGACGGTCTGAGGCAGACGGTCTGAGACAGGCGGTCTGAGACAGACGGTCTGAGACACACGGTCTGAGACAGGCGGTCTGAGACAGACGTTCTGAGACAGACGGCCTGAGACAGACGGTCTGAGACAGACGGTATGAAACAGACGGTCTGAGACAGACGGTATGAAACAAACGGTCTGAGACAGACGGGACGCGATAGACGGTCTGAGACCGAGGGGACGTGGTAGACGGGCTGAGACAGACGGTCTGAGGCAGACGGGACGAGATAGACGGTCTGAGACCGAGGGGACGAGGTAGACGGGCTGAGACGGACGGTCTGAGACAGACGGTCTGAGACCGACGGTCTGAGACAGACGGTCTGACACAGATGTTCTGAGACAGACGGCCTGAGACAGACGATCTGAGACAGACGGTATGAAACAAACGGTCTGAGACAGACGGGACGAGATAGACGGTCTGAGACCGAGGGGCCGAGGTAGACGGGCTGAGACAGACGGTCTGAGGCAGACGGGACGAGATAGACGGTCTGAGACCGAGGGGACGAGGTAGACGGGCTGAGACAGACGGTATGAAACAGACGGTCTGAGATAGACGGGACGAGATAGACGGTCTGAGACCGAGGGGACGAGGTAGACGGGCTGAGACAGATGTTCTGAGACAGGCGGTCGAAGACAGGCGGTCCGAGACAGATGTTCTGAGACAGGCGGTCGGAGACAGACGGTCTGAGACAGACGGTCTGAGACAGACGGTCCGAGACCGACGGTCTGAGACAGACGGTCTGAGACAGACGGTCTGAGACAGACGGTCTGAGACAGACGGTCTGAGACAGACGGTCTGAGACAGACGGTCTGAGACAGACGGTATGAAACAAACGGTCTGAGACAGACGGGACGCGATAGACGGTCTGAGACCGAGGGGACGTGGTAGACGGGCTGAGACAGACGGTCTGAGGCAGACGGGACGAGATAGACGGTCTGAGACCGAGGGGACGAGGTAGACGGGCTGAGACAGACGGTCTGAGACAGACGGTCTGAGACAGACGGTCTGAGACAGACGGTCTGAGACAGACGGCCTGAGACAGACGATCTGAGACAGACGGTATGAAACAAACGGTCTGAGACAGACGGGACGAGATAGACGGTCTGAGACCGAGGGGACGAGGTAGACGGGCTGAGACAGACGGTCAGAGGCAGACGGGACGAGATAGACGGTCTGAGACCGAGGGGACGAGGTAGACGTGCTGAGACAGACGGTATGAAACAGACGGTCTGAGATAGACGGCACGAGATAGACGGTCTGAGACCGAGGGGACGAGGTAGACGGGCTGAGACAGATGTTCTGAGACAGGCGGTCGAAGACAGGCGGTCCGAGACAGATGCTCTGAGACAGGCTGTCGGAGACAGGCGGTCCGAGACAGATGTTCTGAGACAGACGGTCTGAGACAGACGATCTGAGGCAGACGGTCTGAGACCGACGGGCCGAGATGGACGGGCTGAGACAGATGATCTGAGGCAGACGGTCTGAGACAGACGGTCTGAGACAGACGGTCTGAGACAGACGGTCTGAGACAGACGGTCTGAGACAGACGGTCTGAGACAGACGGTCTGAGACAGACGGTCTGAGACAGACGGTCTGAGACAGACGGTCTGAGACAGACGGTCTGAGACAGCTGGTCTGAGACAGACGGCCTGAGACAGACGATCTGAGACAGACGGTATGAAACAAACGGTCTGAGACAGACGGGACGAGATAGACGGTCTGAGACCGAGGGGACGAGAGAGACGGTCTGAGACATACGGTCTGAGACAGGCGGTCTGAGACAGACGAATTGAGACAGACGGTCTGAGACAGACGAATTGAGACAGACGGTCTGAGATGGACGGTCTGAGACAGGCGGTCTGAGACGGACGGTCTGAGACAGACGGTCTGAGACGGACGGACTGAGTCTGACGGTCTGAGACAGACGGACAGGGACAGACGGACTGAGACAGACGAATTGAGACAGACGGTCTGAGACAGACGGTCTGAGACAGACGGTCTGAGACAGACGGTCTGAGACAGACGGTCTGAGACAGACGGTCTGAGACAGACGGTCTGAGACAGACGGTCTGAGACAGACGGTCTGAGACAGACGGTCTGAGACAGACGGTTTGAGACAGACGGTCTGAGACAGACGGTCTGAGACAGACGGTCTGAGACAGACGGTCTGAGACAGATGGTCTGAGACAGACGGTCTGAGACAGACCGTCTGAGACAGACGGTCTGAGACAGACGGTCTGAGACAGACGGTCTGAGACAGACGGTCTGAGACAGACGGTCTGAGACAGAGGGTCTGAGACAGACGGTCTGAGACAGTCGGTCTGAGACGGACGGACTGAGTCTGACGGTCTGAGGCAGACGGACAGGGACAGACGGACTGAGACAGACGGTCTGAGACAGACGGTCAGAGACAGACGGACTGAGACAGGCGGTCTGATACAGACGGTCGGTGACAGACGAATTGAGACAGACGGTCTGAGACAGATGTTCTGAGGAAGGTGGTGTGAGACAGACGGACTGAGACAGACGGTCTGAGACAGACGGACAGGGTCAGGCGAACAGACGCTGCCCGATAGCGGCAGGCGGATTGAGACGGACGGGCTGAGACAGACGGTCTGAGACAGACGGACTGAGACAGACGGACTGAGACAGACGGTTTGAGACAGACGGTCTGAGACAGTCCGTCTGAGACAGACGGTCTGAGACAGACGGTCTGAGACAGACGGTCTGAGACAGACGGTCTGAGACAGACGGCCTGAGACAGACGGCCTGAAACAGACGGCCTGAGACAGACGGCATGAGACAGACGGTCTGAGACAGACGGTCTGAGACAGACGGTCTGAGACAGACGGTCTGAGACAGACGGTCTGAGACAGACGGTCTGAGACAGACGGTCTGAGACAGACGGTCTGAGACAGACGGTCTGAGACAGACGGTTTGAGACAGACGGTCTGAGACAGACGATCTGTGACAGACGGTATGAAACAAACGATCTGAGACAGACGGTCTGAGACAGACGGACAGGGTCAGGCGAACAGACGCTGCCCGATAGCGGCAGGCGGATTGAGCCAGACGGGCTGAGACAGACGGTCTGAGACAGCCGGTCTGAGACAGACGGTCTGAGACCGACGGTCTGAGACAGACGGTCTGACACAGATGTTCTGAGACAGACGGACTGAGACAGACGGACTGAGACAGACGGTTTGAGACAGACGGTCTGAGACAGACGGTCTGAGACAGGCGGTCTGAGACAGACGGTCCGAGACAGACGGTCTGAGACATACGGTCTGAGACAGACGGTCTGAGACAGACGGTCTGAGACAGACGGTCTGAGACAGCCGGTCTGAGACAGGCGGTCTGAGACAGGCGGTCTGAGACAGACGGTCTGAGACAGACGGTCTGAGACCGACGGTCTGAGACAGACGGTCTGAGACAGACGGTCTGAGACAGACGGTCTGAGACAGTCGGTGTGAGACAGACGGTCTGAGATAGACGGTCTGAGACGGACGGACTGAGTCTGACGGTCTGAGACAGACGGACAGGGACAGACGGTCTGAGACAGACGAATTGAGACAGACGGTCTGAGACAGACGGTCTGAGACAGACGGTGTGAGACAGACGGTCTGAGACAGACGGTCTGAGACAGACGGTCTGAGACAGACGGTCTGAGACAGACGGTCTGAGACAGACGGTCTGAGACAGACGTCTGAGACAGACGGTTTGAGACAGACGGTCTGAGACAGACGGTCTGAGACAGACGGCCTGAGACAGACGATCTGAGACAGACGGTATGAAACAAACGGTCTGAGACAGACGGGACGAGATAGACGGTCTGAGACCGAGGGGACGAGGTAGACGGGCTGAGACAGACGGTCTGAGGCAGACGGGACGAGATAGACGGTCTGAGACCGAGGGGACGAGGTAGACGGGCTGAGACAGACGGTATGAAACAGACGGTCTGAGATAGACGGGACGAGATAGACGGTCTGAGACCGAGGGGACGAGGTAGACGGGCTGAGACAGATGTTCTGAGACAGGCGGTCGGAGACAGGCGGTCCGAGACAGATGTTCTGAGGAAGGTGGTGTGAGACAGACGGACTGAGACAGACGGTCTGAGACAGACGGTCTGAGACAGACGGACAGGGTCAGGCGAACAGACGCTGCCCGATAGCGGCAGGCGGATTGAGACGGACGGGCTGAGACAGACGGTCTGAGACAGACGGACTGAGACAGACGGACTGAGACAGACGGTTTGAGACAGACGGTCTGAGACAGTCCGTCTGAGACAGACGGTCTGAGACAGACGGTCTGAGACAGACGGTCTGAGACAGACGGCCTGAGACAGACGGCCTGAAACAGACGGCCTGAGACAGACGGCATGAGACAGACGGTCTGAGACAGACGGTCTGAGACAGACGGTCTGAGACAGACGGTCTGAGACAGACGGTCTGAGACAGACGATCTGTGACAGACGGTATGAAACAAACGATCTGAGACAGACGGTCTGAGACAGACGGACAGGGTCAGGCGAACAGACGCTGCCCGATAGCGGCAGGCGGATTGAGACAGACGGGCTGAGACAGACGGTCTGAGACAGCCGGTCTGAGACAGACGGTCTGAGACCGACGGTCTGAGACAGACGGTCTGACACAGATGTTCTGAGACAGACGGACTGAGACAGACGGACTGAGACAGACGGTTTGAGACAGACGGTCTGAGACAGACGGTCTGAGACAGGCGGTCTGAGACAGACGGTCCGAGACAGACGGTCTGAGACATACGGTCTGAGACAGACGGTCTGAGACAGACGGTCTGAGACAGACGGTCTGAGACAGCCGGTCTGAGACAGGCGGTCTGAGACAGGCGGTCTGAGACAGACGGTCTGAGACAGACGGTCTGAGACCGACGGTCTGAGACAGACGGTCTGAGACAGACGGTCTGAGACAGACGGTCTCAGACAGTCGGTGTGAGACAGACGGTCTGAGATAGACGGTCTGAGACGGACGGACTGAGTCTGACGGTCTGAGACAGACGGACAGGGACAGACGGTCTGAGACAGACGAATTGAGACAGACGGTCTGAGACAGACGGTGTGAGACAGACGGTCTGAGACAGACGGTCTGAGACAGACGGTCTGAGACAGACGGTCTGAGACAGACGGTCTGAGACAGACGTCTGAGACAGACGGTTTGAGACAGACGGTCTGAGACAGACGGTCTGAGACAGACGGCCTGAGACAGACGATCTGAGACAGACGGTATGAAACAAACGGTCTGAGACAGACGGGACGAGATAGACGGTCTGAGACCGAGGGGACGAGGTAGACGGGCTGAGACAGACGGTCTGAGGCAGACGGGACGAGATAGACGGTCTGAGACCGAGGGGACGAGGTAGACGGGCTGAGACAGACGGTATGAAACAGACGGTCTGAGATAGACGGGACGAGATAGACGGTCTGAGACCGAGGGGACGAGGTAGACGGGCTGAGACAGATGTTCTGAGACAGGCGGTCGGAGACAGGCGGTCCGAGACAGATGTTCTGAGGAAGGTGGTGTGAGACAGACGGACTGAGACAGACGGTCTGAGACAGACGGTCTGAGACAGACGGACAGGGTCAGGCGAACAGACGCTGCCCGATAGCGGCAGGCGGATTGAGACGGACGGGCTGAGACAGACGGTCTGAGACAGACGGACTGAGACAGACGGACTGAGACAGACGGTTTGAGACAGACGGTCTGAGACAGTCCGTCTGAGACAGACGGTCTGAGACAGACGGTCTGAGACAGACGGTCTGAGACAGACGGTCTGAGACAGACGGCCTGAGACAGACGGCCTGAAACAGACGGCCTGAGACAGACGGCATGAGACAGACGGTCTGAGACAGACGGTCTGAGACAGACGGTCTGAGACAGACGGTCTGAGACAGACGGTCTGAGACAGACGGTCTGAGACAGACGGTCTGAGACAGACGGTCTGAGACAGACGGTCTGAGACAGACGATCTGTGACAGACGGTATGAAACAAACGATCTGAGACAGACGGTCTGAGACAGACGGACAGGGTCAGGCGAACAGACGCTGCCCGATAGCGGCAGGCGGATTGAGACAGACGGGCTGAGACAGACGGTCTGAGACAGCCGGTCTGAGACAGACGGTCTGAGACCGACGGTCTGAGACAGACGGTCTGACACAGATGTTCTGAGACAGACGGACTGAGACAGACGGACTGAGACAGACGGTTTGAGACAGACGGTCTGAGACAGACGGTCTGAGACAGGCGGTCTGAGACAGACGGTCCGAGACAGACGGTCTGAGACATACGGTCTGAGACAGGCGGTCTGAGACAGACGAATTGAGACAGACGTTCTGAGACAGACGAATTGAGACAGACGGTCTGAGATGGACGGTCTTTGACAGGCGGTCTGAGACCGACGGTCTCAGACAGTCCGTCTGAGGCAGACGGTCTGAGACAGACCGCCTGAGGAAGGTGGTCTGAGACAGATGTTCTGAGACAGACGGTCTGAGACAGACGTCTGAGACAGACGGTCTGAGACCGACGGTCTGAGACCGACGGTCTGAGACAGACGGTCTGAGACAGACGTCTGAGACAGACGGTCTGAGACAGACGGTCTGAGACAGACGGTCTGAGACAGACGGTCTGAGACAGACGGTCTGAGACAGACGGTATGAAACAAACGGTCTGAGACAGACGGGACGCGATAGACGGTCTGAGACCGAGGGGACGTGGTAGACGGGCTGAGACAGACGGTCTGAGGCAGACGGGACGAGACAGACGGTCTGAGACATACGGTCTGAGACAGGCGGTCTGAGACAGACGAATTGAGACAGACGGGCTGAGACAGACGGTCTGAGACAGCCGGTCTGAGACAGACGGTCTGAGACCGACGGTCTGAGACAGACGGTCTGACACAGATGTTCTGAGACAGACGGACTGAGACAGACGGACTGAGACAGACGGTTTGAGACAGACGGTCTGAGACAGACGGTCTGAGACAGGCGGTCTGAGACAGACGGTCCGAGACAGACGGTCTGAGACATACGGTCTGAGACAGGCGGTCTGAGACAGACGAATTGAGACAGACGTTCTGAGACAGACGAATTGAGACAGACGGTCTGAGATGGACGGTCTTTGACAGGCGGTCTGAGACAGACGGTCTCAGACAGTCCGTCTGAGGCAGACGGTCTGAGACAGACGGTCTGAGACAGGCGGTCTGAGACAGACGGTCTGAGACAGACCGCCTGAGGAAGGTGGTCTGAGACAGATGTTCTGAGACAGACGGTCTGAGACAGACGTCTGAGACAGACGGTCTGAGACCGACGGTCTGAGACAGACGGTCTGAGACAGACGTCTGAGACAGACGGTCTGAGACAGACGGTCTGAGACAGACGGTCTGAGACAGACGGTCTGAGACAGACGGTATGAAACAAACGGTCTGAGACAGACGGGACGCGATAGACGGTCTGAGACCGAGGGGACGTGGTAGACGGGCTGAGACAGACGGTCTGAGGCAGACGGGACGAGACAGACGGTCTGAGACATACGGTCTGAGACAGGCGGTCTGAGACAGACGAATTGAGACAGACGGTCTGAGACAGACGAATTGAGACAGACGGTCTGAGATGGACGGTGTGAGACAGGCGGTCTGAGACAGACGGTCTGAGACAGACGGTCTCAGACAGTCCGTCTGAGGCAGACGGTCTGAGACAGACGGTCTGAGACAGACGGTCTGAGACAGACGGTCTGAGACAGACGGTCTGAGACAGACGGTCTGAGACAGACGGTCTGAGACAGACGGTCTGAGACAGCCGGTCTGAGACAGGCGGTCTGAGACAGGCGGTCTGAGACAGACGGTCTGAGACAGACGGTCTGAGACCGACGGTCTGAGACAGACGGTCTGAGACAGACGGTCTGAGACAGACGGTCTGAGACAGTCGGTGTGAGACAGACGGTCTGAGATAGACGGTCTGAGACGGACGGACTGAGTCTGACGGTCTGAGACAGACGGACAGGGACAGACGGTCTGAGACAGTCGAATTGAGACAGACGGTCTGAGACAGACGGTCTGAGACAGACGGTGTGAGACAGACGGTCTGAGACAGACGGTATGAGACAGACGGTCTGAGACAGACGGTCTGAGACAGACGTCTGAGACAGACGGTTTGAGACAGACGGTCTGAGACAGACGGTCTGAGACAGACGGCCTGAGACAGACGATCTGAGACAGACGGTATGAAACAAACGGTCTGAGACAGACGGGACGAGATAGACGGTCTGAGACCGAGGGGACGAGGTAGACGGGCTGAGACAGACGGTCTGAGGCAGACGGGACGAGATAGACGGTCTGAGACCGAGGGGACGAGGTAGACGGGCTGAGACAGACGGTATGAAACAGACGGTCTGAGATAGACGGGACGAGATGGACGGTCTGAGACCGAGGGGACGAGGTAGACGGGCTGAGACAGATGTTCTGAGACAGGCGGTCGGAGACAGGCGGTCCGAGACAGATGTTCTGAGGAAGGTGGTGTGAGACAGACGGACTGAGACAGACGGTCTGAGACAGACGGCCTGAGACAGACGGCATGAGACAGACGGTCTGAGACAGACGGTCTGAGACAGACGGTCTGAGACAGGCGGTCTGAGACAGACGGTCTGAGACAGACCGCCTGAGGAAGGTGGTCTGAGACAGATGTTCTGAGACAGACGGTCTGAGACAGACGGTCTGAGACAGGCGGTCTGAGACAGACGAATTGAGACAGACGTTCTGAGACAGACGAATTGAGACAGACGGTCTGAGATGGACGGTCTTTGACAGGCGGTCTGAGACAGACGGTCTCAGACAGTCCGTCTGAGGCAGACGGTCTGAGACAGACGGTCTGAGACAGGCGGTCTGAGACAGACGGTCTGAGACAGACCGCCTGAGGAAGGTGGTCTGAGACAGATGTTCTGAGACAGACGGTCTGAGACAGACGTCTGAGACAGACGGTCTGAGACCGACGGTCTGAGACAGACGGTCTGAGACAGACGTCTGAGACAGACGGTCTGAGACAGACGGTCTGAGACAGACGGTCTGAGACAGACGGTCTGAGACAGACGGTATGAAACAAACGGTCTGAGACAGACGGGACGCGATAGAGGGTCTGAGACCGAGGGGACGTGGTAGACGGGCTGAGACAGACGGTCTGAGGCAGACGGGACGAGACAGACGGTCTGAGACATACGGTCTGAGACAGGCGGTCTGAGACAGACGAATTGAGACAGACGGTCTGAGACAGACGAATTGAGACAGACGGTCTGAGATGGACGGTGTGAGACAGGCGGTCTGAGACAGACGGTCTGAGACAGACGGTCTCAGACAGTCCGTCTGAGGCAGACGGTCTGAGACAGACGGTCTGAGACAGACGGTCTGAGACAGACGGTCTGAGACAGACGGTCTGAGACAGACGGTCTGAGACAGACGGTCTGAGACAGACGGTCTGAGACAGCCGGTCTGAGACAGGCGGTCTGAGACAGGCGGTCTGAGACAGACGGTCTGAGACAGACGGTCTGAGACCGACGGTCTGAGACAGACGGTCTGAGACCGACGGTCTGAGACAGACGGTCTGAGACAGTCGGTGTGAGACAGACGGTCTGAGATAGACGGTCTGAGACGGACGGACTGAGTCTGACGGTCTGAGACAGACGGACAGGGACAGACGGTCTGAGACAGACGGTCTGAGACAGACGGTCTGAGACAGACGGTCTGAGACAGACGGTCTGAGACAGACGGTCTGAGACAGACGGTCTGAGACAGACGGCCTGAGACAGACGGCCTGAAACAGACGGCCTGAGACAGACGGCATGAGACAGACGGTCGGAGACAGACGGTCTGAGACAGACGGTCTGAGACAGACGGTCTGAGACAGACGGTGTGAGACAGACGGTCTGAGACAGACGGTCTGAGACAGACGGTCTGAGACAGACGGTCTGAGACAGACGGTCTGAGACAGACGGTCTGAGACAGACGGTCTGAGACAGACGGTCTGAGACAGACGTCTGAGACAGACGGTTTGAGACAGACGGTCTGAGACAGACGGTCTGAGACAGACGGCCTGAGACAGACGATCTGAGACAGACGGTATGAAACAAACGGTCTGAGACAGACGGGACGAGATAGACGGTCTGAGACCGAGGGGACGAGGTAGACGGGCTGAGACAGACGGTCTGAGGCAGACGGGACGAGATAGACGGTCTGAGACCGAGGGGACGAGGTAGACGGGCTGAGACAGACGGTATGAAACAAACGGTCTGAGACAGACGGGACGAGATAGACGGTCTGAGACCGAGGGGACGAGGTAGACGGGCTGAGACAGATGTTCTGAGACAGGCGGTCGGAGACAGGCGGTCCGAGACAGATGTTCTGAGGAAGGTGGTCTGAGACAGACGGACTGAGACAGACGGTCTGAGACAGCCGGTCTGAGACAGACGGCCTGAGACAGACGGCCTGAAACAGACGGCCTGAGACAGACGGCATGAGACAGACGGTCTGTGACAGACGGTCTGAGACAGACGGTCTGAGACAGACGGTCTGAGACAGACGTCTGAGACAGACGGTCTGAGACAGACGGTCTGAGACAGACGGCCTGAGACAGACGGCCTGAAACAGACGGCCTGAGACAGACGGCATGAGACAGACGGTCTGAGACAGACGGTCTGAGACAGACGGTCTGAGACAGACGGTCTGAGACAGACGGTCTGAGACAGACGGTCTGAGACAGACGGTCTGAGACAGACGGTCTGAGACAGACGGTCTGAGACAGACGGTCTGAGACAGACGGTCTGAGACAGACGGTCTGAGACAGACGATCTGTGACAGACGGTATGAAACAAACGGTCTGAGACAGGCGGTCTGAGACAGACGGACAGGGTCAGGCGAACAGACGCTGCCCGATAGCGGCAGGCGGATTGAGACAGACGGGCTGAGACAGACGGTCTGAGACAGCCGGTCTGAGACAGACGGTCTGAGACCGACGGTCTGAGACAGACGGTCTGACACAGATGTTCTGAGACAGACGGACTGAGACAGACGGACTGAGACAGACGGTTTGAGACAGACGGTCTGAGACAGACGGTCTGAGACAGGCGGTCTGAGACAGACGGTCCGAGACAGACGGTCTGAGACATACGGTCTGAGACAGGCGGTCTGAGACAGACGAATTGAGACAGACGTTCTGAGACAGACGAATTGAGACAGTCCGTCTGAGGCAGACGGTCTGAGACAGACGGTCTGAGACAGACGGTCTGAGACAGACGGTCTGAGACCGACGGTCTGAGACCGACGGTCTGAGACAGACGGTCTGAGACAGACGTCTGAGACAGACGGTCTGAGACAGTCGGTCTGAGACAGACGGTCTGAGACCGACGGTCTGAGACAGACGGTCTGAGACAGACGGTCTGAGACAGACGGTCTGAGACAGTCGGTGTGAGACAGACGGTCTGAGACAGACGGTCTGAGACGGACGGACTGAGTCTGACGGTCTGAGACAGACGGACAGGGACAGACGGTCTGAGACAGACGAATTGAGACAGACGGTCTGAGACAGACGGTCTGAGACAGACGGTCTGAGACAGACGGTCTGAGACAGACGGTCTGAGACAGACGGTCTGAGACAGACGGTCTGAGACAGACGGTCTGAGACAGACGGTCTGAGACAGACGGCCTGAGACAGACGGCCTGAAACAGACGGCCAGAGACAGACGGCATGAGACAGACGGTCTGAGACAGACGGTCTGAGACAGACGGTCTGAGACAGACGGTCTGAGACAGACGGTGTGAGACAGACGGTCTGAGACAGACGGTCTGAGACAGACGGTCTGAGACAGACGTCTGAGACAGACGGGACGAGATAGACGGTCTGAGACCGAGGGGACGAGGTAGACGGACTGAGATAGACGGTCTGAGGCAGACGGGATGAGATAGACGGTCTGAGACCGAGGGGACGAGGTAGACGGGCTGAGACAGATGTTCTGAGACAGGCGGTCGGAGACAGGCGGTCCGAGACAGATGTTCTGAGGAAGGTGGTCTGAGACAGACGGACTGAGACAGACGGTCTGAGACAGACGGACAGGGTCAGGCGAACAGACGCTGCCCGATAGCGGCAGGCGGATTGAGACGGACGGGCTGAGACAGACGGTCTGAGACAGCCGGTCTGAGACAGACGGTCTGAGACCGACGGTCTGAGACAGACGGTCTAACACAGATGTTCTGAGACAGACGGACTGAGACAGACGGACTGAGACAGACGGTTTGAGACAGACGGTCTGAGACAGTCCGTCTGAGACAGACGGTCTGAGACAGACGGTCTGAGACAGACGGTCTGAGACAGACGGCCTGAGACAGACGGCCTGAAACAGACGGCCTGAGACAGACGGCATGAGACAGACGGTCTGAGACAGACGGTCTGAGACAGACGGTCTGAGACAGACGGTCTGAGACAGACGGTCTGAGACAGACGGTCTGAGACAGACGGTATGAAACAAACGGTCTGAGACAGACGGGACGAGATAGACGGTCTGAGACCGAGGGGACGAGGTAGACGGGCTGAGCCAGACGGTCTGAGACTGACGGTCTGAGACAGACGGTCTGAGACAGACGGTCTGAGACAGACGGTCTGAGACAGACGTCTGAGACAGACGGTCTGAGACAGACGGTCTGAGACAGACGGTCTGAGACAGACGGCCTGAGACAGACGTCTGAGACAGACGGTCTGAGACAGACGGTCTGAGACAGACGGCCTGAGACAGACGATCTGAGACAGACGGTATGAAACAAACGGTCTGAGACAGACGGGACGAGATAGACGGTCTGAGACCGAGGGGACGAGGTAGACGGGCTGAGCCAGACGGTCTGAGGCAGACGGGACGAGATAGACGGTCTGAGACCGAGGGGAGGAGGTAGACGGGCTGAGACAGATGTTCTGAGACAGGCGGTCGGAGACAGGCGGTCCGAGACAGATGTTCTGAGGAAGGTGGTCCGAGACAGACGGACTGAGACAGACGGTCTGAGACAGACGGACAGGGTCAGTCGAACAGACGCTGCCCAATAGCGGCAGGCGGATTGAGACGGACGGGCTGAGACAGACGGTCTGAGACAGACGGTCTGAGACAGACGGTCTGAGACAGGCGGTCTGGGCAGGCGGTCTGAGACAGACGGTCTGAGACAGACGGTCTGAGACCGACGGTCTGAGACAGACGGTCTGAGACAGACGGCCTGAGACAGACGGCCTGAAACAGACGGCCTGAGACAGACGGCATGAGACAGACGGTCTGAGACAGACGGTCTGAGACAGACGGTCTGAGACAGACGGTCTGAGACAGACGTCTGAGACAGACGGTCTGAGACAGACGGTATGAAACAAACGGTCTGAGACAGACGGGACGAGATAGACGGTCTGAGACCGAGGGGACGAGGTAGACGGGCGGAGACAGACGGTCTGAGGCAGACGGGACGAGATAGACGGTCTGAGACCGAGGGGACGAGGTAGACGGGCTGAGACAGACGGTATGAAACAGACGGTCTGAGATAGACGGGACGAGATAGACGGTCTGAGACCGAGGGGACGAGGTAGACGGGCTGAGACAGATGTTCTGAGACAGGCGGTCGGAGACAGGCGGTCCGAGACAGATGTTCTGAGGAAGGTGGTCTGAGACAGACGGACTGAGACAGACGGTCTGAGACAGCCGGTCTGAGACAGACGGCCTGAGACAGACGGCCTGAAACAGACGGCCTGAGACAGACGGCATGAGACAGACGGTCTGTGACAGACGGTCTGAGACAGACGGTCTGAGACAGACGGTCTGAGACAGACGTCTGAGACAGACGGTCTGAGACAGACGGTCTGAGACAGACGGCCTGAGACAGACGGCCTGAAACAGACGGCCTGAGACAGACGGCATGAGACAGACGGTCTGAGACAGACGGTCTGAGACAGACGGTCTGAGACAGACGGTCTGAGACAGACGGTCTGAGACAGACGGTCTGAGACAGACGGTCTGAGACAGACGGTCTGAGACAGACGGTCTGAGACAGACGGTCTGAGACAGACGGTCTGAGACAGACGGTCTGAGACAGACGATCTGTGACAGACGGTATGAAACAAACGGTCTGAGACAGGCGGTCTGAGACAGACGGACAGGGTCAGGCGAACAGACGCTGCCCGATAGCGGCAGGCGGATTGAGACAGACGGGCTGAGACAGACGGTCTGAGACAGCCGGTCTGAGACAGACGGTCTGAGACCGACGGTCTGAGACAGACGGTCTGACACAGATGTTCTGAGACAGACGGACTGAGACAGACGGACTGAGACAGACGGTTTGAGACAGACGGTCTGAGACAGACGGTCTGAGACAGGCGGTCTGAGACAGACGGTCCGAGACAGACGGTCTGAGACATACGGTCTGAGACAGGCGGTCTGAGACAGACGAATTGAGACAGACGTTCTGAGACAGACGAATTGAGACAGTCCGTCTGAGGCAGACGGTCTGAGACAGACGGTCTGAGACAGACGGTCTGAGACAGACGGTCTGAGACCGACGGTCTGAGACCGACGGTCTGAGACAGACGGTCTGAGACAGACGTCTGAGACAGACGGTCTGAGACAGTCGGTCTGAGACAGACGGTCTGAGACCGACGGTCTGAGACAGACGGTCTGAGACAGACGGTCTGAGACAGACGGTCTGAGACAGTCGGTGTGAGACAGACGGTCTGAGACAGACGGTCTGAGACGGACGGACTGAGTCTGACGGTCTGAGACAGACGGACAGGGACAGACGGTCTGAGACAGACGAATTGAGACAGACGGTCTGAGACAGACGGTCTGAGACAGACGGTCTGAGACAGACGGTCTGAGACAGACGGTCTGAGACAGACGGTCTGAGACAGACGGTCTGAGACAGACGGTCTGAGACAGACGGTCTGAGACAGACGGCCTGAGACAGACGGCCTGAAACAGACGGCCAGAGACAGACGGCATGAGACAGACGGTCTGAGACAGACGGTCTGAGACAGACGGTCTGAGACAGACGGTCTGAGACAGACGGTGTGAGACAGACGGTCTGAGACAGACGGTCTGAGACAGACGGTCTGAGACAGACGTCTGAGACAGACGGGACGAGATAGACGGTCTGAGACCGAGGGGACGAGGTAGACGGACTGAGACAGACGGTCTGAGGCAGACGGGATGAGATAGACGGTCTGAGACCGAGGGGACGAGGTAGACGGGCTGAGACAGATGTTCTGAGACAGGCGGTCGGAGACAGGCGGTCCGAGACAGATGTTCTGAGGAAGGTGGTCTGAGACAGACGGACTGAGACAGACGGTCTGAGACAGACGGACAGGGTCAGGCGAACAGACGCTGCCCGATAGCGGCAGGCGGATTGAGACGGACGGGCTGAGACAGACGGTCTGAGACAGCCGGTCTGAGACAGACGGTCTGAGACCGACGGTCTGAGACAGACGGTCTAACACAGATGTTCTGAGACAGACGGACTGAGACAGACGGACTGAGACAGACGGTTTGAGACAGACGGTCTGAGACAGTCCGTCTGAGACAGACGGTCTGAGACAGACGGTCTGAGACAGACGGTCTGAGACAGACGGCCTGAGACAGACGGCCTGAAACAGACGGCCTGAGACAGACGGCATGAGACAGACGGTCTGAGACAGACGGTCTGAGACAGACGGTCTGAGACAGACGGTCTGAGACAGACGGTCTGAGACAGACGGTCTGAGACAGACGGTATGAAACAAACGGTCTGAGACAGACGGGACGAGAT
This sequence comes from Coelioxys conoideus, assembly GCA_947623535.1. NCBI lineage: Eukaryota > Metazoa > Arthropoda > Insecta > Hymenoptera > Megachilidae > Coelioxys > Coelioxys conoideus. The sequence continues at coordinate 1,221,537 of CANQJN010000021.1, read as the reverse complement.
AGACGGTCTGAGACCGAGGGGACGAGGTAGACGGGCTGAGCCAGACGGTCTGAGACTGACGGTCTGAGACAGACGGTCTGAGACAGACGGTCTGAGACAGACGGTCTGAGACAGACGTCTGAGACAGACGGTCTGAGACAGACGGTCTGAGACAGACGGTCTGAGACAGACGGCCTGAGACAGACGTCTGAGACAGACGGTCTGAGACAGACGGTCTGAGACAGACGGCCTGAGACAGACGATCTGAGACAGACGGTATGAAACAAACGGTCTGAGACAGACGGGACGAGATAGACGGTCTTAGACCGAGGGGACGAGGTAGACGGGCTGAGCCAGACGGTCTGAGGCAGACGGGACGAGATAGACGGTCTGAGACCGAGGGGAGGAGGTAGACGGGCTGAGACAGATGTTCTGAGACAGGCGGTCGGAGACAGGCGGTCCGAGACAGATGTTCTGAGGAAGGTGGTCCGAGACAGACGGACTGAGACAGACGGTCTGAGACAGACGGACAGGGTCAGTCGAACAGACGCTGCCCAATAGCGGCAGGCGGATTGAGACGGACGGGCTGAGACAGACGGTCTGAGACAGACGGTCTGAGACAGACGGTCTGAGACAGGCGGTCTGGGCAGGCGGTCTGAGACAGACGGTCTGAGACAGACGGTCTGAGACCGACGGTCTGAGACAGACGGTCTGAGACAGACGGCCTGAGACAGACGGCCTGAAACAGACGGCCTGAGACAGACGGCATGAGACAGACGGTCTGAGACAGACGGTCTGAGACAGACGGTCTGAGACAGACGGTCTGAGACAGACGTCTGAGACAGACGGTCTGAGACAGACGGTATGAAACAAACGGTCTGAGACAGACGGGACGAGATAGACGGTCTGAGACCGAGGGGACGAGGTAGACGGGCGGAGACAGACGGTCTGAGGCAGACGGGACGAGATAGACGGTCTGAGACCGAGGGGACGAGGTAGACGGGCTGAGACAGACGGTATGAAACAGACGGTCTGAGATAGACGGGACGAGATAGACGGTCTGAGACCGAGGGGACGAGGTAGACGGGCTGAGACAGATGTTCTGAGACAGGCGGTCGGAGACAGGCGGTCCGAGACAGATGTTCTGAGACAGGCGGTCCGAGACAGATGTTCTGAGACAGACGGTCTGAGACAGACGATCTGAGGCAGACGGTCTGAGACCGACGGGCCGAGATAGACGGGCTGAGACAGATGATCTGAGGCAGACGGTCTGAGACAGACGGTCTGAGACAGACGGTCTGAGACAGACGGTCTGAGACAGACGGTCTGAGACAGACGGTCTGAGACAGCTGGTCTGAGACAGACGGTCTGAGACCCACGGGACGAGATAGACGGTCTGAGACAGACGGTATGAAACAGACGTTCTGAGACAGACGATCTGAGACTGGCGGTCTGAGACAGACGGTCTGAGACAGACGGTCTGAGACAGCTGGTCTGCGACAGACCGCCTGAGACCGACGGGACGAGATAGACGGTCTGAGACAGACGGTATGAAACAGACGTTCTGAGACAGACAGTATGAAACAGACGGTCTGAGACAGACGGGACGATATAGACGGTCTGAGACAGACGGTCTGAGACAGACGGTATGAGACCGACGGGACGAGATAGACGGTGTGAGACAGACGGTATGAAACAAACGGCCTGAGACAGACGGTCTGAGGCAGACGGTCTGAGACAGGCGGTCTGAGACAGACGGTCTGAGACACACGGTCTGAGACAGACGGTCTGAGACAGACGTTCTGAGACAGACGGCCTGAGACAGACGGTCTGAGACAGACGGTATGAAACAGACGGTCTGAGACAGACGGGACGATATAGACGGTCTGAGAGCGAGGGGCCGAGGTAGACGGGCTGAGACAGATGTTCTGAGACAGGCGGTCTGAGACAGACGGTCTGAGACAGACGGTCTGAGACAGATGTTCTGAGACAGGCGGTCGGAGACAGGCGGTCCGAGACAGATGTTCTGAGACAGGCGGTCGGAGACAGGCGGTCCGAGACAGGCGGCCTGAGACAGACGGCCTGAAACAGACGGCCAGAGACAGACGGCATGAGACAGACGGTCTGAGACAGACGGTCTGAGACAGACGGTCTGAGACAGACGGTCTGAGACAGACGGTGTGAGACAGACGGTCTGAGACAGACGGTCTGAGACAGACGGTCTGAGACAGACGTCTGAGACAGACGGGACGAGATAGACGGTCTGAGACCGAGGGGACGAGGTAGATGGACTGAGACAGACGGTCTGAGGCAGACGGGATGAGATAGACGGTCTGAGACCGAGGGGACGAGGTAGACGGGCTGAGACAGATGTTCTGAGACAGGCGGTCGGAGACAGGCGGTCCGAGACAGATGTTCTGAGGAAGGTGGTCTGAGACAGACGGACTGAGACAGACGGTCTGAGACAGACGGACAGGGTCAGGCGAACAGACGCTGCCCGATAGCGGCAGGCGGATTGAGACGGACGGGCTGAGACAGACGGTCTGAGACAGCCGGTCTGAGACAAACGGTCTGAGACCGACGGTCTGAGACAGACGGTCTGACACAGATGTTCTGAGACAGACGGACTGAGACAGACGGACTGAGACAGACGGTTTGAGACAGACGGTCTGAGACAGTCCGTCTGAGACAGACGGTCTGAGACAGACGGTCTGAGACAGACGGTCTGAGACAGACGGCCTGAGACAGACGGCCTGAAACAGACGGCCTGAGACAGACGGCATGAGACAGACGGTCTGAGACAGACGGTCTGAGACAGACGGTCTGAGACAGACGGTCTGAGACAGACGGTCTGAGACAGACGGTATGAAACAAACGGTCTGAGACAGACGGGACGAGATAGACGGTCTGAGACCGAGGGGACGAGGTAGACGGGCTGAGCCAGACGGTCTGAGACTGACGGTCTGAGACAGACGGTCTGAGACAGACGGTCTGAGACAGACGGTCTGAGACAGACGTCTGAGACAGACGGTCTGAGACAGACGGTCTGAGACAGACGGTCTGAGACAGACGGTCTGAGACAGACGGTCTGAGACAGACGGTCTGAGACAGACGGCCTGAGACAGACGTCTGAGACAGACGGTCTGAGACAGACGGTCTGAGACAGACGGCCTGAGACAGACGATCTGAGACAGACGGTATGAAACAAACGGTCTGAGACAGACGGGACGAGATAGACGGTCTGAGACCGAGGGGACGAGGTAGACGGGCTGAGCCAGACGGTCTGAGGCAGACGGGACGAGATAGACGGTCTGAGACCGAGGGGAGGAGGTAGACGGGCTGAGACAGATGTTCTGAGACAGGCGGTCGGAGACAGGCGGTCCGAGACAGATGTTCTGAGGAAGGTGGTCCGAGACAGACGGACTGAGACAGACGGTCTGAGACAGACGGACAGGGTCAGTCGAACAGACGCTGCCCAATAGCGGCAGGCGGATTGAGACGGACGGGCTGAGACAGACGGTCTGAGACAGACGGTCTGAGACAGACGGTCTGAGACAGACGGTCTGAGACAGGCGGTCTGGGCAGGCGGTCTGAGACAGACGGTCTGAGACAGACGGTCTGAGACCGACGGTCTGAGACAGACGGTCTGAGACAGACGGCCTGAGACAGACGGCCTGAAACAGACGGCCTGAGACAGACGGCATGAGACAGACGGTCTGAGACAGACGGTCTGAGACAGACGGTCTGAGACAGACGGTCTGAGACAGACGTCTGAGACAGACGGTCTGAGACAGACGGTATGAAACAAACGGTCTGAGACAGACGGGACGAGATAGACGGTCTGAGACCGAGGGGACGAGGTAGACGGGCGGAGACAGACGGTCTGAGGCAGACGGGACGAGATAGACGGTCTGAGACCGAGGGGACGAGGTAGACGGGCGGAGACAGACGGTCTGAGGCAGACGGGACGAGATAGACGGTCTGAGACCGAGGGGACGAGGTAGACGGGCTGAGACAGACGGTATGAAACAGACGGTCTGAGATAGACGGGACGAGATAGACGGTCTGAGACCGAGGGGACGAGGTAGACGGGCTGAGACAGATGTTCTGAGACAGGCGGTCGGAGACAGGCGGTCCGAGACAGATGTTCTGAGACAGGCGGTCCGAGACAGATGTTCTGAGACAGACGGTCTGAGACAGACGATCTGAGGCAGACGGTCTGAGACCGACGGGCCGAGATAGACGGGCTGAGACAGATGATCTGAGGCAGACGGTCTGAGACAGACGGTCTGAGACAGACGGTCTGAGACAGACGGTCTGAGACAGACGGTCTGAGACAGACGGTCTGAGACAGCTGGTCTGAGACAGACGGTCTGAGACCCACGGGACGAGATAGACGGTCTGAGACAGACGGTATGAAACAGACGTTCTGAGACAGACGATCTGAGACTGGCGGTCTGAGACAGACGGTCTGAGACAGACGGTCTGAGACAGCTGGTCTGCGACAGACCGCCTGAGACCGACGGGACGAGATAGACGGTCTGAGACAGACGGTATGAAACAGACGTTCTGAGACAGACAGTATGAAACAGACGGTCTGAGACAGACGGGACGATATAGACGGTCTGAGACAGACGGTCTGAGACAGACGGTATGAGACCGACGGGACGAGATAGACGGTGTGAGACAGACGGTATGAAACAAACGGCCTGAGACAGACGGTCTGAGGCAGACGGTCTGAGACAGGCGGTCTGAGACAGACGGTCTGAGACACACGGTCTGAGACAGACGGTCTGAGACAGACGTTCTGAGACAGACGGCCTGAGACAGACGGTCTGAGACAGACGGTATGAAACAGACGGTCTGAGACAGACGGGACGATATAGACGGTCTGAGAGCGAGGGGCCGAGGTAGACGGGCTGAGACAGATGTTCTGAGACAGGCGGTCTGAGACAGACGGTCTGAGACAGACGGTCTGAGACAGATGTTCTGAGACAGGCGGTCGGAGACAGGCGGTCCGAGACAGATGTTCTGAGACAGGCGGTCGGAGACAGGCGGTCCGAGACAGGCGGCCTGAGACAGACGGCCTGAAATAGACGGCCAGAGACAGACGGCATGAGACAGACGGTCTGAGACAGACGGTCTGAGACAGACGGTCTGAGACAGACGGTCTGAGACAGACGGTGTGAGACAGACGGTCTGAGACAGACGGTCTGAGACAGACGGTCTGAGACAGACGTCTGAGACAGACGGGACGAGATAGACGGTCTGAGACCGAGGGGACGAGGTAGATGGACTGAGACAGACGGTCTGAGGCAGACGGGATGAGATAGACGGTCTGAGACCGAGGGGACGAGGTAGACGGGCTGAGACAGATGTTCTGAGACAGGCGGTCGGAGACAGGCGGTCCGAGACAGATGTTCTGAGGAAGGTGGTCTGAGACAGACGGACTGAGACAGACGGTCTGAGACAGACGGACAGGGTCAGGCGAACAGACGCTGCCCGATAGCGGCAGGCGGATTGAGACGGACGGGCTGAGACAGACGGTCTGAGACAGCCGGTCTGAGACAAACGGTCTGAGACCGACGGTCTGAGACAGACGGTCTGACACAGATGTTCTGAGACAGACGGACTGAGACAGACGGACTGAGACAGACGGTTTGAGACAGACGGTCTGAGACAGTCCGTCTGAGACAGACGGTCTGAGACAGACGGTCTGAGACAGACGGTCTGAGACAGACGGCCTGAGACAGACGGCCTGAAACAGACGGCCTGAGACAGACGGCATGAGACAGACGGTCTGAGACAGACGGTCTGAGACAGACGGTCTGAGACAGACGGTCTGAGACAGACGGTATGAAACAAACGGTCTGAGACAGACGGGACGAGATAGACGGTCTGAGACCGAGGGGACGAGGTAGACGGGCTGAGCCAGACGGTCTGAGACTGACGGTCTGAGACAGACGGTCTGAGACAGACGGTCTGAGACAGACGGTCTGAGACAGACGTCTGAGACAGACGGTCTGAGACAGACGGTCTGAGACAGACGGTCTGAGACAGACGGTCTGAGACAGACGGTCTGAGACAGACGGTCTGAGACAGACGGCCTGAGACAGACGTCTGAGACAGACGGTCTGAGACAGACGGTCTGAGACAGACGGCCTGAGACAGACGATCTGAGACAGACGGTATGAAACAAACGGTCTGAGACAGACGGGACGAGATAGACGGTCTGAGACCGAGGGGACGAGGTAGACGGGCTGAGCCAGACGGTCTGAGGCAGACGGGACGAGATAGACGGTCTGAGACCGAGGGGAGGAGGTAGACGGGCTGAGACAGATGTTCTGAGACAGGCGGTCGGAGACAGGCGGTCCGAGACAGATGTTCTGAGGAAGGTGGTCCGAGACAGACGGACTGAGACAGACGGTCTGAGACAGACGGACAGGGTCAGTCGAACAGACGCTGCCCAATAGCGGCAGGCGGATTGAGACGGACGGGCTGAGACAGACGGTCTGAGACAGACGGTCTGAGACAGACGGTCTGAGACAGACGGTCTGAGACAGGCGGTCTGGGCAGGCGGTCTGAGACAGACGGTCTGAGACAGACGGTCTGAGACCGACGGTCTGAGACAGACGGTCTGAGACAGACGGCCTGAGACAGACGGCCTGAAACAGACGGCCTGAGACAGACGGCATGAGACAGACGGTCTGAGACAGACGGTCTGAGACAGACGGTCTGAGACAGACGGTCTGAGACAGACGTCTGAGACAGACGGTCTGAGACAGACGGTATGAAACAAACGGTCTGAGACAGACGGGACGAGATAGACGGTCTGAGACCGAGGGGACGAGGTAGACGGGCGGAGACAGACGGTCTGAGGCAGACGGGACGAGATAGACGGTCTGAGACCGAGGGGACGAGGTAGACGGGCTGAGACAGACGGTATGAAACAGACGGTCTGAGATAGACGGGACGAGATAGACGGTCTGAGACCGAGGGGACGAGGTAGACGGGCTGAGACAGATGTTCTGAGACAGGCGGTCGGAGACAGGCGGTCCGAGACAGATGTTCTGAGACAGGCGGTCCGAGACAGATGTTCTGAGACAGACGGTCTGAGACAGACGATCTGAGGCAGACGGTCTGAGACCGACGGGCCGAGATAGACGGGCTGAGACAGATGATCTGAGGCAGACGGTCTGAGACAGACGGTCTGAGACAGACGGTCTGAGACAGACGGTCTGAGACAGACGGTCTGAGACAGACGGTCTGAGACAGACGTTCTGAGACAGACGGTCTGAGACAGCTGGTCTGCGACAGACCGCCTGAGACCGACGGGACGAGATAGACGGTCTGAGACAGACGGTATGAAACAGACGTTCTGAGACAGACGATCTGAGACTGGCGGTCTGAGACAGACGGTCTGAGACAGACGGTCTGAGACAGCTGGTCTGCGACAGACCGCCTGAGACCGACGGGACGAGATAGACGGTCTGAGACAGACGGTATGAAACAGACGTTCTGAGACAGACAGTATGAAACAGACGGTCTGAGACAGACGGGACGATATAGACGGTCTGAGACAGACGGTCTGAGACAGACGGTATGAGACCGACGGGACGAGATAGACGGTGTGAGACAGACGGTATGAAACAAACGGCCTGAGACAGACGGTCTGAGGCAGACGGTCTGAGACAGGCGGTCTGAGACAGACGGTCTGAGACACACGGTCTGAGACAGACGGTCTGAGACAGACGTTCTGAGACAGACGGCCTGAGACAGACGGTCTGAGACAGACGGTATGAAACAGACGGTCTGAGACAGACGGGACGATATAGACGGTCTGAGAGCGAGGGGCCGAGGTAGACGGGCTGAGACAGATGTTCTGAGACAGGCGGTCTGAGACAGACGGTCTGAGACAGACGGTCTGAGACAGATGTTCTGAGACAGGCGGTCGGAGACAGGCGGTCCGAGACAGATGTTCTGAGACAGGCGGTCGGAGACAGGCGGTCCGAGACAGGCGGTCCGAGACAGATGTTCTGAGACAGACGGTCTGAGACAGATGATCTGAGGCAGACGGTCTGAGACAGACGTCTGAGACAGACGGTCTGAGACAGACGGTCTGAGACAGACGGTCTGAGACAGACGGTCTGAGACAGACGGGACGAGATAGACGGTCTGAGACCGAGGGGACGAGGTAGACGGGCTGAGACAGACGGTCTGAGGCAGACGGGACGAGATAGACGGTCTGAGACCGAGGGGACGAGGTAGACGGGCTGAGACAGACGGTATGAAACAGACGGTCTGAGATAGACGGGACGAGATAGACGGTCTGAGACCGAGGGGACGAGGTAGACGGGCTGAGACAGATGTTCTGAGACAGGCGGTCGGAGACAGGCGGTCGGAGACAGGCGGTCCGAGACAGATGTTCTGAGACAGGCGGTCGGAGACAGGCGGTCCGAGACAGATGTTCTGAGACAGACGGTCTGAGACAGACGATCTGAGGCAGACGGTCTGAGACCGACGGGCCGAGATAGACGGTCTGAGACAGATGATCTGAGACAGACGGCCTGAGACAGACGATCTGAGACAGACGGTATGAAACAAACGGTCTGAGACAGACGGGACGAGATAGACGGTCTGAGACCGAGGGGACGAGGTAGACGGGCTGAGACAGACGGTCTGAGGCAGACGGGACGAGATAGACGGTCTGAGACCGAGGGGTCGAGGTAGACGGGCTGAGACAGACGGTATGAAACAGACGGTCTGAGATAGACGGGACGAGATAGACGGTCTGAGACCGAGGGGACGAGGTAGACGGGCTGAGACAGATGTTCTGAGGCAGACGGGACGAGATAGACGGTCTGAGACCGAGGGGAGGAGGTAGACGGGCTGAGACAGATGTTCTGAGACAGGCGGTCGGAGACAGGCGGTCCGAGACAGATGTTCTGAGGAAGGTGGTCCGAGACAGACGGACTGAGACAGACGGTCTGAGACAGACGGTCTGAGACAGACGGTCTGAGACAGACGGTCTGAGACAGACGGTCTGAGACAGACGGTCTGAGACAGACGTTCTGCGGCCTACGGGCAGAGGTAGACGGGCTGAGACAGGCGATCTGAGACAGACGATCTGAGACAGACGTTCTGTGACAGACGATCTGAGACAGACGGGCTGTGATAGACGGGCTGAGACAGACGGTCTGAGACAGACGGTCTGAGACAGACGGTCTGAGACAGACGGTCTGAGACAGACGGTCTGAGACAGATGTTCTGAGACAGGCGGTCTGAGACAGACGGTCTGAGACAGACGGTCTGAGACAGACGATCTGAGACTGGCGGTCTGAGACAGACGGTCTGAGACAGACGGTCTGAAACAGGCGGTCTGAGACAGGCGTTCTGAGACAGACGATCTGAGACAGACGGGCTGTAATAGACGGGCCGAGACAGACGGTCTGAGACAGACGGCCTGAGACAGACGGCCTGAAACAGACGGCCTGATACAGACGGCATGAGACAGACGGTCTGAGACAGACGGTCTGAGACAGACGGTCTGAGACAGACGGTCTGAGACAGACGGTCTGACACAGACGGTCTGAGACAGACGGTCTGAGACAGACGGTCTGAGACAGACGGTCTGAGACAGACGGTCTGAGACAGACGTCTGAGACAGACGGTCTGAGACAGACGGTCTGAGACAGACGGTCTGAGACAGACGGTCTGAGACAGACGGTTTGAGACAGACGGTCTGAGACAGTCCGTCTGAGACAGACGGTCTGAGACAGACGGTCTGAGACAGACGGTCTGAGACAGACGGTCTGAGACAGACGGTCTGAGACAGACGGTCTGAGACAGACGGTCTGAGACAGACGGTCTGAGACAGACGGTCTGAGACAGACGGTCTTAGACAGACGGTCTGAGACAGGCGGTCTGAGACAGGCGGTCTGACACAGACGGTCTGAGACAGACGGTCTGAGACAGACGGTCTGAGACAGTCGGTCTGAGACAGACGGGGTGAGACAGACATTCTGAGACGGACGGACTGAGTCTGACGGTCTGAGACAGACGGACAGGGACAGACGGACTGAGACAGACGAATTGAGACAGACGGTCTGAGACAGACGGTCTGAGACAGACGGTCTGAGACCGACGGTCTGAGACAGACGGTCTGAGGCAGACGGTCTGAGACAGACGGTCTGAGACAGACGGTCTGAGACAGTCGGTCTGAGACAGACGGTCTGAGACAGACGGTCTGAGACGGACGGACTGAGTCTGACGGTCTGAGACAGACGGACAGGGACAGACGGTCTGAGACAGACGAATTGAGACAGACGGTCTGAGACAGACGGTCTGAGACAGACGAATTGAGACAGACGGTCTGAGACAGACGAATTGAGACAGACGGTCTGAGACAGATGGTCTGAGACAGACGGTCTGAGACAGACGGTCTGATACAGACGGTCTGAGACAGACGGTCTGAGACAGCCGGTCCGAGACAGATGTTCTGAGGAAGGTGGTCTGAGACAGACGGACTGAGACAGACGGTCTGAGACAGACGGACAGGGTCAGGCGAACAGACGCTGCCCGATAGCGGCAGGCGGATTGAGACGGACGGGCTGAGACAGACGGTCTGAGACAGCCGGTCTGAGACAGACGGTCTGAGACCGACGGTCTGAGACAGACGGTCTGACACAGATGTTCTGAGACAGACGGACTGAGACAGACGGACTGAGACAGACGGTTTGAGACAGACGGTCTGAGACAGTCCGTCTGAGACAGACGGTCTGAGACAGACGGTCTGAGACAGACGGTCTGAGACAGACGGCCTGAGACAGACGGCCTGAAACAGACGGCCTGAGACAGACGGCATGAGACAGACGGTCTGAGACAGACGGTCTGAGACAGACGGTCTGAGACAGACGGTCTGAGACAGACGGTCTGAGACAGACGGTCTGAGACAGACGGTATGAAACAAACGGTCTGAGACAGACGGGACGAGATAGACGGTCTGAGACCGAGGGGACGAGGTAGACGGGCTGAGCCAGACGGTCTGAGACTGACGGTCTGAGACAGACGGTCTGAGACAGACGGTCTGAGACAGACGGTCTGAGACAGACGTCTGAGACAGACGGTCTGAGACAGACGGTCTGAGACAGACGGTCTGAGACAGACGGCCTGAGACAGACGTCTGAGACAGACGGTCTGAGACAGACGGTCTGAGACAGACGGCCTGAGACAGACGATCTGAGACAGACGGTATGAAACAAACGGTCTGAGACAGACGGGACGAGATAGACGGTCTGAGACCGAGGGGACGAGGTAGACGGGCTGAGCCAGACGGTCTGAGGCAGACGGGACGAGATAGACGGTCTGAGACCGAGGGGAGGAGGTAGACGGGCTGAGACAGATGTTCTGAGACAGGCGGTCGGAGACAGGCGGTCCGAGACAGATGTTCTGAGGAAGGTGGTCCGAGACAGACGTCTGAGACAGACGGTCTGAGACAGACGGTCTGAGACAGACGGCCTGAGACAGACGATCTGAGACAGACGGTATGAAACAAACGGGCTGAGACAGACGGTCTGAGACAGACGGTCTGAGACAGACGGTCTGAGACAGGCGGTCTGGGCAGGCGGTCTGAGACAGACGGTCTGAGACAGACGGTCTGAGACCGACGGTCTGAGACAGACGGTCTGAGACAGACGGCCTGAGACAGACGGCCTGAAACAGACGGCCTGAGACAGACGGCATGAGACAGACGGTCTGAGACAGACGGTCTGAGACAGACGGTCTGAGACAGACGGTCTGAGACAGACGTCTGAGACAGACGGTCTGAGACAGACGGTATGAAACAAACGGTCTGAGACAGACGGGACGAGATAGACGGTCTGAGACCGAGGGGACGAGGTAGACGGGCGGAGACAGACGGTCTGAGGCAGACGGGACGAGATAGACGGTCTGAGACCGAGGGGACGAGGTAGACGGGCTGAGACAGACGGTCTGAGACAGACGGTCTGAGACAGACGGTCTGAGACAGACGGTCTGAGACAGACGGTCTGAGACAGACGGTCTGAGACAGACGGTCTGAGACAGACGGTCTGAGACAGTCGGTCTGAGACAGACGGTCTGAGACAGACGGTCTGAGACGGACGGACTGAGTCTGACGGTGTGAGACAGACGGACAGGGACAGACGGACTGAGACAGACGGTCTGAGACAGACGGTCAGAGACAGACGGACTGAGACAGACGGTCTGAGACAGACGGTCGGTGACAGACGAATTGAGACAGACGGTCTGAGACAGACGAATTGAGACAGACGGTCTGAGACAGATGGTCTGAGACAGACGGTCTGAGACAGACGGTCTGATACAGACGGTCTGAGACAGACCGTCTGAGACAGCCGGTCCGAGACAGACGGATTGAGACAGACCGCCTGAGGAAGGCGGTCTGAGACAGACGGTCTGAGACAGACGGTCTGAGACAGTCCGTCTGAGGCAGACGGTCTGAGACAGACGGTCTGAGACAGACGGTCTGAGACAGACGGTCTAAGACAGACGGTCTGAGACAGACGGTCTGAGACAGACGGTCTGAGACAGCCGGTCTGAGACAGGCGGTCTGAGACAGGCGGTCTGAGACAGACGGTCTGAGACAGACGGTCTGAGACCGACGGTCTGAGACAGACGGTCTGAGGCAGACGGTCTGAGACAGACGGTCTGAGACAGACGGTCTGAGACAGTCGGTCTGAGACAGACGGTCTGAGACAGACGGTCTGAGACGGACGGACTGAGTCTGACGGTCTGAGACAGGCGGACAGGGACAGACGGTCTGAGACAGACGAATTGAGACAGACGGTCTGAGACAGACGGTCTGAGACAGACGAATTGAGACAGACGGTCTGAGACAGACGAATTGAGACAGACGGTCTGAGACAGATGGTCTGAGACAGACGGTCTGAGACAGACGGTCTGATACAGACGGTCTGAGACAGACGGTCTGAGACAGCCGGTCCGAGACAGATGTTCTGAGGAAGGTGGTCTGAGACAGACGGACTGAGACAGACGGTCTGAGACAGACGGACAGGGTCAGGCGAACAGACGCTGCCCGATAGCGGCAGGCGGATTGAGACGGACGGGCTGAGACAGACGGTCTGAGACAGCCGGTCTGAGACAGACGGTCTGAGACCGACGGTCTGAGACAGACGGTCTGACACAGATGTTCTGAGACAGACGGACTGAGACAGACGGACTGAGACAGACGGTTTGAGACAGACGGTCTGAGACAGTCCGTCTGAGACAGACGGTCTGAGACAGACGGTCTGAGACAGACGGTCTGAGACAGACGGCCTGAGACAGACGGCCTGAAACAGACGGCCTGAGACAGACGGCATGAGACAGACGGTCTGAGACAGACGGTCTGAGACAGACGGTCTGAGACAGACGGTCTGAGACAGACGGTCTGAGACAGACGGTATGAAACAAACGGTCTGAGACAGACGGGACGAGATAGACGGTCTGAGACCGAGGGGACGAGGTAGACGGGCTGAGCCAGACGGTCTGAGACTGACGGTCTGAGACAGACGGTCTGAGACAGACGGTCTGAGACAGACGGTCTGAGACAGACGTCTGAGACAGACGGTCTGAGACAGACGGTCTGAGACAGACGGTCTGAGACAGACGGCCTGAGACAGACGTCTGAGACAGACGGTCTGAGACAGACGGTCTGAGACAGACGGCCTGAGACAGACGATCTGAGACAGACGGTATGAAACAAACGGTCTGAGACAGACGGGACGAGATAGACGGTCTGAGACCGAGGGGACGAGGTAGACGGGCTGAGCCAGACGGTCTGAGGCAGACGGGACGAGATAGACGGTCTGAGACCGAGGGGAGGAGGTAGACGGGCTGAGACAGATGTTCTGAGACAGGCGGTCGGAGACAGGCGGTCCGAGACAGATGTTCTGAGGAAGGTGGTCCGAGACAGACGGACTGAGACAGACGGTCTGAGACAGACGGACAGGGTCAGTCGAACAGACGCTGCCCAATAGCGGCAGGCGGATTGAGACGGACGGGCTGAGACAGACGGTCTGAGACAGACGGTCTGAGACAGACGGTCTGAGACAGGCGGTCTGGGCAGGCGGTCTGAGACAGACGGTCTGAGACAGACGGTCTGAGACCGACGGTCTGAGACAGACGGTCTGAGACAGACGGCCTGAGACAGACGGCCTGAAACAGACGGCCTGAGACAGACGGCATGAGACAGACGGTCTGAGACAGACGGTCTGAGACAGACGGTCTGAGACAGACGGTCTGAGACAGACGTCTGAGACAGACGGTCTGAGACAGACGGTATGAAACAAACGGTCTGAGACAGACGGGACGAGATAGACGGTCTGAGACCGAGGGGACGAGGTAGACGGGCGGAGACAGACGGTCTGAGGCAGACGGGACGAGATAGACGGTCTGAGACCGAGGGGACGAGGTAGACGGGCTGAGACAGACGGTATGAAACAGACGGTCTGAGATAGACGGGACGAGATAGACGGTCTGAGACCGAGGGGACGAGGTAGACGGGCTGAGACAGATGTTCTGAGACAGGCGGTCGGAGACAGGCGGTCCGAGACAGATGTTCTGAGACAGGCGGTCCGAGACAGATGTTCTGAGACAGACGGTCTGAGACAGACGATCTGAGGCAGACGGTCTGAGACCGACGGGCCGAGATAGACGGGCTGAGACAGATGATCTGAGGCAGACGGTCTGAGACAGACGGTCTGAGACAGACGGTCTGAGACAGACGGTCTGAGACAGACGGTCTGAGACAGACGGTCTGAGACAGCTGGTCTGAGACAGACGGTCTGAGACCCACGGGACGAGATAGACGGTCTGAGACAGACGGTATGAAACAGACGTTCTGAGACAGACGATCTGAGACTGGCGGTCTGAGACAGACGGTCTGAGACAGACGGTCTGAGACAGCTGGTCTGCGACAGACCGCCTGAGACCGACGGGACGAGATAGACGGTCTGAGACAGACGGTATGAAACAGACGTTCTGAGACAGACAGTATGAAACAGACGGTCTGAGACAGACGGGACGATATAGACGGTCTGAGACAGACGGTCTGAGACAGACGGTATGAAACAGACGGTCTGAGACAGACGGGACGATATAGACGGTCTGAGACCGAGGGGACGAGGTAGACGGGCTGAGACAGCTGGTCTGAGACAGACGGTCTGAGACCGACGGGACGAGATAGACGGTGTGAGACAGACGGTATGAAACAAACGGCCTGAGACAGACGGTCTGAGGCAGACGGTCTGAGACAGGCGGTCTGAGACAGACGGTCTGAGACACACGGTCTGAGACAGACGGTCTGAGACAGACGTTCTGAGACAGACGGCCTGAGACAGACGGTCTGAGACAGACGGTATGAAACAGACGGTCTGAGACAGACGGGACGATATAGACGGTCTGAGAGCGAGGGGCCGAGGTAGACGGGCTGAGACAGATGTTCTGAGACAGGCGGTCTGAGACAGACGGTCTGAGACAGACGGTCTGAGACAGATGTTCTGAGACAGGCGGTCGGAGACAGGCGGTCCGAGACAGATGTTCTGAGACAGGCGGTCGGAGACAGGCGGTCCGAGACAGGCGGTCCGAGACAGATGTTCTGAGACAGACGGTCTGAGACAGACGATCTGAGGCAGACGGTCTGAGACAGACGTCTGAGACAGACGGTCTGAGACAGACGGTCTGAGACAGACGGTCTGAGACAGACGGTCTGAGACAGACGGTCTGAGACAGACGGTCTGAGACAGACGGTCTGAGACAGCCGGTCTGAGACAGGCGGTCTGAGACAGACGAATTGAGACAGACGGTCTGAGACAGACGGTCTGAGACAGACGGTATGAGACAGACGGTCTGAGACAGCCGGTCCGAGACAGACGGATTGAGACAGACCGCCTGAGGAAGGTGGTCTGAGACAGATGTTCTGAGACAGACGGGCTGAGACCGACGGGCTGAGACAGACGTTCTGAGACAGACTATCTGAGACAGACGGTCTGAGACAGACGGTCTGAGACAGACGGTCTGAGACAGACGGTCTGAGACAGACGGTCTGAGACAGACGGTATGAGACAGACGGTCTGAGACAGACGGTCTGAGACAGACGGTCTGAGACAGACGGTCTGAGACAGTCGGTCTGAGACAGACGGTCTGAGACAGACGGTCTGAGACGGACGGACTGAGTCTGACGGTGTGAGACAGACGGACAGGGACAGACGGACTGAGACAGACGGTCTGAGACAGACGGTCAGAGACAGACGGACTGAGACAGACGGTCTGAGACAGACGGTCGGTGACAGACGAATTGAGACAGACGGTCTGAGACAGACGAATTGAGACAGACGGTCTGAGACAGATGGTCTGAGACAGACGGTCTGAGACAGACGGTCTGATACAGACGGTCTGAGACAGACCGTCTGAGACAGCCGGTCCGAGACAGACGGATTGAGACAGACCGCCTGAGGAAGGCGGTCTGAGACAGACGGTCTGAGACAGACGGTCTGAGACAGTCCGTCTGAGGCAGACGGTCTGAGACAGACGGTCTGAGACAGACGGTCTGAGACAGACGGTCTAAGACAGACGGTCTGAGACAGACGGTCTGAGACAGACGGTCTGAGACAGCCGGTCTGAGACAGGCGGTCTGAGACAGGCGGTCTGAGACAGACGGTCTGAGACAGACGGTCTGAGACCGACGGTCTGAGACAGACGGTCTGAGGCAGACGGTCTGAGACAGACGGTCTGAGACAGACGGTCTGAGACAGTCGGTCTGAGACAGACGGTCTGAGACAGACGGTCTGAGACGGACGGACTGAGTCTGACGGTCTGAGACAGACGGACAGGGACAGACGGTCTGAGACAGACGAATTGAGACAGACGGTCTGAGACAGACGGTCTGAGACAGACGAATTGAGACAGACGGTCTGAGACAGACGAATTGAGACAGACGGTCTGAGACAGATGGTCTGAGACAGACGGTCTGAGACAGACGGTCTGATACAGACGGTCTGAGACAGACGGTCTGAGACAGCCGGTCCGAGACAGATGTTCTGAGGAAGGTGGTCTGAGACAGACGGACTGAGACAGACGGTCTGAGACAGACGGACAGGGTCAGGCGAACAGACGCTGCCCGATAGCGGCAGGCGGATTGAGACGGACGGGCTGAGACAGACGGTCTGAGACAGCCGGTCTGAGACAGACGGTCTGAGACCGACGGTCTGAGACAGACGGTCTGACACAGATGTTCTGAGACAGACGGACTGAGACAGACGGACTGAGACAGACGGTTTGAGACAGACGGTCTGAGACAGTCCGTCTGAGACAGACGGTCTGAGACAGACGGTCTGAGACAGACGGTCTGAGACAGACGGCCTGAGACAGACGGCCTGAAACAGACGGCCTGAGACAGACGGCATGAGACAGACGGTCTGAGACAGACGGTCTGAGACAGACGGTCTGAGACAGACGGTCTGAGACAGACGGTCTGAGACAGACGGTCTGAGACAGACGGTATGAAACAAACGGTCTGAGACAGACGGGACGAGATAGACGGTCTGAGACCGAGGGGACGAGGTAGACGGGCTGAGCCAGACGGTCTGAGACTGACGGTCTGAGACAGACGGTCTGAGACAGACGGTCTGAGACAGACGGTCTGAGACAGACGTCTGAGACAGACGGTCTGAGACAGACGGTCTGAGACAGACGGTCTGAGACAGACGGCCTGAGACAGACGTCTGAGACAGACGGTCTGAGACAGACGGTCTGAGACAGACGGCCTGAGACAGACGATCTGAGACAGACGGTATGAAACAAACGGTCTGAGACAGACGGGACGAGATAGACGGTCTGAGACCGAGGGGACGAGGTAGACGGGCTGAGCCAGACGGTCTGAGGCAGACGGGACGAGATAGACGGTCTGAGACCGAGGGGAGGAGGTAGACGGGCTGAGACAGATGTTCTGAGACAGGCGGTCGGAGACAGGCGGTCCGAGACAGATGTTCTGAGACAGGCGGTCGGAGACAGGCGGTCCGAGACAGATGTTCTGAGACAGACGGTCTGAGACAGACGATCTGAGGCAGACGGTCTGAGACCGACGGGCCGAGATAGACGGTCTGAGACAGATGATCTGAAGCAGACGGTCTGAGACAGACGGTCTGAGACAGACGGTCTGAGACAGACGGTCTGAGACAGACGGTCTGAGACAGCTGGTCTGAGACAGACGGCCTGAGACAGACGATCTGAGACAGACGGTATGAAACAAACGGTCTGAGACAGACGGGACGAGATAGACGGTCTGAGACCGAGGGGACGAGGTAGACGGGCTGAGACAGACGGTCTGAGGCAGACGGGACGAGATAGACGGTCTGAGACCGAGGGGTCGAGGTAGACGGGCTGAGACAGACGGTATGAAACAGACGGTCTGAGATAGACGGGACGAGATAGACGGTCTGAGACCGAGGGGACGAGGTAGACGGGCTGAGACAGATGTTCTGAGGCAGACGGGACGAGATAGACGGTCTGAGACCGAGGGGAGGAGGTAGACGGGCTGAGACAGATGTTCTGAGACAGGCGGTCGGAGACAGGCGGTCCGAGACAGATGTTCTGAGGAAGGTGGTCCGAGACAGACGGACTGAGACAGACGGTCTGAGACAGACGGTCTGAGACAGACGGTCTGAGACAGACGGTCTGAGACAGACGGTCTGAGACAGACGGTCTGAGACAGACGTTCTGCGGCCTACGGGCAGAGGTAGACGGGCTGAGACAGGCGATCTGAGACAGACGATCTGAGACAGACGTTCTGTGACAGACGATCTGAGACAGACGGGCTGTGATAGACGGGCTGAGACAGACGGTCTGAGACAGACGGTCTGAGACAGACGGTCTGAGACAGACGGTCTGAGACAGACGGTCTGAGACAGATGTTCTGAGACAGGCGGTCTGAGACAGACGGTCTGAGACAGACGGTCTGAGACAGACGATCTGAGACTGGCGGTCTGAGACAGACGGTCTGAGACAGACGGTCTGAAACAGGCGGTCTGAGACAGGCGTTCTGAGACAGACGATCTGAGACAGACGGGCTGTAATAGACGGGCCGAGACAGACGGTCTGAGACAGACGGCCTGAGACAGACGGCCTGAAACAGACGGCCTGATACAGACGGCATGAGACAGACGGTCTGAGACAGACGGTCTGAGACAGACGGTCTGACACAGACGGTCTGAGACAGACGGTCTGAGACAGACGGTCTGAGACAGACGGTCTGAGACAGACGTCTGAGACAGACGGTCTGAGACAGACGGTCTGAGACAGACGGTCTGAGACAGACGGTCTGAGACAGACGGTCTGAGACAGACGGTTTGAGACAGACGGTCTGAGACAGTCCGTCTGAGACAGACGGTCTGAGACAGACGGTCTGAGACAGACGGTCTGAGACAGACGGTCTGAGACAGACGGTCTGAGACAGACGGTCTGAGACAGACGGTCTGAGACAGACGGTCTGAGACAGACGGTCTGAGACAGACGGTCTTAGACAGACGGTCTGAGACAGGCGGTCTGAGACAGGCGGTCTGACACAGACGGTCTGAGACAGACGGTCTGAGACAGACGGTCTGAGACAGTCGGTCTGAGACAGACGGTGTGAGACAGACATTCTGAGACGGACGGACTGAGTCTGACGGTCTGAGACAGACGGACAGGGACAGACGGACTGAGACAGACGAATTGAGACAGACGGTCTGAGACAGACGGTCTGAGACAGACGGTATGAGACAGACGGTCTGAGACAGCCGGTCCGAGACAGACGGATTGAGACAGACCGCCTGAGGAAGGTGGTCTGAGACAGATGTTCTGAGACAGACGGGCTGAGACCGACGGGCTGAGACAGACGTTCTGAGACAGACTATCTGAGACAGACGGTCTGAGACAGACGGTCTGAGACAGACGGTCTGAGACAGACGGTCTGAGACAGACGGTCTGAGACAGACGGTCTGAGACAGACGGTCTGAGACAGACGGTCTGAGACAGACGGTCTGAGACAGACGGTCTGAGACAGTCGGTCTGAGACAGACGGTCTGAGACAGACGGTCTGAGACGGACGGACTGAGTCTGACGGTGTGAGACAGACGGACAGGGACAGACGGACTGAGACAGACGGTCTGAGACAGACGGTCAGAGACAGACGGACTGAGACAGACGGTCTGAGACAGACGGTCGGTGACAGACGAATTGAGACAGACGGTCTGAGACAGACGAATTGAGACAGACGGTCTGAGACAGATGGTCTGAGACAGACGGTCTGAGACAGACGGTCTGATACAGACGGTCTGAGACAGACCGTCTGAGACAGCCGGTCCGAGACAGACGGATTGAGACAGACCGCCTGAGGAAGGCGGTCTGAGACAGACGGTCTGAGACAGACGGTCTGAGACAGTCCGTCTGAGGCAGACGGTCTGAGACAGACGGTCTGAGACAGACGGTCTGAGACAGACGGTCTAAGACAGACGGTCTGAGACAGACGGTCTGAGACAGACGGTCTGAGACAGCCGGTCTGAGACAGGCGGTCTGAGACAGGCGGTCTGAGACAGACGGTCTGAGACAGACGGTCTGAGACCGACGGTCTGAGACAGACGGTCTGAGGCAGACGGTCTGAGACAGACGGTCTGAGACAGACGGTCTGAGACAGTCGGTCTGAGACAGACGGTCTGAGACAGACGGTCTGAGACGGACGGACTGAGTCTGACGGTCTGAGACAGACGGACAGGGACAGACGGTCTGAGACAGACGAATTGAGACAGACGGTCTGAGACAGACGGTCTGAGACAGACGAATTGAGACAGACGGTCTGAGACAGACGAATTGAGACAGACGGTCTGAGACAGATGGTCTGAGACAGACGGTCTGAGACAGACGGTCTGATACAGACGGTCTGAGACAGACGGTCTGAGACAGCCGGTCCGAGACAGACGGATTGAGACAGACCGCCTGAGGAAGGCGGTCTGAGACAGACGGTCTGAGACAGACGGTCTGAGACAGTCCGTCTGAGGCAGACGGTCTGAGACAGACGGTCTGAGACAGACGGTCTGAGACAGACGGTCTAAGACAGACGGTCTGAGACAGACGGTCTGAGACAGACGGTCTGAGACAGCCGGTCTGAGACAGGCGGTCTGAGACAGGCGGTCTGAGACAGACGGTCTGAGACAGACGGTCTGAGGCAGACGGTCTGAGACAGACGGTCTGAGACAGACGGTCTGAGACAGACGGTTTGCGACAGACGGTCTGAGACAGACGGTCTGAGACAGACGGTCTGAGACAGACGGTCTGAGACATCTGGTCTGAGACAGACGGTCTGAGACCGACGGGACGAGATAGACGGTCTGAGACAGACGGTATGAAACAGACGGCCTGAGACAGACGGTATGAGGCAGACGGTCTGAGACAGGCGCTCTGAGACAGACGGTCTGAGACAGTCGGTCTGAGACAGACGGTCTGAAACAGGCGGTCTGAGACAGGCGT